>OZ010589.1:51372221-51384721 GCA_963932145.1 Acanthosepion lycidas | reverse complement strand
TATCACAGTCTGTTCATTATCTATCTATCTATCTATCTATCTATCTATCTATCTATCTATCTATCTATCTCAGTCTATTCATATCTATCTATCTATCTATCTATCTATCTATCTATCTATCTATCTGTTACAGTCAATGTATCGATTTATCTAGATATCTAGCTAGCTTTCACAGTCTTATCTTTATCTATCTATCAATCTATCTATCAAGCCAGCTATCTAAGTTTGTTCATTACCTATCTATCTATCTATCTCAAATTCTTCATATCTATCTATCTATCTATCTATCTATCTATCTATCTATCTATCTATCTATCTATCTATCTATCTATCTATCTATCTATCTAGGTAGTGATGTAATGTGTCTTTATCCCCACCTGCAAATAGTGTAAGTTCTGTAAAGAAAACAAATAAACTTGGAAGCATCTGTCGGGAGTCGCTGCAAACGAATATACGAAAAATACGTTTAAGATTGGCGAAGGAAATAAGGTCTAACGTTGAATTCGCAATAGGCATTTATCTCGAATGGAAAATGAGGGCAGATCAATACACCGAGGAAAAGAAACATTACACATTTTGGCATATTGAAATATGACGGTAAACAGACAGCTGATCGATGTACTCGCATGTATTGAAACTAACTAACTAACTATATATATATATATATATATATATATATATATATATATATATATATATATATATATATACTGTGAGATAGAAAAAGATAGCGAGAGTGATAGTAATATATATATATAGAGAGAGAGAGACAGATATAGATACATTAATAGAGGAATGATCCGAGTAATATAAATAATAACGTGTGTAAAGACACCTGTAAACACACACACACAATTCTTATTTTTCAGAATTTTAATAATCTATAATTTTTCATGTATGCACAAAAAACATGGGTTATTTTATGACCTACAATTGTAGCTTTTATTAATTACCATTTTACTGTTGATGTTTCAACGGTTTTCTTTTAAGTGCCAGAAATAATTAGAAAGGGACGTTTGATTTCGGTATTTATTATTATTAAATTGCGTTTGATTTTGGAGCCAACGAAAAAAAATAAAAAAATACTAAATCAAAGAAATGAAATAGCAATTTTTTGTAGGCACTGACAACTATTTTCCTTCAGTAATAATTGGTTTTGAAAATCTGAAAATTTTAAAAACACCACAATTTAACGTAATTGAACTATATATATATATATATATATATATATATATATATATATATATATATATATATATGCCACAAGGTCCCCAAACAACCATCCACAGGTTTTGAAATCAGAGTTGTCCTGCTAAAAATAAATAGAATAATTTTGTGCGGCCTTGTTTCCAAGAGCCGCTACACATAGGGTCACGCTATACAATTTCAAACGTCCAGCTTCCCAAAGAATAATAGAATGCAGACAAAGGAATTTTAAACGCCACACAGACACATCATCGGTTCTGGATAATGATTGTGAAAGTCGAAAGTACTTGAAGAAAAATACCAAAATATGAACTTCGAACAGTTTATCCACAACATCTTTAACAAATCTCAACACCTTATTCGAAAACTTTAAAAATACAATGGAATAAATTAAAGAGACAGACCATGTCGATTCTTTTTAATCATATATATATATATATATATATATATATATATATATATATATATATATATATATATATATATATAATTTCTATATATATTATATATGCGCGGTAGTTATTGGAAAGTGATCAATACCAATAATAGAGCTAACTTTTATCTAATGATCGCAAAAGCATTAAACTCAGGGTTACAAACTCCTATTCATACGACTGAATATATATATATATATATATATATATATATATATATATATATATATATATATATATATATGCAATTATAGGATTGGTGTATACGGAATAAATTCCAATAACCAACAAATACTATTCTGAAAAGAGTGCTTAATATAATCGAGCAATTATAATCATTTATTCGAAAATTATAACATAAAAATGTTATAAAATCACTACAAAAATAGCCATTTTGTTTCAACACTTCTGGTGTCTTATCAATCAGTGTTGAATGTAAAACCCTTTATTATAGATTCAACACCATCACTTGAGAAGACACCAGAAGTGTTGAAACAAAATAGCTATTTTTATAGTGATTTCATAACATTTCTATGTTATAATTTTCGAATAAATGACTATACACACACACACACACACACACACACATATATATATATAAAGAGAGAGAGAAAGAGAGAGAAGTAGACAGAGTGACGATAAAAATAACAAAGGCAGCAACGAATATACATGCATCTATCACAGTCGGTTCATATCTATCTATCTATCTATCTATCTATCTATCTATCTAGATAGATAGATAGATAGATAGATAGATAGATAGATTGGTATCAGACCTCAATGGCTGTCCCTAGTTCCTTGGTATTTGTAGGTGACGGATCTTTCATGCGACTAGGGCTATACACTAAGTTACATAAATTCTCCATTGGGCCCACATCTCGGGCGAGCGTGGTGAATACACCATTCCTCGGAAGTCACCAGAATGTTTTTTAAACCAATACTGGGTAAGAAGAGACTTCTATTACCCTGCGGATGTAATTCGTCGTTGTGTGGGTACACGGACTCCATGAATGGGTGTAAATTGGCACACAGTATTGTAACGTAACGGACATTGATAAAAAATGACGTGTTTAGGTAGACCCAACCTATTCTACGGGAACATACCCAACATCTTCATGGAATCACCGCCAGTCAGTACGGTGCCTTGTTGACAAAAAAGAAAGAAAGGAAAAACTTAAAAGTGAAATGTCTCTAATATTTTATGCATGCTCGGTTTTAAATTTTTTGACCAATGTCTGCAGAATATGTGAGCGGCGGGAGAAAAAAATTATAGTCGAAAAAGGAAGTTGCTCGTATTTCTAAATGTTTTTTATTTTTACATTTTAAATCTGGATTTAAACCGTAATATTCAGTTGGCATTTTAATAATCTAAAGAGAATCGAAAAAAAAGGTAAAAATAAACGGAAAAAATCTTTGATAATTCTCTGTTTCATTTTTAAGATGGAGAATTGTTAATATACATTTAATTTATTCAAGCTATTTTTTTCATTACATTATCAAAGGTGTTATTATAAAGATGACGTTTCAGCCAAGTCCTCTCTGCCTATCTTCACGTGTCCATTGTTTGGTTGATATAGAATAGCCATTGCCCTTCAGAACGGTGACTACGCGAGTTCAATTCATGGATCAGAACAAGAGCTAGTACCACAGGGGCAAAATATAACAATAATCAACAAATACCCCATATTAGTCACCTGAAGATGACTACAGTGTACTTGGTAGAAACGTCTTATCTATAATAATAATCACGATGAAACCAATGGCTTGAATTAAATAATATTTTGACATTCCTTTTCAGAGTTTATTTATACGCATCTGGTTTTGAAACCCAAATTCATTGTTATAACAGGAAGAATTGAAATATTTCTTCGTAATATATTTCACTGGATTTCAACCTTTCTGTTACCTAGTCACAGTTCGAGTGTTTTAGTTTACGGTTAAGTCCAGCTGAAAACACCGGTTCTCGTTCAGTCACCAAAGTTAAGCAACGTCGAACCCAGTCAGTACTTAGATGAAGATCTGCGTTTGAACAACGGTTACTGTAAATAGCTTTCGACAAAGAATTGATAATTCGCAAATAAACAAACAAATCAATCAATAAATACCACCTATGAACGTCTATGGCACCTTCATCAAAACCCAGATTAACCTAAAAGAACAGATCCTACACTTTGATCACAAACAAAATGGGATAACAAACTAGAAATTTACTTTAACATCAAAATCATTTTTATCCCCGACAAAATATACAGTCTTCTTTTATATTCCAAGTTCTTTCAGAAGGTGTTCGATAATGGTCCTCCACAGTTTCTTTTCTTTTAACTATTTTTCTTATTTTCTTTCTTTGTTTTTTATTTGTTTCTTCCGTTCTTCTCACCTTACACCACTTTGCTTCTTTTTTTTTTTTTTATTTACTTTTTTAACTTTTTTCTTATATTCCTTCTCATTTTCTCTTTTCCTTCTTTTTCATTTCCGTTCTCTCTCTTTTCTTTCTTTATTTGCATCTCTTCCTCCATTTTCAATTTAATTTTTTATTTCTTTGTTTCTTTGTTTTTTTTCATTTCATTTCTCCCTCCATTTTCAATTCCCTTTTCTTTCTTTCTTTCTTTCTTTCTTTCTTTCTTTCTTTCTTTCTTTATTTCTTTCTTTCTTTCTTTCCCTGCATTTTCAATTCCCTTTTCGTTCTTTCTTTCTTTTTCATCTCATCCCTCCATTTTCAATACCCTTTTCTTTCTTTCTTTCTTTCTTTCTTTCTATTTTCAATTCCCTTTTCTTTCTTTCTTTCTTTCTTTCTTTCTTTCTTTCTTTCTTTCTTTCCCTCCATTTTCAATTCCCTTTTCTTTCTTTCTTTCTTTCTTTTTCCTGTCTCCCTCCATTTTCAATACCCTTTTCTTTCTTTCTTTCTTTCTTTCTTTCTTTCTTTCTTTCTTTCTTTCTTTCTTTCCATTTTCAATTCCCTTTTGTTTCTTTCTTTCTTTCTTTCTTTCTTTCTTTCTTTCCCTCCATTTTCAATTCCCTTTTCGTTCTTTCTTTCTTTTTCATCTCTCCCTCCATTTTCAATACCCTTTTCTTTCTTTCTTTCTTTCTTTCTTTCTTTCTTTCTTTCTCTCTTTCTTTCTTTCTTTCTTTCTTTCTTTCTATTTTCAATTCCCTTTTCTTTCTTTCTTTCTTTCTTTCTTTCTTTCTTTCTTTCTTTCTTTCTTTCTCTCTTTCTTTCTTTCTTTCTTTCTCTTCATTTTCAATTCCCTTTTCTTTCTTTCTTTCTTTCTTTCTTTCTTTCTTTCTTTCTTTCTTTCTAATCCCTCTACAACCCATCCCTCTTCAACTCTCTTCTTTTTTTTTCTCGTCCTGACTTTCTCTCCGTTTCTCTTTCAACGCCCTTCCTCTCCGTCTCACGTCACCGCAGTCCTCTTCTTCCTAAACACCCATTCTTCGCTTTCTATACACCCTATTCTTCCCTCTGACTTTTCTTTGCCATTTCTGTCTTTCTATTTTAACCTTTCACTCCATCCACCCAGTATTTCTAACAGCCATGTCTACATACCCTGCTCACCTGAACTTCCAACCGATGCTAAAGAAGCCATAAACCTTCAGTGCTAACTGTTTCTTTTTAATACTTAATACGATAACGCCTATCATTCATCTGGTTACATAAACAGAACTATGTCTGCTTTCTTCTCTCACAATAGCACCCACCATTAATAAAAGATATTTTCCGCCTTAAGCCCACCCACGCTTTTTTAATTTTCTGTTCAATAATTAGTAATTAATCACGTTAGTAATTATCATAGCTATCAAAAGGAATTGTAAAAGTTGGATACAAATCTTTGACCTTAATGAAGACAATTGGAAATTGTGCTTCTGTTGGTAGCCAGACACAATTAAAGTTAGGGTCTTTTATTCGTCATTTTTTTGATTCATAAATCGACAAACAATGTCACATATTTTTTTTATGGCGTATGTGGGTTCTCTGGCGTCGGCTAATGGTTAGAGAGTTCCTCCCGTTGACCATCACTACTAAGTAGTGAGTTCGATCCAGACTGGGTGACCTATACTTGTGGTCATGTGTCACACTATGCCAAGTGTTAGGACAGATAAAAAAATACGTTCCAAGGGAAATAACTTTTTCCTGTTTCTAAGAGAGTACCTCCCTTTTGCCCCTGTCAAAAACCACGCAAGTCACGGGACCAACGCGACTTTCGCGAGTCGGGACGTGACACCGGAAAAATGCGGGGCAGTTTTGGAACATGGCTACCAGACAATAAGGACGATATATTTTCTCCTGTCCCAACGAGTTGTGACACACAACCCAGTAACTTGGGACTGTGATTTTTACATACCCCAATATATGTATTAATGTTCTCCTGTCAATAAATGGTATTTCAAGCCAACTGTGAGTAGTAAATCACTCTTTTCTTATCACATCACCCGTATCTCCATGTGCCACACACACACACATATATTCATCCTCGGGCCGTGAATCAAAACTCATTCTAGGCATTTCATTGGATAGTTATGAGACTGCAACCCCACGCGCATTCATAACAGCAAGTTTAATAAATAATTGTCCAGGAAATATATCTTTAAAATTATAATCTGAACCAAACAAATGATCATTTTTTTCAGATTTTTGTGTTAACTATCGCTTTAAGGCAAGCTATTTAGTATTTTTAAAATTTATGTCTGGCATAAGGCTAAAATATGAAAGAGATTTGTAAGGACCAAAATTACTAGCGATAGTTTGTGACATTAGTTTGCTCTCTCTCTCTTTCAAGTAGACAGCTTTACATACATACATACATACATACATACATACATACATACATATATATATATATATATATATATATATATATATATATATATATATTCATACGTGTTTCATTAAATAATATAGACAAGTGTTGTCTATTTATTTTATGTATATTCTTTTCATAACGTCTGATAAACTTGATAACATTATCATTAAACGAAGAAAGAAAATCACAATATTCATACATATTTTTTAACTTTTTAAAAAATATGTATCAATATTGTGATTTTCTTTTTTCGTTTAATGATAATGTTATCAAGTTTATCAGACGTTATGAAAAGAATATACATGAAATAGACAAAACATGTCTATATTATTTAATGAAACATGCATCAATGAAAAAATGGTGCCTAAATATACACACACACAATATATATATATATATATATATATATATATATATATATATATATATATATATAATTATTTATTTAAAAATATGATTCCAACTCGCTACATAAGAGGTCTCATGTTTCAAAACAAGAGCCGAAAACTTCAAAATAATATTTGAATTAACTTGAGTTAAAGTAGGCTACTTTTACTTTAAGTTGGAATCATATTTTTAAAAAAATAACTATATTTATGCTCTACTTTCGTATCGAGCACTATTTTTTTTAAAATAATAACAAAAAATACTAAGGAACTTTGGATTATTTACCAAACCAGTTTCTTTCCTATTTTCTACAATATTTTCACACACACATTTTAAATCAAAATTTGTTAGCTTGCCTCGCATCAACTCCAACCCTCAGAACAAATAAAATACCAAATTCAGGGAGTTATTCACATTTACAAGGATTTTTTTTTTTACAGTTAAAAAAATGGAAAAATCTGTTTTTGGTTTGTTTATTAGGCTGAGCACGAACCCGGACCCAACTCTTAGAACTAGCGCACCCGAGTCGTATACATTTGGGGAAAATCGTAAAGGTCAGCCTAACCGGAGTGCCATGGAAGGGCCTCGCTTTGGAAGAATTTTGAGTGAATTTTAGTAAATATAAATGCTTTTTATTTTTGGGTGATTTAATAGAAGTGATCCCAATATATTACCAAAAAAATATATTCTTCTTAGTTCTTTTTAACTACACTGAACACTGTTTTATATATTAAATTATAAATATATATTTTAGAAAAATTAATGACAAAACGGAAAAAATTGTGAGACGAAATTATTATTTTTTTTTTTTAAGTATTTCACTCCAAATAAAATGGGAATGCCACTGGCAGCACTTAGGGGGTTCCATAGAATAAAACTGAGAAAAAAAAACAAACTGTGTATAGGTGGAATGAGGAAAGGATAAAAGACATAAGATGACGATTGACGTTGCATTTAACATTTTGAAGATTGTAGCTATCAGTGAAGCAAGTAAACGTAAGGGAGTTCCACAGGCGGAAAGTGCGAGAAAATAAGATGTTGAAGTAGAACTGTTTCAACGGTAAAAGGGTGGTGCCTAAATGTCAATCTATAGTCGCACACTTAAAGTTATGTAATCGGGGAACCAGGGAAAAAAGCTCGACAGAAGAGTTGCCATGAAAATATTTGTAGAAAAGACAGAGGGAAGCCACATCACGTCTGCGAGAAAGTGACTGAAACCGAGATGCCAGGTCATGATCGATCCTTCTTTGGATTTTGCCAAGAATCTCGAGATGAATAGCAGAGCGACCAGCCCAGACCAGACATGGCAAGAGTATCCAATGCATGGAGGAATGGTAGAGTTGTAAATGTGCAAGGTGGACTCTGACGAGAAAAATCTTCTGGCACGGCACAGTGATCGCACTTTCCTTGCAGTAGATTCAGCTATTGATACGATATATTCGCTTCACTTCAAGTCAGTTGAGAACGTAAAGCCAGGAAGGCACAGTGTGTTGCTCTCCATGAGTTTAGCATCAACCATGATGATGGCGGGCAGGAAAGTTTCTCTATGGTCGTTAATTGAGAGCATTTTCGTTTTGGAAGCATTAAAATTTACAAGCTATTTCCTGCCCCAGTTAACCACTGATGGAAAGTCCTTTTCGAGAGCAGCGTCTAGGTTGACTTCACCAGCGCTGCCGTGTCTACTATTGAGACAGGAGTAAATGCTAGTTTTATCTGCATTGATGCCTACTTGACAGCTAATGACATCAGGAACATCAATGATGAAGATCAGTAACAGGACCCAGGATAGAGCATTGAGCGACCCGGCAGTCATAAGAAAGGATCTGGAAGCGTACCCCTTTGGAACGATCTTCATTTCATGATTTGAAAGGAATGATTGAATTAAATCAAATAGTCGTCCTGTACTATCATAGCCCTGAAGCTTACGTAGAAGACCAGCATGCCAATTCCTGTCAAGCGCTTTCGAGATATCTAGAGTCACACGTCTAGCTTCGCCGTCCTTATCAAGAAAATTCATCAAACAAATCTGATGATTACGTTGATGCAACTGCGAAAACGATTTTTCTCCTGTTTGTAATTAATTTACACAACATTATTTTGATATATAACAATGTAAGTATTTATTTTAAGTCTGGCACAAGGTTATGGAACGATGGTTGATTGGGGATTTTACGGCTTGTCAAAACCGTTATAGGTTATTTAAAGCCGAAAAATATTTTGGATAGCAAGAAAAACTTTTTTTTCCCGGAAATGTTTCATTAACAATTTTTTGTCTATAACTATTTTAGATACAAGTGCTACTATTTAATCCATAGCTGAGGGAGAAGGGATGTATTTTGGCACAAAACCAAAATAGAAATGTTATTGGGGAGGATCTAATTTACTAGTCTCTAAAGATATCAGCTTGCCTTACATTTTACTTCACTTGTTAGTCGAGTTTGTAATAAACCGACTTCAACAGATGTAGAGTGGTCATTTTTTTCAAATGGATTCTTAGGTTAGGCCTCAAACTTGAAAGCAGATACATCAGGAAAAACAAAGAGGAAGGAAATAAATTGGAAAATTTCAGGATTTTGGTGTCTCATAACACTGGCACGATAATAAATAAAATGGAAGTTGGAGTCGGAGAAGATTAAATGAAGACAGAAAGATAAGAAGGTCATCAGTTGTTTGGTTGGGAAGAAAACAGGAATGGCAGAGTTGACGTGTTAAAATAAAAAGAAGAGATTAGGAGAAGAAAAAAGAAGAGAGAGAAATGATTTATTTTTCTTCTTTTTATCGTAATCATTTTCAAAGAAGAAAACAAAAACTAAAAAAAGAAAGAAGAGAATAGAAAGAACAGACAAGATAAGAATTAAAGAATATGAGAATTAAAGAATATGAGAATCAAAGAATATGAGAATTAAGGAATATGCGAATTAAAAAGCATGAGAAGAATAAAGTGTGGAATGTTTGAAAAATAAAACGAATTAAAAGCAGAAAAAGAATAATAGAGAATAGGGGAACTTAACGTGGAAGATAGAAGTGGCGGGGAAAAGAGAAAGCTAAGAAAGAAGACGGGAAGTGTAAGAAGAAAGAACAACAAAGAAGGAAAATTAAAAAAAAAATTAAAAAGTCAAGTTGGACGGAGAAGTGGGGAAAGAAAGAAAGAACGAAAGAAAGAAAGAAAGAAAGAAAGAACTGAGAACAAGAATGAAAGAATATGGGAATATGATAATTAAATAATATGAGAATTAAAGAATATGCGAATGAAAAAGCAAGAGAAGGAAGAAGAGTGGTAAGTTAGAAAACGAATAAACAAGGAAAAAAATGAGGTTCCGTTTGAAATTCCAAGGAATATCACCTGAAGAAGACCGCGGCGTACAACCGCCGAAACGTAGTTAATAGGGTAATACAGATGAAGACAACATTCCGAACATATAGTGTAAATAGTTACAATACTTCATTCAGAAATATAGACAGACGAGTGAGGGGTGTATGTAGAAAATATACGAGCTATTGTTGTTTTCAAGAGAACTGAAGCCATGGACTAAACTTGTCAGCGATGGTCATACTCGTTTACCTAGACGGCATCCTTCATGACTGGAGGAAAGAAATGCACAGTGGTAAGAGAAACTTTGAACAGAATTTTGATGAATATGAAAGTTAAACTTGAGTATAAAAGAAAAGTGGAGACATGAAGAAAAAAAATAAACAGTGGGAAAAAGAGAAAGTTAAGAAAGAAGGCGGACAGAGTAAAAAAGAAAGAAAGAAAGAAGAAAAAGACGAGAAGGAAGAGTAAAGAAAATAGAACTACAAAGATGGAAAGAGATAAGAGAGTTACGATGGATGGAGATGTAGAGGAAGAAAAACAGAAAGAAGTGAAGAAGAGAGAGAGAGAGAGAGAGAGAGAGAGAGAGAGAGATGGAGAGAGAGATGGAGAGAGAGAGAAATAATGAATGAAAAACTGGAATGAGAAAGTAATAAAAACAGAGAAAGAAAAAAGATGGAAAATAAGATGTAATGTAATAGTAATGGCGATTTAGACGTTCTGTTATAAGAAGAGGGAAGAAGATAAAGTTAAGAAAGAAGACGGGTAGAGTAAAAAGAAAGAAGAAGAAAAGATAAGAAGGAAAAAGAAGAAAAGATAAGAAGGAAAAGAAGAAAAGATAAGAAGGAAGAAGAAGAAAAGATAAGAAGGAAGAAGAAGAAAAGATAAAAAGGAAGAAGAAGAAAAGACGAGAAAGAAGAAGAAGAAAAGATAAGAAGGAAGAAGAAGAAGAAAAGATAAGAAGGAAGAAGAAGAAAAGATAAGAAAGAAGAAGAAGAAAAGATAAAAAATAAGAAGAAGAAAGACGAGAAAGAAGAAGAAGAAAAGATAAGAAGGAAGAAGAAGAAGAAAAGATAAGAAGGAAGAAGAAGAAAATATAAGAAAGAAGAAGAAGAAAAGATAAGAAGGAAGAAGAAGAAGAAAAGATAAGAAGGAAGAAGAAGAAAATATAAGAAAGAAGAAGAAGAAAAGATAAAAAGGAAGAAGAAAAGACGAGAAAGAAGAAGAAGAAAAGATAAGAAGGAAGAAGAAGAAAAGATAAGAAGGAAGAAGAAGAAGAAAAGATAAGAAGGAAGAAGAAGAAGAAAAGATAAGAAGGAAGAAGAAGAAAATATAAGAAAGAAGAAGAAGAAAAGATAAGAAGGAAGAAGAAGAAGAAAAGATAAAAAGGAAAAAGAAGAAAATATAAGAAAGAAGAAGAAGAAAAGATAAGAAGGAAGAAGAAGAAGAAAAGATAAGAAGGAAGAAGAAGAAAAGATAAGAAAGAAGAAGAAGAAAAGATAAAAAGGAAGAAGAAGAAAAGACGAGAAAGAAGAAGAAGAAAAGATAAAAAATAAGAAGAAGAAAGACGAGAAAGAAGAAGAAGAAAAGATAAGAAGGAAGAAGAAGAAGAAAAGATAAGAAGGAAGAAGAAGAAAATATAAGAAAGAAGAAGAAGAAAAGATAAGAAGGAAGAAGAAGAAGAAAAGATAAGAAGGAAGAAGAAGAAAATATAAGAAAGAAGAAGAAGAAAAGATAAGAAGGAAGAAGAAGAAGAAAAGATAAAAAGGAAAAAGAAGAAAATATAAGAAAGAAGAAGAAGAAAAGATAAGAAGGAAGAAGAAGAAGAAAAGATAAGAAGGAAGAAGAAGAAAATATAAGAAAGAAGAAGAAGAAAAGATAAAAAGGAAGAAGAAAAGACGAGAAAGAAGAAGAAGAAAAGATAAGAAGGAAGAAGAAGAAAAGATAAGAAGGAAGAAGAAGAAGAAAAGATAAGAAGGAAGAAGAAGAAGAAAAGATAAGAAGGAAGAAGAAGAAAATATAAGAAAGAAGAAGAAGAAAAGATAAGAAGGAAGAAGAAGAAGAAAAGATAAGAAGGAAAAAGAAGAAAATATAAGAAAGAAGAAGAAGAAAAGATAAGAAGGAAGAAGAAGAAGAAAAGATAAGAAGGAAGAAGAAGAAAAGATAAGAAAGAAGAAGAAGAAAAGATAAAAAGGAAGAAGAAGAAAAGACGAGAAAGAAGAAGAAGAAAAGATAAGAAGGAAGAAGAAGAAAATATAAGAAAGAAGAAGAAGAAAAGATAAGAAGAAAATATAAGAAAGAAGAAGAAGAAAAGATAAGAAGGAAGAAGAAGAAGAAAAGATAAGAAGGAAGAAGATGGAACAA
>OZ010589.1:51357221-51367221 GCA_963932145.1 Acanthosepion lycidas | reverse complement strand
TTGTTTTTAGACGTGGTATCCACTAATTTTCATGCGACTCTAAAATCTTTCTAATGTTATCTGCTAATATCTAATATATATATATATATATATATATATATATATATATATATATACATACATACAGACATATATATATATATATATACATACATATATTGATATATATACATATATATATATACACCTATATATCTATACATATATATATACATAAAGACAGACATATATATATACATATTTACATATATATATATATATATATATATATATATATATATATACATACATATATATATACATATATTGATATATATACATATATATATATATACATATATATATATATATATACATACATACATATATTGATATATATACATATATATATATATACATATATATATATATATACATACATGCATATATATATACATATTTACATATATATATATATATATATATATATATATATATATATATATATATGTATATATATATATACATACATATATATATATACATATATACATATATATATATATACATATATTGATATATATACATATATAAATATACATATATATATATATATATACACATATATATATATATATATATATATATATATATATATATATATATATATATATATATATATACATATATACATATATTAGGTTGGTGCAAAAATAATGACGTAATAATGTCGTTTTTGACGTATTTTTTAACTTCAAAAAACGACATTATTACGTCATTATTTTTGCACCAACCCAATATATATATATACACATACATAGATACACCTAGCGAGGCAGACAAACCTACCAAGGTTTCACCTAAACGGATCGTCAGGGAAAGTACGGGTAACGAGGCAAAGAGAAACGCATATTTATAGGCGATAATTAAAATTATACCACAATAATAATAATTTTATAAATATGCGTTTCTCTTTGCCTCGTTAGCCGTACTGTCCCTGACGATCCGTTTAGGTGAAACCTAGGTAGGTTTGTCTGGCTAACTAGGTGTATCTAGGTCTGCTCTACGGTTGTATTGAGCTCTTTTGTTAGTTAATTGTTTACTCGTATCGGGTTTTTTTCTTTGGGCTTCAGACCTGCATCTGTGCGATTTTTTTCGGCAGTAGTTCATGTTTGTAGCTCTTTCTTTTTTTAAACCTTTTTTTCCCTCGAGATTGATTTGATTATTTGCAAATCGAAAATTCGAGGGTTTTTCAAAACGAGTCTAGTCATATATATATATATATATATATATATATATATATATATATATATACATTGAGTTTGAAATCGATATGTTAGAAACTGTTATTACTTGTTATAGAGATCCCAAATTTATACCCGGATAAAGAGATTGCAGCTCGTTCGATGAAATAATCAGGACTCCAGTTTCAATCGTCAGACTTCTCTCTATTTCGTTTGCCGATCGACACCAGGCCCCTCTATCGATATCAATTAGCGTCACTCGAGTTCTTCTCATTATCAATTTAAAATGCGTTAATCTCGCGTGAACGGCTCGAGTCAGTCCAGATTGTTGGAAACACAGACGATATTGCCGTTCTAAAGTATCACATGTCGTTACTGACATTGATAATAATGTTGTTTTCTAGTAGAGATGCTGATAATATCAAAGCCGGAGACTGCATGATAATATTATTAATGATCTCACAGCATTGATAAAATTCGAGTCGTTACTCATTTGCCGAGCGCATCCTATTGGTTGTGAAGAGGTTTTAATGGTTAGTAGAAATAATGGTTGAGAACGAGGCTAAAACCAGAATCTTTGGTACTGATTTTATTAATACCGGTCGGTATTTAAAACTGGCATTTTAAATTGAATACATCAGTATGTTGAGTCTATTTAGTAGGAAGATAGTTATATGTGGACTGTTCGAAGAATATCCAGCGATTTGTTAGTAACTTAAAATAACCTTCAAACCTGGGGTGTTCTCAGCACTTATCGCAAAGTATTAGGTTGGAGCAAAAATAATGACGGTTTTTGACGTATTTTTTAACGTCAAAAACCGTCATTATTTTTGCACCAACCTAATACCTACTAGTTTGCAAAGTCTTATTTAGATTTCTATTTCGAGATCGCCATCAACTGCTTCATGACTTTCTATTTAATATCGATGATTATTTGAAATTTCCCCCTCTTTAAAAGAGAATTTGGCTTTCGAAAAAATGTCAGAAGTCAGGGTTAGCCAAATCAGGGCAGGGATATTAGACAAAGTCAAAAATAGAAACGACAGACTGTGTAAAAAAAAACAAAATAAAAAAAAACAAAGCAAAATAAGTAAGAACAGAAACAAGAGTGTGCCTATTACGGCTTAATAATAATAATTCTGGAACATGTATATATAAAACAAACTGTCACAACTGCTCCTCATAATACATTGTTGAAACTTGCAGAATAAAAAAAAACAAACCTATCTATGAAAACAAAAAGCATCTTATACACAACAAGTCGAATCCATTACATTCAATTACGTGCTAATACCATTGGGAAAAGTATGAATCCTCTTCTTCTCCCTCCAGCTATGGGTAAATAGCAGGACACACCGGGTTCTATAACCTTAAATGGCAACTGGTCTACCGCAGAAAGAAATGGCAACCTACTGCGGGAAGAAATCTGCCTTGTCAGTCATGTATCGAAAGATACATGATCGCTTAAGCGTGTATTACGCATGGCACATAAATGACTAAATATTTAAACATTTAAGAATTTTAATTATATTCTTGTATGAATCTTCTTCTCGCGCCAGCAATGGACAAATAGCAGAACAGACCGGGTTCTATAGCCTTGGATGGCAACTGGTCTACCGCAGAAAGAAGTGGCAAACTACTGCGGGAAGAAATCTGCCTCGTCAGTCATGTGTCGAAACATACATGATCGCATATGCTTGTAATACGTATGGCAATGGAAAAATGACTAAGTAGTTAAACACTTTAAGAATGTAATTATATTCTTGTATGAATCCTCTTCTCCTACCAGCTACGGGTAAATAGCAGGACAGACTGGGTCCTTTAGCCTTAGATGGCAACTGGTCTACCGCAGAAAGAAATGACAACCTACTGCGGGAAAAAAATCAGCCTCGTCAATCATCTATCGAAAGATACATGATCGCCTAAGCGTATATCACACATGGCAGATAACTGACTGATCCATAACAATTTATCAAATGCATTAGATATGCATAGAAATAAATTCAACTACATATTTTATCTAAAGAATGCCATACACATTATAAAAGAGAGTGTAACTTACATAGATGGAAAATTTTCGAAAATGTCAAATAATAGGTTGGTGCAAAAATAATGTCGTTTTCTCACATATGTTACTTTTATATATGATTTCTGAATTAATTCATTGATATATATAGCCATGTTATATATCATTCTGAAGCGCGTTTTTCGCTCTATCGAATCGTGTTATTCGTTACCGTTCTCAATCTCTTCATTCATTTTTTTTTTTGCAGGCTTTTCGACAGCATGGACAAAATTCAAAATCCGCACGATTTTCTTGTTCCAGTTCAAACTAGGCCGAAAAGCTGCCGAGACAGCTCGTGATATCAATGATGCGTTTGGCCCAGGAACCACTAAACGAACGTGTGGCACAACGGTGGTTCAAGAAATTTCGCAAGGGTGACGAGAGCCTCGAAGATGAAGACGGTTGAAAGCCTTAATTGAGGCCGAGAAGTTGCTGTTGAGCTCGAGGTCGACCACTCAACAGTCGTTCGCCATTTAAAGCGAATAGGGAAGTCAAAAAAGTTGGATAAACGGGTGAACGATAATCAAGAAAATCGTCAAAAAACGACATTATTTTTGCACCAACCTAATAATATCAAAATATAAATCTACGCCTCGTATTTTTCAAATATCTCCATTCTTAAAAGATTTACTATTTTAATAAACCAACATACAAACACTGCAAAATTAAAAGAAAACGATTGAATTCATAAACTCATCTTATTTAAAATATATAATACATATATTAATCCGAAACTAAAATAATTTAAATATTAATTACGTAAAAAATGAACATCATTTACTCACTTTCGTTTATTAGACATGGAATTATGTTTACTTATCATCTTCCATAATTTACCTTGATTTTCAGTTAACCTGATGAATATTCATGGCGTCTCTTACATTTTAAAAGTTTTGAAAAAAAAATAATAGAATTTTTATTTATGTTTATCAATACTTGTTGCAAAAGAAAATCATTGCATTTGCTTTGATAAAGTCCGTTGGCGGACGAAATGCGTCGGTTAAGATAAGTTTTCCTTTTATAGTACAGTTTGGTTTTGAGCTGAAGATACAGACGAAATCCGACAAAATGGTTAAATATGAAACGTGTATGAAAACCATTGTGACTTTTGACATATTTCGCTATTTATTCAGCCTCACCAGAGATTTCTGAAAGTGGAAGAATCTGAGCTTGTTTCGATTTATAATTCTGTTTGGTTTCATTGGTTGGGCACACATTTTCGTGCTGTTCATTTTATGGCGTTACTGCGTTTGCAATATTTCTGGACGTCACATGTTTTCATCATGGTGTCACAGTTGACTTTTATTCTTGAAATAAGAGCGTAATTTCAGTATGTATTTAAATATTGGTAATATTAATGAAGGTTAATTCTGTGGTAAAAATGACGGACGATAGCAGTAAATAACAGTATTTGGATTTCACATTATTTCAATATATGTTTTATGAATATTTTCATATAAAAAAATGCGGGTCTGACGATTATTTAATACGTGTTTGTCATTTATTTAATTTATTAATATTCCTTCCAGATATTTTCTACGTAATGGAGAAATTAATTTCTAGAGAATTAATCGGTTTTTTTTTTAGTCCGATATTTTTATTACTTCAAATGTTATTATAGGATGAAAGTAGTGATGTCACCTGTAATGATTGCGAAATAATAATAACTCCCTTTACGCAGCTGCTTCAAATTCGGAGGATTGAGGAAATAAAATTCGTGAGCTTATTTAAAATTTACTTTGGACCAATGAAAACCTTTTTTTCACAGAAATTGATCGATGAGCTGGAAATAAATAAATTCGTGAGCTTATGTGAAATTGTTTTGGTCTAATGAACACCTTGTCTTGAAAGAAATCAGCCGTCGAGCCAAGAAGAAAGAATGAAATTAGCAAGCCTATGCGAAATTCTTTTTGATACAAAATGAGGAGAAAAATTAATCTTAGAAGAGTGCCTGAAGTCACGTGAAAGGTTTTGTTTCAGTTCCTCGCGACCAGCGTTGAAGTTCTTTCCTGTTTAGCATTAGTCGCCAATTATATTATCGGCTTTAACCAAGCACGTGGCAGTTCAAAAAATTTTTACTCAACAATCCAAGAAAGCTAAGAATTTCAAACTATCCTTCTTCGTCTACTTTTGAAAGTATGCAACCGTATATCCATTTGTTGAGCAAGGAACTGCTTTACCTTAGTTTTAAGCATTTTTTAAAAATATTATTTTCGTTTCAGATCATTTTATCAGTTGTATGAACATTCCCTTTTCATGAAAATTCGATAAAACTATGAACTTTAAAATTTTCTGATTTATTTTCCTGAAACGAGCTACTTTAAATTTCTTAACTTGTTTTGTTAAAATTAGCCACATGTTTCCTCCTCATTAACATCCGCCATTAATCTTCTTAACGTGGGTAAATCAACTGTTCATTTTAACCCGCTAAGCTCCACAGCACTATTCACCTAGCCTGAATGCGTCATAGAAATTCAAGATATGGAATTAGTAAACGCTAAACATTTCAAATACCTAGGTGTATAGATCATTTATTAGAAATTCCGTATAGGAGATAACGAAATTTATACACACACACACATATATATATATATATATATATATATATATATATATATATATATATATATGGAGAGAGAGAATGGAGAGAGACCAATGAAAACTTTTTTTTGCACAGAAATTGATCGATGAGCTGAAAAGAAAGAAATTCGTGGCTCTATGTGAAATTGCTTTGGACCAATGAACACCTTGTTTTAAAAGAAATTAGCCGTCGAGCCAAGAAGAAGAAAAAAGAAATTATAAAGCCTATGCGAATTTTTTTTGACATAAAATGAAGATAAAACTACGAACATTAAACTTTTCTGATTTATTTTCCTGAATCGAGCTACTGACGCTACTTATACAAATTTCTTATCTTGTTTTGTTAAAATTACTTCGCGTATTATATATATATATATATATATATATATATATATATATATATATATATATATATATAGATGTTCACTTGTATTTGAGGATACCCGTCTGCAAGGGCGGTCAGCCAATCCCTATTGCAGATGTTCGCTCAGGTACATTTATGTTTGTTCAACACTCACAGAGACCACCTGTGGTTTATACTGCAACTATGCTGAGCAGACCTTAGTTACAGTTTCCGAGAGAGAGAGAGAGAGGGGGGGTGTAATCTAGCGTGATCAACAATCTGAACAAGGCAAGCACGCTCAAACCCTCGGTCACGATGACTGCTTATCGATGGTTCCCCAAGTGTTCCGTCTCCAGTATCATTCACAAGGCTTGGGTTAACCCGTGGTATGGATTTTAGGCACTTTCCAAATGTGACGCACGCTGGGATCGTCCCTTCCCTCCGGACTGATAACATCACGAAGTCTCCTTCCTGACAAATCAACCGTGGTGAGATTCGAACCCGTGTCTCATGGTCAGAAAGCATCGCGGATTGCTACAGAAGTAAAACATCAATGGAAACTCGAGTCATGTTGTTAAACAGCCCTTGTAAGTATGTTGTGCTTGGCACCGGACTCGTTAATAAATATCTGTCGCCTGTATACCGCTTTCTCGCTTCAATGGTAAGAAATGGCATCAGGCGAATGAATCCTGTATGTCTTTGAGAGAACTATCCATATTCGAACTTTGTGGACTGACATTACACCAAACAGGGATTTGTCTCATATAACAGAAACCACATCGCTCGACTTTTAACAAAAGCAACTAGTGAAATGGATATCACATATGACTTGAAGAGAAAATAAGGACATAAAATATTGGCTTTCCACACTACTTTAAACAAAAGGTTAGGATGGAAACCCCAATCGATACTGGAAAGAGTAATAAGTCAACTAGAGAAACCTGGTTTCCTGAAAAATTTTCTTTAGAGAAAAATGTTATAAATTTTAACTGATAGTAACACTAACTACTCAGTCATTGAATATCGAATGTTTCCTTATACGGAAACGGCTAATATTACCATTACTATTAATCTACTTCTTTCTTTTCTCTATCCTTTCCTTTTACATATCATTTTCTTTTCTTTCCCTCCCTTATTTATTTATTTCCCCCTCCTTTTTTTCATTCATTTTTCTCGCTCTCTTTCTTTTTTCTTCTTTCTCTTTTCTGTTTCCTTCTTTGCAGCTCACGTCTCTTTCTTCCATTCTTGTTTCTATTAGCTTGGTGCAAAAATAATGACGTAATAATGTCGTTTTTTGACGTATTTTTCAACGTCAAAAAAACGACATTATTACGTCATTATTTTTGCACCAACCTAATATTTCTTCTTCTTTCTTCTTACCCTACCCTTCTCCTTTCTTAACTTTATCTTATTCCCTCTCTTTCTTTTCCCCACGTCTTCCCTATCTTTATTCATTTCCCTCTTCTGTTTTTCTTTCTTTCTTTCTTTCTCCGTTCATATTGACTTTTAATTTTCCTTCTTTGTTGTTCTTTCTTCTTACACTTCCCTTCTTTCTTAGCTTTCTCTTATTCCCTCCCCTTCTATCTTCCACGTCTCTCCTTTTCTTTTTTTTCACTTCCAAATTCTTAGCTCCCCTTTATAATGATTTTTATCTCCCTCCCCACACTTCACTTACCTTAAGTTCCCCTATTCTCTATTATTCTTTTTCTGCTTTTAATTCGTTTTATTTTTCAAACATTCCACACTTTATTCTTCTCATGCTTTTTAATTCGCATATTCTTTAATTCTCATATTCTTTGATTCTCATATTCTTTAATTCTCATATTCTTTAATTCTTATCTTGTCTGTTCTTTCTATTCTCTTCTTTCTTTTTTTAGTTTTTGTTTTCTTCTTTGAAAATGATTACGATAAAAAGAAGAAAAATAAATCATTTCTCTCTCTTCTTTTTTCTTCTCCTAATCTCTTCTTTTTATTTTAACACGTCAACTCTGCCATTCCTGTTTTCTTCCCAACCAAACAACTGATGACCTTCTTATCTTTCTGTCTTCATTTAATCTTCTCCGACCCGAAGCCTAAACTCTCAAACTTCCATTTTATTCTATTTTATTTTATTTATTAGCGTACCAGTGTTAGGAGACATCAAAATCCTGAAATTTTACATTGTTTTTTTTTTTTGTTTTCTTCCTTTTGGCCTTTCCCGATGTGTTTGCGTTTTCGTTTGGGATCTAACCTGAGGAAAGGAATGGAGGAAAGGAAATTCAGACACCAATCACTATCAGTCGGCATTCTTTAAATAACTGAACAACTTTCGGCATTCTTTTTTTTTTTTTTACTTTCGCCATTACTGGACTATTAGAATGTCAATAAATTTCTTCAAGAGGCACATATGTACACACAAAACGCACACACACACACATATACGCATAATATAAAGAAACATACATGTATCACCATCTATTTGTCTAAACCTGTACATTATCTCTCTCTCTCTCTCTGCCTATATATATATATATATATATATATATATATATATATAAACCTGGCAATCATTTATCTAAACTCGATTATCATCTATCTAAATGTGTTCATTATCTATCTATTTATCTATCTATCTATCTATCTATCTATCTATCTATCTATCTATCTATCTATCTATCTATCTATCTATCTAACGCCATTCGTTTTCTATCTATCTATCTATCTATCTATCTATCTATCTATCTATCTATCTATCTATCTATCTATCTATCTATCTATCTAACGCCATTCGTTTTCTTTCTATCTATCTATCTATCTATCTATCTATCTATCTAACGCCATTCGTTTTCTATCTATCTATCTATCTATCTATCTATCTATCTATCTATCTATCTATCTAACGCCATTCGTTTTCTTTCTATCTATCTATCTATCTATCTATCTATCTATCTATCTATCTATCTAACGCCATTCGTTTTCTTTCTATCTACTATCTATCTATCTATCTATCTATCTATCTATCTATCTAACGCCATTCGTTTTCTTTCTATCTATCTATCTATCTATCTATCTATCTATCTATCTATCTATCTATCTATCTAACGCCATTCGTTTTCTTTCTATCTACTATCTATCTATCTATCTATCTATCTATCTATCTATCTATCTATCTAACGCCATTCGTTTTCTTTCTATCTATCTATCTATCTATCTATCTATCTATCTATCTATCTATCTATCTGCGGGTGGGTGCGGAAGTATTATTAGTCCGTACATGCTAATCCATATATTGACAGTTGAAAACGTAGCATATTTTTCTTGACTTTCCCTTTCTTTTTTTTTATTTCCAAATTTAAAAAAAAAATCGATTCACCCCAAGCATGGCGCTTATCTCATCAAGAAGCAAGAGGTTACTTGGAATGAAAGAGAATGAGAAAACCTTTAGGCGAAGTAACTGGAAACCGAATCCTAAAGAAGAATCCAGGGGTAAAACCTCCTGGTTCAAAAGACGGGAATTAGTGCCAACATGGACGATAGGCAGACCTATCTAACCTGGATGATGCAGAAATTAATGTATTTAAACATCTGTTCATATCCTACATATATATGATTCCATCTATGGAGAAAAGAAATAACTTCTCTGAAGAAAACTTATTTAAGTTCGAAACGCATTACATAAGATTTTATTTTACTTTTTGTCATTCAATTACTCACATGAACAGACTTAGATCGAGCTCGCTCGACGGCTTTCGGAATTCAGCTGAAGAACCCAGAATCAAAGACTGAAAAATTTTGACAGTGCCTCATATT
>OZ010589.1:51342221-51354721 GCA_963932145.1 Acanthosepion lycidas | reverse complement strand
ATATATATATATATATATATATATATATATATATATAGTGTTTGTCTATTCAATCGTAATTGTTCTGGCGAGAAAAGCTTGCTAACCGTTGCACCGACTCGAGGTTCCCGTATATACATACACACACACACACACACACACACACACACACACACATATATATCTATCTATATATATATATATATATATATATATATATATATATATATATATATATATATGAACACAGATTGACATGTCCCGAGCAGCGCACTTAAGCATGAAACATATTGTCTATATTCGCACTGTTTTGACGCATGCGGTATCTATCCTTGATATCAAGCACCTCCCTCTGATAAACATATCCTACCATAAAAACTATAATTTATCATATATATATATATATATATATGTGTGTGTGTGTGTGTCTGCGTTTTATTATATAAGTACGAGTCCATGTGTGTGCGCTTATGTGAATGTTCTTTAAAATATTTTTAGAGGACATATGTTCGGCAGATTTCGATATAGCTGTATTCGTCCTTGAACCCCGGATCTTCCTAAAGATCAAAATTTAGAACCCACTCCCAGCGTGCTTGCACCTGCTGCGTCATTTCAACAGAGCCTATGCGAATCATTAATTCGACCCAATTGTATTATCCCCTGGTTCAAGCTGGAAGAGGAAATAATCGCTAATGTAACTTATACAAACTCCTTCGACACAAAGCCATACTTTTCAAGCAAATAAATTATAGTTGTTTATAAAATCATTATTTTTTAATATTACACGTGCAAAAGTAATAAGGGCAATGCTAAGATTTTACTATCATTGTGCATAGGTTTGACGATGGAAACTTTTACATCAACCTCATTTCTTGAATTTTCTCTTTGCACCTAAAAATAAATGCATTGTTACCCCTGCCAGCATTCAACCAGTCTTTGAAATCATTGTTCTTGGGTTGAATTGATCGTTAAATCAATTTTAAACTTTTTTTTTTTTTATTTTTTTATATTTTAATTTCAATTTCCTTTTTTTACTCCTCAATTTTTCGATTTCATAATTTGCCATTTTTTTCTATTCGCATTTTGTTTTCGCTTTGTTCTTAAGGTCTTTTTTCTAATTTTTTTTTCTTAACTCTCGACTCACCGGTTCCTCTCTTTACCAACTTTATTTGCTGATTATCAAGTTCTCTGAGATAAATTAAATCGCCTCTCCCATTGTTCGTTTCGTTCGTTCCTCCCTTTCAGCCTAGTGGGCCAATGACTAATAAGTAATCTTGCAAATCAAGCCAGCTGTTGTGTGAGCCACGCTAGTGATGCCTCGCCAGACTAAATTTTGGAGCGCCTACCACCGTATAGTATTTAACAGATCGGTTTGTAAACAACTTTGCTAATGAAATGAATTTGATCATCACCAACTCACCTATTATTATTGGCCTTTTACCACACTAAGTGAGCTGTGAACAAAGCAGTAGACATTGAAAGATGTTCCTATATGTGGTTCACAGAGTAAAGACGAATGAAAACTAAAAGAAAAAAAAAAAGAATTACAAGAATTTTATTGTTGGCTGAGGAATCTGCCACGCAAAAATGATATGGCCATACTTATAATATTGAGAACACTTGGAACCGTGATATATATACTTAAATTGGGATTGAGATGATTGTTTTAGAAATTAATGGGAAAGCTGAAACTACCTGGATAATATCGTTGTTGGGTTTGAGGAAGATTTGTGATTTGCTGTCACTCGGACCCGAGAAATAACCACTAGACATAGAGCATAAACAATTCAATTCATGAAATATAATATGAAAGTGATAGTCATTAAGGTGAAGGTAATTTGATGAGATATCCTGTCACTCAGTTACCCCGTGGTAAAAAGGTGGAAATCTGAAAATCTTCTGCACAGGATCAATGCTTGTTAATTAGGAATTATCAAGCACATATACTAAAATATTGTGTCAGCCCAAAATGCAGATTCTGTGATAAATATCCAGAAACGATTGATCATCTTGTACCAGATTGCACGATATTGGTACCCACTGCCTCAGATACTGACAGCTGCTTTTATCAAAACGTTTCGACGGTTATGTCTTCCTGTCTTCTTCAGCTTTCTGTTGATCTGAGTAAACTCCAGGGAATTTTGAACTGAATCGTACCCGGCGGTAATCTTTTCTAATTCTTATATCGATATTCATATCGAGAGATATTGCCGGCCCTGTTTCTACCGAGCTGTATTACCTGTCTCAGGGATTGTACTTACAATTACAACTCCACCATATTGTCGAGACAAAATTTCCAACGAAGTGTAGTAAAGATTTGTTTGTTTCTTTAGCGGCATATCAACACCTTATGGGTCATTTAATGTCGAAATTTAATTTTCTTTGGAGCACTAGTAATTTCTTTTACAAAAATATATTGCTGGTAATTTTTTTTTACTATGAAAATATGTGGCTGGTATTTTTACTATAAAAATGTATTTTTATTCTTACATAGTTTTTTTTTTTTTTATTTTGGGCCTAAGTTTTGGGGTTAACTATTTCACCATAGCTGAGACCTAGGTTTTCAAATGGAGTTTTTCCTTATTTTTTTCGTTTATTATTATTATTATTATTATTATTATTATTATTATTATTATTATTATTATAGCAAGGGTGGTCTTCTTCGTTGGGAAAATCGGAGTCACCCAATCTTTCTAGACCTATTTTCTCAATATTTACCCTTGTGCCATACATTGGTTATTGACTTCTAATTTTTTGCTAACGCGGACAATGGGAAATGTTAGTGTCGTATTATATTGCCGTATATTCTCACTAATCCCATCTCCATACACATATGCACGCACACAAACACATACTCACAAACACGCACACACACACATACATATATATATAGATAGAGAGATGTTTATCAATAATATAGTGAATTATATATATATATATATATATATATATATATATATATATATATATATATATATAAAGAGAGAGAGAGATGTAAATCAATATTATAGTGAATTATATATATATATAGAGAGAGAGATGTAAATCAATAATATAGTAAATTATATATATATATATATAGAGAGAGAGATGTAAATCAATAATATAGTAAATTATATATATATATATATATATAGAGAGAGAGATGCAAATGAATAATATAGTGAATTATATATATATATATATAGAGAGAGAGAGATGTAAATCAATAATATAGTGAATTATATATATGTATATATATATAGAGAGAAATGTAAATCAATAATATAGTGAATTAAATATATATATATATATAGAGAGAGAGAGAGAGAGGGAGGGAGAGGGAGATGGAGAGAGAGAGATGCAAATCAATAATATAGTGAATTATATATATATATATATATATATAGAGAGAGAGAGAGAGAGAGACAGAGACAGAGACAGAGAGAGAGACAGAGAGAGGGCGAGACAGGTAAATCAATAATATAGTGAATAGATGCTAACTTAAAGTAGACGATAGTGATTTCAAGACGGCAGCTCCTAAAACGTCAGCCATGTTTTTCTTTGTCTCAGCGACCTTCTAGCGATCATCTCGGCCGCGGTTGGTAAGCTTTCAAATTTCAAAAGTGACCCATCTTCTTGCAAATCTATTTTGATGTTGCTTGTTTGGCGAGGTCAGTTTGTTCTTGTCAGTGAAAGGGGGAAAAAATGGGAGACAAAATAATGTAAGGGAAATAAAAGAAAAAAAAGAAAGAAATCGGAGGGCGAAGTAAGAACGACGAAGGCGCAGAAAGACACGATGGAAGGAAAAAGAAATATATATATATATGAAAAAGAGTAAAAAAGAGAAAAACAAGAAATAAAAATAAAAGAAAGAAAGAAAGAAAGAAAAGGAGAGAGAATGAAAGAAAGATTGGATGAATGAAGAAACGAATGAGCGAATAAATGAAAGATATAACAGACGAAAAACTGAGGAGAAGAAAAGAATTCGTTCGTTCGAGTGAACAAAAGAAAGAAAGAAAGAAAGAAAGAAAGAAAGAAAAAAAGAAAGAAACAGAGAGAGAATGAAATAAAGATTGGATGAATGAAGAAACGAATGAGGGAACAAATGAAAGATATAAAAGAAGAAAAACTGAGGAGAAGAAAAGAATTCGTTCCTTTGGGTGAACAAAAGAAAGAAAGAAAGAAAGAAAGAAAGAAAGAAAGAAAGAAAGAAAGAAAGAAAGGAAAAAAAGAAGTCTTGGGATAATCTCTATTTGCAGAACGAAAATCTACAGACAGATATATTAAGAATGAAAGTCATATAAGTGGAAAGTGCAGAGTTAACCCAACAAAGAATAAGGTCGGAGGATCGAGTTCAAACTCCATCTGGGGCAAGTTGTGTTCGTTTGCCATTAATGCTCTTGGGTAAAACCTTCGATGCTCTCGCCATCCTATCGCCGAGGAAATAGCGGGTTAGTTGGAGGCCATTCGGCCTTGTGAAGTTAGACTATCTTGGACGTTTGGCCAGTACACAAGACACACAAAAAAATAATACTACTGCAACAAAAAAATGCTCGGGTGTCTGCGGATATTTCGAGAAATGAAGAAAAACGAAGACCAAAATCACGGCCTCATGTGTCGTGTGATATGGAAAACGAATTTGCTTTGATTTCAAAATATATACATATGTTTGAGGAGACATTTGCATTCTTTTTGTAATGATTAAAAAAAATGAGGCTACTACTATTGCTACTACTACCACAACAACAACAAATAATAATAATAATAATAATAATAATAAGAAGAAGAAGAAGAAGAAGAAGAAGAAGAAGAAAATGAAGAAGAAGAGAAAGAAACCTTAAAAATATATTGACAAAACACCTCGAAAAGAATTTGATAGTTTCAAATTATAAGAACCTGGAAAGAAAATATATCAGTAGAATATAAGTTTTACCTATCGTCCGGTTCACACTCCTCTCTGGTCTTTTGAACAGGAGTAGAGGTTTATCCCTTGTTTCCTGTTTAGGATTGGGTTCCATCTAAAGTCTACTTCAACATTCTACTTCTAACGTCTCCGCTTGAATTTTGAAACTTTATTTGGTTTGGTTTGTTTTGTTTCACGGCATATCAACCTCAATAGTTTAACTAATGTCGACAATATTTTTATTATTTTTATGATATTTTTGTTCAGAAATGTATTGCTGGTAATATTTTTTCCCCAAAAATGTATTGCTGGTATTAAAACCTATATTTGCACCTTCATAGTGTTTTGACCCCAGTTTAGGGATTAACTATTTGCCCATAGGTGGGACCTTAACAGGTGCTACCACCCCGGGTCAGGGTGGACCTGGGAACACCAGCAATTTATAGGTGGTTCTACGCTCCTCAAAACCCCCGGATCAGTGTCCATCCTGCCGGATGTAGTTTATCGTCTTACCCAGGACGGTATTATTTAGTTATTTATATTTTTCAACTCAGTAGGAGTGGATAGGTTCACCTATCGTACGGTTCACACTCCTTCCCGGCCGTTTGGACATAAGTAGAAGTTTATTCCATGTTTCCTGTTCCTTCTAAAGACTTCTCATTTGCTTTCACGTCCAGTAATCCCCTTGAGTCTTAGTGGCATTATCGCCTTGCTTGGGGGTTTTAAACTCATCCGCTATTCCATTAATTATAATATCACCTGGTATCGAAATCGATCGTCTTATTAAAGAAAATTTACGACAGAAATTCAATCTATTTTCCCTTTTGAATTTGAGGAACCGCTTTCATGAAAGGCATGTAGTTACCATTAAGCAAGGAGATGTCATGACTGCAAAGCAAAGGTTAATTACCTTATCTAAAAAAAAAAAAAATACACAAACCTCGATGTGATCTTTTGAAGGTGTATGCATCTGCTCATTTTATTTTCGTACACGGAACGTTGATAAAAGAATGTTTATACCAATAAAAAATTTCCAAAATTCCGTCATTATTTACCATTGCTAAAATCGTTGTTTTTATTCGGTACCTGTACTTGAGTAACTATACATGTTTCTGATTACTGATCGTCTGACGATCGCAGACATTCTCCATGCAGTGTTGATTTCTATATCCACAGTCCCCCAACCTCTCTCTCTCTCTCTCTCTCACACACACATACACACACACACATAGATACGCACACACAAGCTACATCTAACTTTTTTCAGATAATTTCACTCCCCCCCCAAAAAAAAAGGCAATAATAAATATAATTCGTAAGATGTTCCTTAGTGCAAAAAAATACTGAGAAGACGTTATAGAGTGGACAACAAAATACCGGTGACGAGGGAGCATGTGTGCGAGTGTGTGCGTGCGTGTGTGAGAGGGTGTGTGCGTGCGTGTGTGTTTGAGTGTGTGTGCATGCGTGTGTGTGAATGTGTGTATGTGTGTGTGAGTGTATGAGTGATTGCGTGTGTGAGAATGTGTGAATGACTGCGTGTGTGTTAATGCGTGTATGTGTGCACGTGTGCATATGTGTGAGTGTGTTTGCTTGATTGCGTGTATATGTGTGTGTGTGTGTGTGAAAGAGAGAGAGAGAGTGAGTGAGTGAGTTAGTGAGTGAGTGAGTGAGTGGGTGTAAAACAAGCACGAGACTCTGGAAGGTGACAGTTTCACGCAAAGGTCTGATGACGATTTACGATGTCAGACAGTTACCATACGATGTTTGTTTTTTGGGTTGGCTTTTTGTGTTCTATACTTGATACTGAACGCCAACTCACCCTCAACAAAAAACAGAGTCAATTTTAAACGTTATGATTATATATAATTCTATAAAAATACAAAGTATAAATTTTATGACAAGTTTCACTAGTGTCAACAGACTTATCACTACAGGGAACATCTATACGCGTATTAGAAAATCGTACCGAGAACAAAGAAATAGACAGACACATGCCTCCACCATATATATATATATATATATATATATATAGAACACTCCCGTCGCTCTTTGTCGTATGAGGATCCGTTATCAGCACCGTGACTAGCCGCATACTTGATTTGATTATAGTGGTGAAGGCTTGTGCTGAACCGACCCTACATTTTCGATTAGCCTAATACAGAATACGTCTACAACATGCCACAAGGTTATCAAACGATTCTCTGCAGGTTTTGAACTGAAGAGTTATCCTTTACCTAGACCAGTTGACACCCAAGGCTATAGGACAAAGTCTATCATAGTATTTACCCATGGATTTTTACCTTTTCCAGCTCTCTCACTATATATATATATATATATATATATATATATATATATATATATATTGGTTTGTACACATATGGAATTAATATGAGTAAAAGTTTGTCAGTAAGCTGATTGATGTTAACTTCCGCATCCACATTCCAGAGTTTCGTAGACGAACCTGTCCGTTCACTCTTCAGTGGGTATCAACAATTCTACATACACACACATGCACACACACACACACACACACACACACACACACATATATATATATATATATATATATACACACACACACACACACACACACGCACATATATATATATATATATATATATATATATATATATATATTTATATTTAGTTGTATTGATGTGAGTTTGTAATCCTGGGTTTCACGCTATTTGCGATCGTCAGACAAACCTTTTAAAAATAATATATATACATATACATATACATATATATTTATATATGTGTGTGTGTGTATGTGTGTGTGTGTGTGTGTGGTATTCGTCTGTCTCAAGAGAGCATGGATATGCATTCCAAAAGTTATACCTCAACTGCTGATCGTGGCACGGTATCTGTTATGGCTGTACAGGCCCAGACAGGTGTGACCGTCTCGATTGCAACGAATGCATGTAAAGGCGTCCACCCGCGATGTCGCTTTGTTTTTTTTGTTTTTTTTTTTCGTCGACCACGCTTCTCTCAGGAGGTATGCCTCCGTTTCTCTTCTCTCCGCTCGATTACCTGCTGTAAATCGCATCTCCTTATATGGGTGTGTTTGTATGTATATGCGTGTATGAGTAAGGATAATTAACAAAAGAAGAGAGGGAAAAGGAGATGAGAGAATGGAAAATAAATAATAAGATACACTAAAGAAACGTTTTGCAAGATAAATCTCCAAGGAATAAAATAGAGAAAAGAAAAATAAAATGAGGTAAAGACGAATTGTTCGGTGGAAAAAATGTCTTGTCTACGCTTTACTTTTAAGGAAAGTTTATGAAAATTTAATTCCTTTCCCCCTGGTCGCAAACTAAAACCTCTTGACTAATTTAATTATGTCTTTACAGATGGAAAAATATTCACAATCACTTCAAAACCAGCAAGAACTCTAAATTGCTTTCGACATTCTGCGGAGAAATAACTTCATTATTGCCCGTTTTAATATATTTACGTCTAAGATCCTGTTTTTTAATTTGTCTTGTATCCCAGCTCATATAACCGATTCTTTGTCAATTAAAGCAATGCCCACGAAAGACATATTCCTGTGACAAAAGATAGGAGTTCGAGTCTTACTCCAAATTGGAGTATTGCTGTCATATATGGTTTGGAGCCCCTTCTGTTTGCCTCAGGGTTCTTGGTAGGCTGCAGAGGCAGATATGCAATATAATTGACCCTGTTCTGGCATCTCGTCTACAGTCACTCTCTCACAGACGCGCCGTCGCCTCTCTCTGTCTTTTTTACAAATACTTTCATGGCAATTACTCCGAGGAGCTGCATTCGCTGGTTCCCAGACTTCATGAGTTCAAGCGCCCTACGAGGCTGACATCCCGCTCTCACCCCTTCACTGTTGAAACTGTTAAATGTAGCCGCCTCTTCTACTCCAATAGCTTCGTATCTTGCACCTCTCGTCTGTGGAACTCCCGTCCCTATTCCATTTTCCCTGAGAGCAATAATCTCCAACTATTCAAATGTAATGTCAATCGACATCTCCAGGTCTTGATCTATTCACTATCCTTCTCCTCATCCTTTCCTCTATCATTCCTGTCTGATCTTGCTCCAAATCTTCTGTAACCTCTTGCGTCCTAGTCATTTCCCGCCTTGCTCGGGGCGTAATGCTTAAAAAAAAAAAAATACTCTACATATTTGTAAAGTCTCCGCTTAAACACTGAAATTTTACTTACTGTTTATTTATTTTTTTTCTTGTTCTTCCCTGAATAGGAGTAGACATGTTTGCCTATCGTTAAGTTCCCACTCGTCCCCAGGTCTTTTGAACAGGAGTAGAGATTTATCCTTTGTTTCCAGTTAAGGATTGGGTCTCCGGGTCCTTCTAAATTTCTATTTTACTTCTAGTGTCTCAGTATAAACTCAAAAATTTTATTTACTCTTTATTTATGTGTTCTTCCTTCAATAGAAGTAGATATGTTTGCCTATCGTTCAGTACCCATTCGTCCTTAGGTCTTTTGAACAGTCTCAAGTGCAATTCTGTACTCAGCATAAAAAACAGAAATTTTATTTACTATTTATTTATTTATTTCCTCCATAGGAGCAGATAGCTTCGCCTATCATCCTGTCCACACCCCTTTTGAAGAGGAGTATGATTTTATCTCTTGATTCCTGTTTAAGATTTGGGTTTTGGTTCCTTTTAATGTATACTTCAACTCTATAATTCTAACATCCCCGCCAAAGAACCTGAATTTTTATTTGCCACTTATTGATTTTTTTTTGCTCAATAGCAGTAGATAGGTTCGCCGATCGTCCGGTTCACACCCCTCCTCGGTCTTTTGAACCGTAGTAGACGTTTATCCCTTGTTTCCTGTTTAAGAATTGAGTTTTGGTTCCTTTTAAAGGTTTTCTCTTTCTCTATCACTGTCAGTAATCCCCTGTGGTCTTAGTGGCTTTATTGCCTTGCTTGGGGCGAAATGAAAAAGTTAGAAAAATTAACCCGAATGTAAATGATGTAAATAAAATAAATCTTTGTAAGCCCATATTTTATGAAGGCCTTATCGGTGTCTTTTACACGACTTAGGTTTAGCTGTTTGCAAAAACGTTGGAGAGACAACTGGATATCTTAAAATTTCAGATATAATTGAGCAATAAATGTTCGTATTTTCTTAAATGTATTTAATAAAGAGTATTTCGTACCGAAATAGAAATAATTTATAAGTAGACACAATTCCTGCGTTTGGCACGACGATAAAATTAGGGACAAGTAACCAACGAAAAAAAAAATGAGAGCGAGAAAGAAATAGTTATATGTCCCCGTTTAGGAGAAGACATTTCAAGAGATTAAGAGATTAGAAATATTTGGATAAGGAATTAGAAGTTCGTGGAAATTATGTGCAGCGTTGTCTGGGGATATTGTGGAGAGCAGCTGAGAATACTGGAATTGAAGAGTAGGTTTATAAAGTCTAAAGCAAGAAGGAAATGAAATGCAAGATGAATTGATAGAAATGCAAAGAACAGGACGAACAGACGGATGTGTCGATGAGTGAGTTAAAAGAAAAGCAGTAAAGTTGGGGCAAACAGTAGGCGTGCAGGAAGATAGAAATCTTTCTAAAATAGGTAGGTATGTAGGTGAAAAAAATCTACGTTGAAGACCTCCATATATATGAATATATATATATATATGTATATATATATATATATATATATATGAATATGATAAAGATAAAAAAACAAACAGGAAACGTTTATCAATCTAACATGTTTCATTTTTCATAAAGGTTTCACTAGAGACAGCGATGTGGAGAGAAAAAAAAAAGAAATTCTCGTTATTTTTACATTTGTGTTGTTTGAATTTCATTGGTCAATCACGTTTCAGATGCATTCGAATTGTTGAACAAACGATAGTCCAATTTGTGACGGATTCCAAGCCTAAATGAAAAGCTGTAAATATTGTTAGAAGACAGTCAGACAGTTATGTGCCAAGCGTGATACACGCTTAGGCGGTCATGTATCGAAAGATACATGACGGACGAGGCAGTTCTTTTCCCGCAGTAGGTTTCCATTTCTTTCTGCGGTAGACAAGTTGCCATCTAAGGCGGTCAGTCTTGCTATTTACCCATAGTTGGGGGAGAAGAAGAGGATTCATACAAGAATATAATTAAAATTCTTAAAGTGTTTAATTATTTAGTCAGTTATGTACCATACGTGATACACGCTTAGGCGATCATGTGTCTTTCGATATATGACTGACGAGGCAGATTTTTCCCGCATTAGGTTGCCATTTCTTTCTACGGTAGACCAGTTGCCATCCAAGGCTTTAGAACCCGGTCTGTCCTGCTGTTTTCCCATAGATGGGAGGGGGAGAAGAGGTTCATAAAAGAATATTATATAAAATTCTTAAAGTGTTTATCTATTTAGTCGCTTATGTGCCATACGTGATACACGCTTAGGCGATCATGTATCTTTCGATACTAGAAGAATGAGGCAGATTTTTCTCGCATTAGGTTGCCATTTCTTTCTGCGGTAGACCAGTTGCTACCCAAGGCTATAGAACCTGGTCTGTCCTGATATTTACTGTGAGGGAGAAAAGAAGAGGATTCATACGTTTCTCAAGTGAATATAAGTGGATTGACTGGAATTCGTAAGTGAATGTAATTCGAACTCGGCTCTCCGATTCCTCAAACCGATCTCCTATCCATTACTCCACCGTGCTCCCTCCTTGCTATAAGTATTATGTCATTATCTACCTATATTTCTGAGATGAGGTATTGTAATTATTTACATTGTTCGGACTCTTTTCCTCATCTTTATTTCCATATTCACGACGTTTCAACCGTTATACGCTCCAGCCTTCTTCAGTGACTTAACCCACATAGAGTTCAATACCTGGCTACTAAAGTTGTGAACAAAAGCTTGGCGTATTGAGTTAACAGGAGATAACTGAGACATGCGGAAGAGGCATGGAAACGTGGAACTAGAACAATCTACCCTGGAGGACGAAATAAAGGGTTCAGTTCGAAATTCCAATCACCTATCAATATTTACGGTTTTTTAAGTAGGCTCGAAATCTGTAAATTTCTTGAAAATTGTATGAATGCATCATCTCTTCTCGAATTTGGAACCCCTCGAATAATACTAACGCTGACCTAACGAGTCGAATACACGTAAAACATGATTGACCAACGAAAATAAACTACCAAAGAATAAAAATACAAGAATTTCTTTATTCATTTATCTCCATATTGCATTCTCTGATGAAGCTTTAATTAAAGTGAAACATGTTAGAGTGATAAACGTTTCCTATTTCTTCTTTTTTTCATTATTCTGGCGGATTCCGATCCATACTTAATCTCATCTCGCATATATATATATATATATATATATATATATATATATATATATATATATATATATATATATATATATATAAAGAAAGAACAGTAAGATATATAATCCGGTGTTCTTATAGATATTTTTATTTTTACAAAATAGTGATCAATGTAAATTTACAGAGCATTAATATTATAAATTGATTTATTTAAAATATGTTTTTTTCGCTACACAGTTCTAACCATGTTTCAAAAATGGAAGCTAAAACCTATGAATTTAATTTTGTAATTAAATTAAAGACATTAGTTCCATTTCATCCTCAAGGGAATTTTAAATAAATCAATTTGTAATATAT
>OZ010589.1:51312221-51337221 GCA_963932145.1 Acanthosepion lycidas | reverse complement strand
CGGACATTTCGGTCTAATAAACGAGCTTCAGGACATGTTCATAAAATATAATTAACATTATCAATTCAACAAGACAAAGACGATGGACATAAGAACAAGACTTATCCAAACAGCATAATTGCATATAAGGATTTTTGTTTGTTTTTTTTCCGTATATTTTTCTTCATATATATCATTTGTGTATTTAGGCACCATTCCTTCTTTCCTGCACATTTCATTGAATACGACAGGCAAGGTGTTTTTGTTTAGCTTTTTTTATACAATTTCTCATGCGATCTAAATTTTCTTTTTCTTTTCGGATGATAAATTATACAAAAACTGTCCGAATGTTCTTTTTATCCGAGCGCTTTCGGCTATACATTTAACCATTTTCAAGGATTAAATATTTTAACTATGAAATAAGAAATAGTTTGTTGTATGTATGTTTTATAAAATGTTTTAACTTTTCAAAACACGGCCAAGATGTTCATAGTTAATATTTTTAAGTGTTGTTTTTTTTGTTTTTATTAATAAGGATTCCATTATTTTTAGCCTTTTTTTAATGTAGATGACGCTATTATATTTGTGTTGTCAACAAGTATGTTACGAAGGGTGTGCGGTAGGTCTCCATGAATATTTAAATGAGATCTAATTGAGCTATGGTCAGAAAGGTGTAGAGTGAGTCTGCGTGTCAAACATATATATATATATATATATATATGTGTGTGTGTGTGTGTGTGTGTGTGTGTGTGTGTGTGTGTGTGTGTGTGTGTGTGTACATAATTAAAATCGCTTAAAATTCAGGTCTCAGAAAGTTTCCTGGCGTGACTGTCATTTTCACGATTGTTAGGCTGACGATGACCACCACCATCGTTCCCAATGAAACAGAGGCGGTAGTCTTCAAAGCCTGCACTTAATAAACGGTAATAGTCACATTGGTCTTAGTCGGCGACTACAAGTTAATTGCTTGCTGAAGTTTCTTCCAATTTTTGGTGCCTGATTTTCGAATCGTTCTGGAACTGACGGCCGCGTCAGGACGCTTGCTGCGTCCGGAATTTTAAACGATTTAAATTGTCGGTCTATACGTTATTGTATAGAGGCTCTATCTCCGATATTGAACACTGTTTTTTTTTTGTTTTAAAAAAAAAAACAAAAAAACAACGTAAGTTTAATTGACTACATCATTTGTTCGTTGTTTATAAAATTATGTATTGTATATACAAAATTCTTATATAAGCCTTTTAAGGAAAACAATTTCTAATGCGGCTACAAGGTTAAAAATTGAGTTGAACAGAATAAATACTTTGTATATTGTGTGGCAATATGAGTTAAATTTAAGACAACTCGATACGTAACAATTAATTTCGTCCGACGGCTATTTGCTATTGGAGTCTATTTCAATGTATTGGGTTGGTGCATAATTATCAGGCGTTTTCCTAGGCCAGTTATTTGTTAATAAAATTGCTGTTTTGTGTAGTTTTTTTTTTAAAGTTCCAAATATTATTTTATTTTCAGGTTATAAAAATGCGTGTTGATAATCATACGCCCCGGAATAATCATTTAGAAATTGTTGAATTGCTATGTTTATCTTTTCATAGATATTGTTTAAAAAAAAAAACAAAAAAAAAACGCCTGATAATTATGCACCGATCAACCAATACAAGAGTAAGTGACGGAAGTAATATTATTATTATTTTATTTTTTTGAACGAAGGTGACAGCATAAAAAGGAGAGCTTTATAGTCAACAGACTTCTTTTTGTCCACGATTTTCGCTCTGATGATAAAGGACCTATAAACTGGTTTTAATTGTTATATTTCGGTATTAACACTTTACACAATATATATTTTTTTGCTACCTCTCTTTTTTGTTACGAATATTCTTTTAATGTGGCCTATCATAAAATGGTGTATCCCTCTGAATATATATATATATATATATATATATATATATATATATATATATAAGTAAATTTTTATATATTTTTTTCAATTTCCAAACATAATTTTGTATATCGGGATTGAATTTATGAATAAACTGTACAAAATAATTGAACAACAAAAAAAGTGAACTTAGAACAGTTTATTCATAATCACTTTCCTGATATACAGCCTCTCATTCTGAAATTGGAAAAAATAAAGCAAAATTTTAAATAGACATAAGCTGACTGTTGAATTTAATAAAACTTGTTTTCATATATTTTTCAGTAGAGCATGCATTTTAGAAAAGAGAGAAAGATAGTCAAGTAGAGAAGATAAAAAAAAACAAACCTTCAATTGAAAAAAGAATTAATGTTCCAAGAAGTGAAAGAATCTGAAGAAATAGCAGACAAATGTCACTCACTTAAACTGTGATTCTTCCACTCCAACATTAAGCAGCTAGTCTCCGTTTTTTGTCTACTTGAGGATTAATTTTCCGTCTTGTATATTTTCAGACCCATTAGAGAAGGCGCGATTTACTCTCGTCACATATGCTGTAAGGGTGTCGAATGTACAAAAGAGAAACGTAAATAAAATGTCCCACAAAAAGTGAAAAATTTGGCAGCACTAAATGGATTAGTCCACAGTTTTGGAGTTCATTAGATGCATATATACAGGGTGTCCATAAAGTTCGTGTGCACTCTAAAAAATTTATAACTTTATTTGTATCTGCGATAGAAATAATTTGTAAAAAGGATTAAAGAGAAGTAAATCTATATTTTTTTTAGATTTTATTGAAATTTTATTTAAGTTTCCACATGTCCTAAATCACTAGCAATATAAAGGGTAATATAATTTTGCAGTTCACGGAAAAAAAATTGCCAACTGATTTACAGTAATGTCTGAAATCACATTAGTTATTTTAGCTGTACTTAAACATTATGCATTAAACTTTATAACATTTTTTACAGATTATTTCTATCGCAAAGACAAATAAAGTTATAAATTTTTTAAAGTGCACACGAACTTTGTGGACACCTTGCGTGTGTGTATATATGTATATATATATATATATATATATATATATATATATATATATTCATACACGTTTCATTAAATAATATAAACAAGTGTTGTCTATTTATTTTATGTAATTTTTTTTTCGTAACTTCTGATAAGTTTAATAACATTATCGTTGAAAGAAGAAAGAAATTCACAGTAGTCATCCATATTTTTTAATACAATCTAAGCTTTCGGCTTACTTAAGCCATTACCAAAGATCTAAATTACAACATATTAAACAATATTACGGACAAGAGTGTGACGATAGTCTGTCATTGTTTACATAGAAGATTTCTAAGCAACGATAAACACGCGCATATAAAACTTATGTTATTAAACTTATCAGAAGTTACGAAAAAAATTTACATAAAATAAATAGACAACACTTGTCTATATTATTTAATGAAACTTGTATGAATGAAAAGATGCTGACTAAATACACACAATATATATATATATATATATATATATATATATATATATATATATATATATATATATATATATGTATATATATATAAAAATCAGCATGTAGGAGCATAAGAGATTTGTGTTTAGGCAAAAATTCTCTCTCGTATTACACAGAAACAAAGCTGGCCATAACCTTGTTTTTGTCAATGCCGCATTAATTAAATATTCTTGTAGGAGAAAATACATTGAAAATGTAATAATAACATTATTACCGACTAAAGACACACACCTAAAACATAATATTACATCGTTATTATTTTTTTAATCCATTCTTTAAGAAAAATGTAAATTATGTCTCTCTAATACAAACAGTACGTACATAAAATAAGTGCCAGGGTAAGAGAATAGCACACCACTAAGCCGACAAAATTGAAACCAATAGAACTACTCCCACTAGACAGGCACACGTAAACAATTAAAATTACTCCTTACCATCCAATGACCGCTAAGACATATTAGAATTTTTACAAACTTCCATACAAATACAATTGCCTACGGTTTAATGTAGGCGATATATGACTGACCAATGAGAATCGAATCAAACAAAACTGAAAATAAATTTCTGTCCTTTTGTCTTTTTTCTCTCAATCTCTGATGAAGCTTTCATGAAACTGAAAAGTCTCAGCTTGATAAATGCTTCCCATTTGTTTTTATCTTAGCACCCTGTCAGGTTCCACCCATATTTGATATTTCACTCATATATATATATATATATATATATATATATATATATATATATATATATATATATATATATATATATATATATATATAGATATATATATTAGATTGGTGCAAAAATAATGTCACATAGTAATATATGTGAGAAAACGACATTATTTTTGCACCAACCTAATATATATATATATATATATATATATATATATATATATATATATATATATATATATAATACAATTTACTGCGTGTATTTGAAAATTTGGGTTAGTTCTTAATTTAGTAACGTTTATAACACCTCCAACAGCAATGTACACACCATTTATTACAGTAGGATAACAAAAGGAATCATTGGAAACAGCAATGGCTAAAGTTATTTTAAGTGGATACACATATTTGAATAGACGTCCTGTTTAATTATTACACGGCATATTTATTTATTTTCGCCAACCCGCCTGAATATTCCTGAAATCTTATTAAGGGAAAATATGTACTTTCCGGCAAGATTCGAACCTGCGTACAGCTATATATATATATATATATATATATATATATATATATATATATATATATATATATATATATATATATATATATATATATATATATATATACAAAAAGAAGAATTAGTTAGTAAAGTTAATTTTTGTATGAATGATTGACTGCAATATACATTGAATCGCACCACATCTTTGATATATATATATATATATATATATATATATATATATATATATATATATATATATATATATATATATATATAATGATAATAATAATATATATTAATATAATATATATATATATATTATGATAATCATTGTGTATTTTGCCAGCAATCGTTCTTTTATACTAATCTTGTTAAAAACAACAGAATCCTTGTTAAAGAGAGAAATATAGGTTGATAGTGACTAAAAGAAAGAATGAGTTCAGGGTGCTATATATATATATATATATATATATATATATATATATATATATATATATATAGCACCCTCCTCCAACATCATCTTTATACACGACCTTAAAAACCAAAAAAAATAAACCCAAACTTATGACATTATAAAATAAATAAATAAAAATGATTGAAAATAATCAATAGTAAGAACAACAATATTTATTCAATTTCCTTTATACAACGCGCCAAAAATTTACGCGCTTAACATCCTAAATACTCTGTACTTCCTTTTTCCCTAACGCCGAGAGGTTTTCGAATATTTTTCACCAATCTGTAATTCAAATTTAATAATTCTTTCAAATACGATTGGTTGAATAATACTTAATCGACATGTTGTGTCTACCAAAGCGTTTAATATGATCATCTACGAGAACATTCAAAAAAGGGAGTCTAGTTTTAATGTCGAGTTCAGAAGTGAATTGTAGAACAGAGTTTACTGTCAAATATTTCAATCAGGCATAGCGATGTGTTCGGCTTTGGGTCCTACTTTATTTAATTTCTACAAGAATCGTGTAGAAAACAAGGTCTGTAATAATTTCACAAAACCTCAATATATGCCGTTACCATGGAAATTTTGATTCCAATAATGAATATGCTATTAAAACACGTAAATTTCAGAAATATGTTATTCCAAAAAAAAAAAATAAAATAAATTCGCTTGAAGATGGAACAGAGCTTAGTAATTTAATTCAATTTAATTCAAATAATTATATTGAAGTTTTCGGCTCTTGTTTTGAAACATGAGAACTCTTATGTAGCGTGTTGGAATCATATTTTTAAATAAATAATTATATTTATGCTCTACTTTTGTATCGAGCACTATTTTTTAAAAATAATAACAAAAAAACTAAAAAACATTGGATTATTTACCTAACCAGTTCTTTCCTATTTTCTATATATTTACACACACACACACACACACACACACACACAAACACAAACGTACACATATATATATATATATATATATATATATATATATATATATATATATATATATTATATATATATATATATATATTATATTATAAACTATTACATTGGAACATGCAAGTTGCCGCTAGAAAAAATCATATTTTTTTCGACATTCAAAGACATCTCGTCAGGCGGTTAACAATAGGTTGTTTCATGTAGGACGCAATCATCAGGCCGCGAGTGTTGGGTTTTTTTCTCGACTATTTATATATATGCGTCAGTGGTGCTTTGTGCGTAGTCTATTCTGGCAGTTATTTTGGCGGGAGTGGTTTGTTTATTTACTTATTTATTTTGTCATCTATTTATTTATTTGGTTTAATTTATTTTACTTGATTTTATTTATTTACAATTTTTTATTTTATATATTTATCTATTTTATATTTATGAATTTTATATATTTATTTATTTTATTTATAAAGAGGAGGCATTTTTACTTTAATGAAATTTCACGAATATTCAGGCCGGAGACGAAAATAAATAAATATATTGTTTAATAAATAAATGGAACGTCTACTTAATTAAGTGATAAAAAATTGCCGGATTGACGAATAAAATATCTGTTTGTCTGTCTGACTGGTATATTTATAAATATCTTTACTCCCTTCATCTATCTATCTATCTATCTATCTATCTATCTATCTATCTATCTATGTCTTTCTATCTCTACTCTCTTCATCTATCTATCTATCTATCTATCTATCTATCTATCTGTCTATCTATCTCTGTCTTTTTCTATCTTTACTCTCTTCATCTATCTATCTATTTATCTATCTATCCTTGTGTTCACATCTTTGTCAGTATATTCTTTCTTTTAATATCTCAGTCACTATGAACCTATATTTGTCTCTTTACATATTTTCCATTCTTATTCTTTAACTTTGATCCCATATATATATATATATATATATATATATATATATATATATATATATATATATATATATATATATACAAGCATTTGTTATCCCTTTCTCGCAAAGAGGGACATAAAAGAAGATTGTTACCTGTTCTCTGTTCGCGCCGAGATTGCTATTCAGTTGCGCATGGACGGAAATACAACAGAAATTTCCGCATGCAATTTGTTCTGACCGCGGGCGAACAATACACTTTATGGGCGGACACATGCACAGCGACGGCATATACGCACGAAGGTCCGCAAACGGAGCCCAACACAAAAGCCCAATGTGAACATTTCGAGAGAGATGTCTTCACATAGAGTTATGCTAATGAATCCTCTTTGAGATGGTGCAGAGAGGTGAGAAAGGTGGTGTGGTGCCACATGACTGGGTGCAATTTATAGGGTCATGTGAAAAGCGAGAATTGAATGGAGGAACGAAAAAGAGAAATACTGCTCCTACGATTTCTACTACTACTACATGAAGGCAGAAGGCCATCAATAGTAGTAACTCTGAGAACAAGAAGTAATGAATGCAAGGACAATTAGACAAAACCCTGTAACATATTTTGTGCCGCCAGTTTTTGCGGAATATATAATTGAACAAAAAACAACAACCCTCCCCCTGTAAATTGGTTACTGTTAATGGAATTATCAGCCATTTCGTCATTAGAAATATTCAGCATTCATTGCCACGAGCAGACAGTGCTATCTTCTTGAATTGCTTGATATTCATAAATTCTTTCTGTTAAAACATGTTTTCAGGAAGATACATCCTTGTGCAAAATAACTGAAACAAAACGAATAATTCCGTTATTATTTACCACATTTTTTCCGTATTTTTCCAGTGAAACATGACGCAGTGCACTTGTATGTGCATTCCACGAAGTCGTTCCTTGCAGATCGACCACCGATTCTAGATTGGGCTCATATCAGGAGCGTTTCCAGTTTCTTTGATTTGCTCACTGGTAGGGCTTGCCATTGTGTTCGTGCGGCGTTATAATTTTCGTACGCCTCCTTGAAGTAACGTCCATCGCAGACAATGGGCGTAAGACAACTAATCGAAAGTCGAGACAATAGTGTCTGTGCGTGATAAAAAATCTAATGCAATCACAGATGACGCAGAATTTTTCAAGAGCAAACAAATTTCATCCTATATCCCGAAAATAGATTCATATTACTGAACACCACAGCAAATGACGTAATCTGAGGAAATTTAATGGACGCGAGCAGACAATGCTATCTTAGATTGAAATTTATAAATTCTGTCTATTAAAAAAAGTTTTCAGGAAGATACACCCTTGTGCAAATTAATTGAAACAAAACGAATAATTCCATTATTATTTTCTTTCGTATTTTTCCAATGAAACATGACACATTGCTTTTGTTATAATTTTATATGTCCATTCCACGAAGTCGTTCCTTGCAGATTAACCACAAAATCTCGATTGGATTTAATTCAGGAGAGTTTCCGGTTTCTTTGATTTGCTCACTGTTAAGGGTTGCCATTGTGTTCGTGCGGCGTTACAATTTTTGTACGCTTCCTTGCAGCAACGTCCATCGCAGACAATTGTCGTGAGACAACAAATCGACAGTCGAGACAATAGTGTCTAGGCGTGATTAAAATCTAAAGAAATCCCGAATGACGCAGTATTATTTAAGGCCAAACAAATTTCATCCTACACCCGAAAATAGATTCATATTACTGCACACCACAGCAAATGACTTTAATCTGAGGAAAAAACAGATATCGATTACACCCTGTCACTCCAGTGGGTCTAAAACTGACCGTATGATGAAAGAAAGAAAACTGAAGCGGTTGTTTCAATTAATTTGCACAAGGGTGTAATTTTCCACTTACTCTTAACGCTCTTTCCGATAGTGATGAGTGGTTTCTTTTCTCACCTTTTATTCGACGGCATGTAGAATGTCAACATCTTGAGTACGTTATTATTATCGCTTCTACTGACATGTGATAGACATTTTAGTTTTCGTTGCATTCGAAAGACTTTTGATATGATTTCCATCGTACAGTTCTTCTATAGCACGAGGTTTGAAGAAGGGCGGTCCTCGCTCTAAGGCCTAACTGCTTCTTTCACTCGAAGCCATTTTCAACCATCGATCAGGGAAATCGGTTGTACACAGCTGATGTTACAGTTTTTTTTGTATATATATATATATATAACTAGTAAGTTAGGTCAAATGACTTAACTCACTTTATAGCCCACCAATAGAAGGTTAACCAATCAGAAGACGTAGAACATTCAATCCGTCGTGTATAAAGGCGGCCATTTTGTTCACTCTACCCGAATGTTCAGTGCAGCTTGTCAGGCAAAGAGAACCAGAAGGACGAACTATGCTCTGCTACTTTTATCAAAATATCCACTGCTAACCTGAACAACGCTTTCCTACTGTCTTCGAAATATTCACTGCTAACCTCTGTATTCTATACTCGAAGACGACCACCATGATGAATAACAGTTGATATTTTAGATATTTCTGAGAGAGTTTGGTGTCATGCATGACATCTATATGAAAATCTCCATCTGCTGAAACTATTTAAGAAGATCACTTAAATTTTCAGGTAAATGTTTTGGTTTTGTAACAACTTGCGGTGTTGTGCGAAACTACACTTAGCGCATCTTATTCTTCGTTCATTTTTCTTTATCTCCTAAACTAAATTCGTTATAACTGATCCATACGCCGAAGCAGTTGAAGTGTTTCGTATTTAATTTTAATTATTTAATTCCGTACCCTGGATGTTTATGAAGTAGCTGACATCACTGCTTTCATTCCACTTCCATTTTCATAGATTCTCTTTTGGAAAGGTTTATCAGGAGTCTTATTTCTTAGAAACACTCGGCAGAAGACTTTGATTTTCTGTTCAAGATCATTCTTATCTCAATTACGAATACCGATGTCATCAGCATAGACACAGGCCCTCATCATCAGTACATTTGCTTCGGTGGGGGAGGCAGGAACGCGTTTTCTAATAGTAGACTCGATTAGGTTGGAAGAACGCAGCAATTCGAACTTTTGAAAAAGCAAAATATTCAGAAGATAGAGAAGACTTAGAACTGCGTAGACAGATTAGGATTTTCAATGTATACACACAGGATGGAAACATTAAAAAGAAAATATTCTGGTACTTTGACATCCAAATATTTCTGTCTTAACCACACGCACACACACACACACACACACACACACACACACACACATACATATATATATATATATATATATATATATATATATATATATATATATACCCGACCAAGGAAAAATAAACAGCACAGCACTGATTGTACGGAAACTTTCTCTTCCATAATTAATTTTCCAAAATCTGATGAAGCTGAAATAAAGGAGAAAATTTGCAAATGTTTCCTATTTATTCCTTAAACCTAATATCAAATATGACAGCGAGATCAAGTTTTGTTTTGGTTCTAGCGAAAACCATTGGAAATCATGCTATATATATATATGTTGGCCAAATCTACGTTGTCGTGTATGACCATGAAAAGATATTTTAAGACAGCGTTCTACATTGAACAAATATGGATGTTTAAACAGGACAAACTTTAACACAGTGTTGGCAGACATGGGAAACAAGCATTTTGTTGTAATTGGGTTTATTTTGGAACTGCATTTTTTTTCAGTCCACCAGATAAGTTGCAAAATTTTCCTATATATATATATATATATATATATATATATATATATATATATATATATATATATATATATGTGTGTGGTCTGACGACTGCATATAGCATGAAACAGACTGTCGCCTCTAAGTGTTGACTTCTATGTTCACTTTTATATTTACACACGCTCTATCTCTGATATTGAGCACTTTATTCCATAAATATAGCACACCTTAAGACTATATTTCTTTATATGTCTGCGTGTGTGTGTCCGCGTATATATATATATATATATATATATATATATATATATATATATATATATATATATTGGAGTATAATTTCTTAAGAATATATCCGATTATGCATTTCGCCGTTTAGGCTTCATCAGATCGAAAGAGAAAATGTGTTGTGTGTGTATTTGTATAGACTTCATTAAATAATGAAATCTTATTGAAAAGATCATTAAAAATTATCTATCTATAATAATACGTTATTTAGATAGATAGATAGATAATCTAAAGAAAGAGATACGAATCAACCGAATATGAGCGATTACGTACACATACAATTGAGCAAATCTTTCTTTTTATGTGCTATCTCCTTTCAGGACGTCGGTGATCATGGCTCTGCATCTCCCTTCTTTTCCTTTGCTTCCTACCCCACAGTAATCCACTTGCTTAAGCCCGCCAGGTATGTCAAGCGTTGTTTTCCCTTATCTCTCAATTCGACCCGTGAGTATCGGATTCTAAAGGCACGCATTTCTTATTATGTTCCAGAAATTTCAGCTCTCTCTTACCTATATTAAGTATAAGCTTCCTCCTTGTTTGCAACCTAAGACCTCATCGTTGCTCACACGCTTCTGTAGAAGCACATCTCCGTCGCCTCGAGTCTCTTCGACATTTTTGAGAAAATCGCTCAACATTTGCTGCCATAAAGAAGGACAGATGTCACGTAACAGCTGTGTATTCTTTTCTGTGTTACCAAAGATATCCTCCTGTCTTGCAATACTCTGCCCAGTTTTTGAAATCTGTCATTGGCCATCCCAATACGTCTAGGGATCTTGGTGTCGCACTTAGCGTCCGCTGTCAAAGCGCTTCCCAGATATTTAAACTTCCGCGTCTGCTTGATTCTAGTATTACCGACCTGCAAATCACATTTCGGGCTCTTCTTCTTACTGATGGCCATGCATTCTGTCTTCTTGTAGTTTGTGCTTAGTCCCTTCTTCTCACTCTCCGTCGCTACCTTCTGTAGGAGATTTTGTAATTTTCTTTCAGTGTCTGCTATCAGTACTGTGAAGTATTTGTTTAAGCAATTGTGTAGACAAAACCGTACTCAATGTAGTTAAACAGATATATATATATATATATATATATATATATATATATATATATATATATATATATATATATATATTAGGACATGTTTATGTTTATAATAAATAGTATTAAACAACATTTATGGCCTGAATATCCGAGAAATTTTCATAGAAAATATTCGTCCCTTGGAAGTAAAATGTTGTTTAATACTGTTTATTATAAACAGAGCATTTACTTAAATATTGATATCTATAAAAAGTATGTATAACCATAAAAATGTCTTAAAATAATTGTCGGTCTTTGTCCATTTCAATATATATATATATATATATATATATATATATATATATATATATATATATATCTTTTTGAATTTGTAGGTCTGATGAATTGGATCGTGATTACGATTCCAATGTAATAAATTATAACCAACCATGGAATATTGGTGTTTGAGCCTTTTATATTATATTCTTACTCTGTTCTGGACATTGAGTTCTACCTGGATTCTATCATCTTGGGAATTTGGACAAGCAGGAGATAAGAAACAAATTTAAATATAAAAGATTCATAAGTAAACCAAATAAGAAATAGTTCAATGTGTGTCCAGAAATAAAAATAAAATTTTGGTATCAGGTTTTTAATCAACATGGCAAAAAGGGGCCAATATCTGCATTCGAAAATCTACAACTTTTACGGGAAGGAAACTGTAGAAAAAAAGTACGACCATCACCCAAATCCGGTTATAGAGATAAAATCTGTCAAAATTTTATGGGAATTTACAATATATACAGACAGAATTGGAATCTCAAAAGGGTAATTTGCATTCAGAGACCCACGCTCAGACATATACAGACAGAACAATCAAGGCTAATCGCCCAGACTTCGTGATCAAAGACCACAAAAACAGAATGTGCTTTCTTATTGGCGTGGCATTTCTTGTAGTCTGTAATGTATATTTGAAGATCTTCCAAAAATGATCAAAATAAACAGTGTTCCAATAACTTGGATCGATTTTAAATGTGAATTAAGTTTAATAGTGTATCAGGAAAGAGAAAAGATTGATTAATACATCTCCAAAGAGGATTGTGTGAAAGCGGGTTCGTCTGGAATGCGAGCTCGTCATGGCAATATAAAATAATGGTTTGAATACTATTATATTTTCTACCACGTTGTAGATCAGACAACGAAAGATACAAAAAATAAAGGGTGTTCCAATAACTTGGGCCGATTTTAAATGGGAATACATTTTAAGCGTCTAATGATTTTTTTCTTTTACTTTCAGATTTAACAACTTAAGTTTTGGCAAATTCAATCATGGAAATATTAACGATCAAACAATGTATTAAAGTTATCGAAGCCTATTACACAGCCAATACAAAAATGGCTTTATTGAATGAGAAGTTCCCAGGTCGCATCATCTCTCGACAGTCAGTTAGCCACCACAATCGTGTGACTTCCTTTGGGGTCATCTCAAATGCCGACAAGCCAACAACAATTCAAAAGCTGAAGGATGAGCTAATAAGGCATATTGGCAAGATCGAGGAGCAACTATGCAGAGACGTCATCAAAAATTTTGACCATTGAGGAGATGTGTAGTGGACATTTGGGTGATATTATTTTTCATACATAATTGTCATAACTTAAATAACATGATCCAATAGAAAAATACATAATTTTTCACCAATAACACTGATTTATTTACTGCTGGCTTTGATCCGTCTTAATGAAGTGCCCTTTACAAGCAACTTGAAGTGGAAATCTGAAAATGCGCCACATGAGGTCATTAAAAATCCCAGTTGTAGTTTGAGCCCGCAGATTGATTGGGAAAGTTTATGATATGCTCATTGAAGGGATTCCTGGTAGTCTAAACCTTAAAGGAATACAAAAAATTGTACTCATAATTACAGCTCACACATTACAAAGGGTTTTATCGATATGTGTGGTCTTTGTATTTATTTTTGTAATTATGTATTTATTGTATTTATGTTTATTATTTATTTATTTATTATTTATTTATTGTAATTATTTATTTATTTTATTTATGTATTTATTTGTGATATATTTATTGCATTTATGTTTTGTATTTATTTATCTATTTATTATATTTATTTATTATTTTATTTATATTTTTTATTTATTTATTTTATTTATTATTTATTTATTATTTATTTATTTATTGTATTTATGCTTTTATTTATTTTTTATTTATTTTTATTTATTTATTATTTATTTATTGTATTTATGTTTCTATTTATTTATTTATTTTATTTATTTATCTATTTATTTATTTATCATACATTTATTGCATTTATGTTTTGTATTCATTTATTTATTTTATTTTATTTATTTTTTATTTATTTATTATTTTATTTATGTTTTTTATTTATTTATTTATTTTATTTATTATTTTTTTTTGTATTTATGTTATTTATATATTTTATTTATTATTTTTTTAATTATTTATTGTATTTATTGTATTTATTTTTATTTATTTATTATTTATTTATTGTATTTATGTTATTTATTTATTTTATTTATTATTTTTTTAATTATTTATTGTATTTATTGTATTTATTTTTATTTATTTATTTATTATTTATTTATTGTATTTATGTTTTTATTTATTTGTTTTATTTATTATTTATTTATTATTTATTTATTTTACTTATGTTTTTATTTATTTGTTTTATTTATTTATTTATTATTTATTTATTGTATTTATGTTATTTATTTATTTATTTTATTTATTATTTATTTATTTATGTTTTTATTTTTTTTATTTTTTTATTATTTATTTATTGTATTTATGTTTTTATTTATTTGTTTTATTTATTATTTATTTATTTATTATTTATTTATTATTTATTTATTTTTTGTATTTATGTTTTTATTTATTTATTATTTATTATTTATTTATTGTATTTATGTTTTAATTATTTATTTATTCATTTATAGTATTTATGTATTTTTTCCGAAAATGCTCTTTGGTAAATGTCATAATACTATTTCTGACCCTAGATTGAGACCCGGGAAGAAATCAGTATAAAACAGAAATCAAAGGAATTTTTTTTTTTTATAGGGAGATTTACCTTGTACAAGGCCCGGGGACACACGTGATAAAGGGTTACTGTAAGAGGCAGTTTATGCGGATAGGAGGGAATATAACGGTTAACCCTAGACTTGAACAGGTTAAGATTGTAATGATCTAAGTAACATCCTATTGTGAGTCGGTTCCACAGAGCAGGAGTACGCAGGAAGAAGCTGTTCAAGTGGATCCTACTTCTCACCAATGAAATACGAAAGGAATGTAGTTGGTTTGATACTATTTAAGTGGAATGGCGGGTCCTACCCGTGAAAGTTAGAACTGGTGAAACTAAGGAATACAGTTCGTCCGAGCACTTTTCATGGATGTAGCGACGGAGCAGTGAGATTAAGATTCTAAATGATAAGGAAAAAATGGGCAAGAAGTGTTAGCATGTACATGTGTACTCTTGGTAAATTAACATGGGCTACAGTAAATACGCCATTCATTTCCGCAGATTTGCTTGTCATTTGTCTGTTCTTATCCAGTTGTTGATCTCCTCCAACACCTGACACACTGTAAATCTCCGTTCATGTATAGGAGTACATAGGGGAACGTTATTTCTGGACGTAGGGATGGGGTTTTATCTGAGCCCACCTGAAAGGTTATGTCCTGTTTTAACGGATGACAGAACTAATTTCAACTCGGAATCTCAAAAGGGTAATTTGCATTCAGAGACCCACGCTCAGATTCTAATGAAAATTTCCCGAATAGTTCCATTTATATGTAAATGTACATGCTTAATTCGAAAAGAGCAAATAAATTTTTATAAAATCTACCGTTTTGGAGTTATCGACAATAAAAGTTCGGACTCCTTCGCGTCGCGGTGGGCGAAGTTTAAATTAATTCTGCATCCCGTTTTAACATGTTACCATGCTACCAAATGAGTAAACAAATATGTGGATCAAATTCCTGATCCCTGAAATATCTGAATTGATTGCGAATGTAATAAATGCATTATAATAATAAAATAAGAAGTAGATTCTATGGGGACAGTATATTTTTTTTTCTCCTTTTTTTTTCTTTATATTTTTTTCTTCATCTTCTTTTTGCTCGCTCGCTCTACGTTTTTTTCCTTCTTTTTTCGTCTTCTCTCTTATTCATTATGATTTCCTCTTTCTTAATCATCATCATCTAATTGCCTTTATACGTTTTCATTCTCAGCTCCTTAACTTCATTCTTTTTTTCCTTCTCTCTTTCATTCACATTTTCCCTATTTTATTTTATTTTTATCGGGTTCCTATTCTCTTCTGTCCCTTTCTTTTTATTTTCAATTTCTTAACTTCCTTCCTTTTCTCTCTTTCTTCGCCTCTCTCTCTCTCTCTCTCTCTCTCTCTCATTATAATTTTTTTATTTCTTCATCAATTTACTCTTCTCTTTTTTTCATTTTTTTCTCCATTTCATTTCAAAATCATTTCTTTTTTCTTTTTTTAAATCCATTTTTTTAACTCTTATCACAATTTTCTTTCACTCATGCTCCATTACTTTCAACCTCTTTCAATTTTCTTTCTCTCTCTTTCATTATGTTTCCTTATTTAATCTTCTCTTCTTTTTACTTCCTATTTCTCTCTTTTTAATTCTCTACGCTCTTTCTTTTTCTCTCTTTCTACCATTTTCATTCATATTTAATCATTTTTCTTTCTTTCCGTTCTTTTTTCTTCCTCTGGTTCTAAATTGTGACTTTTCTTAACAATCCCCTTTTTTTCTTTCTTTTCTTCTTCTTCTCCTTCCGCTTTCTATTAGGTTGGTGCAAAAATAATGACGTAATAATGTCGTTTTTTGACGTATTTTTATAACGTCAAAAAACGACATTATTACGTCATTAATTTTGCACCAACCTAATACTTTTCTCTTCATTTCTCAGCCTATCTCTTTTATTTTCTTAACTTTCTTCCTTTTCTTCACCCTCTGCTGTTCGTTTATATATTTCTTTCTTTTTCATTTTCTTCCTTGTTTTTTTTTACTTTCTATTTCATCCTTTTTATCTCGTTTCCAATCTTTTCCCTTTCTATTTCTCTCCCTCCACCCCCTTTCTATTTCTCTTACTCCTTTCTATTATCATACTCTTTTTTTCCCCTATTCTTTTTTTTTTATCTTCTTTCCCTCTCTCCTTTGCTTCTCTATCCTTTCTCTCTTTCTGGGAATATGAATATAAAATCTGACGGAAAAAGAAAAAAAAAAGAAGAAAGTACAAATATGAAGACGAAACTCGAATGATACGAAGGTCCACGCAAGAGAAGGAAACATTAAACAGGAAGACAAGAAGCACTTATCAGAAAAGAGTGTCGGCTGATGCGAAGGATGATAGATGCACAACGCACGGTTTCAGGTTTGATCAACAGTGGCAGGAAACGAAGGGATTTGGAAGGGCGGGGCTAGAGCGGGAAGATACGATAGAAAGTAGGACATGAAGAAAAACAGATAGGAATAGGGAAAATAAAAATCGATACAATGATGGAAGCTAGAAAAAAAAATATATGGAAAGAGAGATGAAAGAACGAATAAAGGTAAAGATAAAAATCGATCACTCTTGAGCTCAGAGGCTACTTCTGTTCTTATATATTTACTCATCCAGATACCAACCTTTAAAACTGCACGCACACACACACGTAAGCACACGCACACACACACACACACACACACACACACACACACACACATATATATATATATATATATATATATATATATATATATATCGGATTGTATTACGCAAGTCAATGATTACACAATGAAATAAGTAGTAACTGTACTATACTGGTTAAGTTTATATATATATATATATATATATATATATATATATATATAGTTGTATATTTAGGTAGCAATCCTTCCTTTGTGCATGTTTCATTAAAAGCGACAGACGAGGTACTACGGTTAAGCTTTCTATTAGGTTAGTGCAAAAATAATGACGTAATAAAGTCGTTTTTTGACGCTAAAAAATACGTCAAAAACGACATTATTACGTCATTAATTTTTCTTATGTTCTGACAAGAGCTTCCTTTTTCTGGACAAAGGGTGTGTAAGAACTGAAAATCGAATCTTCCTTGATAATGGCTAAAGGTATAGCCGAAAGCGCTCGAAAAATATAAAACATTTGGGCAGTTCTTACACACCCTTTGTCCAGAAAAGAAAGCTCTTGTCAGAACACAATAAAAATTAAATAAAATGCTTAACCGTAGTACCTTGTCTGTCGTTTTTAATTAAACATGCATATATATATATATATATATATATATATATATATATATATGGTTGCAATAAGAAAACGGAGACTTTTATTATCCATTTCGATTATAAATTTATTTCGTGAACACAGAGATGTTCAACTCTTCGGCTCGTAATCTCCTCCGTATTTATAATCGAAATATCTTATCATTATAATGTTCTGTAATCTACATTGAGCTCTCCCTGGATTTATATCCTCCTCGGAATTATCCCTTCTTTTCACAAACGCATAAGAAGAATATATATATATATATATATATATATATATATATATATATATATATATATATATATATATATATATAAAGACAGGTTTCATTGAATAATTAAGACATGTCCTGTCTACTTATTCTCGATAAGATCCTTTCATATTCGTGGTTAAGTTTTTTTTTGGTGCGGTTATAAAAAGACGTGAGGAAAACACCATATTGGCTCATATTGTGCGCATTACGAGTACTTTCGACATATCATAATGTCATCATCAGGGTATTGTTAATTATAGAATAATATTTAGTGTTCATGGTTGTGAAGGACAAATATTTGTTGTAGTCATCCGAAGATTACCATTTTTATATGTGGAGACAGCAACGCTGTGTCATGCATTGGGCTTCACAACCATGAACACTAAATTCTAAGTATAAGTAGACAGAACATGTCTAAATTATTTAACGAAACATGTATAAATGAAAATATGCTACCGAAATATACGTATATATATATATATATATATATATAATAAACAATAAAATATATATATAAAATAAACAATAAAATTCGAAATCATCTAATATGGGAAATAGCCTATTTCGGTAGACGAAGATATCAGTCGTCTGTCTTATCAACTCCAGTGTGGTCTGAGTTCGTTTCAGAAATAGAGATTAAACAGTGAAAAAAATAAAAACAATAAAAAATAAACAAAAAAACACCACTCGAAAACATAATACATAATTTATTCATTTCAGTCTTTCAGTAGACGAAAAGCACGAGGCAGAAGTCAAATGAGGGTGGAAGGTATTTGTCTTAAAGGGAAGAAGTTTTATAAAATGAAACCCGAATATTAGCCTTATCACAGAGATTTGGGTTTGTATGAAGGATGAAACATTAATTTAAAATAAATTAAAAGAGGGGTAAAATGGGTTTAAAAATAAATTTAAAATATGTAGATAAAAGGAAGTAAGGGATTAATTGAAAGAGAGTTGGGGGAGATTTAGAGTAGGGGAAATTTTATAAATAATAATTAATATAGGTAATGAGGTTATAGAGGAGGGATATAAAAGTTAGAAATACGCATACTTACGTCATTGGAAGAGTTAGAGGAGAGTGTATATTATGGAAATATAGTAGCAAATTAAGTTAAATATATATGTCGGATTCTATTAGGTTGGTGTAAAAATAATGACGTAATAATGTCGTTTTTTGACGTTAAAAATACGTCAAAAAACGACATTATTACGTCATTATTTTTGCACCAACCTAATATTACGCAAGCCAATGATTACGCAATGAAATGAGTAGTAACTGTACTATACTGGTTCAGTGTTATATATATATATATATATATATATATATATATATGGGTAAATAGTAGCGTAGATTGGGCTTTGGATGGCAACCAGTCTAGGAGAAGGAAAAACTCAAAATTCAAATCAGGCTGGAGAGGTTTGGTCTCTGTCAGAACGTCTTGCCCATGAAACACCAGCACGACAGCTGAGGTGAACAAAAAATTGGAGATTTGTGTTAAAGGGAGATAACTGTTACTGAGACATCCGAAAGAGGCATGGCACGTGTAACTAGAACAATCAATAGCGGAGGACGAAATAAAGGGTGGAGTTCAAAATTCCAGTCACCAGAAGAAGGAATGAGCGTAGAAAGGCTGAAACGCTTTGAATATAGCAACGAAAACACACACACACACACACACACACACACACACACACACACACATATACATATATATATATATATATATATATATATCATCAGTGGAGACAAATCATTGTAAATAATGTTAAATAAATAATGGAATACAATGTAATTGTACTTTAAGTTTTGAAGTTAGAAAGTTGTTAGAAAAAAACAGAAATGATTTAGGACTCAAACAAAAACAGAAATGATTTAGGACTCAAAACAAAGCATAATTCTATTAACATTCAAATTAAACGAAATTATCAGCGATACCAGAAACATTTAATATAGGCATGAGGTTGTCTTGATTAATGCATTACAAAAGAAATGAGGCTTTCTGTAAAATCTCAGTGAAAGAAATATCGTTTCTTCCATAGAAGTACTGCAATGTGGAACGGCTTCTCGATGGCATATTTGCCTGATCACTACAATCGTAACCTTTTCAAGTCGATGCTATACCGTTATCTATCATACATATCCTCATAAAATGCAACTCTTGCTCCATCCCCATACGCCTTTAGAACATCCGCATTCAGTAACCCTCTACCTTGAGTGGCATTTGGGACTTGTATTGGGCCGACAATAGTTAGAAATAAATATCTCTTCCAAAACAGCTATTCGGACTGGTTTCTCCATGTAATGGATAGCAGCTCGGATTGACGAATCGGAGGGCCGAGTTCGAATTCCAGTCGAGTTCGTTACATTTACTTATACATTAATACCCTTCGGAAGACTATGAATCCATCTCTTTGTAAAACTTTTTTTTATATATATGTACTAGTGAGCCAACCAAAATGAGCTGACCCATTTTATAATTCACCAATGGGAGGGTTAACCAATAAGAAAGCTCAAAATATTCAATCCGACGTATATAAAGGCAGCCATTTTTTTTTTCTCCCAAAATATCTTCACTGCCAACCTCTGATATTGAACACATTACGGACATCACTGGATTCTATATTCAGAGACTACAGCAAACATGGTTAACACTTTTCCCTCCAGCTTTGAGTAAATAACAGCGTAGACTGGTCCTTGGATGGCAACCAGTTTAGCTGAAAGAAAAATTCGGAATTCAGTTCAGCCTGTAGTGGGTTGGGTTCCGTCAGGCCGTCTTGTCGATGAAACAACACCGCTGCAATAGATGTGGTGCCCCTACGAGATTCGTGATCCTGACCGGGCTAAACAAAGCCAGATGTAAGACTATATTTACCCATGGAAGGTTGCCTTTCTGGAGAAGTGTTTTGTGAGATGGTAGAACAGGTCGTTAATATTTTGAGGAACTTCAATCCACACTGAACGCTCCTTAATAATGGCATTGGAACAGATTAAGTAAAGCATCATAGACAATATGTAGGACCCTTTATTTTGAATGAAATGTCAATATGCTAGTCTTGCATATCCATAATGATAAAGAGTCTGTTACAGGGTGTTTCTCTAACAATACTTACGTTCGGTATAGTTTGACGGTTATATATACGTAGATATGTTCAATACATCGATAAAAAAAGACCATACCCTGATGGATAAAGGTATCAAACTTGATTAAACAATTTTTAATTGTCTTAATGTTTATGTTATTATTAAGAGGAAAGACCAAAGTATTTTTTGAATATTTAAAAAAAAAGTTTAATCCTTTCTAGCACGTCCGAAATTTTAATAAAATATCTTGTTTTATTTGAGTCAGCAGAATTTACATAAAATCGATCATGTCAGCCGTTTTTGAAAACTTTGTAAACACAAGTGAAATTCTCCGTTTAAAAGTCTTGTAAAATTCAATTATACTTTTTGCAAAAGTTATTTTAGGAAAATTAAAAAATTTAAAGTATACGTAATGCAATTGGAAACAAAAATTACTTAATTTTTTAGTGGTAAAAAATTAGTTGGAAATAAGAGAAGCGTGTCTAACCGTGGTGATTGGTTTTGGGGGTGTGAATTGACGTTGCTATATTTCGCCGAATTATTGAACATACCTATAAACGATTTTCAAATGGGTTTATAAGAATCTTCATATATGAATATATAAAATCAAGTACAGAGCACCTCGAGACGGGGTAATGGTTAGCAAACTTGTCTTGCTAGAACAAGTACGACTGAGGAGTGAGTTCTATCTTCACTGGGTGCCCCATACTTTAGGCTTTTTGCCACATCTAAGCTACACTTGGAAAATCACTATAAAAAAAAAGTATAATATATACTCGGGTATTGGGCGAGATTTTTCGAAAACAAATAGGGAGTCACACTATACACAGACAATTTTTTCGAAGAGGTTGATGCGTAGCACTATGCACAGGTAAAACTTTTCTGGAGAGGATAAAATTGATGCAAGTGACCTTGACCTATTTAGTAGGCCTACAGTTTCATGGTACCACTGGCTAACTATAACGTTACCTGTAATCTCCTTTAGCCAGCCTCCCGTAGCCTGGATATGAAGGAAAACAAAAGTACGCTATCTAAATCTTCGTATCAGATATTTTCCGGTAAGTGGGACTTTTCACCATTTTGGTGTAGCTTTGTACAAAGAAAAATGAAGGCCATTTATTTGCAATAAGGTATTTCCAGGATGATGCACATATTGAATTATTTGACGACGGGAGGTCGACTAGTATTGCTCCGATGCTCGGATCGCATTATACACGAACTATAGGAAAAAAATCAGGTTTTTCACAAAAATATTCAGGAGATGCTCCAAACATAAAGTAGACATATACACGAGTATACCCGGTATCTGGCCTGGAAGACGGTGCTTTTAATAATAATCGTGCATTTAATGCAGTTTTACGAAAAAGAAAGTCTTTCGAAATCTGCTTTATCTGTTAAACATTGATGTTTTGAAAACATACGTATCTATCTATCTAGCTAGCTAGAATATTCAATCCGACGTGTATAAAGGCAGCCATTTTGTAGATAGAAGGTAGATAGGAAACTTCTACCGAGCTAGCTAGCTAGATAGATAGATTAAAACCTTCGGTTTGTTTTTAAACTGATATAATTTAATAATGAAACAAAATATGGCGGATATATATATATATATATATATATATATATATATATATATATATATATATATATGTGTGTGTGTGTGTGTGTGTGTGTATATATATATATATATATATATATATATATATATATATATATATATATTCACAAACACTCACACACACATATGAAACTATCTATCTATCTAGCTAGCTAGCTAGATAGATAGTTAGATAGCTTTGTAAAAGAAAGAATGAAAACCATTTGTTGGCTATAAAATATGTCTGGACAGATACCGTATATACTCGAGTATAGGACGAGTTTTTATGATGTTTTACGCCAAAAATTGGGGGTCGCACAAGTCATTTTTTTGAAGTGGTTAAAAATCATCGTAGTCAGGCATGAACGAAAACAAAAGTACTGTATCTAAATCTTTGTATCAGATATTTTACAGTAAGTGGTTTTTCGCGCCATTCTGGAGTAGCTTTGTCAAAAAAAAAAAAAAGAATGAAAATCATTTGACTGTTATAAAATATGTCTCTGATGATGCCAAGACTGCGATAGGCCCTACTAGTATTGCTCAGATGCCGAGGCCGCATTATATACGAGATATATGGGGGCAAAAAAACAGGTTTTTCACAAAAATACTCAGGGGTCTCACGATACATGAAGTAGACTTATACACGAGTATATTCGGTACCTGGTCTGGAAGACGGTGCTTTTAATAATAAGCAGCTTTTAATGCAGTTTTATGAAAAAGAAAGCCTTCCGAATTTTCCTTTTCTGGTTAAATATTGACGTTGTAAAAACAGATAGATAGATAGATAGATAGATAGATAGATAGATAGATAGATAGATAGATAGATAGATAGACAGATAAAGGGACAGAGAGAGACAGAAAGAAAGAAAGAAAGAAAGAAAGAAAGAAAGAAAGAGAGAGCGAGAAATAGACGACGACAGGTGCACGTGAGATGATCAATTTTAATCACAGGCGTCGATATGCAAATGATCCTAGGTTGATTAAAGTAATTATTGAGGAAAAAAAACATGGCTTAATCAGTTATAACGAAAAATGGAAATAAAATAAAAGATTGTCTTGCGTCATTTTTTTTTTCGAAAGTATAGAAATACCAACATCTACCAAACATCTTTTGATATATTAGAGGCAAATATTGACCAATGACACTGGTGTTTAGCAAGCACTTACAAATCAATAGAAAACGAGGATTTGTGTATGTAAAATGCAAACATCTATGTGTAAATATAGACATATACGCACGCAAAATAGATATGTATGTATGTGAATGTGTGTGTGTGTGTGTGTGTATGCGAATGCTTGTAAGCAATATAGTGATTTTATCGTAAATTGAATGTGGAAGAGAAAATGACACAAATTGTTAAATCAATCGATAATGTAGGGAGATATAACAATACATTAATATGAAGACATATATATATATATATATATATATATATATATATATATATATATATATATATATATATATATGTGTGCATTATAGACACAGACACACACACAGATAGATATGAATAGATATAGAAATAGAATGAGAGGTAGATAAAAAGGTAGATAGGAAATATTAACCGAGCTAGCTAGCTAGCTAGATAGATAGATAGATAGATAAGACCTTCGGTTTGTATTTAAACTGATATAATTTAAGAATGAAACAAAATATCACGTATATATATATATATATATATATATATATATATATATATATATATATATATATATATATATATATAATATATATATATATTCACAAACACTCACACATACACATATATGTGTGTGTGCGCGCGCCCGCCCCCGTGCGTGTGTGCGCCCACCCGCGTACGTGTGTGTTTGAATTGCGTGAATTTTGATGATTATTCCAATAAAATGT
>OZ010589.1:51284721-51307221 GCA_963932145.1 Acanthosepion lycidas | reverse complement strand
CCGCAGTCCTTTAAAAGGGCTGTGGTGAAATAATTTATTACATGGAACCTTAAAGTGGTCTATTTTTATATTTAATATATATATATATATATATATATATATATATATATATATATATGCGTGTGTGTATCACAGTTACCCAAATATGACTGAATTACCACATTGCGATACTTTGTCACATGCATGCTAGTTGAGAGGTGTTGTACTGACGCATATGTAAAAGAGTCCTACATGTAAACACTTTATGCAATACTAATGTAAATGTCAGTAAATAATGACGACAAAGCAAAACAGGGAATTACTAAAATGGCGGACATGATACTCTGAGCCAAGCTAAATAATTTCTGCATATCTTCTTCTGCCGACTGTTTATTTTCTTCCTAACTGCTTTAGTAGATTTGGGACGGGACTCGGAGTTCGCTGTGCCAGTTAGCAAGGGAGTTGTACTGTAAAAGACGTTTTCTCACGGATCGATACTTTGAAACCGCAACAAATAACCTTTCGACTGTATCGGCAGTAGCGTATAGCAGCACGCGACTACCACCACCATCAGGGTGGTTTGAAGGTTTGGAAAAATGACAAGTCTTGCGCAGAAGGTATTTCTCGCACAGCTCGTTACAATATCTAGTTTCTTTGGAGTTGAAAACGCTTCGGCGCTGAGATTGTCGTCTATTTCCTTCCAGAGACGGTTGTCTTTAAAAATGATTAACGTCATAAAATTTACCTCTCCTGAAATGTTTTCAATTAGCTTTGTGTGTCGTTTAGCAAACGGTGAAAAGCCCGACTAACTCGTTCTAACAGACGCAACACAGAAAGCATATACCTACTTTATCGCCATCTCAGTGGTATGTGTTATGATGACCACCGTTCTTCCTATATCTTTCGTTACAAAAGTTTACAACAAGGACACAACCTATCCCTACCACGGTGTCGAAAACAATCTCGTTTTCTTCGTGTTCGGAAAGTAAGATATAAATTCTACCAAGTTTTTAACTGCTAAGAATTGCTACTTTATGGAAGTGACTCCCACGTGTGTGCTTTCCTGGACTCTGCCATCTTAAGCTCTTCAAGTGAAGAGTCGATCTTCATATCTGCTCTCGTATATATGCATCGTGTTATATTTAAGTATGTTACATTTTAGACCTGCTAGGGTCTTACATTCATCTGCAAGATGTGGCAACGTTTGAAGTCACTTGCTGTAGTTTTTACATTAATATTTCGAGGAATTTTCAATGTGTGGCATATTGGTTTGTTTTTAGGCCTGTCCTAGTTAGACAGACATAGATTATATGTTAGATAAAATTCTGTGCCAACGTTCTCAGGGAAATAGACGTCAAGACCCTTAAAATAGATTTCTTTAGTTTTTGATGTTCAGCAAAATTCTGTTCAAAGTTTTTCTTACCACTGTATGTTTGCATACAGGCTGTTTCATGCTAGACGCAATCGTCAGGCTTGACGATTGCGTTTAGCATGAAACAGCCTGTCGCCTCCGAGTGTTGACTTCAATGTTCACTTTTATATATATATATATATATATATATATATATATATATCAACAAACAGAAATAGGTGTATACTGCAGTCAGCCTGAAGATTGCAGTCAAGCGTGACACATAGTTACCACTAGGGGTTGACATTCGACTCCATTTTTATATTACGTTGGTGCAAAAATATGTCGGTTTTTGACGTATTTTTAATGTAATATATATATATATATATATATATATATATATATATATATATATATATATATATATATATATATATATTACATGCGATATTCTATTTAATCCTATATATATATGAAGAATTAAAATATATTCAGTTCTTAAAATATAAAGCATTTTTATTGCCGTAATAACAATTGAAATAAATTCATTTAAACATCTAAGTCAAATATATGAATAATTTGGTGGGTAATCCCTATTCGAAAAATATTTTTCTACGGCTGTTGGAGTTGCGTTAATCACAAACAGGCGTGTATAAACTAACGAATTCTACAATCCCCAAAACCAAAAAAAAAAATACTTCTTAACAGGAGCAAATGAGTAGTACATATAATTTGAAGACAAAATTTTATAATCAAGCTTTCTACACCACATTAAGCAAAGGATTGGGTAGGAAACATCCATTAAAAATAAAAAAAAAATGTGATATAATAATATTTTTGCATTCTGACTTTCTGAAAGACTGTTTTACTAAAATGATTTTTCAGATTTCAACTGACAATAACATAAAATCTTCGGTCAATGAATTTCGATTATTTCCTGATTTTAAATGGTGAATTCCCCCCATTACCATCACTATATATGCATATGTGTCGTTTAAATCTGTATAATAATAACAATAATAATAATAATAATAATAATAATTATTATTATTATTATTATTATTATTATTATTTAATATTGTACTTTTTAAGTATCGGGAATAAATAATTTAATGTAAACTATATTTTTAAATCTGATCAAAATAAAATATTTTTACAGGTTTTAATCTAAAAGATATAAAAAGGAACATTTTCAGATTTAAGTAATGCAACTTATCCAATATAACATATTTAATGTTTTATTTATTTGTTGTGGAACTCGAAAGATATTGAAAGGATAATCGTCATGATTCGCTGTGAGCTCTCTGCGACGAACGCGTTCATAATGGTTCGCCTGATAAGTAAAGAATATTGTATTTGGCGACTATAGTCGTGCTTGTATAATGATTTCAAAGCTCTGTAACTAGTACGACTGCTGCACACCGTGCTACTGCTACTAATAATGGCAGTAGATATAGTTGAGACGTAAAATGTTTGGTGAGACGCCTACTGTAATCTGCAGTCGTATTAAAATAATATTTATCTATCGGAATATTTGTATTCGTATAATATGAATGCATTGATCTATCGGCATGTCATAATAATTTTACGCAAAGCAACTTAGTCTGGCACAAGCCCAGGATAATCGAGCATCTTTGAGAATTGAGCATCCAACATGCGAGACCTAGTCGGCAAATCTAGCATTTTTATTACCACGTCATGTTACCTACATCTGTCGACTCGTTCTAATTTGAAAGTCTGTTTAAATAAACGGGGCTTAAGAATATATATATATATATATATATATATATATATATATATATATATATATTCTGATATGTTGATTAATTGCTTTGTCTTAATTGTTATTGAAAGCAACTGTATTGTGAATTTATTGCCACTATATATATATATATATATATATATATATATATATATATATATATATATATATATATATATATATATATATACAGACAAAGCAATTAATCAACAGTCTGGAAAATTATTATCAAAATAATTCTGGTTAAGTCGGGTTAATATCAATAAAATGCTATATTAAATTAATTACTGATACCGTTCAAACTGCAAGCCACTTTCTTCAATGTTTTGATTTTTTATTATAAGTAACTATATAGTGATTTAATCTGTCACCATATATATATATATATATATATATATATATATATATATATATATATATACTATGCTGTTCGATAAAAGTGACTCACCTGATTTTTTTTACTAAATGTTCTCTTCTCCGATGAAACGAAAGTTGAGCTAAATTCAAAGGATAAGCGATCTAAAATCCGAAGAAGAAGCTTTCAAAGCTCTTTGAATTTAGCAGTAAGTACCGTCAAGCATCCGTTCAGTATAATGTTCTGGGGATGCTTTTCTTTTCATGGAACTGGTTTCTTAAAACCTATTGAAAAGACCCTCAGGAGCGAGCAGTACAAGAGAATTTTAGAGTCTTGTCTGCTCCCTTCTGTTGAAAGGATGCAAATCAACCCCACCAAGCTCATTTTTATTCAGGATAATGCGCCCTGTCACAAATCAAAATTGATGAAGGTATACTTTGATGTGAAGCAGGTGAGTATTATGACATGGGCGCCCCAATCTCCTGACCTCAACCCCATAGAAAACTTATGGACCATTATAACGTACAGGCTCTTGAGAAAGCAGGTGAGCAACATGGTCCATGTTTAATGGATGTCAGTTATCTTCTGTTAATTCCCCTCACCAAGTTCTCCACTGCCTTAACCGGGTATTGAACTCACATTCTTTGGGTCCTGTCACTGGATCTAACTAACGCCTTTATCCACTGTGGTATGTGTCGTTGAGGAAATAGAACTAAAGCGAAAGAAAGGGTCCAGTTCGACATTCCAACTACCTGAAGAAGGCCATCTTTGTCGCCATATTTATTACAACGTTTCGGCCATTGTACGCTCCGTACAATGGCCGAAACGTTGTAATAAATATGGCGACAAAGATGAGGACAATAGTCCGAATAATGTAAATAGTGTACAAAATACCTCAGCTCAGAAATATAGATAGGCATTTAAAAATTATATCTTTGAGTGTAATAAGATATATATATATATATATATATATATATATATATATATATATATATGTTCAGTTATGGAAAGAGCAAGAACAGAAGAAAGACAATCAGGTGAAAGACGACCAGGTGAACGGTGAAAAACAAACGGGCGAAATGCAATCAAGTGAAAGGTAACCACGTGAAAGACAATCAAGTGAAAGGTAACCAGGTAAAAGGTAGCCAGGTGAAAGGTGAAAGACAAACAGGGAAAAGCAATTAGGTGAAAGGTAACCACGTGTAAGTCAACCAGAAGAAAGATGAAAGGTAGCCAGGTGAAATAGAAACAAAGTGAAAGATGACCAGGTAAAAGGTTAAAGACAAACAGGTGAAAGGCAATTAAATGAAAGGAGAGCAGATGATAGACATCCAGTTGAAAGGCAACCAGCTAAAAGGTAGCCAGGTGAAAGGTAATCAGGTGAAAGGCTACCGTGTGAAAGGCAATCAAGTGAAAGATGACCGTGCGAAAGGCAACCAGGTGAAAGGTAATCTGGTGAAATTCAACCGTGTCAAAGGTAACCACGTCTGAAAACAATCAGCTGGATGATAACCATGTAAAAGTTAAGCAGGTAAAAAATTACCAGGTAAAAGGCAACCAGGTGAAAGTCAGTCAGGTTAACAAAGTGAAAGACAGCCTGATGAAAAGCAGACAGGTGAAAGGGAACCTTGTGAAAGGCAACCAGGTGAAAGGTAATTAGGTGCAAGGTGACCGTGTGAAAGGCAATCAACTGAAAGGTAACCGTGTGAAAGGCAATCAAGTGAAAGCTAACCACGTCTGGAAGCAATCAGCTGGATGATAACCATGAAAAAGGTAACGAGGTGAAAGTCAGTCAGGTAAATGTTTACCAAGTGAAATACAATCAGATTTAAGTCAGACAGGTGAAAGGTAATGACGTGAAATGTAACAAGGGGAAACTTAACCAGGTGAAGGGTAACCAGACGAAAGAAAACCAGTTGAAAGACAGCCAGGTGAAAGGCAATCAGTTGAAAGACAATCAAGTGAAAGGTAACCAAGTGAAAGACAAGGTGAGAGGCAACCAGAGGAAAAGGTAACCAGGTGAGGGGTAGCCTGGTGTAAGGCAGTCACCTGAAAGAAAACCAGGTGAAAGGTAGCCAGGTGAAAGGTAATCAGGTGAAAAGTGACCGTGTGAAAAGCAACCACGTCTGAAAGCAATCAGCTGGATAATAACCATGTAAAAGGTGACCAGGTGAAAAATTACCAGGTAAAAGGCAACTAGGTGAAAGGTAACCAGTTGCGAGGCAACCCGATGAAAATTAACCAAAATCAAGCCATATTGGTTGCGTTCACTGCATTGCAATTTACACGTGTTATTCAAATATTTTACAGAAACCGAAAGGCGATCATAAAATAAAATTAATTTAAATTAATCTCCGGGAAACCTCTGTATAAACATCTTTTATCTATGCCACATTTCCTAAGATTTAAGTAATTTCTCGTATTTGATAGCTCAGATTGACAATCGTGTTGCGAGATTGTGTAAATTAAAAAACATAAAATGCATCTATTATACAGGGTGTTTCAAAATGTATACGCCAAAATCATTACTGTTTTTTCAGGTCTGTAGCATTGTAGTGGATTCAATCAGTGGTTATTTGATAGAGTAGTTATCAAAGTTTGATTGGGTGTCAGTTTCACCGCTGTCGTTAGTATAACTTCCGGTACAGCTGAATTGTGGGAAGATCAATCAAAATGGCGACTTCTCAGCACAAGGCGTTTTGCTTGCTTGAGTTCGCGAAAACAAACGCCATTGTCACGGTGCAGCGTGCTTTCAGAACAGAATTCGGCATTGATCCGCCCCATCCGCATTCGACGGTGGGTTAGACAGTTTAAAGAGAGTGGGTGCCTGTGCAAAGGAAAGAGTCCTGGAAGACCATTTGTTACAGAGGAGCAAGTGGAGAGGATTCATGATGCATTTGAGAGCAGCCCACGTAAGTCCGTATGTCGTGCAAGTCTTCAGCTTGCCATCCCTCATACCACTGTCTGGCGTGTGTTAAAGAGAGGATTACACATGAAACCATACAAACTAAACCTCGTCCAAGCACTTACTAATGATGACAAGGTGATGCGGAGGACATTCTGTGAATCAATGCTGGAGATGGGGAAAGGTGATGAAACTCTCTTTTCACGTTTAGTTTTTGGTGAATTTCAATTTGAGAGGCACAATCAATCGTCTCAATGTGCGCATTTAGGGAACAGAGCACCCACATGAAACTGTTGAGCATGAAAGAGATTCCCCTAAAGTGAACGTCTTCTGTGCTGAGTCTCAAGACAAGGTCTATGGTCCCTTTTTCTTTGAAGGAAACACCGTTACAGGACAAACCTATCTCGAAATGCTCCAAAACTTGCTATTCACTTTACTGCAAGCAGATTCGAATGACTTCATTTTTCAGCCAGATGGAGCACCACCCCATTGGCATCTCGGGGTTAGAGCTCATCTGAATGAAAACATGCCTCAGCGATAGATTGGGAGGAGAGGTACTAAAGACCTTGCTCTCTGTGCTTGGCCTGCCAGATCCCCGGACCTCACTGTGTGTGACTTTTTCTTGTGGTGGTAGGTTAAAGACCAAGTTTATGTTCCAACACTTCCATCAAGTATCGATGACTTGAAAGATCGAATAACAGCTGCAATCAAAACGGTGGACCGTGACATGCTGAGGCGCGTTTGGGAGGAATTCTCATATCGGCTTGATGTTGTCCGCGCTGCCGGTGGTGGCCACATTGAGCACTTATAAAACATGAAATGAAACTTGAATGTATATGCAACACATGTGTTCATGCTAGAGATTTGTAAATTTTTTCGTTTTTGACACATCCCGTGATGATTTTGGCGTATTCTTTTTGAAACACCCTGTATAAAAAATTAAAAAAAGAAAGCTAGTTCATCCCTGTCGTAAAGAGACAGGATCATTATTTGTGCTCCTATAACCTGAAAAAAAAAAAAACTCGAGAATTTACCACTTGCAAAGAACACAAGGGAAACATGAGAAAAAAAGGCGAGTAATTTACTTTAAGGGTTTTCGTGAATGGTTAGCACAACAGGGTCAATGAAGGATAGTAAAGAATATATATTTACTTCGAAGAACAAAAGACAAGAGGTTCTGGGGAGCCACGATCGCTCACGCCTTGAAAGAACACGGCAGATAACAGCATACATATTTTGAAACTGCGTTTTGAATAGTGTAATCTTTTCTATAAATATGTTATTAATTGTTCCGATGAGATTTCCTCTTTGGCGCCACGGCTTTACGAATTTAAGCAAGGTCCGAGCTAGGTATCATTATTTTTACAGTTGAAATACGTTACATGCTAACAGTTTATTTTTTCTTAATTCTCGCTTGTGGAAACTTATTCAGGCTTCTTGATTTCCAATCAACATTGATCTTCAAAAATTTAAGCACAGTGCCAATTGTCATCAACAGTCTTCGTGTTCTTTTATCGTCTTCTCTCGTTAATAATGTTCTTTTTCACAGACACTTTTTCTGTTCTTGTAAAATTATTAAGAAACATTTCTGATATTAAATATCATTTTCTTTCATTTTCATCATTTAACTCTTGAATATTGAAATACGCTAAAAGGTAAATATTAAAAAAAAAAAAAAAAAACCGATTCTCTGCCTTGTTCTAGATCTATAAATAAAAACAATTAAAATAGAGTATTTTTTTTTAATTTCTTTTATATATATATATATATATTTACTACGTCACCGGAAGTGCTCAGAAATTGTTTTGCAAGATGGAAAACAAGGTATTCAGACATCGTCTTTCGTGTCTTGAGAGAGTGACGACTTTAACGGATATGTTAAAAGAAATTCCTTTGTTTTCTTGTAAACAATGAATAGCGATCTGTTCTTAACGGATATACACAACAAAACACGTTTTGGAGATCAAAACACAAAGTATACCGGTGTTTCCTGTCATGCGTAGTTCGCCATCCGTCATACACTAAACTCTCTCTGTCTCTTCCTCTCTCTCTCTCAATTATCTAAGGTACCTCCACTAATTGGGTATACCTAAGATTTAAATGAATTTTCATAAATAAAAAAAAAGAATCATTCTTGAAGCTTTCATTTTAGCTTTAATTGAAAGCTGAAGGATTAACTGTCTATATTTCTGAGATGAGGTATTATGTAGACTATTTACATTATTCGGACTATTGTCCACATCTTTGTCGCCATATTTATTATAACATTTCGGCCGTTGTACGCTCCAGCCTTCATCAGGTGTTTGGAATGTCGAACTGAACACTTCATTTCGCTCACTGGGGTGGACTGTTCTAGTTCCACGTGGTATTATAAACTTAAGGAATCAGCACATATTATGCTAGGCTCACAAGAATCTCCTGAGCCGACCAAGCATAGAAATGAATACAATATGGGAACCAGTAATGAGGAGTGCAAGAGAAAAGCGATAACAACAAAAATTGCAATATGATATCTGGTAAAAACGTGTAATGATAACAGCAAAATTGTAATATGAGCACTGGTAAAAAATGGTTGCTGAAGAGATTAGGTTTATAATACCCAGAAATTCATACACAGATGTCCTCAAGGGCACATGGCACAGTAGATAAAGGCATTGGTTAGATCCAGTGACAGGAGAGAGAGTGTGAGTTCAATACCCGTTTAAGGCAGTAGAGAACTTGCAGAGGGGGGCGGATAATCATAACTGACATCCATTAAACATGGCACCTGAAGAAGTCCGGAGCGTTCAACGGCTGAAACGTTGTAATAAATGTGGCGAAAAAGATGAGGACAATAGTCCGAATAATGTAAATACTGAAGGATTAAGTTTACTATTTCCAGTAAACAAAATACTGTATATAGTGTATTTCATACAGAAGTTTTATTTGTTGGAGTTGATTCATTGTTTTGGACTAAAAATAACGATGAGTGTCTTTCTTTTTACCATTCTGTCAATGACTTTTTCTTTATTAAAAAAAAAAAATCATCCCAAAATAAAATATTCATTTCTTATTTGATTAATATTAGGTGATTTAAGGTTTAATTAATCGGATTTGAAACAAATATTATTTACTTTAAGTTGAAATAACAGAGAAATTCATTTTTTTAAACAAACAGTAGACGTTCCCCAAGGAGTCCTGCGTTTATCTAATAAAACGAGTAAGGAATTTAATTTCTAGAAATTTCATGGAATTAAGTAAGGGGGAGGTAACAGATGTAAAAAATATTTTCACCAATATTTTTTTTAAAAATTATAATTTTCGAAAACTAACACATTCCTTTGTAAATAAGTTCTGAAAGGTTAATCTTAAACAGATAGTTATTTGATTTTTGAAAGAATTTCCAAATTAGTATGTTATTTTACCGCAAAAGAAGGCACTAAAATTTCTATACATCATTGACGAAAAAAACCCCCAAAAAAACAAGATTTTAAACCAAAATTTCGAACGTGTTAGAAAAGAGTAAAAAATTAAAAAAAAAAACAAAAAAACTTTAGTCTTTCTTTTTAATAATAACATAAACATTTTGATGATAAAACTAAGTTTTTTTTTAGTTGCGGCCTTTTTTCATTATGGTATGAGCTTTTATCAGCGAATTAGTTAAGGTACCTACACTTACCTAAAAAGGTCAGTATATATATATATATATATATATATATATATATATATATATATATATATATATATATATTTATATATATATATATATATATATATATATATATATATATATATATATATATATATATATTCATGTACGTGTCTGAGTGCTTGTATGCATTTTTTATATCAGACCCGTGAGAATATCACGGTTTTCCTTTTTTAATATTCTGATGAATCTTAATTCTGAAGTTGATGACTGTATAATTCCATGGCGAGTTCTACGACAATAAAATATCCATAGAAATTCCCCTATCGAATTATTAAATATATGAACCAAAAATATTGCTATTACTATATAGATACTAGTCGTTACTTTAAGAAGTGGGTACAAATGAAAAAAAATGAAATCGATAACTTTTCCAATTCACTGAAACAGACTTTATTACCTTATCTTCTTTCTTTCTTTCTTTCTTTCTTTCGTTCTTTCTTTCTTTCACTGAAACTTATTAGCATTCTTTCCCTTTTCGCACGCGATGAAACGGGAACAGTCTATTATTTTTTAGGAATTGGCAAGAGACAATAAACACTTCTTGCTTCCCTTCTTTCTTTTTTGAAACCAAGTGGCGTCTTTTCCTCTCTTTTCAAAAAAGGAATAGTACATTATTTATGAGGTATTGGCAAAACGTAACGGTCGTGCGAGCTAAGGACGTGTCAAGTACAACTATAATAGTATGTATACATCGCGGCACGTAAAACCAGAAAAGTATCTCATCTAAATGAAGGAAAACAGTATATTTAAAACCTTCGCCGTCTGTGGCTATACTAATCGTAGAAAGGCTTCCTGAGTCGCTCTTAACGGAAAATTCAATGCCGGAATCCATATGGCAATTAATGGCTGCATTAAACAATGCCTTAACAACATCTGCATCGGTGATGGAACCATGAGTATGTTTTATACATTGATATTTAAATGCTATATAACTGTATCGTTAATATAGGACAACTTTTGAAATTTTCTGCCCGACATGATTGTTGCTGAATGAAGGATATTTTAAGTGAAAAATTTATACAAGAAAATTAATTATTTATGAGAGATGCTTGCTGTTGTCTGGACAACTGACATCAGCATAAATGAAAATCCTAATTGGCTATTCGTCCTGGGTAAGACGTTAAACTACCTCCGCATCCTGGGTAAGATGATAGACTACATGAAGCAGCAAGGCCTCTGATCAGGAGGTTTTGAGGAGCGTGGAACCACCTCTTAATTGCTGGTGTTCCCAGGTCCACCCTGACCCGGGGTGGTAGCACCTGTTAGGGTCCCAGCTATGGGCAAATAGTTAACTATTACCAGCAATACTGTTTTGAGAAAAATTATTACCAGCAATACAATTTTGAAGGAAAAATATTACCAGAACAGATTTTTGACAAAACAAAATATTACCAGCAATAAAAAATGTTGTTAGCATTAAATAACCCATTGAGGTTGATATTCAGTAAAACAAAATAGACCAAACCAAACTAAGCCAAACCTAATTAGCTATACGCGACACCGCGTTAATTTCATTAGCTACAAAAAATGCATCATATGATGTTGGTTGTAAAGGGCAAAAACAAATCAGATGCGCGTCAAAATTTAGCTTCTTCTGGCGTTAGTTAGTAACTTAGTGTGTAATGCCCGGCAATTACCTCAGATAATTAATGAGCCATTCCGTTTTCGAATACAAAGAAAGACGGAAGAAAAAGACGCTGTTTAGTTCTAATGAGAACTAAAATAATGTTTATAATAATAATAAGAAAGAAAGAAAGAGAGAAGGAAAGAAAGAGTAGACGATAATGTACCCTTTGTCTTTATTGTCGAAGTCCTTGTCAATTTTGAATCATTTCACCTTTACCCTCATAATTTTTTTTTATTAATGATAACGCCATATGCAAGTCAGTGAAGCCACTAATATACAAAAGCTTACTGAGTGTGAAAGATTAAGAAAAAAATAGAAACATTAATAGAGAGAGAGAGAGAGAGAGAACAATAGAAGAGTCATCAAGAGGACATTGCATTTAAATTTTTGAAGGTCAAATTTGGATGAAAGCCTGAAGAGAGTTCCTGCTATATGCCGTACCTATGAACACTAATGGGTATGTCCCAATCCTTATAAATACGTTGGCCACTATTGTAAGCGGGGCTAATATATTGTCCAAGTAGTCCACCACTAGCAGTGGTTTACCTACTTCACGCCGCTGGCGAGTATTATATTTTGTTGATGTTATAAAGATTACCATTTCATTTCCAACCTCTGTTTTGGTTATTCCTCATTCCGTAATCCTTTTTAGGTTACAACAGTTCCACAAGTGAGAAGTGCGTGAAATGCCACTGTTAATATAGAACTTACGGTTACATCTAGCCATTCAACTGCGAATTACAGTCTACGTATCATAGTTCATAGGAGCATTTACAATGAAAGTATTTATAGAAAAGGCATGCTGAAACTGCATTACGTCAGCGAGAAAGTGACTGAAGCCGAGATGCCAATTTAGGACCAATAATATTGCTGATCTTTTTTTTAATTTTTGTTTCTTTAAATAATGAGCTGTATTCATAATTATGATTGTTATTGCAATATTTTGTTAGCTTTATTAAGGCAAAATACATAAAGTAATAATGATAATTGTGTAAGTCGTAGAACTTGCAAGAAACTTATACAATCATTAACTTAAGATTCGTCAGAAAATTCAATGAGTAAATCCCTGAATGTTTTTTTTTTCGGAGTGGGGAGGACTATGATATTATTTTTAAAACGTATTGAATCCAATACCAGGTCAGCTACTAAAAAAGTTGGTTCACTGTGCCGCGCCAAAGAATTCTTCTCTCTAGAATCTATCTTACATATCTATAAGTCTACCATTCGCCCATACTGAGAATATTGTAGCCATATATAATCCGGTGCTCCTGCTATTTGTGTATAGCTTCTTGATAAAATCCAAAGAAGAGTCAGCAATATTATTGGTCCTGATCTGTCTGCTCGGCTTCAGCTACTTTTACATCGTCATCAAGTTACCTCCCTGTGTCTTTTCTATAAATACATTTATGGCAATTGTTCGGATGAGTTCTTCGCTATGGTACCTAGATTTTTTTTAATATGAACGCAGTACTAGGTTGTCGACAAAGTCTCGTCAATATACAATTGGGTTGGCAAGGTGCAACCGTAAGTTCTATGCTAACAGTTTCTTTTCGCGCACTTCTCGCTTGTGGAACTCCCTTCCGGCTCCATGCCTTCCAGCCAAATTTAATCTGCAAAAATTTGAATGCAATATCAATCGCTATCTACTGTCCTCCTGATTACTCTTTCCTCTTCCCACTCATTATTAATGTTTCTGTTCTTAATTCATCTACACCCTGTAACTCTTTATGTCTTATTGACTTTAACGCATTACCTGGGGTGATGCTGATTAAAAAGAAAAATTAACAATAAAATTGATTTCTAAAAAACGAGTGAACTTTAGAGAATAGCGAAGCGCCTATAGTAATGTTTATGAATTTGAACGCAGTACTAGATTGGCGGCAAGGTCTCATTAATTTGCTATTGTGTTGGCTAGATGTAACCGTAAGTTCTATACTTAATGTTAGTCGCTGTTTACTGTCCTCCTGATTGCCCTTCGTTTATTCTCGCTCGTTAGTAATTTTTCTGTTTTTTTTTCAAATTCTTTTTACACCCAGTAACCCCTTGTGTCTTAATGACTTTACTGCCTTGCTTGGGGTGAACTGAATTAAAAAAAAAAACAAACAAAACAAAAAACAAACTATATGATTGATTAAAAAATTGATATTCTATCCATAAGGCGCTTTTGTACATTGTCAGGGTTAAACAAACATTTTTTTTTGTGTTTAATGTAGAAGAAACCTTATTGCTGAATGTCGGTATATATTGTATAATTGTATAATCATTTGTTTTTAGTTGGAAAGCGATCAAGTTTAGAAACGAAGCATAAGATCGTAATTTTGGCATGTGTGATATTTAAACCGCTTTTCGTACATCGTTAAGATAAAACAAACATACCGATGTTTTTAGCGAACGTGAAAGGAGTGTATTTCATTTCTTAACATTATTAGATATAGTGTAGTCATTTATTTTGAAATTCGGAAATAACCAGTCCCACTATAGAATTTCGGTGAATAGTACCTTCGTAGATACACCATAAGCTCAAATGTTAATGCAGAAAAAAATACATTTATTTTAAATATTTTTTTCTTTCAAGTTAATCTCTTTACTTATCAACTTTCATCTTTTTTTTAACCATTTCATTTCAAACGCAAGCAAGGCAATAAAGCCACTAAGACACAAAGGGGTTACTGAGCGTGAGAGAATATGAGAAAAGGTTTGGTTTGGTTTGTCTTGTTTTACGGCATATCAACTACAATTTTTATTGCTGGTAATATTTTTTCTTCAAAAATCTTTATCTGGTAATATTCTTCCTCGAAAATGTATCGCTGGTAATATTTTTCAAAAATGTATAGCTGGTAATAATGTATTGCTGGTAATAAAATCCTAACAGGTGTTACTACCCAGGGTCAGGGCGGACCTGGTAATTTAATCTGACGGTGAAATAAAAGCCAACAGACATGATATTATCATAAAAGACAAGAATTTCAGGAAGTTTATGCTTATTGACATAGCAGTAACACCTCCATGAAAATTATCGAGGAATTGTCCAGATACAAGGACTTGGAGATCGAGATTAACAGGATATGGGGAATGAAGACTGAGACTGTACCAAAAGTAATCGGACTTTTGGGCTTCGTGAGAAAAGGAATGGATAAATTTACTAACAGTGTCCCGGATAACATCAATGTGCGCCCTACTAAGAACATCCCATGTACTAAGAAAAGTGCTATCAATTAAATGTCAATTCTCCTATAAAGCCTAAAGACCATAGTTTGGATCCGGCTCTACAGGATACAAAGCAGGAAACATAACATACACAAATAATAATAATAATAATAATAATAATAATAATAATAATAATAATAATAATAATAATAATAATAATAATAATGCCTGTTAATTAGATATTAACAAGCGCACACACTAAAATACTTTGTTAGCCCAAAATTCAGATTCTGTGATAAATATCCAGAAACGATTGATCATCTTGTATCAGGTTGCACGATATTGGCACCCGCTGAGTATAAAACCCGGCATGACAGAGTGGGCCAATATCTGCACTGGAAAATTTGCAACTTCTACGGGAAGGAAACTGAAAGAAACTGGTATGAACACCACCCAGACCCGGTTACGGAGATAGGACCTGTTACAATTCTATGGGAATACACAATACACACAGACAGAACAATCAAAGCCAACCGCCCAGACATTGTTATTAAAGACCACAAACAAAAAAAAGTTCCTCTTTATTGATATGGCAGTTCCTGCTGACTGCAATGTATCTTTAAAGATATTCAAAAAGAAATAGAAATCTCAAAAATATGGCATATGGGAACATCAACAATTCCTGTTGTGATTGGAACCCTTGGATTGGTTGGAAAAGATTGCAGTCGACTAATCGAAGGGATTCCTGGAAGTCCATGCCTCAAAGAAATACAAAAATTGTTCTGACAAGTACAGCCCACAATTTACGAAGGGCTTTATCTATGTAAAATATTTTTTTTTTTTTTTTTGTCAGTGGAAAGTGTCATGATGCCATTTCTAACCTTAGGTCTCTGGGCGGGACCCGGAAAGAAATGTCTACACGATAGAAATCAAAGGAAATAATAATAATAATAACAGAATAAATATCCAGAAACAATTTATCATCTTGTATCAGGTTGAGCGGTATTGGCACCCAGTGAATATGAAACACGACACAACAGAGTGGACCAATATTTGCACTAAAATATTTGCAACATTTACGAAAAAAATGTAACTGCATTATCATCATTAGACCGAAGTCACGATCATGCGCAAGATCTTTCTTTTAGCTGTATATTATATGCTACGGCATACAGTTTTGAATTACTTTCTCCTAGACCAGTTGCCACACAATTCTGTCCTGCTATTTACCCATAGCTGGGGGGAAGAAGAATAGGATTAACAGCTTTCCCAAGGGTATTAGCACATAAGTAAATATAACTGATCCGAGTTGAATTCCAATTCTCCGATTCCTCAATCCGAACCGCTATCCATTACTCCACCATGATTCTCTTCAATACTTGCAGAAAATGTAAGTTTACTCTGTGGCCGTTAAAGAAGCATGGCTGAGTTTACCTCAGTTTACCTGAGTAGGCGTCTACACCCTCCTAACAGATTCGGATACGAGCGCCGAGACAGATGTTATGAAAACTTTACAAACTTAATTTTTGCTAATATAGGGTGAAAAAAAAATCGGGAATTTTTGAAGTGCATATTGCTAGACATGAGCAATTGGAAACACTGCGAGACAGTGACCTTGAGCAAGTAAACATTTCGCCATTTAGAATTCAAGATGAAATTCACAGTATCCCAGCTGAGATGTTGAAGCAGTCAATGAGGAACCTCAACAGCAGATTTCAAGAATGCATTCGTATAGGAGGACGCCATCTACAGGACGTAATTTAAAAAAAATGAAAATTCCATCATTGTTTCTTAAATGGCATGTTTTAAGGTTTCAATTACTATGAATAAAATATTTTTCTTTTCTTCCATCAATCTTGGTTTTAGTGGATTATTTAAAAGTTCCCGTTTTTTGGGGTCACCCTGTACTAATTTTAATGCTAAATACGTGATTTTCACAATAACATATGGCATAAAATAAAGGTGTAGATAGATACAAATCGAATGAGGGAATGAACAGTTGAAGAGATGGAGCTATGGACACAGTTTGACAGGAACGATTTGTTTTACGTCGATATGAACCGAATAATTATATAGCTAGATAGATATGTGTAAACATAAAAAAGACACATATCAAATAGATTTAATTGACATGTTTACGTGTTTATAAATAAAAGCGCGAGGATATAGAAATAATTGGGTTGGTGTCCAGGTGGGCCCTAAAAATTTTATAAGGTACCCGTGTAGGGCAGCGTTTCTCAACCTTTCCACTCTTGCGTAACACTTAAAATAAATTAAATGTCACAAGGAACCCCTACGCAAAAAACAAAATTATATACCATATTTTTCTCATTTTATTTCCATCGTATTTCACGTGGTAAATATCATAGTATATATTTTAGAATAACTGGATTAAGGAAAAAAATAATACTTCTTTGCCAAATTTTTCGATAATGCTAAATAAAATTCTTACTGTTCGTTTATAAACTTCATTCACCCCGCCACCCAAATTCTAAATTCAAATGTAAAAAATAAACATAATTAGCTAATATAATATACCTAAATGTAGACAGAACCAAAACAGATAATTGCTGAATCAGTTTTTTGTTTTTGATTTTTTTTTATCCTTTACTGGCAATGTTGAAAAGTCATGAGACAAATCAAGACAAAATGCTCTGTGAACCAATAAATAGGCTAAGAAAATGTTACTTTCAAAGCCATTTGATAAACATACTTCTCTAAAGTGAAGCCTGTGCATGTCTTGCTATACAAATCCTTAATTCGAAGTCGAACTTTAGATAAACACACACGGATTTCATTCTCAATTAAGAGGAGACGATTTCTGTCATTGCTCTTGATACTTGTTAAATAAGAAAAGACGTTGAAAACTGTAACAATATATTAATTGCTTTCTTGTGTATAGCAGGAAACTCTTCTTTCACAGAAATCCAGAACTTGTCCAGAGATAGGTCTGTAAATCTTATCTTGAGTGTAAGATCACACTACAGCTCACAAAGTTCTTCCTCATCTTTTAATGTCAGATTCTCAGGATGACCAGCAGATTCAGAGAATGGTTCCCGCGCCAATCATAAACCTGTGCTGAAAGGGAGGGACAATCATTTTCAGTTCTGTTAATACAGTTCCTCCAGATGGGATTCAATAAAACTTCAAGTTTTCTAATAACCCTCTTGACTGTTAAGCCCCAGAAGTCGCAAAAACATCCTCCTTTTGCAACATGGTTTTTCCACAAATTATATTATTTTTATAACATAATAGGTTAGATAGGATTATGTCTATATTACACATTTACAATATTTCAATAACCAAGTGTGTGTTTAGTAATATTACGTATAAGAAATTAAATAATAATAACCCTTGGGGACCTTTTGCGGAACCTTAGGGTTCCGGGGAACGCCGGTTGAGAAACGTTGGTCTAGAGGAAGGAAAACGTAACATCCTCCCTGTGCTAATCCAGATGTTTCGCATCTGTTTGTCTCTGTAATTTTTAGCAGTGTTGGTGTAAGTCGTTGCTGTGTTGTGCAAGCCGTACACAACTATAATACCAGCACAGGCATTGCTGACATTTATATACGTGTCACATAATGGGTAGCGCATGGAACTCGAAATCGGAGGGCTGGGTTCGAATACTCGTCGAGATAGTTACATTGAATTACGCGCAGATACCCTTCAGAAAGGTATGACTACATCTTGTCCGCCTCACTGGCTATGTTTGAAATAACAGGGTAGACAGGGATCTTTAGCCGTGTTTGGCAACCAGTCTATGTGAAGGTCAGTTCTGAATTCAAAATCGTAGTTACGGATTTAACTTGTTAGAAATGGTCTTACTGGTAACGAGTCCACAGCCATCTTGTATGTATTTTTACTTACTAAAATAAACGTACATTCAACAAAATATAAGCAAAATTTATATATATATATGCATTCTGTATATGTATAATAAATATCAACTTACTGGAATTATATTCATATATAAAGAGGTAGAATCAATAGAAAATAGTTTTGATGTATAAATAAAATGAGTGACAGAAAGATCGATAATTCAATAGACTGATCGTATATACGTAAGACAGATAGCGGAGCGCGCAGACTGATCGACAGATCGATATATTCGGAAAGAGAGATTTAGGAGTGAGCAGTAACACAGTGTATTAATTGATTGATCGATCAGTGCGTGCTGGAAATCAAGTTGGGTAAATCGATAGAATGAAACAGATTTGAAAAAAAGTAACAAACGAATGAATTTGGGGAGGGAACGTCAAGATTATTTTAATAAAAAAAAAATTCAATAAAATATATTAAAATAAATTAAAATAAAGTAGCGTTAGTAATGAGAGCGAGGAAAGAGAGGCAGAATGTGAAAGACAGAAGAGGGAGAGAGTGAGTACAGGTGGAAAGAGAGAAAAGAGAGAGAGAGAGAGAAAGAGAGAGATGAAAGCATGAGGTGGGGAGAGGAAGAGAGATGGAAGTTGAGAGAAAGAGATAACATAGGGAGAGGAAGAGAAGAGAAACGTGTGTAATAGAATGGAACGAAAAGAAGCGTTATAAAGAACAAGCGAGAGGAAGAGAGAAGGTAAGAGAAAGAAGCGAGAGAGTGGGCAGAAATGGAGAGTGAGATAAGAGTGAGAGTGAAAGAGAGGAATGAGGCATGTTGATAGGGAGGTAGACAGAGAAAGAGTGATGATTTGCACATACACACACGCACATATAAATATATATGAATAAAATTAAATCATATATATATATATATATATATATATATAATTTCATATCAAACTTAGTATAAAGATAACGGAAAATGAATAAAAACGGAAGTCAAATGCTGAATGCTCTTGAAGCGAATACTGAACAATTACAGCAATTAAAAAACATAACTCCATTTGAGTTGAGGTGCTGAGTATAACATCAGCTAGCTAAGTGACAAATTTTACTTGTTTTAATCATATATATATATATATATATATATATATATATATATATATATATATATATATTACCAAATTTTATCATTAGTTATCTATTTCTCTCTCTGTCTCTGTTTCTCTCTCTCTCTCTATCTCTCTCTCTCTCTCTATATATATATATATATATATATATATATATATATTGAACAATCAAAAAATATTAAAAAATTAAAATCTTCAGACACACTGGGTTGTAGATGAATATACTTTCGTTTTTATTTTATTATTATTTCATTTAGATTCCTCGACTAGTTTCGGCTAAAATGACCATCATCAGGAGAAGAAATATTTCTGCTTGCTGGTAGCAGTAAACTACAGAAATGAATGGCTTGATGGAAAATATATATATATATATATATATATATATATATATATATATATAAAAGTGAACATAGAAGTCAACACTTAGAGGCGACAGTCTGTTTCATGCTATATGCAATCGTCAGGCCTGACGATTGCATATAGCATGAAACTGTCGCCTCTAAGTGCTGACTTCTATGTTCACTTTTATATTTACACACGCTCTATCTCTGATATTGAGCACTTTATCCCATAAATATAGCACACCTTAAAACTATATTTCTTTATATATATATATATATATATATATATATATATATATATATATATATATATATATATATATACATATATATATATATATATATATATATATATATATATATAGATAGATAGATAGATAGATAGATAGACATAGAGATAGAGAGAGAGAGGAGAGATCGTGAGAAAAGTGAGAATCAGACAAATATATTAGGAGAGAATATGAGACAAAAGAGCAAAAACGTCTATAGAGAAGGAGAGAATGAGAGAGAGATAAGAAAGAAAAAGCGTAGAGAATGACAGAGTGAGAAGAAAAATTGGAAGGAGAGAGATGAGTACTGGAATGAGGAAGTGAGTGTATATGATAAAGAAATGAGAGAGTAAGGAAAAAAGGGAGAGATTACCGAGAGAGTGAAATAGAGGAGTAAGACAGGGGACAGAAAGGGAAAGAGAGGAAGGAGAAATCGGAGAAAGTGAGTAGAAAGAGAAAGATAACAAAAAAAGAAAGAAAGAAAGAATAAGATAATAAAATAAATGTTCCAATATAGTAAAAGGATCAAAAATTTAAAAAAAAGAAAGAAATCTAAACAAAAAGAGAAAGAAAGAAGATTAAAAGAATAAAGAATGAGGGAACGAAAGAAGATTAAAAGAATAAAGAATGAGGGAACGAAATATAACTTAAGTTTTAATGATTGAATGAATGACTAAATGAATCAGATTACTTTTTATGAATGAAAGAATGATAGAACGAATGAATTATGGAACGAAGGAATAAGGCACAATGAAAAAACAAATTGAAAGAATGAATGAATCAATAAATGAACTGTAAATAAAAAAAAAAGAAAATTATTAAAATTTAAAATAAAATTATGGCAAGTGAAAGAAGACAATTAAGAAGAAAAAAGAAAGAAAGAAAAAAGAAAGAAAGAAAAAGAATAAGAAATTAATGAATAAAAAAATTCACATAATAAATTCCAAATTTAAAAGAGAAGAAGAAACAATGAGAAAAATAGCAAAAGATAAAAAAAACAAAACGTTAAAAACAAAGAAAAACGCACGACGTTAGAGCGGCTAAAATAAAAAGTCACCATTTTGGGTCAAACTTGAACAAGGTCACCCCAACAGATGAAACACTGACAAAAAAAAATGAATTGGATTAAGTGATGTGTTTTTTTTGTTTTTTTTAAGGTTTATTAACATTTTGTGGTTTATTTAAACCTGAAACATATCGTGAATTATAGCAAGACAATTAAAAAATCAAGAGGAAACAAAATGAAAACAAGAGGGCATTTGAAAAACAGAAAGAAAAAACGGAAAGAAAAATAAAGAGAGAAAAGAAAAACAGAAAAAAAAAAGAAAAGAGAAAAAGAAAAAAGAAAGAAAACAAAAGAGAGGAAGAAAAAAAGAAAAACGAAAAGAGAATAAAAAATACAGAAAAAAAAAGAAAAGAGAAAAAGAAAAAAGAAAGAAAACAAAAGAGAGGAAGAAAAAAAGAAAAAAACGAAAAGAGAGTAAAAGAAAAACAGAAAGAAAGCAATAGAGAATAAGAAAATACAAACAAAAAGAAAACAAAGGAGAAAGAAAAAACAGAAAAAAAAAACAAAAGAGAGAAAAGAAAAACAGAAAGAAAACAAAAGAGAGGAAGAAAAAAAAACAAAACAGAGAAAAGAAAAACAGAAAGAAAAGAAAAGAGAAAAAGAAAAAAGAAAGAAAACAAAAGAGAGGAATAAAAAAAGAAAAACGAAAAGAGTAAAAAAACACAGAAATAAAACAATAGAGAATAAGAAAAAAAACGAAAAGAAAACAAAAAAGAGAAAAAAAAAAGAACAAAAGAGTAAAAGAAAAAAAAAGGAAATAAAGAAACAGAAAGTAATGAAAAACAAAGACAACGAAAAGATAAAAAAGAAAGAAAAAAAGAGAGCAGGGAAAATTGAAAACTAAAAGAAAAGTAAAAAAAAAAACAAACGGAAAAAAACGATAGAGTAAAATAAGAAAGAAAACAAAAAAGAGAAAGAAAAAAAAAAACAAAAAGAGAAAAAACGACAAATAAAAAAAAGAAAGAAGAAAATCTAATGATTACAATAATTGGCTATAATATATGAGGAAGGAAATAAGATCATCCGAAAGGGAGACATCGAATAAATAGCTTTAAAAAGGAGAC
>OZ010589.1:51267221-51282221 GCA_963932145.1 Acanthosepion lycidas | reverse complement strand
ATTGCATTCATTTACGTGCTAGTAAACTTCGGAAAGGTATTACTCCTCTTCTTCTCCCTCGAGCTATGAGTAAACAGGAGGACAGACTGGGTTCTATAGCCTTGGATGGCAACTTGTCTAGGAAAAGGACAACTCTGAATTCAAAACCTGCGGAGGGTTGTTTAGGGACCCAGTGTCACGTAGTGCACCAAGTCTTTGTATTCGGCCCTTCAAAAAGTGTGGATGGTTCTGCACAAAGCTTTAACCACTATAATCAAATCATATGTGCTGGTGACTGGGCTGTCGGTTCCTAGGAACTGAGCTACTTGACCCTCATTCTTCGAAAATGACGGGAGAGCCCGCCATATATATATATATATATATATATATATATATATATATATATATATATATATATATATATATGTTTCATTAAATACGATTGACAAGGTACTGCTATTAGTTTTTTATTTAATTTTTCTTGTGTTCGTACAAGTGATTTCTTTTCTGCACACAGAATGTGTAGTAACTGTCCAAATTTTTTTGTAATTCCGAGCGCTGCCTAAGTACACGATATATATATATATATATATATATATATATATATATATATATATATATATATATTAGGTTGGTGTAAAATTATGACGTAATAATGTCGTTTTTTGACGTTAAAAATACGTCAAAAAACGACATTATGACGACATTATTTTTGCACCAACCTATATATATATATATATATATATATAGGTTGGTGCAAAATATATATATATATATATATATATATATATATAATACCGTGTTTTCTAAATCGTGTAACAGAATGAGATAATTGACCATCTCACAAGATGTTTAATATCTAAAATACACTAAACTAATTCACTTTCTCTTTTACAGAGTTTCAGATAAGACGTTTAGCCATCTTGACACAATTTGTCGTAAAAATGTAAAACTGAAAAACCCTTTGAGTTATTCAGCTAGAAAAAGAACAGGTTAAAATCGTTTTGTGTCAGCCACGCTATGTCTTCGCAACTAAGCAATGGTGAGCGGAAAAAGCTCATCAAAGCCTTCAGTAATGGTACCAACATTCATACTCTGGCTTCAATCTTCAAAGTCCAGTCAAGAACCATCAAGAGAATGGTGAATAAGTCGAGAGGAAAACTAGATCAGAAGGTCACTAATCGTGAGAGATCATCATTTCAACTTAGAGCTAAATACATTTATATTGTACAAAGTAGAGTCCAATGGGGTTATAAAAACCTCGGCGAATTCCAGTAGGATATCTTTAATCATTTCTAAGATTCAACGGTTTCAAGCTTAATCTAACAATTGGCCAATTTTGCTGTTACACGGTTTGGACAATTTTAACTTGGAATATATAATAATATATGTATTGGACAATTTACAACTGGTACATATATATATATATATATATATATATATATATATATATATATATATATGTTGGAAAAAGTTTTTCGTGTGATGCGTTTCGTCCTTTATGACAAGTTCTAAGGTACGAAACGAGTCACGCGAAAACTTTTTCCATTTTCTCATACTTCTTACCCCTGAAGTTGTTCTTGATATATAAAAACTATATATCATTATCCCATATATATATATATATATATATATATATATATATATATATATATATATATAATTATTTATTTAAAAATATGATTTCAATTCTGACCATACTATTAAAACTCGTAAATTTCAGAAATAAGTCATTCCCAAAAAAATTTCGCTTGAAGATGGAACAGAGCCTACTTTAACTCAAGTTAATTCAAATATTATTTTGAAGTTTTCGGCTCTTGTTTTGAAACATGAGACCTCTTATGTAGCGTGTTGGAATCATATTTTTAAATAAATAATTATATTTATGCTCTACTTTCGTATCGAGCACTATTTTTTAAAAATAATAACAAAAATACTAAGGAACTTTGGATTATTTACCAAACCAGTTTCTTTCCTATTTTCTACAATATTTTCACACACATATATATATATATATATATATATATATATATATATATATATATATATAATTTTTTTTTAATAATGTTCACCCAGTTGAAGGTCCAAGAGCCACTCAATGTAGTATGTTACTGTGTGGGTTATATTAACATAGAAAGAGAAAAGATTTCTGAATATACAGGGTGCGATAAGTAAATTGTGGCCATTTTAATGTTTTTAATTTCGCGTTGATTGTTTTTGATTTTTTCGACTGCACCGTATAAAAGAGTCAGTTGAACACCGTCTGTGAGAAAGAGAGTACAATGACGCAATTTACACTGTACGATCACTGAAGTTCAGCAAAGTTAAGTCTGGTCGATACCTAGATGGGTGACCGCTTCGGAATACCAGTAAACTTGGTTGTTCGGTTGGTATAATGCGAAACGGATCAGTATTGTTAATTGGAGCGCAGAGTTCAAGTTTCAGTTGTGTTCCTTATATTCACCTATGTGCAAATTCCCTAGGCCAAGGTATGAATCCACATCTCCTACCCCCAGCTATGGGTTAAATAGTAATACTTGTATAAGTACATCATTACTAACTCGAAAACATTCCTAAAATATTAAAAAAAATATTTTATGACTTTAAATAACCTTATAAATGTTGATAAGCCGTAAAGAAACAAATCAATCTATTTTATTGTTGAGCATTCTGACAACAGAAGAAAATACATGGTGAAAAATGTGTTGATCAGACCAACCTATTATATTAATTCTTATAGTTTGTCGCAAGACAAAAGATTTCATATTTTAGACGAATGAATGCTCACAAATTCTTGTCTTGCTAAGGAATGCTCTCCACCCGCTGCTGATTTGATTTACATAATTTATCTTCTTTTAATTGATAGCAAAACTCAAAAATGGGATCAAAATCGTAGTTTCGTAAAAATTTGCGTCATTAAAAATCAATCGCATTTTTCCGAGTTTCTTTCTTATTTAAACAGAGCCATATTCTATATGAAGTTCTATCTAAGAAAACAAAATAGACATACTCGATTCATGTCCTTTCAGAGAGAAGCACCTTAAAACATACAGCAGTGGGAGGAGGACGAAACGAAGTCAAGGTGACCATTTAAAAAGTGTGGGATATTAATCTCGTTTGATGAGCAGGTAAAGTAGCGACAGTCGATACAGAATTTGGCAAATACTGCTAAACATGACGGCAAGGGTTAGCAACAAAACCCGACAACGGTTATCGGTTTCTTTCTTAGAATCTGAAAAACCTCAAGAACTGCAGACCGATACTCTACGATAGCGAAAGATTGAAAATGGAGTCGGTAATCACTACAAAAGATGAGCTCGGTACCAAAGTTGGAACCATTTTTCGATTTAGCATCAAAATGAAATGAGATTAAATGTGTCGCAGACAATCGACATGAAAGTAGGATTTTTGTTAGGATATTTTTTGCGAGAAACGTGACTATCGAAGTTATACGCAAAAAAAAAAATGTGCTTGGGGGGTAACGAACAGAATATTTTTTTTTACTATTAAGAATGAATGTCTAAAATTAAATTTAAGTAGAATTTATACTTTTCTATTGTTTATGCCAGGTCTTTTATCAAAAAAATAATAAAAAAATAATAAAATAAAATAAAATAAATAAATAAAAAATAAAACATATATGCCCACCCCGCAAAAACCACACACATTAATCTGACGCATAGCACAATTTACAGATATTTATAAATCTTTCTTAATTTGCCTTAGTCTGACACAAGGCCCAATTACGTAGGAAGATTTTGTTGTTTCAGTCTTTGAAGTCGTATGGGCAACCTTGAAAATACGCATGCAAAACCACCTAGGATCGAACACCGGTCACTGGCACCGTAATGAAAATACGTAAACTATTCTCATTTCGTCATATTCAGTGCTTCATTCATAGTAACTAGTGAATCACTTAGCTTATAAAGAAAAATAATCTGGTACTCAGTGCTATTTCTCTGTGAGGAATTGGACAACAGTCTCACTATCCTAGCATTTGCCGCTGTGTCTTTTCTAGATGTTAACGGGGTGGAGTTGCCACCCCATGCTAAATTGAATTGAAGTTATCCTTCTTCAATTTAGTTGAGTGCTGAAGAGACGTGTTGATACCTTTCCCTAGGGGATTTGGGTGACATTGAACACAGCTACCTCGGCCAAAATTCGACGACAACCAAATAAGTTATTCTCGCACGTCCGAAAGATGAATTAAATAAAAAGCTCGAAGTTTTTGACAGTCAGTTATGATTTCATTCCAGATATACTTACTGGCTCGTAATGACTGAATAAAAAACTCGAAATATGCTCAGCTGCCTTCAGTGATTGTCGAAGGTAAGTTTCGGGGTATCTCGCGGAATGATTAAATATTTTCAGCCATTTTTATTGTTTTAACATTGCTATGTTTGTTCATTTAAAAAAAACAAACAAAAAAAACAAAACAAAAAACCCTAAAACAAAGCAAGAAACAAAACAAAAAAAAAAACAAATAGGAAACTGAAATTTACTGGACATACATGATTACAAAGACTTTTGTATAACCCCCTGCCATTTTGAATTCTATAGGATATGCTTCAATATAGACAAAACTAAACGATACCCTTAAAACAAAATATAATCACGTTACAGGTCGTTTTGTACGCTACTATACGTCTACACTGGTTTGACGATAGCACTAAGCGTTTGTTGGTTGATAAAACAAGATTTTTAACGGGACTAGACACATGGAGAAAGCTCCATATACGAAAATTCTCCTCCGCCATGTTTGACAAGGGAAGCCAGAAAATCAGGTAGATAGCTGACCAGCTCAAACTTGTTTTCATCACGAAATATCGAGAAATGTTGAAAATTAATTTGAACTTTTAGTCATAAGTGATCTTCTACCGGAAGTCGGAATTATATTAACGTTTCTTGATTGCTACTTCGTGACGTTTGAAATTCCCCCAGGTCTTTCTACGAGTGTGATTGGTAGCATGCAACCGCCACTTCTACACCGACAGTTTCTTTTCTCGCACTCCCCGCCTGAGAAACTCTAGTTTACTTGCTTCTACAATTTTCAAAAAATTAAATGTAATGTCAATCGTCATCTTCAGTCTTCTTGAATCGCCTTCATCTTTTGTCATATCCTGAATCCCCACCATATACCCAGTCTTAGCTCAAAATTTAACTCCTTGTACCCCCCTGCGTATTAGTGGCATTCGCGCCTGAACTGGGATGAAATGATTACAAAATAAGTAACCCAGTACAACGTGTCGCAAGATAAGATCATCTACGACTGAACTGGTTCACCTTATGCTTTTCTTGTGACGAGGGAAAATAGACATGTTAAACAGCGGACGAAGGGTCAGCTCAAGGGTCATCTAACAGCGTAAATTATACTGGGCTCCATAGTGCGATGATAATGCTATTAGGTTGGTGCAAAAATAATGTCGTTTTTTGACGTTAAAAAATACGTCAAAAAACGATATTATTTTTGCACCAACCTAATACATTGCTGGCGGGTGTGGGGGCGAACTTCCTAAACTGGTTTGGTTTGGTTAATTTTTTTACGGCATATCAACCTCAATAGTTGGATCCAGTGAGAGAAGCCAAAGAGTGTGAGTTCAATACCCGGCAAAGGCAGTGGAGAACTTTCAGAGGGAAATTAACAGGAGATAACTGATAAATGACTTCCATTAAAAACATGGCACTAGAACATTCTACCCCAGTGAGAGAAATAAAGGGTTCAGTTCGGCATTCCAACTACCTGAAGAAGGCCGGAGTGTACAACGGCCGAAACGTTGTAATAAATATGGCGACAAAGACGATCAGTAGTCCCAATAATATAAATAATGTACTTAATACATCATCTCAGAAATATAAACAGGTTATTTAATGCCACCAAAACTTTTTATTGCTGGTTATATTTTGTTTTGTCAAAAATATGTTCTCGTAATATTTTACCTTTGAAATTGTATTGCTGGTAATGATTAAAAAAAAAGTACTGCTGGTAATAGTTAACTATTTTCCCATAGCTGGGACCCTAACAGGTGCTACCACCCCGGGTTAGGTTGGACCTGGGAACACCAGCAATTAAGAGGTGGTTCCACGCTCCTCAAAACCTCCTGATCAGAAGCCTTGCTGCTGGAGGTAGTTTATTGTTTTAACCAGGACATGGATGTAATTTAACGTCTTACCCAGGACGGTTCCTAAACTGGAAACAAGCAAACAGTGCGAAGGGTTTTTCCCACTGGAATAAATAATCACATGTTCGTAACCAAGGCGAGAACATCCACTGTGGTTCAAACTGGAGGTGAGATGGACTCAGTCGGGCCTATTTCCCCATGGCACGCTACGCATGAATATATACCTCTCCGGGTAACTGGTCTGTTTTCAAATCCGCAGTGACCCTTCAACCTTTACAGGACTGATGCTGAAGATGATAAATATGTTAATGATGGACTGGGCTCTTCCTATTTTCATTCTAAAATCTCTTTTCAGTTTGGCTGGATAAAAAAAGCCAAATTAATTTTTCTTTTTCAAGTCGTCTTTTTCATGACAGAAAAACTTGTCTTTGTCGTTGTAAAATCGAGCAAGCTGATGCCACTCCTCAGCACCAAACTCTCATTCAGAAAAAGCAAAGAAGTTCAAACCGAAAAAATAAAAAGAGAAGCGTGTGTCTAGGCGAATGGACGTGCGGTGGGGTTGTTGGGGGGGCAGATTTGTCTGGACAGGGTTTCCGGGCCACGAGGTGTGTCGAAATATCTCACGTGAGTAGCCAAACTGTCAAGGAATCGTAAAAGGCGAGATTAAATTCACCGTGTTCTTTTACTTTCCCCTTATCTTTCCTTGTTTTGCACTTCCCTGTCATCACACACACACACGCACATACATACATACACACAAATATATATATATATATATATATATATATATATGTGTGTGTGTGTGCTTTTGTGTGCCTATATTTTATCACACACACACACACACACACACACACACACACACATATATATATATATATATATATATATATATATATATATGCTTTTGTGTGTGTGTGATAAAATATAGTTTAAGGTATGCTATATTGATGTAAAATTGCAAAATCTCAAGAAAAGAATGTGTGTAAATATAAAAGTAGACACTGAAGTTAACACCAAGTGCCGACAGCTGTTTCATGCGTGAACGCAATCTTCAGGCCAAATCTCTCTTCCCTCTCTCTCTCTCTCTCTCTCTCTCTATATATATATATATATATATATATATATATATATGGAGAGAGAGCGTATGTATGAAAAGCGAGTTACTAATGATCATGCTTAGTAAAATAAAATAAATAAATATGTTATTGAACAAGAATAAATTTTACATTTTTTTTTGTTTTTGTTTAATCATTCCATCCCAGTCAAGGCGATATTGCCACTAAGACGCAAGGAGTTTCTGGGAGTGGAAGAGAAATTGAAGATTTTAGCGAATAGAAAATACAATTAAAAAGAAAGAAAAATCAAAACAGAATTCAGGAAGACAGAAGATGGCAGCTGACATTTCATTTAAATTTTTGGAGATTGTAGGCGGCAGGGAAGCTAGAAATCAGAAGAGAATTCCACAGGCAAGAAGTGCGATAAATGAAATTATTAGACAAGAACTTACGCTTATATTTAGCTATTTCAATAATAAAACGCTGAGACCTAGTTGCGAAATCTAGTAGTACGCTTTAATTCATTTGGTTGAAGTACTAAAAGAGGGGGTGTGGGGCATTAGAACAATTGCCATGAAAATACTTATAGAAATACAGAGGGAAACATGACGGCGGTGCGGTATCAAATTCAAGATGCCAGATTAGGACTGATAACATAACAGATCCTTTTTTTGATTTTGTCGAGATTAGATGGAAAAAAAGTATTTCTTTTAAATTATTATTATTATTATTATTGTTATTATTATTATTATTATTGAGGGAGAGAGCATTTGGTTCACAAAATTAGGTTCGCTTACTATCGTCTAAAAGACCTCATATTCATCTTCCGTCCCAGCTGTATAATGGCATACCAGCAACATACGTCAGATTTAAATATCCGGTGAAAATGTTTTACTAAAAGCAGATGGACCAAGTTTTCAGGTCGGGTAAGGCATCTCGTTCAGACGGTCCCCGATTGAAGGTGTTCCCAAATATCTAGATGGAACTCCAAGTCGACTGCCTCAATTCTTCCAAATCAAGATTGGGGTGTGGACAGCTAAATGGATAAAGGCACAGAATTAGAAGATCGGAGTGTCGACTTCCAGTTCCACTGGGCATCGTTATATTCATTTACGAGCAAAAGTAGGAATCTACCTTTTCTACCCCCAAGCTGTGGATTAATTAGTAGGACTTGTATCGGTAAATATTTATTATCTCCAAACATTCTTACAATCTAAAAATAATTTATGGCTTTAAATAACACTCAAAAGGCTGATAAGACGTAAAAAAATCAATCTTTCAAATTTTTTATTCATAACTGTTTTTCACCTCCCTATTGCTTTCTTTCTTTCTTTCTTTCTTTCTTTCTTTCTTTCTTTCTTTCTGTTTCTTTCTTTCTTCTTTCTTATTTTTCTTTCTTTCTTTCTTTCTTTCTTTCTCTTTTTCTTTCTCTGTTTCTCTGTTTCTTTCTTATTTCTTATTTTTCTTTCTTTCTCTCTTTCTTTCTTACTTATTTCTTCTTTTTTTTCTTTCTTTCTTTCTTTCTTTCTTTCTGTCTAATTTATATTTCTTTCTTTCCTTCACCATGTATCTTTCTTTCTTTCTTTCTTTATTTATTTTTCTCTATCTTTCTTTCTTTCTGTCTAATTTATATTTCTTTCTTTCTTTCCTTCACCTTGTATCTTCCTTTCTTTCTTTCTAATTTATATATATTTCTCACTTTTTTCTTTCTTTCTTTCTAATTTTGATATACGTGCCGCTTTTCTTTGTTCTTTTTCTTTCTAATTAATACATATTTCTCTCCTTTCTTGCTCTCTCTCTATCATTCTTTTTTCTTTCAGTATAATATTCTCTTTTGATTTTCACTTTTTCTTTCTTGCTTTCATTCTAATTTATATGCATGTCTTTCTCTCTTTGCTACTTTCCTTCTTTCTTTCTTTCTTTCTTTTCGATTATACCTTTCTCTCTTTCCTTCCCCTCACTGTTTCCAATTCATCATATTTGTCGGTAGATTTTAATGTTATTTGATATTTGACCTATAGACAAGGAAAGTTACACATAACAATCGCATTTAAAAGATAAACAGCGCCAAAGGCGGTCACGTGCCAGTCATGGAAGAGTTGTTCTGGCATTTCTTGCTAGCAGATTGAAAAAGAAAAAAAAAAAATGAATCGTACGTCCGTGCGTGTTGACGGTTTCGTTGTGCGCCGGAAAAATGGCAGGTGCATGAAGGGAATGACGGCGACAGAAACGTGAATTCACGATAACTGAATGGGCGATGCGAGATCTTATGGACCAGATAGAAAGGCAATGGGAAACCACGTCCTTTATTCCCACTCACCCGCTCTCGCTCAACGCAAACTCTCGATAATTTACTTAGTCTTTATTTGTATATACTTCTATTGCTTTAGGGATGAAGTAACCCGTCGTAAAGGCCCTTTTTTATTTTAATAAACCGTTATTTCACAGCGGATAAACATTTCAAGTGACTTCATGGAAATTTTTGAACGATATATGGAAGTACATCTCAAAATTTAGGTGATCACATCCTGGCAGCAGATCTCTAGTCTGACCGAGCTCGAATAGCTCAATAGTGGTGGGGGCTGAAACTATTAGGTTGGTAATATGTCCTATCTTTACAGGTGCCAGTTCAGACCAAAAATGGCGCACAGCATTATTTTTAGACTGCAAGAATATTTGGAGATAATAATTATTTACTGATACAAGTCTTACTAATTAACCCATAGGTGGGGGGAGAAGAAGTGGGTTCATACTTTTCCCAAGGGTATGAGGCTCGTAAATGAATATAGTGAACCTAACTGGAACATAAAAAGACTGGAGTTGCCCAGTCCTCACATACCATCTTAAGTACAGTTCAAAAGCCTTTAGTTAGGCCTGTGGTCGATTAATTATTTTTCAATTTACAATCCTTTTCTTTTCTCACTGACGAAATCTCGCCAGCCTCTCGTTACTCTCTCGCTATTACCATGGCAGCTGCATTCCTTACTTCCAACGGTTCAGGCTTTACAGCTAAGAAACGCCATGCCACTTACACCGGGACGAATCATTTATATCACCTTCGTATTCCATTAGTACGGAAGAACTTCAATTCAGACATCTTCTTCCCTGTAATCCCTACTTTCCTAAATAGACTTCCGAGAGGATTATCCCTAATCTCTACAATCTTAAAGTCTAGGGTCAACTGTTATTTTTCCTACATAACCTAATAAGCTGCCTCTCTTAGCGCCTCCTCTAACTCGAGTTGCTCTTTGCCCTTATACTTGGTGAATATATAGTAGAATTAAAAAAAATACCTTGAAATATATATACACTAGTTTCACCACATGAGATCATCAGGGTGAATTGGCCAGTTCACTTTGATGATCCCATGTGGTGACACCTAGGCAGGTAGTACCTGGCGCATTAGAATTTATTTATTTTGCTTTTGCTTTACTTAGTGTATTGAGCACTCTTAGTTTTAACTTATTACTCTCAGGGATTTTTTTTCTTTCCACGAGAGATTTAAGGTACTGGCGGATTTCTTTCGCCCTGTCCGAGGGTTTCTGGTGATTTCGTTCTTTTCCATTTTTCCTCGGATGTCGATTTATTTGAAAATTGTTCTATCTATATTTTTTCATCCCTCGAGTTTGAAAAGATTTACATTATACATATATATATATATACATATATATATATATATATATATATATATATGTGCGTACGTGTGTGTGTGTACGTGTGCGCGTGTATGCTTGCGGTTGTGTGCGCATGCGTGTACTCATTTAAATAGCAAAGGTTGATTTTGGTCCACGACGGCCTAGTTGGAGTTAGCCCCTAAAGAACAGTAAGCATTTGCAAGACTAGTTGGCGAGATATTACTGCACAATCCTTCTTCAGAAAGATTCCATGGTAAAAAAAACAAAAACACAAAAAACAACAACAACAACAACAACAACAAAACCAAAAAAGAAACAAACATACAAAATAAAAAATACTCATAAACGTTTTATTTTTCTATCGAATCTTCCTGAAAAACTGTTGGTCGAAAATTTTCCTTTTAAAGCTTTTAAAGAATCTGTTCAGTCATTAATTTTTAAAATAATATTTAAATACTGTGAAATAAAATTTTTCTTGATATATATATATATATATATATATATATATATATATATATATATATATATATATATATATATATATATATTAACACATGCGCGCTTAAATGGAAACATCTTTTATTGATGGTAGATTGCCGTCTTTGATGCGATGGGCTTCCGAAATTATGAAATTTCTTTGATGTTCGATTAAAAATTTTGGAAGTCCTGTACATCAAAGAGCGGTGATACACCATCAATAAAATCTACAGTCTAGACTACGCACGTGTTAAAATGCCTTTGAACTATGACAACACGCTTTTTACGAGCTTCTTCGTTTAGGCTCCATATTTCTCCAGCGTCGTTATCAATAGGCATAATTAATGCACAGAATAGCCTTACTTTGATAACACTACATATATTCTCTTGCTTAAATTAAATAACTATAGATAGAGATGCTGAAAAAAAAAAAAAAACGTAAATGCGTGGGAGAAATAGTTCTTAGAACTGTTGTAAACACACGGGTAGTTTAGCGTCATCAACATTTGGCAAAATGAGAGATATGATACCGAAAATATATAGAGGATGTTTCAACAAGAAAGAATCATTTCTTAATCTAATAAGTTGACCAATTCTCTTTCAAATGATCTTAGTTTACGGCCACATGACGGTGAAACACCGGTTCCGGTACGATCATCGAAGTTAAGCAAAGTCGTGTCTGGTCTGTACCTGGGTGACCGCTTAGGAATTCCGGGTGCTATAAGCATAGATGCGCGGGTGATGTAATGGATAATGACTAAGAATTGTTAATCGGAGAGTTCCAATTCCTGTTGGGATCGTTATATTCGATTACGCGCAAATACCCTTTTGAAAGGTATGAATCCAGCTCTTCCTCCCCTAGCTATGGGTTAATTAGTAAGACATATCACTAAAACCCTTATTATCTCCAAAAATAAGTATTGTGTACAAAATATTTAGATGTCGGCGTTTAATAACCGATAGTGTTTGATATGTCGCTAGTCGACAAACCAAACAAAATATCTAAAATTTTAACAGCTTTGTTTATTTATTTTTTATTTTTAGGTGTAGAAATTCTGTTCACTGGAAAAGGAAAGGCATTTTGTGTGTTAGAGTATGCTCAAATACACTCGAACAAGACTGTAGCGTGCATTTAGGAGAGAATTCTCTAAAAATGCACCAACTGCAATGCTGATATAGACGTGTCAAAAACAAGTCCAAAGAGGTAGCTGTCTGTGCAGAAAAAAAAGAAGATCTGGACGGCCTCCTGGATCGGAAGAGATAGTAGAGCGGGTTTAGGAAACCTTTTGCTAAGGCCCGGAAAATTCGGCAAAACCCAGTTTTCCTCCAATGCTTGCCAATGACACCCGTTGCTATGAACTAGCCTTAAGGACAGATGGCAAGCAAAAGCGCAAACAACTTTTGTGTCGATATGTAAGAGAAACTTCAAGACGAGTTTGAAGAACGTCTTTTTTTTAGTGATCAGGCTACATTTCATACGAATGACAACTCCGACATATTTTAATATATTGCTTGAATGTTATTTTAATGGTTATCCATATTCGAGTAGATGTTATATAGCCTCACAATTAGATACGGATTAAAATCGATTTTACGCTTTAAATTTTAATGTATTTGTTATATACCGTACCTATGAACATTACTGGATATGTCCCAATCCTCATAAATACGTTGGACACTATTGTAAGTAAGAGTAATATGCCGTCTATGTAGACCACCACTAGCAGTGGTTTACCTACTTTAAAGCGCGTATTGTATTTTGTTGATGTTATAAAGATTATCATTTCATTTCCAACCTCCATTTTGGTTATTCCTCATTCAATAACCTTTCCTAGGTTACAAAGATATTTAACAGGAATCATTTCTGCATATTATGAATGATAATTGGATGGGCGAATATCAAGGAACCGTGTCTATTATTCAATATCATACACAAGGTGAACATATTCCTACTAATAGGATATAGATACTCGTAAACAACATTAAAATATTATAAATAATAAAATATTATAAAACAGCCTAATCGTAAAACAGCAAAAAACTACACAAAAAATATCCTACAGTCTCGGAAAAATACACTGAATTCGTTAAATAAGGAATAAAGTCACGTTCTATTTCTGCATAGTAACGCAAGCGGCCTTACTTTTGTTACAAACGTATGGTTACTCACCTCTCTACGAGTGGTAGGATATGACTTAACTAGACGTGTTCATACAGCCAATCAATAATAAAAAATTGTCACATCTAATCCCTTTCATTCTTCCTCTATAATGATTTTAGGAAGGTACTACGGCGGGTTGTGAATCCCCAGGACAAACCTTCTCTATTATTTAAAGAGGGAACGAGAATATCGAATTGATCTCAGACAGGAAAGCGATTTTTTGAAATTCTCCATAAGTCTAACTCTGGCAAACTGCTAGGCTGAGACTATCAAATTTCTTAGAGTAATACAACACATGGGGGGAAAATAAATAAAAATAAAACAGACAACAACAACAGAATCACACAGAAGAGCGTGTCCCACTTCATTTTTTATTTCTCGTTCCGTTGATAAAGGACACAGGCATGTCCGAAAATTCCAACTTTAAAATCCTACTCTTCTTCCGGCGGTTTAGTCAAAAGAATATTAACAGCAATATCATCAGTCTTATTGACAATATTTTTATCGTTTTATTGTCTTTTCATTACTCGACGAGCATTAACCGACCTATTAATCCTACATATTATAAGAAGACGTACATCATCTTTCGCTATTATATATATATATATATATATATATATATATATATATATATATATGAGAAGGTCAAGGAATTCAAAAAATTATATGTAAAGAAAAGGGATATTCCGCTGCCACATTTTCTGAACAGACGTAAGGCTTCATTGGCAATGTAAGGCAATGTTCTAGTGCCATGCATTCTCTCCCTCATCGCAGCTTTATACAAAACATAGACGAATTTCTCATGCCTGAAGAACGCTACAATATCGAAACAGCCCATTTACACCAAGACCAAGCTCTTTTGAACTGGATAATATATACTAGAGAATAAAACCTCAGTAGACATTCCTACTGTCTATTAATCCTCGTATATATATATATATATATATATATATATATATATATATATATATATATATATATATATGTATGTGTGTGTGTGGAAAAAAATTAAAAAGATAGACGCTTCTGTCTAAGCTTCTTTTTCTGGTAAATGTAAATTACATTTTTAGTAAGGGATTTTTTTTTCATGTCGACAATATGCTTAAATTCCCAGATCAATTGTATCTTTTTAAATTTTTTAATGTAACTATAACAACAAAAACATTTCGATTTCATTTTTGCCTTGAAAAAGTCGGAAGACGAAGCGCGTCGGCAAAATCTAAGATTTTTTCCGATTTTCATTTTATACCAATCTGTCTTATCCACAGAATTGATCTGGGAATTTAACTATATATATATATATATATATATATATATATATATATATATATATATATATATTCATACACGTTTCATTAAATAATATAGACAAGTGTTGTCTATTTATTTTATGTAAATTTTTTCGTAACATCTGATAAGTTTAATAACATTATCTTTGAAAGAAGAAAGAAATTCACAATAGTGATCCATATTTTTTTAATACAATCTAAGCTTTCGGCTTACCTAAGCCATTATCAAAGATGTGAATTACAACATATTAAGCAATATACGGACACGACAGTGATGATAGCCTG
>OZ010589.1:51254721-51262221 GCA_963932145.1 Acanthosepion lycidas | reverse complement strand
CGGTAGAATGCCCTATTTTCATCAGTTCAGAAATTTACACCTGAGACCAGCTATGCCAAATACACAGAGGCGAACCATGTACATTCCCTTCGTATTCCATTGCTAAGAAAGAAGTGCAGTTAGGTGAGTTTATTCCTAAGAGCGGATATTTTATGGATTAGACTATCCACAGGACGCTTTCCCGAACATTACAATCTTAAATTCGATAAGTTTAAGGTAAACCGTTACTTATCGTACGAATCCACGTATTCTGCGCTAACTTCTCCGACGTCCAAACAAAAACTTCATTTAGTAACCCTCAACCTTGAGTGTCCCTTTGGCCTTGCATTGGGGTGGGGGTACTAAAAATGCTAAAAACCAATTGATCTAGTGCTGCCGAACAGTAGTGTCAGGTCCCTGAGGCGACGCGGGAAATCTGAAATTGTTTCTCGTTGAAATTAGTGTTGGATTACTGACTACTGATCAAATCGGATTACTAATTGCCGGATTGGTGATGGCCAATAGGTGACGTATTTTATGGCCTTGAATACACATCTCACAAGATTCACAAAAAAAATCCCCCCTCCACTTCTTTGCATAAAGTGTGAACCAGTGAGGCGTATGTTCCAATAGACCAAAACGGACGGTTACCTCTGCTGTATGATTAACAAAAAAACTGATTTCCCATGCGACTTGCTTTGTATCATTAATTCGATAACACCGAAGTACTTTACTACCAAGGCCCCCAGGTCAATCGAAGCGTGCCAAAGATGGTAACTGTTTGCTTGTATTTGCTTATATAAATGATATTTTATTTTATAAGGCCCGCTGTGAGCTAATGTTTAAAGATTCCAGTCCTATTGACAGTTTGTAATGAGTTCGATCTTAACCTGGTGCTCCGTGCAAAAGTCGACATCAAAAAATCCCATCGCGATCGAAATGTCGTTAAAAATAAACCTTACCTATTCTTAGGATATTTTTTAACTGTCGGAAGAAAATCCCTTTTTTCAAGTTACTGTACAGTTTTATATATCTGACCTCTTTTGATGGAAAGCTTATATCTTATTAGAGGTATTGCATTTAATAAATACTATTAAAACACGCAGTGTTTTCAATTATTTTACGCCCAGCAAGGCAATAAAGCCGCTAAGGCCAAAAAGGTTACTTTGTGTGAGAGAATCTGAGAAAATGAAAATATTATTAAAGGACGATAACAGGAATAAAGAAGAGAGAAGCTAACGATTGACACTGAATTTAAATTGTTGAGGCTGAAAGTTTACTAGAAAGCAAGAGAGTTCCCTAGGTTAGGTTTACATGTACCCATTTCAACTTTAAAATGAGACTTTGACGCCAATCTAGTACTGCGCTTAAATTCATAAAGTTCAAATATGAAAGAGGAAAGCTCATCAGGACAATTAGTATTTATAGAAAGGACTTTAAGGCGGTTGGAAAGTCACTGAAGCCGAGATATCATGTCAGGACCTATAATATTGCATATTCTTCTTTGTATTTTATTAATATTCTTTATATACATAGCAGAAGCACTGAATCAGATCTGGCACCAATGGTCGAATGGTAGACTTGTAAATGTGCAAGATAGATTCTTTATATACATAGCAGAAGCACTAGATCAGATGTGGCCGCAATGGTCGAATGGTAGACTTGTAAATGTGCAAGATAGATTCTGGTATGAAAAATTGTCTAGCACGACAGAGTGAACCAACTTTCTTGTTAGCCGACTTATTGTTTGATTCAATATAATCTTCCTGCTTGATGTTAGCGGAAAAGGTTAGGCCGAAAAGCTGCAATGACTGGTTGATTTTGTTTAGCGGCATATCAATCTCTATGACTTATCTAATGCAGAAATCTGAATATTTTGAGCACAATTTTATAGCTTTAGTTAGAGATAAAATGTAATTTTGGAAATTTTACTATAAATATGCATTGTTAGAAATTTTATATAAAAATGTATTGCTGGTGATTTTTTTAATATAAATATGTATTGCTGGTAATATTTTATATAAAACATTATCGCTGTATTTTTAAAAAATATAAAACTGTATTGATGGTAATATTTTTATATAAAATATATTGCTGGCAATTTTTTATATAAAAATGTATTGCTGGTAATTATTATGTAAAACTGTATTGCTGGTATTTTTACTATGAAAATGCGTTTTTATACTATCATAGTGTTAAATGTTTATTAGGTTGGTGCAAAAATAATGTCGTTTTCTCACATAGTAACATATGTGAGAAAACGACATTATTTTTGCACCAACCTAATAGTTTCTCTCAGGCATATTAAAAGTGAACCAGGAAAAAACAGAAAAAAAAAATCAAAACAGACACGGTGATTGGCCGTAGAAAAAAAAAAAAAAAGACAAGAAAAGTTATACAATCAGTTTATCGGTTTTCGTTCATTTCTCAACAGAGGAATTAAAATATGGAAGACAGCGACTAAAAGAAAGCGGTGACACTCAAATGATTCACACATAAATTACACTATTTACAATGCGGACGATTGACATCATCTTTGTTGTTATCACAACGTTTCAGCCGTTGTTCCCCCCTGCCTTCATCAGGTGTATGTTGATCAAGGTTAACTGCAAGGAACCCTTTATTTAATCTATGGGGTTAAACCGTTCTCGTTACCCCCTGACCCTGTCTAAGAATATCTTGTCTACTTCTTAATTTTAGTACTACTTAGCTCTATTTCCTCTGAGGGAATTTGGTTCAATCCCTGGTCCGGGCAGTGTGTAGTTGCTCTCAGTGTAAACTGTGCATACAATAACTGAGCAGTATTAAAAATACAGACTAGGCAAGATATCCCAAGTCTAGATTAAATAAAGGGTGCTATGAATAATCAAGTGTGGTCTCCCTTTGTTTTGTTACTCTCCTCTTTGAGAGAGCTATTTCTGTTTACTGGGACTATAAAAGGACACTATACGCGAACCTTGTATTCTCAGTTGACTAAAACTTTCTTAAAGCCTACACCTGCGTATATTTATCATTACAAAGGGTTCAGTATGGAATTCTGAAAACTTGTGATAACAACAACAATAAAGACAATAGCGTGAATTATAACTGCTCATCCCAGAAATTCGGACAGAAAATTGACACATTATTACAAGTATACGTGCGTCAATACGTTATTGGTAGGTGTGTGTTTCTTATTTTAATTTATTCTCCTTTTTTTGTCGGTCTGTACAGGCCGATATTATAAAGTAGGCGCTTATTATTACAAGTATACGTGCGTCAATACGTTATTGGTAGGTGTGTGTTTCTTATTTTAATTTATTCCCCTTTTTTGTCGGTCTGTACAGGCAGATATTATAAAGTAGTCGCTTCTTCGACAAAATGACGATGTGGAGATTCGAACAAAGATTCATGACTGGAATGCTAACAGCTTAACACACGGCCACGGGCCGACTAAATTTCTCCGACATGTATGCACAATCTTTCTGACTGAAAATATCGTAAAGCCGAATTCACGGAAAGCACGTTGATATAAAGTAAATGAATAGAATTCTATGATGACAGTTGTCGAAACGCTGTGATGAAGACAAACGAGATGGAGATATTCGTTCAAAGGATTAAAAAAATCATAATTTATTCATCTCAATAAATCAGATGGGAGTTTATTGAAAGTTATTCATTGTTAAGATAATACAAAAGAAATTTAATGAAAAAGAAAAACAAACAAATTAAAAATCATCGATTAATAAGACCATCCCACCTCCACTAATAAACATATTTAAAAATATTTTATTCTCGTTTTTCACATCACGTTCTGCCTTAGGATCAGTTGCGTTTCCTGGGCAAAATAACATGACGGAACCCAACACATTCCAGACTGATTTTGAATTTAGAGTTTTTCCAGTCAAGTCTATAGGACCCAGTCTGCCCTACTATTTACCCATAGGTGAGGAAGGAGGAGAAAAGATAGATTCATACCTTTCCCTAAGGATATTAGGAATTACCCGAATGGAATGAGTTCAACTGGGAGTCGAACCAGATTTCTCAGTCCGAATCGCTATCTATTACTCCACCACGCCTGTAAGGGTTTCACGCAGCAAATTTAAAAGAATATGCTCTCTAACATAAGCCTGTTATGACGTATGTTAAAAAATATTGTACATTCATTCAAGACTTAGAACGAACTGTTATAGGATATTTTGTAATTTTTCAAGCGTAGCTCAGATGTGGCACAAGGCCGAAAGTAAGAGGATCCAACTCACTACTCAGTCGTAATTGTTCTAGCAAGACAAGCTTGCTAACCATTACACCACCCTGAGGTGCCCAATTTTTCCAAGGACAGCTTAGATGTGGCAAAAGGCCGAAATAAGGGGGGACACCAAGTGAGAATCGAACTCACTACTCAGTCGTAATTGTTCTAGCGAGACAAGTTTGCTAACCATTACACCACCTCGAGGTGCCCCAAATGATTTTCTAAGCACAGCTTAGATGTGGCACATGGCCGAAAGCATGGGGCACCCAGTGGGGATTGCACTCACTACTCAGTTGTATTAGGTTGGTGCAAAAATAATGTCGTTTTCTCACATATGTTACTATGCGAGAAAACGATATTATTTTTGCACCAACCTAATAACTGTTCTAGCGAGACAAACTTGTTAACCATTACACCACGCCGAGGTGCACTTGGATATTTTGTAATGTAATCATGTCTCTGCTAAATAAATCCTTGTTATAAGATTCTCTAACTAAATCTATTTAACGAAATCCTAACCCAGTCTGTCATCTGAAAGAATCCCTTCCAGTAACTCGCACACATTAGCGTCCAGGAAGCAATGAATTCAGGACGATTGTGTTCTTACTAAAGATGTCAGTGGGAAGGACTGTCACTCGAAACATTCCGTTTGGAATTTCACTCATTGTCGGATGACAATGCCAAGATACTTGTAATGGGAAATGGAATGATAACAATCAAATTTACGATCGTATTACCTTCTATCTTTTTTTTCCATTTGTGATCGTCTATTTATTTATTTGTTTATTTGTTTATTTATTTTTTGCTTTTTTTTCGTGGGGCGGGGTATTCTCGTTTTCTTTCTCCTTCTTTGCCTTTCAACGGATCTGAAGAATTTTCTTTTCTTCGGGTTACCGCAAGAAATATTTTATTCGTACGCCACGAAAATAAAGGGAGAAAGAGAATAGACCAATTTCATTTTAAAATTCAAATCAAGAAAATACACAACTTAAAAAAAGTCTAATAGAACTACAGAAGTATCCGCACGCTGTCATAAGCACACATACGCGCCTGCGCACAAAAACACACACACAGACACAGATACAGACACACATTTATATGTTCCTGTAAATGCATCGCTTATAGCACATTAAAATATACACGCACACACAAACATATGTTGAAGTGAAGATAAAAACGTGTGTGTATATATATATATATATATATATATATAGTAAAAAAAGAAAGATCAGTAAGATATATAATCCGGTGTTCTTATTGATATTTTTATTATTACAAAACTGAATTTACAGAGCATAAATGTTATTCCAAAATTCGCTTGAAGATGAAATAGAACTAAGGCTTTTAATTTAATTATATAATTATATTTGAAGATTTTAGCTACGGTTTTTGAATCATAGTAATTCCTGTGTAGCGAAGGAATCATATTTTCAAATCAGTTAATATATATATATATATATATATATATATATATATATATATATATATATATATATATACACATATACGTATATTATTACATCAGACGTTTACATCGTGGACGCTGGTTATTTGAAACAGACGACTCATTTGTTTTAATTTATTAAACGATGTGTATTATGACTATCGGCCTGCGCATTCGAAGAATCTTCGTAAAGAAAATATTTCCACCTTCTGTTTTTGTAGTATTGTTCGATTCCTGCTGGGGGAATAAATTAGGCTAAGAGCCGTAATACACACTTAATAAATAAATAAAAATAGAATAAATAAAAAAGAAAAGAAAAGAGAAGAAAAAGGGCTGTCTAGTAAAATAACACACACACACGCACACACACATATATATATATATATATATATATATATATATATATATATATATATATATATATATATATATAACACTGATAAACTTATAAATGAAAGCAGCTATACTCGTCCGGCAAAACCTTAGGTGTTTTAACTTGAGAATGAACAAATTAATACCCAAGGGCAAAAAAAGGGCAAAAAAAAAAAAAAGAAAGAACTAACAATATGTACTTCCGGTGAAAATAATCGTCTAGAATCTAAGTTCAGAGTCCAAAGAAAAAACCTCTGACACGAGTAAAGTAAAATAACTAAACAAAGTGCTCATTACGCTAAGTAGAGCAAAATAAGTAAATAAACCTAAAGAGCCAGACTAACCGACCTCGGCAGGTTAGTCTATTTACTTACATAAATACACACACACACACACACACACACACACACACACACACACACACACACACACATATATATATATATATATATATATATATATATATATATATATATATATATAAGTAAATAAACCTAAAGAGCCAGACTAACCTACCTCGGTTTCACCTACGCGGATCGTCAGTCCGCCCTGATGATTGGCATAAATGAGACCTAGGTAGGTTAGTCTGGCTATTTAGGTTTATTTACTTATATATATATATATATATATATATATATATAAAGTTGCAAATTAAAATAGATAATATTTTTTTATGAAAGTATTTATTTATATATATGATATTTCAGATTGACCTCTTCCTTCAGAAATAACTGTTTGTTATAAATAAATTATATATATATATATATATATATATATATATATATATATATATATATATATATATATGCGCATTTCACTTGAAAACAAGAAAAGTTCTTTGTTTTTTTAATTTTTTTTTTTTTTTGAAAGCTGTCGGTAGAACAAACAATAAACGTCTTTGAAATGGCTAGTGGTGCTAGCCAAAAGTACGTAGAAATGGGAGGTTTATTTACCAATAGGAACAGAAAATCAAAGAACATATTGGGATCAAGCGCAGATCAAATATTGATCACATTCCGACGGAATGAGAGGATAAGGAACAAATTGGTAATATTTACTAATCTAACATGTTTCATTTTTATTAATATCAGAATTTCTTTCCTCATTTTTCTCCATATCTCATTCTCTGATTAAGCTTTAATAAAAATGAATTATAGATCTTTATTTATTGTGTTCTTACTTAGGGACTTTCCTGTTTCTACTTTTCTGCTTTTCATTAAGGCTACCTTTATTTATAATCACATAATTATCACATTTACATGAATTGTTCCGATCTTCATCATTACTTCTGCTACGGTAGTCGTAATAAAACTGTAAACCACGTGTTATCTCCTGGTTACTAGTCAAATAAATAAGTAAATTTCATTGGTCGTGCAACGATAGCCTAGGTGTAGAATCTCTGACTTGTTGGGTTTCGATCCCGGCTTGATACAATCGGACCAGGAGGCCCGGTGAAATAATTGATACCGGCTCG
>OZ010589.1:51247221-51249721 GCA_963932145.1 Acanthosepion lycidas | reverse complement strand
CCAGCGATAAACACCAGTTATGAAAATGAAGGGAATAGCAATGATGATGATGACAGTGATGGTGATAATAGAACGGCATCAAGAAAGGAGTAATTATGACAGTTTAAAAAAAAAAGAAGTAGCAGAGGGAATAGGAGGAAGTAGATTACAGAGGCGAGAAAAAGAAAAGATAGAACCGTAAAAGGCGGTAGGAAAGATGGAGGCTAAAACGAAGCAGACGGCGAGAATATAAAATGACGCTTATGTGAAGCAGCGCAATGAAAAATTAATGAATGTAAAAGAAAAACAAAATGGACTTAACTGACAATATGACAAATCCGACAATTCTTGTCATCATATTCTTTTTTTTTTTTTTTTAACTTTTTCATATTTGACCTTTAGGTGACTTTGAGAAGAAGAAGAAGAAGAAGAAGAAGAAGAAAGAGGGGGAGGAGAGAGAGAAGAAGAAGAAGAAGAAAAGAAGAAGAAGAGAGAGAAGAAGAAGAAGAAGAAAAAGAAGAAGGAGGAGGAGAGAGAGAAGAAGAAGAAGAAGAAGAAATGAATGAACAGGAAGATGAAGAAACAAAATACAATAAAATGGAGAAGAAAAAGGGAAATAAGAGGTAGAAGATAAAATGAAGAAGAAAAAGGAGAGGAAGGAGAGAGAATGAATTACAAATGGAAAAAAATGAAATATATAGAAATAGAAGAGGAATGGCGATATAAATAAAATAAAAAAGAAGAATGAATAAACGAATGAATTGAAAGAGGAAGAAATAATAATAATAATAATAATAATAATAATAATAATAATAATAATAATAATAATAATAATAATAATAACAATAATTAAAATAGTAATATTAAAAATAATAAATAAAAAAATATTAATAATTAAAAATGAAACAATTCGGTTACGGATGAAATGGGAAGATTAAGAAAATAATATAGAAAAAGAGCAAAAAATAATGAGAAAAGAGGAAGAAAAAAGAAAGAAAGAAAGAAGAAGAAGGAGGAGGAGGAAAGAGAGAGAGAAGAAGAAGAAGAGGAGGAGGAGGAGAGAGAAGAAGAAGGAGGAGGAGGAGAAAAGAGAGAGAGAAGAAGAAGAAGAAGAAGAAGGAGGAGGAGGAAATAGAGAAGAAGAAATGAATGAATGAACTGACTTGATGATGATAGGATCAGAAAATGAAGAAAATCAAAAAGAAGAAATGATGAAATAAATACATAAAAAAAGAAAGAACGAATGAGCACTGTGAAAATAAGGTCACTAGACGAAGAAAAAAATGAAGAAGAAGCATGAATGAATAAATAATTTCACGCTTTGAAGAAAAATCGAATAATGAAAAATAGGAACAAAAAAAACGAAAGAGAATGATGAATATGATCACTCGATGAAGAAAAATAAATAAAGAAGAAGAAGGAAGAAAGAACGAATGAAAAAGAGGAGGAATAAGATGACGCAATGAAGAAAATAAAATAACAAATAAAAAGAAGAAGTAAGTGAAGAAGATGAAAAAGAATGAATAAAGAATGAATGAATAAACTTGGTCTAGAAGAAGATGAAGTAAACAAAACAAACATAATAATCATCAAAAGAAGGAAAAGGAAGAAAGAAAGAAAAAAGAAAGAAAAATAAAAAAAATAAAAAAATGAACTAGACGAAAAATCAGATCATGCAATGAAGAAACTAAAATATAGAATGAATGAAAGAAAGAATGAAAGAAAGAATGAAAGAATGAAAGAATGAATGAAAGAATGAATGAAAGAATGAAAGAAAGAATGAATGAATGAATGAAAGAATTTATCGAATGAATGAATGAACTGGGTGAAGAAAATCACACAATGAAGAAAATCAAACAACAACAACAACAACAGCAATAATAATAATAATAATAATAATAATAGTAATAATAATAATGTTAATAATAATAATTAGAAGATGAAGAAGCTACATAGCGATAACAAATTATGTACTTCTGCTTCAGCATTTTATTTCTGTTCCTTTTCATATTTTAACCCCCTTAGCGACCAAGATGATGTCGTAGAAAAAGAAAAAAAATCAATTATTTCTTGGTTGCTGCCAAGTTCCAGTTGTCCTTTGTCATTTCGAATGTCATTGTTTAACCCTGTCCCCTAACTTCTGTCATTATCCCCTCCCAAGTTAAAAAATAGTGGGGGGTGGAGAACAGAAATGTAGAGGATAACAAGAGCAGGTGTTTTATAGCATTGGCACTATGCAGGGCGAGAGAGTGTGCGACACAGATGGCTTTGCCTAGGATAGCACTGAATTAAAGCCCGGGAGAAAAAGAAAAGAAAGAAGAAAAAAAAAAATGGGAAAAGAAAGAAAGAAAAAAAAAAGAAAGAAAAAGACACATATGCACAAATAAGAAGAAAGGAAAGAAAAAAATATCTGGAGATTTCCACAAAGTGTAGGCTTAATGGATCGCGCCGGGTTGGATTCTGTTGGCTTAGATTACACCGGCATCATGACGTTCCGTTTGGAATGACTCGGCATGTGTCA
>OZ010589.1:51207221-51242221 GCA_963932145.1 Acanthosepion lycidas | reverse complement strand
CTTTTAAGTAACTCCCGTCTAACTATAATTTCTACAAGACGGGAGAATTCTTACATAAAATAGAGAATTACTTTTCAACCACCATGTAATATAAAATAATCTGAAGAATTTAGGACAGGACCCTGTCAAAATTAATTCAAATGTATGTTCTTTCATAATAAGTAAACTTGAATATAGCGTTGATATCTACGCCTGACCGGCTGGGAATTTTAGTATAATATTTTGTTTCTTTTATAACTCAACATTTTGGCTGATAATTTGTTAAGCATTAATTAGATGCAAGCTGTGTCCATTCTGTAGAGGAAGAAACGTTGTAAAAGCAACAAAAACGAAGACAGCTTTTGTTAAACATTTTGTATAATGGATTATTCTTGCTGACCCTTTTATTTTCAAAAGCGACAAAGATGAAATTTTGAGAAAAAAATCTTGCCAAGTGGATTATTCGCAATGGCTTTTATAAAAAAAAAAAAAAAGAAGCAAAATCAAGAACGTCGTATTTAAACATAACCTTTCTCCCAATAATAAAATCGGCATTATGGGTAGAGGCTTGGATTGAGGAATCGAGGAGCCGAGTTCGAATTCTAGTCAGAGCCATTACATTCACTTACGTGCTAATACAGAGAAAGGTATAAATTCTCTTCTTCTCCCATGATCTCCTAAGCTTATATCTCGCATGGCAATTAACTGACTAAGTAATTAAACACTTTAAGAATTTTAACCTGGGGTGTTCTCAGCACTTATCGCAAAGTACCTTCTGTTAGGTTGGTGCAAAAATAATGACGTAATAATGTCGTTTTTTGACGTATTAACGTCAAAAAACGACATTATTACGTCATTATTTTTGCACCAACCTAATAGTTTGCAAAGTCTTATTTAGATTTCTATTTCGAGATCGCCATCAACTACTTCATGACGTTCTATTTAATATCGATGATTATTGGAAATTTCCCCCTCTTTAAAAGAGAATTTGGCTTTCGAAAAAATGCCAGAAGACAGGGTTAGCCAAATCAGGGCAGGGATATTGGGCTGACAAAGTCACAAAATAGAAACGACAGGCTGGGTAAGAAAAAAAAAAAGAAAAAAGAACAGAAACAAGAGTGTGCCTATTACGGCTTAACAATAATAATTCAGAAACATGTATTAATCAAAACAAACTGTCACAACTGCTCCTCATAATACATTGTTGAAACTTACAGAATAAAAACAAAACAAACCTATCTATGAAAACAAAAAACATCTTATACACAACAAGTCGAATCCATTACATTCAATTGCGTGCTAATACCATTGGGAAAAGTATGAATCCTCTTCTTCTCCCTCCAGCTATGGGTAAATAGCAGGAAAGACTAGTTCTATAACCTTGAATGGCAACTAGTCTACCACAGAAAGAAAGGGCAACCTACTGCTGGAAAAATCCGCTTCGTCAGTCATGTACCGAAAGATATATGATCGTCTAATCACACATGGCATGTAAATGACTAAATAGTTAAACAATATTAATTTTGATTATATTCTTGTATGAATCCTCTTCTTCTCCCCCCAGCTATGGGTAAATAGCAGGACAGTGTTCTATAACCTTGAATGGCAACTGCTCTCCCTCAGAAGAAATGGCGACCTACTGCGGGAAAAAATCTGCCTCGTCTGAAAGATACATGGTCACTTAAGCGTTTATCACACATGGCACATAACTGACTTATTAGGATCCAACTTATTACTTAGAAATAATGATCAACAATACTTTTTCGGTAAACAATACCGAACAGCGAGGGATTCTGAAAAGCTTTGTTAAGTTTGGCACAACCCTAAAAATATGAGGCAAATGTTCAGGATCGAATTACCGTGTCATGATAGACGTGAAGTGACACGCACTTATTCCAAGGTGATACAATTCTCGGTTCCATAATACCTGCTGATTAAAATGTTACAACTAATAGGCGATAGAAATTATAACAGTTAATTTGATAAAAAAAAAAGAAAAAAGAAAAAAAAAAAAGATCGTTGTAAGTAAACGATATTTCTGTTCGCCATATTGAACAGAAAACAATTTGCTTTTGTTCGTTTTCTTGATAGCGAGAATTTCTGATCTCAGACTATTGTTTGGCATTGATAGTCGCAAGATAAACATCTGACCGTCCATTAATTTCAGTGGTTTTAGCTACCCACAACCACCACCACATCAACAACAACAACAACAAAATATAACAATAATTTTCTGGTTAAAAGTCGAACAAAAAAATAAAATAGAATAAAAATATTGGTTCTGATCTGGCGGCTGGGTTTCAGTCACTTACCCAACACCATAACGTTGCTTCTCTGTGCCTTTTTCATAAATACTTTCATGGTAATTGTTCGGATGAGCTATTCGCTGTGGTACATAGACATTTTGAATTTAAGCGCCGTAGTAGACTGGCATCGAGATCTCATCAATTTACAGTTGAGCCGTCTAGCTGTAACCGTAATGTATTACTAAAAATGCAAACAGTTTCTTTTCCCGCACTTCTCGTTTCATGTTTTCTAGCCAACTTTAAATTGCATGAATTAAAATGTCATTCATTCTCTACTGTCCTCCTGATTATTCTTTTCACTCTGTGCTCATTAATGTTTCTGTTCTTAATTCTTCCACACCCTGTAACCCGCCGTTTTAGTGGCTTTGTTGCCTTGCTTGGTGTGATACCGATTTTATATATATATATATATATATATATATATATATATATATATATATATATATATATACCTAAAATCAGAAATAAACAAGATAATGATAACCAAGCCTAATCGGATTTTTTCAAGAAAAACACTGTTATGATTAACGGGCCTGACAACTAGACACACGTGCTGGCTATCTCTTTCTGACTAAGATATCCAGAATATTATTCAACCTGTTCTGTTGTTATTTCTGCAACAGGAATCGGGTATGCAGCTCCAGCTGTTTTTGTATTTTAATATATATATATATATATATATATATATATATATAAACAAACGTGAACATTGAAGTCAACAGTCAGAGACGACAGGCTGTTTCATGCTAGACGCAATCGTCAGGCCGACTGCGTCCAGCATGAAACGGCCTGTCGTCTCTCAGTGTTGACTTCAATGTTCACTTTTATATTTATATTTACATACGGTCTATCTCTGACATTGAGCATTTTATTCCATAAATATAGCACACCTTAAAACTATATTTCTTCATATATATATATATATATATATATATATATATATATATATATATATATATGTATGTATGTATGTATGTATGTATAATATAATGTAATCTGATTAGCCTTCATACGGGCGTTAGTAAAAGAAGAAACGAAATAAAAAGGTACCGGGGATACATATTTAAAACGCCATTACTATGGGATGATAATCGTGTTCACTAGAGATCGACTACAAGGTATCAATATCCTTTATGTTAGATTGCATTTAATTCTGACCGTGTCGGAAGCTCAGATTTATCCCGAATGACGGTGTTAATCAATGTCCATAAACACACTTATGTGCACAATTAATTTCAAGTCATCGAAACCTTTTACGTTTAGGAGGCTAATAGTAAGCTTTTCTGAGTGTAAAGTGGCATTGTCTTGCTACTTAGTATAAAATTTTGTGGTTGTAACACATCCGACTCAAAAGACGTCTAATTCTCTTTATTTGTCTTGAAGGGGCTTTTAATTGTGCTGTTTACAACACTAACACGAAATAATTCTCCTTTCTTTTCTATATCTAGACTATCAGGTTCTCCCCATATGTATTGCTAAAATTGACTGTTGAGAAATTATTTTTCACGTAATCCTTCAATCAACTCACAATATATATATATATATATATATATATATATATATATATATATATATATATATATTAGTAGATAAAATTCAATACCATTTCGGCCAGAACGGGCTTGTCAACACCAAAAAGTTAGATAAAATAAAATAACTCTGTTGTGTTGCAAGACCGTTCTGGGCGAAATGGTCATATATCATAAGGAGTATTGAATTTTATCTACTTGTAATTCATATATGCACTATAATAAATATATTGAGCTCTCTTCTGTGGCTCAGTTTTAATATTTTATATTAGTAGAATTCACTTGGATTACTTACCACGGATCTTTACCTATATATATATATATATATATATATATATATATATATATATATATATATATATATATATTAAAGTATCTGTATTCATGGGTAAAATACTCAAGATCAGAGATCGTATGCAAATATAAAAGTGAGCCCTGGTATTAACATCAAGAAGCCTGTTTTGTGCTTGAAACTTGAAGATTGTGTGAAACAGATTGTCACCATTCGATGTGGACCTCAGTCTCCACTTTATATATATTTATATATACATGTATGCACACAAACAAGGAAAACTCACCCTAGTCGCGATATTTTACCAAGACATTTGCCTCGATAGAGTCCATCAGAGGACGAAAAGCATCGGCTAAGATAATCTTCCTTATGTCTTTATTCATATTGGCCTTTTACAGAGATAAATATTATCTAAAATTTCACACACGCACACATACACACACACACACATATATATATATATATATGTATGTATGTATGTATATATATATAATTTTACTTCATGAGAGATCTAAAACAAAGAAGCAGCTCTCAATCTACAAGACCTGTTTATAGGTGCTTTACAGATAGCTCTTCCTGGCTCTATATCCTCCTGAAAATTCCATATATATTACCACATTGTATCATTACTATACATATATAGGCTTCGAATGGTTTTCGGGAAATTACCAAAGGTGCCGCACGTTGGGATCGCCTCCTCCCGACCGAAAGCATCAAGAAGCCACAAACAAGCAAACAATAGTGAGATTCGAACTCGGGTTTCATGGTCAAAAAAAGAACGTTCTAACCACTCGGCCAGTGCATTTCGGCAGCAGGAATTCTCGCAAACATGTTTTGTTAAATAATATCGACAAGTTCTGTCTATGAATTTGTTTTTGCATTATTAGGTTGGTGCAAAAATAATGACGTAATAATGTCGTTTTTTGACGTTAAAAAATACGTCAAAAAACGACATTATTACGTCATTATTTTTGCACCAACCTAATAAATCTTTCAGATTTCCGAATAAACTGTTTTGTGTTATCAGTAAATTTGACAAAATTCATATCAACTTTTACTTTATATTATTTTTTATTCGTGGTACTTTCGAATGTTGCTACATTCGTTTTCAAGGATTGTTCTGTGTGTAGTTATACAAGTGGTTTTTAGCGAGAAGAGTGAGAGCGAGAAGAGTGAGAGCGAGAATTAGTGGCACACACTACTAGCTTGACCTGTGTGTATAACTGTACCGTATTTCATATTGTACTTGTTGTGTACAATAAACCTTTCTTCTAGTATCCCCCTGGTATTAGTTATTTATTCCCTTAGCACGAAATATAACAGCTCCGACGAGGATTGTCGGAACATAACAATCGGAAACTTATTTTTTTATTATTTGTTTTTTTTTTCTCATAGGAATATTTTAATAAGTTCCAGCCGATAGTAGCACTAACACTCGTTCAATAAATGGCTTTCAATAAATGGCGAATGTTTCCTTATAAGGAAACGGCTATTATTGACATCACCATTTTTCCTTCGATATAGATCTAATTTAAGAAATACTATGGAGAGAGAGATAATTTCGGATTGTTATGAACGCGCGTGTGGTTGCAGTCTCATAACTATTAGGTTGGTGCAAAAATAATGACGTAATAATACCGTTTTTTGACGTTAAAAAATACGTCAAAAAACGACATTATTACGTCATTATTTTTGCACCAACCCAATATCAAATGAAATGCCTTGAATGAGTTTTGATTCACGGTCCGTGAATGAATATATGTGTGTGTGCGTGTGTGTGGTACATGGAGAAACGTTTTGCTTGGAATTAACTTTTATCAACAGGAGAACATTACAACATATGTTTAGGTATGTACAAATCACGGTCCCAAGTCACTGGGTTGTGTTGGGACAGGAGAATATATAGCGTCCTTATTGTCTGGTAGCCATGTTCCAATCTGCTCCCTTTTTTGCGCGTCCCGCCTCTCAAAGTCGTGTTGATCACGTGACTCGCGTGGTTTTGACAGGGGCAAAAGGGAGGTACTCTGTTTGAAACAGGAAAGAGTTATTTCCCTTGGAATATATTTTTTTATCCGTCCTAACACGGATAGACAAGGAAGAAACGCCTTTACCTTGATCTGTGTTGACCATCTCCTCTTCTTCGAACGTGTTTCATCGGGTAACGTGTCAAGTGATCGAGCGAAAAGAGATCGAATTTAGAATAATGGGACGCAAACAAACACTGCCAAAACGACGTTAAAAAAAATTAGGAAAAAGATTCAGAAGAGGAAAAAGACGACGAGACTTAAGGGTTTTAATGGATGCGTGCCAATTCTTCCCGACTGAGAGTGAAATCAAACCTGAAGCACCAAACGAGGCATTAAATTTTTCCTTGGAATTCTCCAGAGAATAGTTTGTTGAAATTGAAGTCATTGGATCTACTCCATGATCGCGTACTTTCTGCAGGAACGCAGCTCATTTCATCCGCCATATCTTTTCCAAAAATGGGCGATCCTTGCTCTCTGTGGCAAAATGACCATCCCATCCAAGATGGCTGGAGCGAAGGTAGTAATTTTACTTAAATAAACGAAAGTATGCGGATGAAAAAAATTCGGAAAACTATAATAAAAAAGCAAACAAAACGGCTAATTAGAACGTAACCCCCCTCCCACCAAAAAACAAAAACAAAACAAAACAAAAGAACGCTTCATTAAGACTCGAGGTTAGAATTGGTAAAAATCGAAACCCCTATTCCTAACTTAAAACAGCGTGTACGGGATTGAATCTCTAAATAACCTAACTTTTTTATCGTATTTACCCTAATATATATATATTTCTCATCACTTGACCTTTGACATTTGAGAATAAAGATATATGGGGAATCTTTAACCTTCGTACCCGCAAAAAAAGACCACCCCAAAAACTAGCGTCAAAAACATGGCTTTCCCTTTGAATCCGCTATTATTTTAATTACCTTTAGTTCTTAGCAATTTGTATTGTTTTAAAAAAGGATGATTAAAATTGTAATAAAACCTAAACATATGATGAAAGTGAATTTATACATTTTCTTTGTTCTCGAGAACTGACAATAATAATAAACACTATTTATTTAGTAGATTATTAGAATGGTTGGCAAAACATTGGTTAAATGCCAATAGATTCAAACTTTATAAAACGGTAAATAATAAGGATTTCCTTATAGTTGTCTGACATAGTTGAATAATTTAGTAAATGTTTATAAATTTATGAATAAAAAAATTGTTTTCCTATTTATTTCTTTATAAATTGGTAAATAATAAATATTGCATTGCATTCGTTATAATTGTATTAGTTTTTGCAATGTCGTAAATATAAAATTATTCTTGTAAATAAACAATCTAACAAATTATTTAAATTTGTTAGATTGCTTATTCACAAGTATTTAATGATTTTTATTTTAAATTCTAAAGAACGAAAAATGTATAAATTCACTTTCGTCATATGTTTGGGCTTTATTGCAATTCTAATCATCGCGTTATAAAACAATAAACATTATCAAAGAATTAAAATAAGAGAAATGCCAATAGAAAAATCTTGCATTTTCATACCTCATTTTTTTCGGCGCGCAAGTCCAGGATTGCCAATACATATATATATATATATATATATATATATATATATATATATATATATATATATATATATATATATATGGGTTTATCTAGTAGCACCAGCTAAGGTATCTGTTTTTTGTCAACAGAATATTCTTTCTCTGAACTAAAGATCCAATGTGACAGTTCCGTTGTCCAAAGACAAGGTTATAGTAAGTCTCCTTTCGTCTCCTGACCGTAGCTTACTTTCATCGGAGTTAGAAAAACGCGACTGAGTCAAAAACGTACCTGCTGATTTAAAATGAAGAACGCATACGAGAGAAGCTACTGTTAGTCTCTAACCCAGCTGTTCCCGAACCTTTTTTCTCTGAGTTGCATTTCTGGAATTAAAATTGCTCGCGCGTCACCGAATTTTATGTGATAAAAAGTACATTTAAAAATTAAAAAAAAAACACACAGAGAAGATTAAAAGGGAGATAACTGCGGATTCAAAGTTAATCATTGATAACTCTTCTCCTATATTCTTAATACTTGATACAACGCAAAAAAATCACAATGATAAAATCTGTCAATAATTATTTATATCTATTTATACTTTTACGTATTACAAAACATATCACAATACTTTGTGAATACTTATTTATAACTATTTATACTGGGACTAATGTATACAATTACAAGCAATCAATAATAATATTTTAAATTATGAAATCATATTTATTTTTCGTATAACACCTTTCGCCGCCGCCTACACCCGGTGGTTTAACAACGTCGCTTAGTCTTCCGATCCTCAGGATTCTAGAACGACGGGAGCTATCTCTGTACTGTTCAATGCTGACACTGATCCACGCTGGTTGTTGATCGCTGACCTCTTCGGTCCACTCCGTCTCTGCCCACGTTGTGTTCTTGATCTCGGAGTAGTGGAAGATCGAATGTCGTCGTAATAGCAGCTCTGTTTCAAACCGAGACAGGTAATATATTAAGGAAGAAAAATATCTTTACGACGAAAAATAAAACGACAGTTTCGTGGGGTTAATCTTTTGGTTTATATATTTGATGATTTAAAATGTGTACAATGAGTTGCAATGGTTCCCAAACTCTCTTTCTCTGGGCCGCATTTTCGGAATGAAAACTTGCTCGCTCCTCACTAAATTTTATGTGATAAAAAGTACATTTAAAAATAAAAAAATAAATAAATGAGAGTTGAAAGGTGATAATTCCGAATTCGAGGTCGGAACATTATAGTTGATAACTCTCTCCTACAATGTGCGGACTCTAGTTACTATATTCTTAATACATGTTATAAAACAAAATATCACAATATTTTGTGAATACTTATTTATAACTATTTATACTGAGACTCATGTATACAATTACAAGCAATCAATAATAATATTTTAAATTTAAAAGTCATAATTATTTTTGGCATATAGATTTGTTAACACGGTTTTTAAACTATTGAATGACTTTCAATCATTCAACCTCAGCTTTTATCCTCTTTCGCTGCTGCAATGGAGCGCGCCCCACAGCTTTGGAGCCACGTCAGCTCATATATGGGATATCTTTCAATAATTATGACATTTTCAATAATTTCTTTAATTAAGGTTTAGAGTAGATCTGTTATTAAATTAGGTACGTCTACGAATCCCGTATACGTAAGAGTTTGAAATGAATTTTAAAACTTAAAAAGCTTTCTTGAAGCTTTCAGTTTAGCCTTAAATGAAAGCTAAAGGATTAAATTTACTATATATAGTAAGCAAAATACTTTGGCGTATTTCATCTAGAAATGATATTGTTTTGCATTTATACATATTTATATATAAATTATACTGATTTGCATTTTTTTCAGTAAAATCGATCAGGTCAGCCATTTTTTAGACATTTGTAAACAAAACTTAGTTTTCGTTTTAAAAATTTTGCATATATATATATATATATATATATTTCTGAAACATTATATGAGGGAAATTAGCAATTTTAAGGCCAAATTATTCTGATTAATATTACTTACGTATAGCATAAAATGTTGCATAAAATCATTTCATAACCACAGGCTCTTGTTTTTCTGACGTGTTAATCAATTTATTGATGGCGGATTGACCGCGGAACGTCTTCATAGTTAAATATGGTGTAGCAGACGACAATTTTCCTTAGGGTTGTGTGTTTTTTCTCGTAGTGAGAACAACCCTTAACACACGTGTCCTTTTAATGATAACATTATAGTTTTAGACATCCATAGTTTGCGCGTATATCCCACAAACAAAAAAAAAGTCGAAATTCTTTTAAAAATAGTCGGTATCATCAGAGTGTAATAAGCTTTAAAATATATGATTAGTAAATATAGTTTTGCTTAATAATAATTTTCCCTAAAAATTATCTAATCGAAATTGAACTTTAGAGGATGCAAAAATCTTTACAATTTTAATTTTTTCAGTTTTAATTGTAAAAAATTTAAAAAAATGAAGACAAATCTTGTAAAAATTCATTTTTCAACTATTTTTTTTCTTCTTGTTTTTAATATATATTATTCATAAATGCAATTACAAGCTTTTCTAATTAAATAATGTCTTAGTTTTATTACGGTTTTTAATTTTTGATTCAGAACAGATTTTCGATAAGACCGGATCCGATTTTGCAAAATGAAATTAGTGATTTAAATTCTTAAAAAAATTCTGCTTCTGACTAATATAATCACTACAAAATATCTCGATGAATTTCTGAAGCTTTCATAAGATTAAGTAAAGGGGAGAAAAATATTTTTATCAAGATTTTCTAATAAAATTTTTTTATAAATAATATCATTCGTTTGTGAACAATCCTGAAACTTTCACTAAACTCCGAGGATTATTTGATTTTTGCAAGAATTTTCGAATTAATGTGTCTGTCACAGAAAAAAAAAAAAAAAAAAAAAAGAAGCGAAAATTTGCTCTAGTAAAAGTTATTACAAACGTCGACGCGAGAAAAACAAGTTGTTTTTTTTAATCAAAATTTCGAATGTTCTAAAAAGGAGTTAAAATATTAATAAAATAATCAAAAAAATACTTCCATCCTTCCTCTTAATAATAACATAAGAAAGTTGACATTAAAACTATGTTTTCATTTAATTTGCTGCAGGTTTTCCGCGCGGTATGCTGATTGTTAGCGATCTCGTGGAGATACCTATATATAAATCTATATAAAAAAATAATGAAAATTAAGATATTTAATAATATTGGCATTATTTTGTTAATGTCCGTCTAGCGACAATTACTGTTAATATTATTGACTGAAGGACCACATGCTGGGAGACAAATATACAAATCCCAATATACGCATTATAACACACAGTCTGATAAGGGTATATGAGACAGACGCACCCCAACAAAAAGTGCGCGATATAGTGAGGGTCAATTCGCCGTTGGGTCCAGTTAGAAATATCTTCAGGTCGGGGAGCCTAATCCGCTCAATCTGATTCGAATTGGGATGGGTGCTCCTAAAAATCTACATGGTACTACCCCAACCCTCTCTTGGCTTCAACGATGATGTTTTCTCGATTACTCAAACGGAAGTGCATAGTCCGTCAGAAACTAGGAAACATGCGCAACTTGTTATTCGAACATGTGGTAGTGAAAGGAATATTTGCTGTAGTCCATCTTAATTCACCAGAACAAAACATTCAGCATCTGTCTATATTTCTGAGATGAAGTATTAGGCACACTGTTTACATTATTCAGACTGTTGTCCTCATCTTTGTCGCCATGTTTATCACAACGTTTCGGCTGCTGTACGCTCCGGCCTTCTTCAAGTGGTTGGAATTGAACCCTTTATTTCGCTCATTGGGGTAGACTATTCTAGTTCCACGTGCCATGTCTAATGGATGTCAGTTTAATTCTCCTCTCAATGTTCTCCACTGCGTTAACCAGGTATTGAACCCATACTCAATTCTACATTGCACTATGAGCACTGGTAAAAAATGGTTGCTGAAGACATTAGGTTGATAATACCAAGAAAATCATACACAGATGTCCTCAAGGACATATGGATAAAGGTGTTAGTTAGATCCAGTGACAAGACCCAAAGAGTGTGAGTTCAATACCCGGTTAAGGCGGTGGAGAATTTGGAGAGGTGAATTAACAGGAGATAAATGATAACTGACATCCATTAGAACTAGAACAGTCTATCCCAGTGAGCGAAATAAAGGGTTCAGTTCGACATTCCAACCACCTGAAGAAGGCCGGAGCGTACAAGGGACGAAACTTTGTGATAAATATGGCGACAAAGATGAGGACAATAGTCCGAATAATGTAAATAGAGAACGAAACATGTTTATGCTGACACTTCCAATCACTTAAGATCAAAAGTTCTAAGAGCCGTGTTTGATGTCGCATCAAGATATTTTTTCGTATTCTCTTTTTTTTTTCTTCTTCTTCTTAAGATAATATGAAACAGAAAGCGCTTATGTTTGTGTTTGGTGGATCAGATTTCGATTTTGTGCAGGTAATTTGATAGCAAACCATTTTCACTTGCTTGAAAATATAAAGCACAGTGACCCAAATGCTGAGGCATCGCTCAAGTTTAACTTCCTGCACATATGCCAGTCTGTTGACTCTTGCAATAAAGATTCCTGGCACAGTTCGGCAGCTGAAAGACAAAAATAAAGCAAATGTCTGAATGTTAGAGAGTTTATCCCAAGTATCGCATCGGGAAATCTCGTTTTCATGAGAGTTCTGTAAGATAATTAAAATAGGCTTCATTTCTTTTTCACATAAATTATTTATTTATATTCTTGCTTTTGAATTTGAGACCAGATATTTCGAAGTTATCAGAGGAATTATTATTACAATCAAAACTTTTCAAAACATTTCTCAGCATACTCGCAGAGCTTACCGGCATGGGTATTTGAATGGTTTCTATTCTTCATTGATTTTCTGATGCATCTCATACAGATTCTATTGTTTTGATGCGGCTCCAAGTGATCCAGTTATTATAGTAACAACCCTTGCTTTCGTGTTCCACATTATTAGCCGTTATCCGTTAAGGTTCTTCTAATTATCATATTTTTATTATTTAACTTCTGGCTACCTCCTAATTGCAAGAGACACCATTTGAGTTTGAGACGGAAATATAAGAAGCCACATTGGGTTACAGTGTCACTGATATGAAAAGAAGGCGTGGGCGTTACGTTTTTTCATTCTTTTTATGTGCCATGTCCTTTCGACACGTAGGCGATCATGGCTCTCCCTCTTTCCAAAGCAGTTCTCAACAAGTCCCTTTCTTTCTGCTTCCTCACCCAGACCACGTTCTGTCATCCATTTATGCCACGCGTTGTTTTCCTTTGTCTTTCTTTCTTTCTATTCTACCCGTGAGTATCAGATTTTCCAGGCCGTCCTTTCTCATCCTGTGTCCCAGAAACTTCAGCTGCCTCTTCATGATATTAAGTATAAGTCTTCTCCTTATTTGCAACCTCTCTAAGACCTCATCGTTACTCACCCGCTCGGTCCATATCCTTAGCATCAGGAGTCAACGGCCAGCTAACTAGAGGTGGTGTTTCCATAATCCACTGTGGAGAAGGCAACGAGAAACCACTTCACTATCAACCCCAAGACAAATCATGGTTAACAACTCAGATAATGCGAAACCTATCGAGCGTTATACAGCTGTCAAAATGTATTCTTTGGGGTGATTCCCAAAATATCGGCTAATTGCCAATCAATTCGAATATTTACATATTTAAAAAAAAAAATCTTGTGACTATAAAATTGATCTTGTAAATAAACACTAAATAGGGTGTAACATCTTTTTATTAAATTTCTAAAAATAGCCTTAAAAAGCAATAAAAAATTGCACAGGGAGTATATAATAATAGCGGCGTCAAGGGAAAAAACAACCTTTTGGCACTGATTTTTTTTCTTTACGGGTCCGAAGTTTAAACATTACTCCTCTTCTTTATATTAGCTAATGAAATGACAGATCTCATTACCTCGGTTACACTCATTATTCCAGTGGCTATGTAATGAATATCAAAGATTCAGCCTCTATGAAATATGAGCAATAGAAAAGAAAAGGGTAAAGAGATTATACCTGTATTTCATTCTCTGTTAAAATCAATAAAATGGTTAATATTCAGCCTGATCTTCCTTCAGCAATATCACCAGAAGGTGGAAGAAGACCTTGTAATTCAAAGACGACTGCTCATAAGACTGGATATTTTAAATCAGAGCTTTCCTACTTAATTTTAACACTCCCCGTACATTTCTGCTTTCCGTTGTCATGGAGTCTGTCGTAGCGAAGATTCAGTGGTAAGTAGTTCGACCTGTGATGAAAACCTGGAATTTCAGCATATATATATATATATATATATATATATATATATATGTGTGTGTGTGTGTGTGTGTGTGTGTGTGTGTGTGAAAGGCAATAGTAAACTGTAATATTAACCGATGCGTTTCGTCCAATGGGGATTTTTCAAGGCAAAAACGAAATGCATTTATTAAAACAAAGTAACTAACGAAACAAAATGTCCTTAGCAACTGGAAGAATTTAGAAAACGCTATTATATTCATATTATCAATTGTAAATTACGTCAGGTACTGTCACGTGTGGAGATATTGTTTTTATTGTTGTGTTGATGGTTTCAACCATTTTCTTTTGATTTCCTGATGCTGTTGGGTACGTTCGCTTGGGAGAGTAGTAATTCTTTTAGGAAAGGTGAGATAGAGAAAGATTAATAGATTAATATTAGTAGATTAATATTTCGATAATATTTCGTTGGACGAAAAGCGTCGGCTAATATTACATTTTTCCTACTGTCTTTTACATACAGTGTTTTTCTAGAGGTTAATTCTGAGAAAATTGTCATATATATATATATATATATATATATATATATATATATATATATATATAAAGGGTGCTCCAATAACATGAACGTATTTTCAATGTGAATTAAGTTTAAGCGTCTAATGATTTTCTTTTGGGAAATATTATTTTTCACACATAATTGCCATAATTTAAATAACATGATCCAATAGAAAAATAAATAAATTTTCACTTATAACACTGATTTACTTACTGCTGCCTTTGATCCCTCTTAATGAAACACCCTTATATATATAATCTGTCTTAATGAAACACCCTTTATTTGGACTAGATCCGACAAAATGATTAAATAAGGAACAAGTAGGAAAAACTGACATATTTCGCGATTTATTTTACCTTCCTGGTTTTGTGAACAGGAGTAGAGGTTTATTCCGTGCTTCCTGCTTAGTATTGGGTATCCGGTTCCTTCTAAAATCCACTTCCACGCGATACTTCTAACGTCTCAGTCTGAACTCTGAACTGCTATTTACTTATTAGATATTGGCCTCTTCATGTCTGGAGTTAGCCGTTATCTGTATAGCGCTAAGAACTTCGCTTCTTGCGCTTATACAACACCATACAGGAAGACTCTACCTTGAGTGGATCTTTGATCTTGTATTTGGTGAACAAACGAAAAAAAAAACTAAATCCGAATTTTTTTGTGGGGAATTAAGAAGCACGGAGATATTTCGATATTTTGAATTCGAGATTGTTTTCATTGGTCGGCTAGATATCACGTGTTCTTTTTGTCGAATTTGTATGTGTGTCTTAATTCTTGTGGGCATTCTGTGTATCTCTCGTGGTGTCTGTGCGTGGGTGACTAATTTTTGCAACAGTATGGCAAGGAAATAGGCTTTTTGGTTTATTTATTGGCTTCGCGGCAAATATAAAGAATTCTGGCAGTTGAAAGCAGAATATTAAGTTTAAACTCGTCTGCAAATGTATAACAGATTTTGACAACAGAGATAAATAGATAGATATGAACAGACTTAGATACAGAGACATGAACAAGCATATATATTAACAGGCTGAGATAGATAGATAGATAGAAAGATAGATAGGCAGAAATCTATTTGATGAATTTAAAACAAAATGGCAAGACGTGAAATTTGTAAAAGTTTTCCTATTTGTTTCTAATATATATATATATATATATATATATATATATATATATATATATATATATATATATATATATAATTGGTGTAGTGTAATGGTTGTCTAGCAAGGTCACTTATGTCCGAATAGTGAGTTCGATCCTCACTGTATACGCCATAATTTCATCCTTGTGCCACATTTATGCTACCATCACAGAAGGTCCTCGGGTTACGTCGTACCCGATTTACGGCGTTTCGTGGTTACGGCGCCGTCTCCCTAAAATATAATACGTCGTCACGCGTTGCTATATGAGAAAAACTTTCTGTCCTTCATTATGGCATAAGGCAGAGTCTTGGGTCCTTGTTTAAGTGAGTTACGACTAACGTCGAAAAATCAACGTTGTGTCGCACAGTAGGAACGGATCACCAACGTAAGTCGAGGAACCCCTTTATATATATATATATATATATATATATATATATATATATATATATATATATATGTGTGTGTGTGTGTGTGTGTGTGTGTATGTGTGTGTGTTCGTTCGGGGTCTCAGCCATGTGTAATATTTAGCAAGCAAGTCGAGCAAAATATTCCTATCTTGTTTCTTTACTGGGTCACATTTTTTAAAAACTGTTGAGAGCCACAATGTAAAGAAGTTGTGGAGAGTCATGAACGCTGTATCCTGAAGGGACACGGGAGAAGAATGTTAGCACAAGGGTTTATTGAATATCTATCGATCGTTAAAACACCCATACGCTTCACCTTTTACGGATATTGATAGGAAAAGCGTAGAAACGCTTTAACAGTAATAACACGACATCAGAGAAAGTCTCATAAGATTTGGGAAGAAGTTGGCGAATTAATAGATTTGTTATTATCCTCACAGTTGCTGAATGTGGATGTCCTCTTCTAAAAGGAAAGGTTGCCCTCTTGACTGATAGTCGAGGCGTTAGTAGCAGTAGTAGTAGTACTTCTACTAACTGCCGTCTGAGCTGCAAATGTAGCATTTAATACAAATTACGTCTAGAGATAACGGCGAGTGATTATTACGACAATTGTATAAAGAATGACAACAAGAAGAAAGGACAATGGCTAGAGCGAGTGTTGCATGGCTCATACAAAACAATATTTGATATGAAGAAAGCAAAAGCGGAAATTTAATATTAAAAGTAGGGAAAAACGAGTGAATCTTACTTTTTAGTTTTACTGCTATTTTACAACGATTTCTATCATGGCTACTAGGGCGGAAGAAGACGGTGAAGAAAGTGAAAAATAAAGAAGGCAGAAAAAAGGTACAGTAAGTTTAATCTAGCACAAGGTTGAAAGTGTAGAGCACACCGAGTGAATCGATCTCATAGCACGGCAGGAATAATCACATAGACGAGCTCTTTATTACCAGATAAACAAAACAAAAAAAAAAAGAAAAACGTCCTTGTTATTTTCTGATTTTAATGCAAGCGGAAAAAAAATATTGGATTCTCAGTGAGGATCGAACCAACTACTCAGTAATAATTACCTAAGAACTACGCCTAAGCAAAAGAAAAATACTAAAAGGTACCATATAAGTAAGGTACCTTAACTTTTAAAAAAAAGGCACAAATTGCTCTAAGATCCAGAGAAAGAAATATATTACCAAAAAAAAAAAAAAAAAAAAAAAAAAAAACCACACCAAAGTTAGATAAAAAATATAATCCAGATATATATCAAGTCCTTCCGCTGCGATTACAAGTTTCACGTAATATGAAGGGGGCCACACCGTGGTGTAATTTTTAGCAAAATATTGACAATGTTACGTGTACGCTCGTCTTTTGTTTCTTCACTGGGGCATTATTTTCGTTTCTTTGCTTGATTGCGGAATTAAATTATCGAAGCACAATGGAGGCTCAGATTAAAGAAATCGGAGAGCCGTTTTCGAATTCCAGTCGAATTCATTGCATTTACCTTGGGAATGGTATGAATCCATCTCTCCCAGCTATGGGTAAATAGCAGGAGAGACAGGGCCCTATAGCCTTGGCTGGCAACCAATCCAGGAGAAGGTAAAACCCTGAATTCAAACCACCTGCTACCTTGTTTGTCCTGTCTCTTTAACTATTGAGAAGAGGAACAGGGTCACCTCAAAATCTTCGATGAAAAAAGCACCGGCAAGCCATTGCTCTGTTTTGCTTGAAATGCCACTTGGAGGAGAGTGGTGACTACGCTACCTGTAAAGAAAACATTATCATACATTGGCACAAGGTTCAAACTAACTACAAAGCGAGCTTGTTAGCCATTACTCTATCTGATACAATACACTTTCATAATGTTGTACAGACGTAATTACTTGTGCGTTACGAAATTCAATTGTGCTATCGTTCTTGATTAATCTTGTTAAGGTTGCAAATGGAGGTAACCGCTCTCAGTGATAATTGGCGAACAGGCACAATGGATATGGATGAACTGTTTATCAGTTTTCCATCAAGCATTGTCAAGGAGATAGGAGAGAGGACAGGGAGATTGGATCATGCCTTTGTCAAATAGGTTATTTCGAAGGCAGCATAAGCAGCTTCAATTGAAATGTGAAATTAAGTCGCTTATTTTTTTGTTCCCTACTGATACTCGGTACATCTATCTATCTATCTATCTATCTATCTATCTATCTATCTATCTATCTATCTATCTATCTATCTGATTGTATAAGATACTCTCGTTATAAACCTTTGTCTATCTAGCTACGCATAAGTAGGTATAAATATTTAATGACATTCGATATTTATGAAGAAGGGTCTCTCCTTGCAAATAAACTGCGTCTCGATCAAATTCTTAAAAAGAATGTGCTTGATATGGTATTCTGAGTTAGGAAAGTGTATTTAAATGGATTCGAACGAGACGCCAAAACGAGGAATTATCTCTATATTTCAGTCGGCATTTTTATTTTAGACAGACAACACGAGAGAATAAGTGGGGGTGTGCAAGGTGTAAGTAAATAGATCTAAAGAGAAAAACCCTAACCCTGCCCACTGACTGTTATTTACCATGGCCCATGGATATCGTAGATGCAACAAATAAACATATGTTGTAATTGAAGGAAAGGCAGATGAGAGGGGAACATCTGAATGAATATTAGGTTTCAAAAAGGACTAAAAGCAGATAACCGCTTTAAAGATTACAATGAAGCGTGAGTCATAACATTTTCTCTGTGTCGACTGATATATTTATATACAGACATATATATATATATATATATATATATATATATATATATATATATGCATGTATATATATATATATATATATATATATATATATATATATAGAGAGAGAGAGAGAGAGAGAGGGGGGGTAGATAGATAGATAGATCTGCATTTGTTTCTCGTCGATCGATGCAGCACATACACGTACCAATCATCAGGCACTAATTAAATCTGACCTTTGTAACATGTCTGTTATTTTACATCTGATACTATTTTATTTTTACCGCTAACACTTACTGTGGGCTATTTTATATTTCATATATATATATATATATATATATATATATATATATATATATATGTAGATAGATAGATAGATAGATAGATAGATAGATAGATAGATAGAGACAGACAGATAGATTAGAACACCAAATTAACAGTCTGACATGAAATGGCTAACAGACAGACACACACACACACATATATATATATATATCGATAGATAGATAGATAGATAGATAAAGTGAGAGAGAGAGACAGATTAGATTTGAGATGAAATAACTAATATATATATGTATATATATATATATATATATATATATATATATATATATATAGAGAGAGAGAGAGAGAGAGAGATTTAGGGATATAGAGATAAGTTTATAATCACACAGACACAATCATATACATATATTATATGCACATACACATAGACAGATAGAGAGAAAGAGAGAGATGGTTAATAAATAGATGGATATTGATATACACAAAAACAAAACATCCACATAGATCTCTCTATCATTAAGCTACGTATATCGCTGTATAAGACCCAGATCTTTTTGCATAGATAGATAGATAGATAGATAGATAGATAGATAGATAGGAATACACTGAGATAGATAGATAGATAGATAGATAGATAGATAGATAGGAATGCACTGAGATAGATAAATAGATAGATAGATAGATAGATAGATAGATAGATAGATAGATAGGAATACACTGAGATAGATAGATAGATAGATAGATAGATAGATAGATAGATAGATAGATAGGAATACACTGAGATAGATAGATAGATAGATAGATAGATAGGAATACACTGAGATATATAGATAGATAGGAACACAGTGAGATAGATAGATAGAGAGATAGGAACACAGATAGATATATATATAGATAGATAGATAGATAGGAACAGAGTGAGATAGATAGCTAGCTAGCTAGCTAGCTAGATAGATAGATAGATAGTGCGAGAGAGAGTGATATATATAGATAGATAAAGCAAATAATGCATAGGAAGGAGAGAGGAAATAAATAAGTAGGAAAGACTGAAATTGATTGAAGGGATAAATTATGGATTGCCTGATTTATATATCTCTCGGTTGGCAGTAAAATCCTGTTCATATAAGCAGGCTTCGTGAATGCTGTAGATTTGACAGGCAAATAGTATAAAGGCTGTGAAGTGAAGCGCTTATGTAGTCCGTGTCTCCGAAATGCAAAAGGCTTGCCTATAGTTTAAAGAATGTCACAATAACAACTAAATATAGCGGAAAACTTGAATTGTTACGTTTTACGTTTAGTCCAGCTAGTGAGACCAGAGGTTATTATATAGATAGATAAGCTTAAATAGACTGTGACAGATAGATAGATAGATAGATAGATAGATAGATAATGAACAGACTAGGATAGATAGATAGATAGATAGATAGATAGATAGATAGATAGATAATGAAAAGACTAGGCTATATATATATATATATATATATATATATATATATATATATATATATATATATATAGATAGATAGATAGATAGATAGATAGATTTTAACAGCCTGCGACAGATAGACAGACATACAGTGATAGAAACATTTGAACAGAGCGTAAACAGACTGCAACAGTGACACAGACAGACTACCACAGATAGACTGCGACAGACAGACACACACACACACGCGCACGCAACACACATATATATATATTCATATATATGTATGTATATATATCTATATATATCTATATATATCTATATCTATCTATCTATATATATATGGAGAGAGAGATAGATAGATAGATAGATAGATAGATATTGAAGTAACTGTGATAGATCGATAGATAGATAGATAGATAGATAGATAGATAGATAGATAGATAGATAGATATTGAAGTAACTGTGATAGATAGATAGATAGATAGATAGATAGATAGATAGATAGATAAGTCTAAATAGACTATGACATAAGTTTGAACTGAATGTTACAGATAGACTGACAGATAGATAAATCTGAACAGACATCAACAGACAGACTGCATCGGAGACGCAGACAGACTACGACAGATAGCTAGCTAGATAGATAGATAGATACATTTAAACAGAGTGCGACATACAAATTGATGGATAGATAGATAGATAAGTTTAAATAGACTGTGACGGATAGATAAATATAAACAGAATGTGACAGACAGATAGCTAGCTAGCTAGATTTTAACAGAATGCGACGGACAGACAGAGACAGACAGACAGACAGTTAGATAGATAGATAGATAGATAGATAGATAGATAGATTGATAGATAAACTGAACAGACTACGACAGATAGACAGACATACATACAGACTGATAGATAAATTTGAATAGTCCCCAACAGAGAGACAGACTGACTACGACAAATAGCTAGCTAGATAGCTAGATAGCTAGATAGATAAGTTCATTTAATCAGACTGCGACAGATAGATACATAGATTTTAACAGACTGCGACAGATAGATAAATAGATAGATAGATACATATGAATAGAAATGTATAGATCGATAGTTACATATAAACAGAGATAGATAGATAGATAGATAGATAGATAGATAAATAGATAGATAGATAGATAGATAGATGTTATGATTGATTGCTGACTACCTGAATTCTTTTCTCAACAGAATATAAAACACGATCTAATTACAGTCGTCGCCATCGCTCTGACAATAGTACAAGTTTGAATGTCGGTGATGGAAGTATTTGCCATGATGCGTTTCGTTAGACTTAGTGTCAGGTTAGGTCTCAGATATAAAAAAAAAAAACAACAACTATTTCTTCGCAATGTTCCACGCGTTACACCCAAAGGCGCAATCAAAGATAAGCGAAAACCAGAATAACAATATTAATACTAACAATATAAAAATAGAATGTACAAGAACAACAAACATTTGAGAATTAAATGGAGCTACTTTATTCTAGAACGTCACCACACATAAAACACTATACGGGCTGGTAAAATTGACAGGATATTCTCAAATATGAGTTTAAGGAATCGAAAGGTTTTTTTATCGACATCATGATACTGACTGATAAAAACAAAAAAACAAAAAAAACAAAAAAGAAACTTTTGTGCAAAAGAATTTGATAAATTCTCCAAAGATAGTGATTTGGAAATCGAAATTACAGGAATATGGTATTACAATTATTCCAGTAGTTGTAGGATCACAATAAAAGATTTAATAGGTGCGGATAGGCGTACTAAGAAAATTTCAAAGAATCCATCTTTTTTTAAAAAAAAAAAAAAAAAATTTTTAGGGAATACAACTCATAAGTCGTAGAACATCTCTTTCATTAACTCGAAGAAAAAAAAATGCTCTCAGGTGAAAGACTTGATAATTATTATTATTATTTGTGTGTTATGTTTCCTGCTTTGTATCCTGTAGAGCCGGGTCCAAATTATGGTCCTTTCCCGATTAAAGAATTGCCATTTAATTGATAGAACTTTTCTTAGTATATGGGATATATATATATATATATCGTAGGGCGATTTTCTGGGCAACTTGTATGTTGATGTTACCTGGGAAACTTAGTAAAATTTTCCATTCTTTTTCTCACGAAACCCAGTACTCCAATTATTATTGGTACCGCCTCAGTCTTCATTCCCCACATATTTTTTTATCTCGATCTCTAGGTACTTTTATCTGAACAATTTCTCAATAATTTTCATTGAGCTGTTTCTCTCTTTAGGAGAATTGTCATTTATAGCATTTTTCATAGTATATGAGATGTTCCTCGTAGGGCGATCTTCTGGACAGCTTGTTTATTGATGTTACCTGGGACACTCTTGGAAAAATTGTCCATTCGTTTTCTCAGGAGTTCCAGTGCTCCGATTACTATTGGTACCGTCTCAGCCTTCATTCACGACATCCTGTTATACTCGATCTCCAGGAGTTTGTATTTGGACAATTTCTCAATAATTTTTAGGGAGCTGTTTCTCTCAGATGGTACTGCTACGTCAATAAGCACACACTTCCTGAATTCCTTGTCTTTTATGATGATACCAGGTCTGTTGGCTTTAATTTCCCTGCCAGTTTGAATTGGCAGGTCCCAGAGGATAGTTACATCGTTATTTTGGGTAACTGGCTGGTGTTCATACCATCTCTCAGTAGATTCGATGCTTTTTGCATATCTTCCACTGCCCATATGTTGATACCTTGTTATATTTTGGAGTACAGTGTAACCCGGATATAAGAGAGTTGTCGGTACCGGATATGAAGTCTCTTATATCCGGTTTTCTCTTATATCCGGGTTTGGGCTATTTTGTTTAGGTAAGTATGGCTCTAATTTGGGACCAGAGGAAATCTATCTTATATCCGGGTTTCTCTTAAATCCGAATCTCTTATATCCGGGTTACACTGTATATTAATTTTCTTTTGCTACTTCCGGACATCCTGAGACAATATGGTCAACAGATTCATCATATTTTCCGCATATCCTACATTTTGTTTTCGTTCCATCCTTGATTATGCGACAGTGATAGGATCTGGTTGCGAGGCTTTGGTCCTGAGCTGCAATTATTATTATTATTATTATTATTATTATTTTTTTTTTTTTTTTATTTTTTTTTTTTCTTTGATTTCTGGCGTTTACACATTTCTTTCCGGGTCCTGCCCAGGGACCTAAGGTTAGAAATGGCATCATGACACTTTCCACTGACAAAAAAAAAAAAAAAAAAAAAAAAAAATTACATAGATAAAGCCCTTCGTAAAGTGTGGGCTGTACTTGTCAGAACAATTTTTTGTATCTCCTTGAGGCATGGACTTTCAGGAATCCCTTCAATTAGTCTACTGCAATCTTTTCCAACCAGTCCTAAAGCTCCAACTACAACAGGGATTGTTGATGTTCCCATATGCCACATTTTCGAGATTTCTATTTCAAGGTCTTTGTATTTTGACAGCTTTTTGAATATCTTCAAAGATATATTATAGTCAGCAGGGACTGCCATATCAATAAGGAGGCACCGTTTTTGTTTGTGGTCTTTAATAACAATATCTGGGCGGTGGGCCTTGATTGTTCTGTCAGTGTGTATTGTGTAGTCCCATAGAATTGTAACAGGTCCTATCTCCGTAACCGGGTCTGGGTGGTGTTCATACCAGTTTCTTTCAGTTTCCTTCCCGTAGAAGTTGCAGATTTTCCAGTGCAGATATTGGCCCACTCTGTCATGTCGGGTTTTATATTCAGTGGGTGCCAATATCGTGCAACCTGATACAAGGTGATCAATCGTTTCTGGATATTTATCACAGAATCTTCATTTTAGTCTGACACAATATTTTAGTATATGTGCTTGATAATTCCTAGTTAGCAAGCATTGGTCCTGTGCAGCAAGGATAAAACCTTCAGTTTCCGCTTTCAACCCTGCACTACGTAGCTACTGATGGGTACGGGTTTTGTCTACGTCAGCTTGTTTGGTACGGGCAGAGTATTGGCCATGAAGCGGTTTATCTTGCCATCGCTTCTGTATCTGGTCGGTTACATTCGTCTTTGCTGTCTTTTTAAAGTATTTTGCAGTTTCAGCCGGTGTATTGTGCTGTAGTTGCATCTCTACGCCCATTTGAAACTCCATTTTGAATTTGTTGGCTTCTTTTATTACGGAGTAAAGACGCTTACTACTTTCATGTTCCTTGACGCATACCATCACCCAGTCTTCTGTAGTTTCCAATTATCTTTGGAGGCCAATTGTTGTAGTTTTGAAGGACAGTTCTAGTTGAACTAATCCTCTGCTTCCTTCGGATCTGGGCACATACAGACGATCAACATCAGCTTTGGGATGATGCATGCGATAGCAATGAGAAGCTTTCTCGTTTTGGCGTCCATTCGCTTAATTTCAGCTATGGTCCAGTTAAGGACATTAAAGCTGTATTGCACCACAGGGACAGCCAATGTGTTTATGGCGGATATTCTGTTTTTTGAGTTTAGCTCAGTATTTAGTACCAGACGTACACGCCTGTAGTACTCTTTTCTTATTTTTTCCTTCATTTGGGGGTGTTGTATGCCATCTCCTTCGCTAATTCCTAGCTACTTATAAGCTTCATCATGCTCCAGTTCCCTAATCTTTGTGACAAAATCTAAATCTATTAAGGCTGTTTCTGTAATTCTACCTTTCTTGAATGTTACTTTTGCACATTTATCTAATCCGAAGTCCATACCTATGTTGTCACTGAAGTATTTTACAATATTGAGGAGGCCTTTCAACTCATTGTCGTCTTTGGCAAAGAGTTTATTATTATTATTACTATTATTATTATTATTATTATTATTATTATTATTATTATTATTATTATTATTATTTCCTTTGATTTTTGTTATATACACATTTTCCTCCGGCTCCCAACAGAAACATATGGTCAGAAATGTCTTCATGACAAGCTAAAATCAAGCATATTCTATATAGATAAAGGGCTTCGTAATAGGTGAGCTTTACTTGGGGTACAGTTTTTTTGAGTTCTTTAAGGCATGAACTAACAAGAATCCCTTCAATAAGTCTATCGGAACTTTTTCCAGTTAATCCGAGGGCTCCAACTACAACTGGAATTATTGCTGTCCTCATGTGCCACTATTTTTAGATTTCCACTTCAAGATCCTTGGATTTTGATAATTTTTTTGAAGATCTTCAAAAATACATTAAAATCTGCATGAACTGCCATATCAATAATAAAGCATAGTCTCTTTTTGTTATCTTTGATCCTGATGTCTGGGCGATTATTATTATTATTATTATTATTATTATTATTATTATTATTATTATTATTATTATTATTACTTCCTTTGGTTTATGGATAGTTTCATTTTTGAAATCAAACCACATATAGTCAGGTGAATTGCTGCCATCATCCTGGATATGACGATAAACTGCATCCGACAGCAAGACCTGTGATCGGAAGATTGGAGGTTTTGAGGAGCGTGAAATCACCACTTAATTGCTGTTGGGTTAGCCCTAACCCTAACCCTGACGAGGGGTGGTATGAACTGTTAGGGTCTCAACTATGGGCAAATAGTAAACCCCCAAATAAAAATCAATACATTTTTATAAAAAAACTAGCAGGCTTCGCCAACTCGCTAGCGCTATCGCTTCGCAAAGTAAGATAATATTCATTACTTGAAATCTTTGAAACAAATATTTTAAACAATTTTTTCATTCAGAAATTTGCTTGTTAAAGTTAAGGAAAGTTTTGCAAATAGATACCAACTTGTTGAAAGCCAATAAAATGCAAATTTCAAACACTTTTCTGTCCTATATAAGACGATATTCCTAAACGGAAATATTTTTTAATATGAAAATCAAAACAATCCTTGAATAAAAGAACAGTAATGAAGGACAGTTAATTAATGAAATAGACTTTTTAAAATCAATATGCAAATTAGTTAAACCTGAAGAGTGATATTCCCTAGAAGTATATAATGTATGATACGGGTATTTAGCTTTTAATGAGCTATTTAAATCTCGGAATTTGTGGGAGAATTGAGCCCCAATTTCGCATTTATTCATATAGATTCCATAATATAAGTTTTAATTAATTAGCTATTATGTTTCTCTAACTCTTCAAATGTTGAATGTGTAACTAATTCTAATTTCTTTTTCACATCTTTACACTATATTAATTTTATCTTATAAATTGTCCTTTGCTTTGTCACCGATGAAATAAAAGTAATTGTTTGTACGGAAAGTAAGGACCTACGTACATCAAATCTTAATCAGAAGAATTATCGTTGAACTTTTAAAAGGTAAGCTTAAACATTAATACTTAAATGCAGCGATCAATTTTGAGTTCTTCTGTAGTTTAATGATGCCTGTCGTATCTACTCCTCTCTAGCTACTGTGATGATGGCCAAATCAAGAGTCCTCTACAGGAACTAGCTTAAAATTTCAGCTAAGCTAGCTTCAATTTTGGATACAAAAGGAAATTTAAGAGTTACGCCCTTTGAACCATGAAAGCAATGATAATGGCTAGTATAATATATATATATATATATATATATATATATATATATATATATATATATATATATATATATATATTTAACATCGCATAATCTGCCAATCCTGAATCTGGGGTGAACGAAAATTGTTCCCTGTACTTAACTTTTCTCGGGCTTTTGAATGAGCTATGAATCATTGAAATCGGACCAGCGGGAGCTGAGGAGTTGCTTGGATACACACACACACGCGTGCGCGCGCACACACACACAAACAAACACACATCAACTGTACTTTATATATAAAATGACCAACAATACTATTTTATTGCAAACTGACAATCAATGAAACACTAAAATTATAAAAATACATTTTTATAGTAAAATTTCCAACAATATATTTTATGCTCTGCAAAATATACCTTTTTATGATCTATGAAACATACCTTTACTCTGAAGGCTTAAAATGATGTACAAAATATTTAGATTTCGGCATTAAATAGGAAATATAGGTTGCTATAACGCCAAATAAAAGCAATCAATCAACCAACCAAACAACCAAAATAAAAGAACTTTTATGACATTAGTCAATATAATATTCTACAGTTTCTTAAATGAAACGTTATTCCAAAATATTACTTCAACAAAACTACAGCATAAAATACACACATATCACCTCCACTAGTAACCATGCCCACACAAACATGTATATGCACAAAAGCTGCGTATCGTCTACCATGTATCCAATTGTGAAAGCAGAATAACCTATATCATATTTTTATTCCTCTAAAGCTCTAAAAAGAAATTTCAGCATAAAATGACCCATAAGGTGTTGATGTACCGTTAAATAAGTAATCCATCAAAGATACTGTCAGCATGAATTACCAGAGGCTACAGGGATGGACAATTTAAATAAATAAAAGAAATCTGTGCTTAGGAAAGTTACGCCATATACCTTTTTTTACTCATGCTATTTATGGGTTAAACACAAGGTTAGAAGGTGCTCTTTAGCCTTGGCTGGGAGCCAGTCTAGGATAAAGACTACTCTGAATGCAAAAACAAATAAATAAAGAAAATGTGGAGAAGGCAAGGCGAAACCACTTCACTGGTGAAGTCATGGAAATTCACAAATATTAAAGTAGGGGAAGATGTGGAAAGAAGTGATAGTCTACATTCTGTTGGGTAATGTCATTTAGGAGCATTAAAAAGAATCTCCATCCAAAATATCAGATTACACGAATGGTGAAAATGTTGAGAGCTGGAAATTCCACGAGATTTCCTGCCATCAGAATTGACCAAAGAATTACCTAGTAAATAAGTAATGAAACGCATGCGCGCGCGCACATACACACACCCGTATGTAGATAAAAGATGATTATTGTTGTAACTTAGGGAAGGTTACTGAATAGAATAATTACACGAAGGTTGGTAATGAACGATAATACTTAGAAAAAGAACAACACACATAAGATTCGCCAGCGGCGCGGAGAAGAACTAGTCAGCTGCTAGATGTGAGTCAAGTGAATTCCACAATGAATCTCCAAGTGCAGGATATCTATCAACCGCCCCACAGTCAGCTGTGGCACAAGGCCGAATTTAATGTGGGGCATCCGAGCCCGCAGGCTCGGCCACAAATTCCCCGTAGAATCCGTATAAAAACTGTTTCTGTATTGATTTTCTGTAATGATTTTTCGGGAGTTTACCAAGTGTTCGTGTAATGATTGGCACAATCGTATGTTCTTTAATATTTCTCATTAAGAGCTCGAGTCAAGTCCAGTTTCGTTTAGTTTTAACACAGAAGCACTAGAACTACCACATTGATAGTCTGATAATGTATTATTATTATTATAATTATTATTATTATTATTATTAATTTTATCCGGACTGGCAAACAGCTGATGAAAACCAGAGGGCGCAACGGCCGTAACGTTGTGACAATTGCAACAATGATAAATACAATAGTCTGCATGTAAATAATTTTAATATTGATAACTCGTCATGTTAGATATTGTGACATATAACATTATTATTATTATTATTATTATTATTATTATTATTATTATTATTATTTCCTTTAATTTCTGGCGTTTACACATTTCTTTCCGGGACACGCCCAGGGACCTAAGGTTGAAAATGGCATCATGACACTTTCCACTGACAAAAAAAAAATACATAGATAAAGTGTAGGCTGTATTTCTCAGAGGCATGGACTTCCAGGAATCCCTTCAATTAGTCTACTGGAATCTTTTCCAACCAATCCTAGGGATCCAACTACAACGGGGATTGTTGATGTTCCCATATGACACATTTTCGAGATTTCTATTTCAAGGTCATTGTATTTTGACAGCTTTTTGAATATCTTTAAAGATACATTGCAGTCAGCAGGGACCGCCATATCAATAAGGAGGCACTTTATTATTATTATTATCATTTTTATTTTCTTTGCTTTCTGGCGTTTACACATTTCTTTCCGGGTCCCACCCAGGGACCTAAGGTTAGAAATGGAATCATGACACTTTTCACTGACATAAAAAAAAAAAAAAAAAATTACATAGATAAAGCCCTTCGTAAAGTGTGTGCTGTACTTGTCAGAACAATTTTTTGTATCTCCTTGAGGTATGGGCTTCCAGGAATCCCTGCAATTAGTCTACTGCAATCTTTTCCAACCAGTCCTAGGGCTCCAACTACAACAGGGATTGTTGATGTTCCCATATGCCACATTTTCGAGACCTCTATTTCAAGGTCCTTGTATTTTGACAGCTTTTTATTATTATTATTATTATTACCCGGATCAAACTAGCAAACTGAGGAAGTGCGGAGGTCACAACGGTTGAAACGTTGCGATAATTACTTCAACGATGAGGAAAACATTCAGTATGTAAATGGTATAACCCCCTCATTCAAGAAATACATGTAGTGTTGTTGTATTATTACTATTATTGTTACCCGGGTCGAACCAACAAACTGAAGAAGTCAGGTGGGCACAATGGCTGAAACGTTATGATAATTGATACAACGAAGAGGAAAATAATCAGTATGTAAATGGTATTAACACCGCCATCAAGAAATTCATTCATGTACTGTTGTTGTTGTTGTTATTATTATTATTATTATTATTATTATTATTATTATTATTATTATTATTATTATTTCCTTTGATTTTTGTTGTATACCAATTTCCTTCTGGGTCCCAACCAGAGAACTAATGTCAGAAAGGGCTTCATGACATTTTCTCCTGTGCATTTTTATAAACAAACAAACAAACAAACCCCATAACTTATGATCCCAAAAACCCTAACATCACACATATTTTCCATGAATAAAGATCTTCGTAAGGTGTGAGCTGTACTTGTGAGTAGAATTTGTTGTATTTCTTTAAGGCATGGGCTTCCAGGGATCCCTTCATTGAGTCTATCGAAACCTTTTCCGATCAATCTGAGGGCTCCAACTACAACTGGAATTATTATTATTGTTGTTGGCGTTGTTGTACGGCTGTATCAAATCGGAGTTAAATACGACACTAAAGTTGAAGGCGTGTATCACATGATCTTTAATCAACTGAGAATTGGTAGTAGTAGCAGTAGTAGTACTAGTAGTAGTAGTAGTATAAATATTAATAATAAATTGATATAATGATATTGATTAAATTTGTATCACTCTAGATTATTGCGAATCTTACAAAAAGAAAAAAAAAGAAAAAAAATGACTGACCGCTTCGGGAATGGGGAAAATTAATCTGATAGATGTTTAATTCACAGATCTCCCTCTCAGATCACATTTAGTCTTATTAAATTTGAGATACAATTTTTCTAGCTAGATAAGATTAGATTTTGCTTTCCCTTTCGCTCGCTCTCTTATCTACTTTATTTCTCTCCTCTCTCTCTCTCAAGTCTCCTTTTCTTTCTGTCGCGTATCTCCCTATACCTACCACAAGAAATCGGAAAGACGATGCTAGCTAGAGGAGTAATTACCTGTTTATATGATGGTACCCATCAAGGTTAACTGAAATGACAACAACTAGATTGATATGGTCTGGACAGGGTAAGGTGATTGGTTACCCAAATGCTTGCGTGTCAAAACCATTCTTTCTGTCAGCTCCTGGGGTATGTCAGTGACGATACAATGCACGTTGTCAAGACTGATTGCAGGGACAAGTGGATTCGTGCCTTTTTATTACGACATTGGAAAATCTCAATCACAATTTGAACTTGGCTGGCAAATCCGATATGTTGCGCCATTAAAGATGTATTTAAATGTAAAAATAGGTTTTAATACCAGAAATACATTGTGAAAGATTATTGTCAGCAATACATATTTGAAGGAAAATATGACCAGCAATAAAAACTGTCGATATTAAATAACCCATTGTGGTTGACATGCCGTAAAACAAACCAAACCGATGTGATAAGACTGCTCCAAGATTCGCGTCAGTGTAGAAGAGAAGTGATATGAACACCAGACAGAAGCAGTAGCAGAAAATGATTGTTACAAGATATGATGGAATTTCTCAGTTGAGGCGGATCATGTCCCTGGAGCACCAAGACTTGATCCCGTTATAAGTAAGGAGAATAGCAAGTTTCAAATTTTTGACTTTGTTGTTCCATATGTTCCAAGAGTAGACTCCAAAGAAGCTTAAAAGACAAGTACCCTGATCTGTGTAAGGAATTGGAAAAGCTATGGAACATGACTGTAGAAATAAATCCTATAGTAATGGATAGGAGTAGAACCCCTCATAGAAAAACTGATAGAGTACTGAGATCAATATTATAGACCTCCAGAAAATTGTCATCATTAACTCTGCGAGGATTCCCTGAAAAGTTATTGTGTTGTGAGAAATCCTGTTGAAACTATGCCTCAAGAAGAGAATTTCCATTGGCTGTGTCAATGTGCTATACCAACGTAATAATAATAATAATAATAATAATAATAATAATAATAATAATACACTACAATTTACTCCTGCCTCAAAAAAAATCTAGTGTCGCTGACAAAACTAACCTGGCCGTGCGTCTCGAAAAGGACCTCCAATCGGTTGTGAACTGGGGCAGGAATTGGCTGGTCAACTTTAACGCTTCAAAAACAAAACTGTTCTCTATTAATCACCACAGAGATCCTTCCCTGCCCTCCATTAGAATGTCTGACGCTCAACTTCTCGAGAGCACCTCTCTGCGGCTGCTCGGTCTCACGTTGACTGCTGACCCGAGATGGAACAAATACATTGAGTCAATTGCTTCGTCACCCGCAAGGAAAGTTGGCTCTCTGTGCCACGCCAGGAAAATTTTCTCCCCGGAATCGATCCTCCAGATCTACAAATCAACAATTCGCCCTTGCATAGAGTATTGCTGTCATATATGGTTTGGAGCCCCTTCTGTTTGCCTTGGTGATCTTGATAAGCTCCAGAGGCGGGTATGCAATATAATTGGCCTTGTTCTGGCATCTCATCTACAGCCGCTCTCTCACAGACGCCTCTCTCTGTCTTTTTTTACAAATACTTTCATGGCAATTGCTCCAAGGAGCTGCATTCGCTGGTTCCCAGACTTCATGAATTGAAGCGCCCTACGAGGCTGACATCCCGCTCTCACCCTTTCACTGTTGAAACTATTAAATGTAGCCGTCTCTTCTACTCCAATAGCTTCATATATCGCACCTCTCGCCTGTGGAACTCCCTTCCTTATTGCTGTTTACCTGATAGCTATAATCTCCAACTATTCAAATGTAATGTCAATGGCATCTCCAGTTACCTTGATCTAGCCACTATCCTTCTCATTCTCTGATCTTGCTCCAAATCTTCTGTAAACCCTAGCGTCCTAGTGGCTTCCCGCCTTGCTTGGGGTGAAACGTTTAAAAAAAAAAATCCCAAAAAAGTAAGCCACCAAATAATTGATATGACTTGCCCACGGGATCCCAAGGTTTCTAAATAAAAATTTCCAAAACTATGAAATTATAAGGACCTGTAAATTGAAGTGTCAAAAATATGGAAATCACAATTATCCCTCTGGTTATAGAGGCATTTGGTATGATAAAGAAGGGTACCGAAAATCATGTCAGTAAAATTGCTGAACACCTCGGCATCCCAGAGCCACAAAAGCTTATTCTGTGCTGAATTGCTCGTATCGTACGCAAAACCCTCTCCAACTAAACGAAATGCCCGAAATATGCATAGATAACTCTCTTGCAGTGCCCTTTTTACGCATAGACGCCAGAGGGAACTTGGTTATAAGGCACTTAATATTACTCTCTGGCAAGATGATATCACAGACCACAACAACAAACACAACAACAATAATAATAATAATAATTTTGATTTCATACATTGGCATGTACATGTCGGTTGTGATTGTATCATCACTGATGATGGGTAGCAGCAGTCAGTTAGTCAATGTGCCATACGTAATCTACGCTTAGGCGATCATGTATCTTTCGATACATGACTAACGTGACAGATATTTTTCCCCGCAGTTGGTTGCCATTTCTTTCTGCGGTAGACCAGATGCCATCCAAGGCTGGGAGGAGAAGAAGAGGATTCATACCTTTTCCAAGAGTATTAGAAGTAGGTGAATGTAATGAATTTGACTGGAATTCGAACTCGGCTCTCCGATTCCCCAATCCGAGTCGCTATCCATTACTCTGCCGGGGTATTCACAAACCTCGAGCACCTTTCACGGTATGTTAGCCGACACAAGCAATACCTTCGTTTGTAGAGTATCAATCCTTTCTTGGATTAGTGTTATTTATAATATCGACCCCAGGTTCTTAGACAAGGTTCCAGTGGCTCCGACTGTTCTAGGCACAACTCTTGTAATCCATGCCTTTCTTAGCAAGGTAGACTTTTTCCCAAATTCTCAATTTTATTCACAACTACGACTACGATTTTCTACCTTTTTTTTTTCTTAAATTTATTCACATTTATCAAATTATCCTTTGCTTGAATGGGGTCGGTGAGGATGCTGAAAACTTAAAGTATTTTTATAATGGTTTTGTTTTTTCTAAGATAATTAAGATTAAGATTATATTTTCAGTGTACATATATTATTTATTCAAATGGCCGAAGCGACGCCATTTGCATAGTTCTCAGTGCACCACTGTTCCAGTTCTATTAATATACAGACCACTGCGATGGTGTAACGGACAGCAGATCGGATTGAGGAATCGGAGAGCCGAGTTCAAATTCCAGTCAAATCCATAATGTTTACTTTCCTTGGGAAAGGTATGAATCCTCTTCTTCCCTTCACCTCCAGCTATGGGTAAATAGCAGGGCAGACCGGGTTCTAAAGACTTGAATGGCAACTGGTCTACCACAGAAAGAAACCTACAGCTGAAAAAAAACCCTGCCACGTCAGTCATGTATCAAAAGACACATGATCACCTAAGCGTGTATCACGCATGGCATATGAGAGGCTTCTTAAAATGTGACCAGACATTGGAGTTTATTTTGGAATCCCGTATTAATTTTCAGCCCCTATTCTCATTCTTGATGTTGAGGTAAAATAAATAACTGAATATTAGAATACATACGATGGTAAGCAAATGAACAATTACCAAATTTAACCAATGTGATTAGATGGAGCTAAGAAATATCTATTGAATACACATACACCTATGTGTGTTGTGCGACTAAAGTTTCGTTTTATATATATATATATATATATATATATATATATATATAGTGAAATGAAAAATAAGCTATATCTTCTGCCTGATGAGCTGGGTAACCAGGGAAACTTTAGTCACACACGAAACATAGGTATATGTGTATTTATTAATATATATATATATATATATATATATATATATATATATATATATATATATATATATATTGAACAATAAAAATTAAAAAATTAAAATCCTCAGACACACTGGGTTGTAGATTAATATTCTTTCGTTTTTTTATTATTATTCCATTTAGATTCCTCGACTAGTTTCGGCCGAAATGGCCATCATCGGGAGGAGAAATATTTCTGCTTGCTGCTAGCACTAAACTACAGAAAT
>OZ010589.1:51189721-51204721 GCA_963932145.1 Acanthosepion lycidas | reverse complement strand
AACTTTTCTATTCTCTCAATTATAATGAATTTGGCATGGGCTTTAAAATTGTGTTTTTCTAGGCGGAAATGTTGTTCTACTGGTAATAATCTTTCATGGGGAGTTGATATATATATATATATATATATATATATATATATATATATATAACTTCAAAAATATATAGACTTTAGTTAATTTTCAAAAGAAGATACAACTAGAGTGTCTTATATTTCTAATGGACAAAAGAGTGAAAAGATGGGAAACAGACGGAAAGCAGAACAAACTAAGAGTTAAATTCCAAATGAATACGCTGTTTATTAGGTCGTTTTAAAGAGCCTATTTCCAAATCCGACTTTAGAGAGTTCGAATCTAACAACCGTAGCATTGCCTTATGACAAAACGCGAACTGCTTTGTAAATATCGATGGTAGATGAAGCTGTAAGCGAAGAGAAAAAAAAAGCATTCATTACGAATTTCTAGACACCACCGTGCTAGACTGAAATGATTTCATATCTTTTATTCGATAATGATATTTTTTTGTGAAGAAAATAAAACCGCATCTTGCAGAGCAAATAATTATTTGTATCATTATTTAAATTTAAATTAAATTAATGCTTATTTTATTCTTATATTTTCAATAATTTGCTAGTCAATTCTAGTTTGCGTCCTTGAAGCAGAAGATAGCAGCTCGACGACGTTAGGCCATACGATATCTATCTATCTATCTATCTATCTATCTATCTATCTATCTGTACTAGGCTATTTTTATCTATCTGTACGTGACTATTTCTATCGATCTAACTGGCTGTCTGTATGAGAAAATATCTATCTATCTATCTATCTATCTATCTATCTATCTATCTATCTATCTATCTATCTGTACAAGACTATTTTTATCTATCTATCTATCTATCTATCTATCTATCTATCTATCTATCTGTACGAGATTATTTCTATCATTCTGCCTGTCTGCAGAGAGAATTTCTATCTATCTATCTATCTATCTATCTATCTATCTATCTATCTATTAGTTCGGTGCAAAAATAATGTCGTTTTCTCACATAGTAACATATGTGAGAAAACGACATTATTTTTTGCACCGACCTAATATCTATCTATCTATCTATCTATCTATCTATCTGTACGAGACTATTTTTATCGATCTAACGGCCTGTCTGTACGAGACAATTTCTATCTATCTATCTATCTATCTATCTATCTATCTGCTTCGGCTTATTGTCTAAATTGGCGAAGTGAGTTGTATACATAGAGTTATACATACACATATTTATCTATATTCTTATACATACATATATCGTTACTGAATGGACTTTTTATTCGCCATTATCACTTTCTCACGATGAACACACTTTTCAGTAGTCTGACGTATCTGCCTAACTGTCTCATTTTTAAAATTTTTCTTGAGAGTGAAATTAATTGTTAACAACGATCCTTGACTGCGCCTTCGAAAGGAATCGAACGTGTATCCTCTTTTCGACCAGGAAAACATTTTCAAACAAAAGTAAGGTCTATAGTTACAACATATATATACATATATATATATATATATATATATATATATATATATATATATATATATATATATATATATATATATATATATATATATATATATATATATATATATATATATATATATATATATATATATATATATATATATATATATATACTATAATAGTAAATATTAACAGTGATTTAAATACACATTTCTGACAACCAATCTGCTTTACCTGTGTCTCAGTATCTCATATCACTGAATGCAGTAGTGTATCTATCAGCTAGTCAATATATATATATATATATATATATATATATATATATATATATATATATATATATATATATATATATATATATATTATTGTGTTCATTATCGATCTATCTATATATATGAACCAGTCAATTGCTGATACATTCAGGCGAGTTGACGGAGTTATTGCTGGAGGGTCTGTCTACGAAAATCTGGAGTCTGGTTGCTGAATTTAACTCGAATCAGCTAAGTGAAAAACTTTATATTTGCATTAATACTATCTTTGTGTATATACAGAGTGCAACAAAAATACGTTTACAAACTTTGTGGCGGATTCCTCACGACAAAAAAGAAAACATATGTCCACAAATCCTTTGGTTTTGACTTATTAAGGTTAAAGTTTGTGCAATAAACCAACGGCAGATGTTCTCCCGTGGTGAGTGATCAGAGGGTGAAAGCCCCTACACACATTGCAAATGATACTGATAGAAGAGCTATTCTTGAAAAGTACCCTTTATACGGTACTATGAGATGCACAACATGCTAAGGCCACTTGACGTGTGCTGGTACTTGGATCATCACTGCATATAAAATGGGTTATTCGTGGTCAGGTGTACGAGAGGATCTCGGTCTTCTTTGATCCATAGTTTGTGATGCCACGGATCTTGTCTCAGCAATACGACGATAAACAGCAGCAAAGTGTGGATGTCTCGGCTGCCTCGGGTCAAGAAACGCAATCTAATACAACCATGCTGCCTCACGTCTGCTACTATTCGCGCCACCGTGTGTAAAAATCATATCTACCTGCTCATGATATGAATATCCTGCCATTGTTAAACGGAACACTTCTCAGTTAATTCATTACTACACACGTTAAGTTTTAAAGACAGACCAGTCATAAATGCACACGAATTACAAATGTAACCTAGTCTACATAGCAACACAGCGCCATCTACTGCAAACATTCTTTAAACTTAATAACTCAAAAACGAAGGATTTGCGGACATATGATTATATGCACTTCTGTCTTCGTTTTAGCGTAAGGAACCTAACACTAATGTTAGTAAAATTATTTTTCATACATCCTGTATTCACAGGGAGGAATGTGTATATACAAATATACATACAAGAAATGTTCACTTCACACAAGAAAAAGGGAGGTATGGAGAACCATGATGTCCCACGACTCAAAGGGATGCCGCACACAGATTAATAATCTGTTCTTGTTTAAATAAAAACATCCAAATAAAACCAGCCTGTCTAAATAAAAGAATCTTGTCGGAATAAAAAAAGATCTTGTTTAAATAAACCATATACACAGTTTGATTTTAAAAATATTCAAACTTCAATGGGATTACATTGGCTAATGAAACTGCCGCCATAGAAGTGTCAAAATATTTTTAATTACTGTATACAAACAAATTATCTATCTATCTATCTATCTATCTATCTATCTATCTATCTCTCTCTCCACACACACACACACACACACACACACACACACACACACACATATATATATATATATATATATATATATATTAATTCAATTTAAATAGAAAAACGTATTTTACCTGATGAACCAGGTAAAAATCATATACCTGGGGAAATAAATTATAACCAATGGACCCTTAAGGCTGTCTGTCTTCTACTTAAACTGAATTCATAATTTCTGTGATTTGACATTGAGCTTTTTGGATTAGATCTTTCTTGGGATTATCCATACCAATTACTAAACTTTTCATTATTTAACTATATATATATATATATATATATATATATATATATATATATATATATAAAACAACAACAATATTGGAGAAAATTGTATGACAATGTGGAAAAAGTTTTCTTGTCACGCGCTTGTTCTAAATTTGTTATGTTGGTACGACTACACATGCTAACGAACCAGGGATGCTGGGAATTTAATATATATTTTTTTTAATCAAGTCCATTTGATTTAGATTTTTTTTTCTTTTTCTTTCCATCCCTTTTATTAGTAGGTATCCCACATTGCCATAATAAAAGATCTGCTAGTAATGGTGAAATGTAAAATTTACTGTAGATGACCTCTCGATAAAGGCGCTCTTAAGACATTTACGTTGTATTCAATTGTTTTCTCCCTTGATCAGAGTAGCATTTTTTATGTCAAAGTTATGGTCAGTCTCGTTGACGTATTGTTTTGCAAAATGTCTCTTTTAGGTTCATACAGTCTTTTATTTAGATTACTTTTTGTGACAGTCGATCGAGTAAATTCCTCCTTCAAGTCTTAGTTTATTGTTTTGTTTTGTAGTGACTCAGTGTTTTATTCTTTTAGATGTAGTAGTAAAAAAAAAATCATGTTGAGTTTAGATAGATTCTTTTCAATTGTAGATGTGATAGGATTGCAACATTTCGCCATTCCTGGCAGAACTTCTATTATCGACTAACAAAAGTGATGAAAAGATAAAGAAAAAAAGAATCTAAATGAAATCGGCTAGATTTTTGATCTAGCCGATTTCATTTAGATTAAAAAAAAAATTCATATTTAACATTCCCAGCATCCCTCGTTCGTGCGCATGCGTAGTCGCACCAAATTAATAAATTTAGTTCGACGATGTCCTAAAGAAGGAAACGCGTCACAAGAAAACTTTTTCTACATTGTCATACATTTTCCCCAGTATACATACATACATACACACACACACACACACACACACACACATATATATATATATATATATATTTATCCGTTAAATATATATATATATATATATATATATATATATATGCCGCTATATATTTATATATATGTATATATTCATATATATTCATATTAGATCAGTGCAATGCAAATTCAAATTCGATCGAATACGTGTTAACAGCATTTTGCCTTTTTGAACGCTTTCTACTAGCACCATCGCTGATAACAAGTCAATATCACTTTTACCATCAGGCCCTCACAGAAACACACATACACGCGCCCGTGCGTGCACACACACATAGATACATACATACATACATATATATATATATATATATATATATATATATATATATATATATATATATATAAGTAAAAATCTGCCTTGATAATGGTTAGAATAGCCGAAAGCGCACAAATCTGGAGATATGCAGATTTGGATAGTTTTTATAGACTTTTTATCCGGAAAAGAAAACATTTATACGAACACGAGAATAAGTAAATATAAAGCTTAATCGCAGTACATTGTCAGTTGTCTTAAAGGAGACTTGTATCAAATAGGGATTGTTGCCGAAATGCATAATCTATCTATCTATGTGTGTGTGTGTGTGTGTGTGTGTGTGTGTGTGTGTGTGTGTGTGTGACTTTTGAACAATGCGACCGAGATACAAATACGTACGTTAAGAGACTTGTGTTCATTTTCATAAGATATATGTTCGAACTTGGTTTGGACACTATTTACTAGCGTCGAAAACAGGTCACTCTTACTTTAAACAAGTAGGCCCTACCATTTTCACCCGCCACACACACATATATATTATATTATATTATATTATATTATACTGCAGCTATGCTGAGCAAACCTTAGTTACAGTTTCTGGGAGTGAGCGTGTTATCTAGCGTGATCAACAATCTGAACAAGGACAGAACACCCAAACCCTCGGTCACAATGACTTATGACTTTGAGCTAGCACAGCTATCGACGGTCGCCCAAGAGCTCCGTTTACCCAGTTTCACTTACAAGGCTTGGGTGCACCCGTGGTATGGTTTTCAGGCACTTTAAAAATTTGCCGCACGCTGGGATCGTTCCCTTGCAGACTAATAACATCAGGAAGTCTCTTTCCTGACAAATCAACCGTGATGAGATTCGAACCCGGGACTCTTGGTCAGAAAGCGAATATATATATATATATATATATATATATATATATATATATATATATTTAATTATTTATTTACAAATTATAACATAAATATGTTTTAAAATCACTACAAAAATAGCCATTTTGTTTGAACACATCCTTTGTCTTATGAAGTGATGATGTTGAATGTAAAATGTAGGTTTTACACTCAACATCATCACTTGATAAGACACCGGAGGTGTTGAAACAAAATGGCTATTTTGGTAGTGATTTTATAACATATTTATGTTATAATTTTTAAATAAATAATTATATCTGCTCTACTCTGTATTGAGCACTCTTTTAAGAATAGTAATTGTTGGTTATTAGAATTTATTCCGTATACACCAATCATATACTTGGGTATATATATATATATATATATATATATATATATATATATATATATATATATATATATACGTATGAATTTTGAACAGATCGACCGACGTAAAAATACGTTAAGAGAATTGTGTTCATTATGAAAAGATATGTTTATTACTGAACGTGACATATATTACCTATCTGTGTGCTATTATAACGATGTCTGGGTAGTGTGACGGTTATCAGCACGGTCACCGGAAATGGCGATCAGCGGTCAAGTTCCGGCCTTGTCCGCTGTGATCACTTTGTACCCTCTATACCTGAATCCCTTTTTCTATTTTGAGTTAAACGGCAGAGCAAACATTTTAGCCATGGTTGGAGGCCAGTGTGGAAGGGTGTCAACTCAGAATTCAATACTGTGGAGAATGCAACGGGGATCCACAGTATTATTTTTTTCCAAGAAAACTTGGTTATTCAGTTATATTAAGTAGAAATATGCCGTCCTTATCGCCTACGTTAAGAAAGGGCACATTACAATATATATATATATATATATATATATATATATATATATATATATATATATATATATATATATATATATATATATAAATATATATAAAAATATATATAATTCATATATATACATATTTATTTGATATGAAAAAATAAATTTAAATAATGTAAGTAATTCTATTACATTTACTTGTTTTTAAAAGAAATATAGTCTATTAGTAACTAAGAGTAAAAATATTTTAAAATTGTAGTTAAATAAACCGTATTCTGACCGTTTAAACACCCCTAGAAAGAGTCTTATATATATATATACAAGTAAGAAAAAATGCCAAAAAACATTTTGCCGTTAATAATAATGAAAAAAAATAAAAAACAAAAAAAAAAAAACAGACGACATGCATTTAACGGATGTCAGATTTCGTTGAAAAATACACCCCTACCCTCCCTAAACATAACCTTTTTTCGAACGTAACTGATAATTGATACAACAATAGTTAATAAAAATGAACACGCTACCACCCCTGTCTGAATGATTGGATTTCTCTGTATCTTTGGAAACAGGAAATTATGAATTTATGTGTGCGTTTAAATCTTAGTAAATCTAAAAATAAGTTATACCAATATTCGCTTGAAGATGAAACAGAACCAATGCTTTTAATTTAATTATATAATTAAATATAAATTTTTAGCTTCCATTTTTGAAGGATGGTTATTACTGTGTGGAAAAAAAACATATTTTAAATCAGTTAATTTAGAATATAATTCTTATATATATATAGATAGATATGTTTATATATATTTGTTTAAATATGTATATATATATATATATATTTGAATTATATATACATACATACATATATATATATTAGGTTGGTGCAAAAATAATGACGTAATAATGACGTTTTTTGACGTTAACAAATACGTCAAAAAACGACATTATTACGTCATTATTTTTGCACCAACCTAATATATATACGTATGTATGTATGTATGCATATATGCATATATGTATTATATGGATTTTATATGGTTATAGTGTCTGTAAATATATTAAAATGAAATACATTTCCCGATACGAAGTTATGCAAAAACACTGACGTGCACATCAATGAATCTATTGAATTCATTAATGGTTATCTAACTCTGAGGAATTGGATAGTGTTTCTGTAAGATTTAAAGTCGGAAGATGAGTCATAAGTCATTTGAACTTTTTCATATATACATGCTTCAAAAAGACAAAAACATATTCTAGCCATCTATATACCAGAATCTTATTCTCAGTTTTACTCCCTGAGAAAAAAGAAATTACATATTAAACTAAACGCGTTAGATTGATGAACCTCTGCTTTTTGTTCTTTATCTTAGCATCCTGTCCGATTCCTCTCCATATTTGATCTATATTTGACCCTAATCCCCCCTCTCTCTCTCACACACACAGAGACACACACATACATATATATATATATATATATATATATATATATATATATATATATATATATATATTCCAAGCGTAGCTTAGATGTGGCACAAGACGGAAAGTATGGGGCACCCAGTGAGGATCTAAATCACTATTTATTTAGTGGTAACTGTTCTAGCGAAACGAGATTGCTAACCATTGCGCGGTGCCTAAGAATGATTTTCTAAGTACAGCTTAGATGTGGCACAAGGCCGAAAGCATGTGCCATCTAGTGAGAATTGAATTCACTACTCAGTTGTAAAAGTTCTAACGAGACAAGATTGCTAAGCATTACACCATATATATATATATATATATATATATATATATATATATATATATATATATATATATATATATATTGCATGTGTGTATAAGGCACAAAAATAAATAGAAACTGTCATTTTCTCTAATCAATGTTTAGCCGCCACCAGACATCTTATTTATACCGAAGTAGGCGTATCTTTCTCAGATTCGAAATTTAATATTTTAAACGCGCAGGAATCATCAAATCACAAAAAAAAACTGCCCCCTTTGTGTAGGACAGAAATATACTACAAAAGAAAAATCATATTGTATTAAACTATGTTTACAAGTGGGTGCTTCGAATCCCGTTTGTAAACATTGGAAATTTGAAGATCTCGAACACCGACCGATTGCAATGGAGGGAAATTCATCACCAGATCAGTTATAAATCAGACCAAGACCTTTCTTTCTTTCTTTCTTTCTTTCTTTCTTTCACACACACACAAAAACACACACAGATAGTCCCTCTCTCACACTGATACATGCGTACTCATATATGCATACATATATAAGCATGCATACATAAACAGCTATACATTCGTTGAAATACGTATACATTCATATATATATATATATATATATATATATATATATATATATATATATATATATATATATATATATATATAATCTAAATACTTTACAACTGCATATATGTATCGTATATACAGATATATTTTTTACACTCGAAACGCTGCATCATCCTTTCTTATGCACTTATCAATGAAAACATTTTTACGTCTATCTATCTATCTATCTATCTATCTATCTATATGTCAGTCTATTCACATCTATCTATCTATCTATCTATCTATCTATCTATCTATGTTCATATCAATCTATGTCGGTCTGTTCATATCTATGTCAGTTTATTCATATCTATCTATCTATCTATCTATCTATCTATCTATCTATCTATCTATCAATCTCAGTGTGTTCCTATCTATCTATCTATCTATCTATCTATCTATCTATCTACAATTTTGGTATTATCCAATCAATGTTAGTAAAATCTCCAGAATTACTTATATTTATGTTATAAATATAACAATTGAGTTTCAGCTTAAAATATTTTTCCCGAATTAAAAATATCGTTAATAATCTGTTTTCGGTTTAATTATTTAACTTAATTCAAATTAATTGAAAGCATTGATAATAAACAGTTTTAGTTTTCCTTATGTAAACAACATAGAACGTAAAATTTTATTTACTGATAAATCCCAAAAATATTGGTCAGAGACAAATATATTTGATTGACAATAGCCTATGTACCTGGATAAATTAGTGCTTGTCATTTTACACATTTCTATAGGCGTTTCGCTATTCTCTAGCGTTTATTCGCCTTTTCGTAATCAAATTTTATTGTTAAATTTTTTTAATCGGTATCAGCCCATGCACGCTAATGAAGCCACTAATCCCGAATGTGTTACAGTGTTTGGAGGAATTAGAAACAGAAACATTAATAATGATGCGGAAGAGGAAAGAGTAATCAGGACAGTATATAGCGATTGATATTGCATTTTAATTTTTGGTAGATTAAAGTTGGCTGGAAAGCGTGGCGCCGGAAAAGAGTTCTACAAGCGAGAAATGCGAGGAAAGAAACTATTGGCATAGAACTTACGGTTCAACTGTAAATTGATGAGATCTTTGCACCATTCAGGTACTGTGCTTAAATTCAAAAAGTTTACGTACCATAGCGAAGAGCTTATCTCAACAATGACCCTAAAAGTATTTATAGAAAAGACACAGAAATTCAATCTTAAGGCTGTGGGAAATTGTTGTAATTGAAGCCGAGCGGCCAGATCAAACCCTAAAATATTGCCGATTCTCCTTTGGATTTTATTTTTATCAAGGAGCTTAAATATTTGGGATATCGGACCGTATATGGTAGCATCATTCTAAGTATGGACGAAATATTAATTTGGTGCAAAAATTAATGACGTAATAATGTCGTTTTTTGACGTTAAAAAATACGTCAAAAAACGACATTATTACGTCATTAATTTTGCACCCACCTACTAGTTCACTCTATAGATCTCTACTGTTTCAACTTGAATAGAACTTGTGTTAATTTCTATTACTTCCCAGATATAGTCTTGTCTTGAATATTTCTTTTACTACTTTATAGATTTTCAGTCTTTTCAGGACTAACAAATTTTCTATCAGATTCATATCAGGTTGATTGTGTGTGCTTAAAGCTTCTTGATTGTGACCTGTGCCACTTAAAAATGAATTTTTGCCCAATTGTTTACAATAATTATCTTAATTTTATTTTGATATCAAATCAATTTTGAAGGGACATACATTTTAACGTAAATGCAACCAGTTATGTGTCATGCGTGTATCACGCTTAGGCGACCATGTATCTTTCGATACATGACTGACGAGGCAGATTTTTTTTCCCCGCAGTTTCTTTCTGCGGTAGACCAGTTGCCATCCAATGCTATAGAAACCGGTCTGCCCTGCTGTTTACCCATAGCTAGAAGAAGAGGCTTCATATATTTTCCCACGGGTAATGCGCGTAATTGAATGCAATGGATTCGACTTGAATTCGAACTCGGTTCTCTGATATCCCAATCCAAGCCAACGTACACGCCAAATTCCTGGCTCCGGATCCACATTTTTAAAGTCATTTTGGTTGACGATTCTCATGAAAGATCAACGATTAGGGCCCCACCATCAGGTTCATCCAATATAGTAACTATATTCATGGCTGAAAATTGAAGTTTAGAAATCAGCTTTCATGGGAATATCTGACGCTCATCTTAAACGTTTTGCTTTTCCAGTATTTTCTTAAAGTTGGTAGTTTGGTTGCTTTCATGTCGTTAGCTAGCATTCTTAATTGTTTCGACATTGTCAGATTTTATAATGCAAAATATTATTTTCTGTTTACGAACACATATAATAGCTACAGGCCTCCGTATCAAATATTTTATCAACATTATGCCATAAAGCTGAAAAAATATTTTTGACGCTATTGTTACTACGAGCAAGTTGAACTTATATAATTTTTTTTATTTAAGGTTCAATCATTTATTTTTAAATTTTTCTTCTATTTCAACCTTATCATCATTTGAAGCAGGTTTTATTGCTTTACAAAGATCTTTGCTTTAACATTGTTTTCTATTCACATATACGTTACTTTTAATGACAGACCACAAGTTTTCTATTAGATTAATATCTGAAGAGTGTGAAGACCATTACAGTAATTCCTTTTCTTTGAAAACATTTTTGGCAGTAGCCGGATTGGTAAAATAGGAGGAGAATTGCCTTCCGTAAATATAGTTTTTAGTTAAATGCTTTTAGGTTGTGACCTGTTCCAGTGAGAAAAAAAACGACAACATGTTGTCCAAGAAGTTAGAATCATTCTTAAGATATTTATCTTGCTAACATCATTAAATAATAAAAAAGAGTACTGAGCTGTTATGTAATATCAGTCCTCCTGAATGCTGGACAATCACCTCACAGACGAAGAAGAGACTTGAAGCAAGAGAAAAACTGCTCTACAGAAGGATGCTGAGAATATCATTGATTGAAAGCGTGAGCAGCATCGAAGTTTTAGAGAAAATGGAAACGGAGAGGGCATTTTACGTTCTGCATCAGAAAGAGTTTGTTGAAATGTCTAGGGCACATAACGAAGAAAGAGGGCTTGGAAATTTCAGGGGAAGAGAAAACCGTGTATTAGAGAGATAGCAAAAAAACAAACTTTACTGGGGGCTACAAAGGACAGGAAGTTGAGGAGAGTCATGATCGCCTAGATCACGAAGTGACACGATACAAAGAAGAAGAAGGAGAAGAAGCGTATTTATAAAATTTTAATAGACATTTCTTTAACTCTGTCTGTTGCCAATCTCAGACAGACGGATTTGGAAAATACTCAAACACATATAGTTGAAAATTCCTATAAAACATTTCTATTGAGAAATGATCTATCTATCTATCTATCTATCTATCTATCTATCTATCTATGTTACAGTCTCTTCCGACCTATCTCTCTCTCTCTCTCTCTCTCTCTCTCTCTATCTATCTATCTATCTATCTATCTTACAGTCTCTTCCACCTATCTGTCTCTCTAATTCTCTATCTCTACGAGACTATTTCTTTCTTTATTTCTATCTATCTATCTATCTATCTATGTATCTATCTTACAGTCTCTTCCACCTATCTCTCTCTCTCTCTCTATCTATCTATCTCTCTCTCTCTATCTATCTATCTCTACGAGACTATTTCTTTCTTTATTTTTATCTATCTATCTATCTATCTATCTATCTACCGATCAATTTATATTACAGTCTCTTCCGACCTATTTATCTATTTTGAATCTTAGATATAGTTCCTCATTCCGTCCCAAACAACTACTGCACAATATCATTGATATATGCTGTCTTCCTTCAGGATGTAAGTGATCATAGCTCTCCACAACATCCTGTTCTTCGTAGGTCTAAGCTATTTTTCTATCTTTAGCATCCTTACAGTCCTTGCTTGTCATCCATGCGCACAAAATCTAGGCTACTCTTCGTTTCCCTCTGCGCCATCCTGTGTGCGTGAAATTCTCCAAGTTTTCATTCTTCAGAAATTTCTTGGAAATTCTATCTGTTTCTCTTCTACTCTAAGTATAAGTGCCATTATTATATTATCCATTCAAGTTCAGAGACACGTCGTTACACTGTTTTTATGTACAATTTCACATTATTGAATGTAGGTACTTCTGTTATTATATTGCGTTTATTAAACAGAAGTCGACCGTAATCAGGATCATCGTGTCAATGGAAATGATCCTTTCCTTTTGCCACCCAAAGGTATAGAACCCAGTCTGTCCTGGTAGGAGAAGAGTTGAACACGATAGAGATTCGAACTCGGCTATCCATTTCCTCAGTCCAAGCAGCTATCCTATGATTCCTATAATTAAACATAACGCCAGATTAAATATGATTATCTTTTATGCGTATGGAAGCCTTAAACTGTAACTTTTAAATGGTTGACAAGCATTTGAATCATTAAATTCTTTAAGGGTTAAAACTAATCATAGAGCTTTCATTTCGGGATGTTTACTTAAAAGGTAGTATTTTGGTTACGTTTCTGTTTTTTAAGCAGTGTTCTCAAAATATTCTACCTTTTTCGTCTGTTTACATACTCAAGAAGAGCCTCTTTTCAAGTCCATCGCTTATTACACATTTAATCTTTATCAAATCTCTTGTAACATTTTTAAAGAGATATTACTTCTTGTTATCTTGTCAATACTTTTCGTATCTTTTCTGTGTGTTCTATAAACAGTATTCAACATTTTCACAGTTTCCAAAGCTTTGACTCACTTTCCTCTTTAGAGGTTGTATATGTGTTACGATATACAGTAATGTTCTCCATCTGATATAAAGTATATATATATATATATATATATATATATATATATATATATATATATATATATATATATATATGAAGAAAAATATACGGAAAAAAAATCAAACAAAAATCCTTATATACAATTATGCTGTTTTAATGTTAATATAATGTCAACGTCAGACGTTTCGGTCTAATAAACTATCTTCAGGACATATTCATAAAATATAATTAACATTATCAATTCAACATGTCATGTTGAATTAATAATGTAAATTATATTTTATGAATGTCATGTTGAATTGATAATGTTAATTATATTTTATGAATATGTCCTGAAGATGGTTTATTAGACCGAAACGTCTGACGTTGACATTATATTAACATTAAAACAGAATAATTGCATATAAGGATTTTTGTTTGATTTTTTTTTGCCGTATATTTTTCTTCATACTGTCGGATCTATATCCATATATTTGCTTACATATATATATATGTATGTATAATAGTATAGACATATAAATGTCTATACCATTAACGCTTATTTATTTACTACATGCATATAAGTGACTGTCGCCAATTAATGTTGATCTCAGTGTCCACTTTGAGATTTATATGCGTTCCCTCCTTGTTATTGAATCCATTTCTCTATAAATATAGCATACCTCTAAATTTCGTTTTCATTGCTGATAGCCCCTGACGAGTGAACCGAGCGATTGCTGGATCTCTAGAATCGGGATGCTAATGGTAACATACGCCAGCAAAGTGGCAAATGTCATATTTGTACTGAGTCTATGTAAATTTTTTCTTTGTCATATTCAGCGTAACATGTTTGCAAGAAAGATCGCTGCCCAAATATACATTCTATCTATCTATCTATCTATCTATCTATCTATCTATCTATCTATCTATCTATCTATCTCTCTCTCTCTCTCTCTCTATATATATATATATATATATATATATATATATATATATATATATATATATATATATATGTAAAGTGAACATTGAAGTCAACACTTAGAGGCGACAGGTGGTTTCATGCTAGACGCAATCGTCAGGCCTGACGATTGCGTCCAGCATGAAACAGCCTGTCGCCTCTAAGTGTTGACTTCAATGTTCACTTTTGTATTTACACACGCTCTATCTCTGATATTGAGCACTGTATCCCATAAATATAGCACACCTTAAAACTATATTTTTCATATATATATATATATATATATATATATATATATACAAAAACACACACACACACACATATATATATATGTGTGTGTGTATGTTTGTATATATATATATATATATATATATATATACATACAAACACACACACACATATATATATATAAAAGAACGTATAAACATGTCTTTAATAGTGTCTTTATATATATATATATATATATATATATATATATGTACGTTCACATCG
>OZ010589.1:51137221-51182221 GCA_963932145.1 Acanthosepion lycidas | reverse complement strand
TTCATCTCGAGGTCTTCAACAAAATCCAAAGAAAGCTGTGCAATTTGATCGGTCCTGATCTGGCATTTCGATTCCAGTCGATCTCTCATCAACTTGGCGTGGCTTCACTCTGTCTTTTTCACAAATAATTTTATGGCAACTGCTCTGAGAAGCTTTTCCCCTGGTGCCCCGACTGCATGAATTTAAGCGTGCTACTAGGCTGTCATCTCGGTTCCCACCCTTTTACTGCTGAAGCAGTTAAATGTATCCGCCTCTTCTACTCCGACAGCTTCTTCTCTCGCAGTTCCCGACAGCGGAAATCCCTTCCTCATACTGCTTCCCGGATAACCCCAATCTTCAAACAGTTAAATGTAACGTCAATCGTCATCTTTTGACACCTTGATCCCATTTCTCCATCGTTTTCCTTTCCTCAGTCCCCCCCCTATACACAGTATTTTCTTTTACCATCATTCTCTGTAACCCCTTGCGTATTAGTTTCACACCCGCCTAGCTTGGAGTGAAATGTTTGAATATATATATATATATAATGGACTCTCCTGTCAGTTTCGACGTATGAGGATCTGAAAACTTAATTGATTCAGTTATGAAATTTTGTGCGATAATCTGAAGTGGCACTCGACACCCGCTAGTGATTTACAAAGGAGGCTACATATGGAGCAAGTGTGAGGATTGTGTGATGAGATCACTGTTAGATTGGCTGACCTTTTAGATCTTTCTCTCGCTTCTTGCAAATGATTCAGACAAGTAGAATGAAAACGGCTGAGACCACTAAAACACGTTGATCTCCATTCTAGCCGCTCCAAGTCTAAGCGCTCAAGGGTTTTATGTGGTCAATATATATATATATATATATATATATATATATATATATATATATAAGACTCTCCCGTCGGTTTCGACGTATGAAGATCTGACAACTTAATTGATTCAGTTATGAATTTTTGTGCGCTAATCTTAAGTGGCACTTAAGACCCTCTAGTGATTTACAAAGTAGGCCACATATGGAGCCAGAGTAAGGATTGTGGGATGAGACCACTGTTGAATATCTATCTATCTATCTATCTATCTATCTATCTATCTATCTATCTATCTGTTATAATTATTTTTTTAAAAAAAGAGGTCAAGCCAAGGTGGGGTTATTTCATTTTATTTATTTATTATTTTTTTTCCTAAAGAGCTGTTTCGTACATAAACGCATCACACTGTACTACGAAACAGCCCTTTAGGAAAAAAAAAAAAAAAATAAATGAAAAAAATAAAATAAAACAATATTCTCTAGACACTTAACGACATAGTATGGTCCCAAAAGCTTTCTTTTCGCTGTGCCTGACCAGACGATGTCCGTACATGAGTGCCATCATGCTTTGAAATGGACACCCCAAACCTACCTCGGCTTGACCTCTTTCCGAAGGTGACTGAAATGTGGATAAAAATTAAATCTTAGGCCCCTTATCAAAATAGTCGCCCCAGCCGATTCCATAGTAATTAATTTAATTTTGCGAATGAACATGCTTATAAAGGTGCGTAAATTTCAAGATTGGTTATTCCTAAATTTTCGCTTGAGGATGAAACAGGGCTTGATACTTTAATTCAATTTAATTTTAATAATTATATGGATATTTTTGGCTCTTGTTTTTGAAACATGAGAACTCTTATGCAGCGAAGATAATTATAATTTAAGCTATACTTCTGTATGGAGCACTGTTTCTTTTTAGATAAAAATAAAAACAAAAATATTAATGAACTCCGTATTATTTACCTAACGTGATCTTTCCTATTATACTACATATCTGCATATATATATATATATATATATATATATATATATATATATATATATATATATATAACCTTAAAGATTAATTTCGGTTATAATTTATTTCGTGAATATCTCTATGTATTCATCTCTTCAGACCGAAATCTTTTAGTAAATGGAGACAATTTCTTGGACTGATATATTAAATTGACAGGAGGAAAGGAATGTAAGCGAGAAGTGAAGAAAGAAGGAGAAAAAGAAGAAAAGCGACGGATTTTTAAAAAAAGAGATAGAGAGAGGTTAAGCAAAGGAAAAGGTAAGAAGGAAGAGGTGAATGAGTAGTAGTAAGCCTAAAATAGACTGACCCGGCCAAGAATTTTTCCTTAAAGTGTGGAACTTTGTATATTGGGTTATACAGCAAATTGACCGATGTGGCCAGTTATTTTAGGCAGGACAAATCAGCACAATTCCAAATTAGTTAGTCTAATAAAAGGGTCCTTAATACAAATAATACATTACAATAATGATAATAATACCAAACGTAAGTGATAAATAATAAAAAGTAAAAATAATGATACATAAGATGTTAATTTAGAATTATAAATCTTTTCTACATCGGCAGGACAGTCATAGATGCAGCTACATGTAAAGGAACACGCAAAAATCCCAAAACCGTGTAATACAAATATAAACACACATCCACACATCTACACATACACATATATACATAAATACACACGAATATATGTACACCCATATGTGCTAGCACCCATATAAACGAATCAACACTTCAAGTGAGGATCCCCACAAAAAACAACGTTTTTAATGAATTTTAAATTTGTTCTTATGTCTACACTTGAAAATCAGTTCGTTCCTTTGATTTAACAACTGGTTGCTGTTGTACACACACGCACATATACCAAATAATAATAAAAAAATAATAATCCTTGTTCAGCTCAACTAAGTTTATTGCTGTTCTTGATATGCATATTTCTGCCATATCTGAGCCGGAGCTGCCCACTCTTCTCTTTCCAGTCTTGATAGATGCCAAAAGTCTCTACGGGGCCCTGTGAGTGATGAACTGTTACGCACCTTACAGGCCCTTCCCCACAGACCAGACATTGCAAGCCTCCTCAAGCTAATCCATCGCCATTACCATCGAAAATGTTCAGACGTGCTACCCTCTTAGTTCCCTCAACTCTAACCCTCCCTGCTAAGACTCGCCACGTAGCGTACATTGGGGCGAACCAACTCATTCACATCGTATTCACGTAGTAATGAGTAAATTCCACTTGAACAGCTTATTCCCAAGAATGGTTAATTTGTAAAACGGTATCCCAAGAGGACGCTTTTCCGTGCACTACAATCTTAAACTCTTCAACTCTAGGGGACACTGTATCTATCCTACTTATTCTCATATTACACCTCTTGCTTTTTCCTTGTACGCCTTTACAGCAACCGCCTTTAGTATATTCTATCTTGAGTGGCTCTTGGGTCTTGTATGGAGTGAACATTAGTAAAAAGTAATATCAATATTATTGTTGTAGCATACCTACGGACGTTAATGTGTATATCCCCATTCACATAAATACAGTAGGTAATACTGTATGTTGGTATACAGTTAGAAATTCGTCTCCAGCTGTGCTGGTCAAACTCTCGGCATCCGAGCAGAGAGGATCTCCAGAAGAGGCTATATCGAAGGGTAGAATCTCGTCTCGGGAAACAACTACCCGACCCCGTTTTATACAGGATCTACAGGAAATTTTTGGTCGAGTCTACGGGCTCGGATACCCCCACATTAATTTCGGCTTTGTGACACATCTGACCACGTGGGGCGATTGGTAGATATCCTGTAGTTATAGATTCATTGTGGAATTCCTTTGACTCACTTCTAGAAGTTGACTAGTTCTTCTACGCGCCGCTGGCGAATCTTATATGTATTGTTCTTGTTCTAAGTATTATCGTTCATTACCAACTTTCGTGTGATCATTCTATTCAGTAATCTTCCCTAGGTTACAGGAATTATATTGCCCCATAAGCTAAAGCGTGGCGTGAACATCTCTTTGCATCAATCATAGAAGTGGAGTTTTATTTTCTTTTATGACAAGTATATGAAAGTTAATAAACTAGACATTTGTAAACAAAATATGTATTCCAATATGACAGTGGTATGAGATAAAATATATCTGTTAAAGTATATGATATAAACAATAATGCGAGGAACTTGAATCTCAAAGACATGCCAAACATGTAATTATTGGAGGCCTCGTAGGATCCCAAAAAGTAGAGATAAGAATATTAACAAGATTCCTGAAGGCGGTTCTAACTGGGCTCAAACTGTAAGTTATATGCTGTTTTTTTTTTGTAAATTAAGACCTCACATATCGTGCACATTTAGTGGTGATACATGTTCCTATTTATACAATTCTTATCAGAATGGGCTTCATGATGGGCACATTGGGCTTCTTATATTTGTATCTAAGCGACCCTTTTTGGCGTGGTGTTATCTCATTCAATAATAATAATAATAATATCAGTGGCTGAAGAGTATTGGGCTAAAACCAGCGAGAGATGCATAAATACTGTCTGCACAGGACCAAGGCATATTCATTAGGCAATTACAAGTCAAACATATTAATGAATACGACAGGATACATGTGGAATTGTTGTCCAATCATAATACCAAAGGAATACAGACATTGACATTAGAAAGCTTGGGTAGTATATTTATTGGAAGATATGTCAGCGTTACTAGAGCGCCACGCGCCGAAAAATGGTAAAAACATCAAGCTGGAACTGTCATAGAAAGCCACCTGGGCATCATTCTTTAGGACTTTACCATTCATGTTCCTATACATCTTCAGAAAACGAGAAACAACAACAACAACAACAAAAAGTGTAAACAGATAACTACAACAAAGTGGAAACAGTTTTCGTGTGACTCGTCAGGATCATGTTTGTTTACGGTGATGCTATTACACATGCGCACAAAGGGACGCTGAGAATTTTGAAAATTTAAATTAATATATAAGGACACATGGCACAGTGGATAAAGGCGTTGGTTAGATCCAGTGACAAACCCAAAGAGTGTGAGTTCAATACCCGGTTAAGGCAGCGGAGAACTTTCAGAGGGAAAATTAGCAGGAGATAACTGATAACTCTGTTATTACTTAATTATCTCAAGTCCTCCTTTTTTATCACATATATATATATATATATATATATATATATATATATATATATATATATATATATATATATATATATATATATATATATATATATATATATATATTCTCAGCGTCCGTTTCCCTTTGGTGGACACCCGACGTATGAGGGTCAAGCAGGAACCGGCAACCCAGACACCAGCACATTTGATTCTTTGTGCAGAACCAACCACTATCCATTACTCCACCGTGCCTTTTATATATATATATATATATATATATATATATATATATATATATATATATATATATATATATATATATATATATATATATATATATAGATAGATAGATAGATAGATAGATAACTATACTCGTTTCGAAAAACCTTCGAATTTTTGATTGGCCAATAATCAAATCAATCTCAAAGGAAAAAAAGGTTTTAAAAAAAGAAAGAGCAAGAAACATGAAAATTTGTCGAAAAAAATCGCACAGATACAGGTTTGAAGCCCAAAGAAAAAACTCCGACACGAGCAAACAACTAACTAACAAAAGAGCTCAATACAACCGTGGAGCAGACCTAGATAAACCTAGTGAGCCAGACAAACCTACCCAGGTTTCGCCTAAGCGGATCGTTAGGGAAAGCTGTGTCTTTCCCTGACGATCCGATTAGGTGAAACCTGGGTAGGTTTGTCTGGCTCACTAGGTTTATCTATCTCTCTCTCTCTCTCTCTCTATATATATATATATATATATATATATATATATATATTTGCCTATATAATCTAGTCGATATAATTTAATTTTTGGGGGTTTCATGGTTCCGTCGCTTGTGTCATTACTTCACATCAGTTTAGTGCAGTTAATTTCTAAAGGACGGAACGCGTCACATTATAGACCTTTCCATTTTGTCATAGTTTTTTTTTCGTTGAAATTGTTCTTCCCAAACTGAAAGAAATATATATAAATTTCAGGAACTTGAAACCGAATGCTAAAAGAATGGCATCTTAAAATCATTGTTTTAACTATAATAATTTGAATTTGGATACAGTAAAATAACCTACAGACGAGAGCATTAATAAAATTCTTGTTAGCCTCTGTTTAAAATAGGTTAAAAAATATATTGTGTAATAATACTGCTAATCTAGACGGGAGAGTATTTTCACTATAAAGGATATATAAACACTATACACGCTAAGTAACGCTTAACATCAAAAGTTGTGCGAAAGGAAGGTATATATTTATTATCTTGCATTAACCTAAGCCTTGGTAATGGTGAGGGGATTGTACTAAACAGAAAGCATGATTTTTTTTTTAGGTTTGTAGGATGAGACAAAATTTTGAAATTGGGAACCACATCTAGATAACTGGGAGCATCCTTAATCGTATACGTTCTGGAGAAGCCATATTTAAGATTCCAGGTTTGAGCTGGCCGGATTTTTCTTCTATGTCCCTAGCGAAGGTATATTCTTTTTAAACGGGAAACGGCGAGCCATGGGTTTTTAACGATACAAAAAAAAAAAAAAAAATGTTTGTAAGCTGCCCGGGGAGGCAGATTTAGCCTCAACCCAGGTAGAGAGACCCGACAAAAAAAAACAAAAAAAAACAACTACTAGGTTTGACTCATGGAAATTGACTGAGGGACAGACCACTGTCGTCAATTTATGGAGTGCATCACTAAGCAGCCGCCACGTGACCCACGTGACTTCATTTCGAACGTCATCTTGCATTTTGTATGGCTACAACCATAAAGCTTATGTGCTGCTTTTATGAAAACCTATTCCGCTATCGTGACAATTTGGATCCACAACACGTAGTTGTTGTGATGAGGGCATTGGATTTGCTAAAGAAGGGTACCGAAAATCATGTGAGCAATATTCCTGGACCCATCAACGCCTCAAAGCTACAAAAGCCCTCTCTATCTAAACTAAACGTCCCTCATATATCTAGAATAGGCAACTCTCCTTAGGTGCCCCTTTTTACTGAAAGACTAGTAGCGGATGTGGTCTTGGTAATTAAACACGTGAAATTACTCTCTGACAGGGTGATACCACAAATAATAATAACAACAACAACAACAACAACAACAATAATAATAATAATAACAATAATAATAATTCATGTAGGTTCGACAAATATTAAAGAAACGATTTAAAAGGCTTGGGTATGTGTGACATCAAATGTGTGACATCAACAGAACTTGTGGAACATTTTATCGCAAACGACTGTAATTTCGACGAAGATCTTAAGGTACACATTCTGAAAACAATATCCGGAATTCACCGACCGTTCAGCCCTTAACACATATAAAGATAATTATATAAGCAAATTGCTAACATCCCACGCCAGTTAAGAAACAGAAAGGCAGGAGGGCTCCAACAGATTTATAGTAAACTATATGATTAATTGCTCTTAGTAACTAATCCATTAACGGACAGTTTCAAAATGAACATGACCCCCATCATGTTGCTCACGTTTCAGTTGCATTCCATTCACTCTGGTTGCATTTCATTCGTGTTGACGCGTTAATTAATAGTACAACCGTTTTTCTCAAGACAGGCGAAATTTGTACAAAGACTTGTTACATTTTTTTTTATATACTTATATACAGTTTTTAAACTTAACTTGAAGAAAACTGTCATATTGTCGAAATATCCTTATGTTTTGTTAAACAGTGTTTTCTATTCTTAAAACAGTTTAATAATAATAATAATAATAATAATAATAATAATAATAATAATAATAATAATGCAATCCAAAAACTAGTTCTCACGAGTAAATACAAAACTTGTTCTCACGAGTACAGCCCAAACTTTACGATGGGCTTTACATATATATATATATATATATATATATATATATATATATATATATATATATATATATATATATATATATATATATATATATATATATAGTCGACTCTCCCGTCGAATTCGACGTAAGAGGGTCAAGCAGATCAGTTTCCAGGAAACCGACAGCCCGACAACGGCACATGAGATTTGATTATAGGGGTGAAGGTTTCGTGCAGGACCATCCACACTTTTTGAAGGGACGAATACAGAGAACTGGTGCACTAAGTGCCACAAGGTCCCCAAACAACCCTCCGCAGGCTTTGAATTCAGAGTTTTCCTTCTCCTAGATCAGTTACCATCCAAGGCTAAAGAACCCAGTCTGTCCTGCTATTTACCCATAGCTGGAGGGAGAAGAAGAGGATTCAAACCTTTCCCACATATATATATATATATATATATATATATATATATATATATATATATATATATATACGTACATATATATATATACGTACATATATATATATATATATATATATATATATATTAAAACCGGCCAGTGACATTAGGTCTCTTGCCGGGACCCGGAAAGAAATGTGTACACACCAGAAATCAAAGAAAATAATAATAATAATAATAATAATAATAATAATAATAATAATAATAATAATAATAACAACAACAATAATAATAATAATAATAATAATAATAATAATAATAATAATAATGTAATGACAAATACAAATAGAAAAGGTACTACAGAAACTCTCGAAGGCAGAGTTCAAACTATATACAGATTACATCAGTAGTAAAATATTCAATGATACTGAGAAGAGTTCTGGAGATCCGAGGAGATTGGTTCCCGCTCGATCTCGCTTGATGACCTCCCAATCGTTCGACCATGAATAAAAAATAATACATTTTAATGCAAGAATATTCTACAGTTTTAGTACAAAATTTGATGTGATATGAATTTTCGAGTTCGCGTATTCGCTGTCGTCTCGAATGTATTAGGTTGGTGCAAAAATAATGTCGTTTTTGACGTATTTTTCAATGTCAAAAAACGACATTATTTTTGCACCAACCTAACAGAATTCGTTGCATTCGTTTCTATAGGTACTCTCAGTAGATATACTAGTAACAGTATTAGTAGTAGCTGTATTCTTTTTTCGTAGTAGCAGTATATATGATAGTAGCGACGGCGATGATATGAGTTTGGGAAGAATTTTGAGAGAAATTTATTTATGTTCTGACAAGGACAAAAGGAAGAAAAATCAAAGAGAACGCAAATCAATAAATAACTTCCTCGTGTTATTATTATTATTATTATTAGTGATAGTAGTAGCAATAGTAATATTTGTAGTAGTAGTAGCACTATCTCCGAGAGTTTTGCCGTTGTTATTATACGGATTTTCACAGTAATATATGAGATTAAATCTATATAACATCAACGTTCTTGGTGGTACAATCACTACTACTACTGCTGCTACTATTACCGTTGTTGTTGTTGTTGCTGCTGCTGCTCTAATAATAATAAAAGCAACGTTTGATTGAGTGTGTGGTTAAACTAACGGTTTACGACGAGGGAAGTGGAATCGGCGATCAGTTTTCAAATTCCAACCTCGTCTCTTGTGATCAATTGCGCACGAAATCATCTCCCTGTGTTAAATAGCTGGGTAGTCTGGGCTCTTTCGCGTTAGTTGACTGCCAGTAAAGGAGGACAAAAAAAAAAAACAAAAAAACAACGACTCTGAATTCCAAAACCGTTTAGAAGACAAAAGAAAGCCACTCCATTATCTTTCTCAGGTAGATATGGCCAAAGAGAGATAATGAAGAAAAGGAAGACGTTGAAAATCATATTAATTTGAGGAGGCAAGACATTACAAGGACGTATTAAATGATTTTTACCAGCACTTTCCGCAGTACTGTTTTTTTTTGTTTTTTTAATTAATGACTTCTTTCTGTAACGACTAAAAATACGCAGGTATCTCTCTCTCTCTCTTGTAACGGCATTCACCCGAGGTGGGTTGAGCCCGCTCCAATATTGGAATTTCATGGGAATTTGGAATTCACAAGCGTCCCCAACCCGCATGTATAGCACGAGATCTGATTATAGTGATGAAGGTTTCGTCCACACTTTTTGAAGGGCCGATTACAGAGACCTGGTGCACTACGATCCTCCGCAGGTTTTGAATTCAGTAGACCAGTTGCCTGCCAAGGCTATAGAGCCCAGTCTGTCCTGCTGGAGGAAGAAGAGGATTCCTACATTTCCCAAGGGAATTACCACGTAAGTGAATGTAGCGGATTCGGGAATTCGAACTCGGCTCTCCGATTCCTCAATCCAAACCGCTATCCATTACTCCACCGTGCCTCCTACTGTAAGTTTGTTTGTTTGTTTGTTTTATGGCATATCAACCACTGTGGGTTATTTAACGCCAAATCCAGTTTATATGAATTTTAAATGCCTATTTTTATGGAATAAAAAACGTATACCTGGCAACATTATTGTTTCAAAAAACGTACAGCTGGAATAATTTTTTTTTCCAAAAAACGTACAGCTGGCAACATTACTGTTTCAAAAACGCACAGCTGGCAACATCATTGTTTCAAAAACGCATAGCTGGCAACATTATTGTTTCAAAAACATATAGCTGGCATCATTATTTTCCCGAAAACGTTATCTGAGGACTTGCTGTTGGATGTAGTTTATCGCCATACCTAGGACGTGGATGTAGTTTATCGCCATATCCAGGACGCGGATGTAGTTTATCGTCATACCCAGGACATCCTACTATAAGGTATCACCTTATAGAATGCAGGCACGTAAAGAAAATTGCAGCTATTCGTCTTCTTACAGCTATGACTAAATATCAGGACACACCGAGTTCTATACCTTTGGATAGTAGCTAGTCTACCGCAGAAAGAAATAGCAACCTACTGCGGAAAAAATTCTGCCTCGTCAGTCATGTATATCAAGCGTAGCACGTAACTGACTAACATTAAATAAAAGCGAGAAGAAAGGGCTGTCAGAAAAAAGGTGTAATGATTAGCAAGTGGGGCAGTTAAAGATGCGAGCTTCAAGTTTATAGACATCAACCTAAAGCAAGCCGGGAAATGTAACTATCTGCGGAGTTTTAGAACAGACAATGGAAAATGGAATGCTGAAATCTGAAGACGTGTTGGAGTAGCAAAAGCTATTTTCCCCCAAATTAAACGAAATATTAAGAAAAAAGAAAATTTTCATCGGGAACAAAGGCAAGAGTGATTATTGTAATATCAGCCCTTCTAAATGCCATAGAAAGCTGGAACATTTCCTCGCAGATGAAGTGGAGACTTAACTTACCAAAAGTATAGTTCTCCAGAATTAAGGTCTGGACAGTCAATCCTAAATTTCGAAGTTTTCTCTTTTAGATTTTAATATTTTGGGGACTGTTCCAAGTTCGCCAAGTATTACTAGCATGACCGTAACCTTCAAATATCAGTCGTTATCAAATAACGCCCTGGTACTTTCCCATTTTTTCTCATCCAGAATTTCGCTGGCATAGCCACATGTACGATTTGGCAAGTGCTATTTTCTTGGTTTACGACAATCAAATTAGACCTCTATGGTTGCTAATGACTATTATTATTATTACTTCAACAGTTTCTGTTTTGCGCAGATTGCATTTGTTTATATGGTCAAACCCTTATTGTTAGCGCAGTCTAACCAGTCGTATCTATACTTAATTCATTTCAAGCCGGCTTTATACATTTAGAGTTTATCCTATCAATTTTTTCTTCGCATATATTTATTGTTTAAGTTGTTTATGCTTATTTTTAATTTTGGTGTATTTATTCTAGAGTGGTCCGATAGAGAATTCTATTTCACTTTTCAGGTGTCCTTTGCGCAACCATAATCAGATTAGACCTCTATGGTTGCTAAAGACTATTATTATTCTTGCTTGAACAGATTCTGGTTTGTGAGGATTGCATTTGTTTATAAGGTTGAACCCTTATTGTTAGCGCTGTCTAACCAGTTGTATCTATTCTTAATTCCTTTTTAAGCCGGATTTATACAATTATAGTTTATCAAAGTTTTCTTCGCATATATTTATTGTTGAAGTTGTTTATGGCTATTTTTAATTTTGGTGTAATTATTCTAGAGTGGTCCGATATAGAATTCTATTTCACTTTTCAGGTGTCCTTTGCGCAACCATGCCTTGAATATTCTTCAGCAATGATTTGAAGCTGGCTTTCACATTTTGCTGCGGATATTTTTCTTTTGACATTTATTTATATTTGTTGAATTGATAATCATTATTCAAGAAAATCAGCAACAATAATAAAAAAAAAGATGCTGCGTTACAAATATTCAAACGTTCAATATATCAGCCACTTCACCAGGTCTGATAAGGGCGTACCAAGCACATGTGTGTCATATGGTGACCGGTTTTGATAAAATCAGCGTAATAGACTTGCAGTTGGAGCCCAGCTAGAAATATCACCACCTCGGGTAACCCGGTCCGTTTACGCAATCTCCGATGAAGGATGGTCCCAGTTATCGAAATGTGACTGCCATACAGCCTTGAGAGCCTCATCATTTAAAGTTGATACCCAGCTGTGATGCTCCCCAGCTACTGCCGTTCATAAACAGACATGCATAAGGAACATGACCAATTGGTCAAGATCAGACTACTGATAAGTAAATGTGGAAATGAACAAAATATTTACTGCAGCTTATATTAATTAAGCAAGAAAAAAATATATACATGTTTACCGCCACTCAATAAATTTAGACCAGAAACCATGAGAGCCATGTCTGCTGCAGCAGCACCAGGATATTCATTATTATTATTATTTTTATTTTCTTTGCTTTCTGGCGTTTACACATTTCTTTCCGGGTCCCACCCAGGGACCTAAGGTTAGAAATGGCACCATGACACTTTTCACTGACAAAAAAAAAAAAAATAAAAATGAAAAAAAATAAAAAAAATAAAATAAAAATTACATAGATAGAGCCCTTCGTAAAGTGTGGGCTGTACTTGTCAGAACAATTTTTTGTATCTCCTTGAGGCATGGACTTCCAGGAATCCCTGCAATTAGTCTACTGCAATCTTTTCCAACCAGTCCTAGGGCTCCAACTACAACAGGGATTGTTGATGTTCCCATATGCCACATTTTCGAGACCTCTATTTCAAGGTCCTTGTATTTTGACAGCTTTTTTTTTTTTTTTCCTTTGATTTCTGATGTGTACACATTTCATCCAGAGATCTAAGGTTAGAAATGGCATCATGATATTTTCCACTGACAAAAAAAAAAAAAAAAAAGAAAAAAAAATATTTTGCATAGATGAAGCCCTTCATATGGTGTGGACTATAATCGCTAGAACAATTTTTTGTATTTCTTTAAGGCATCAAGTTCCAAGAATCCCTTAAATTAGTCTACTGGAATCTTTTCCAACCAATCCGAAGGCTCCAACTACAACAGGAATTGTTGATGTTCCCATGTGCCACATTTTTGAGATTTCGATTTCAAGGTCCTTGTATTTTGATAGCTCTTAGAAGATCTTTATTATTATTATTATTATTATTATTATTATTATTATTATTATTATTATTATTATTATTATTATTATTTTCTTTAATTTCTCTTATATATTCGTATCCTTCCGGGTGCCAACCAAAGACTTAGTGTCAGAAATGGCATCTTACACTGAGCATTTCTGTAAAAAAATAAGTAAAAAATAAAATAAAATATAACTGAGAGCACACTTTTTAACTTCCATCAGTATGGCTGATGCTAACCTCCAGCAAAGTGGCACATTACACTATGACTATGATTTTTTTTTCAGTTAGCATATTTCAGAGATATGATAAATATATTTGTTTGCTACTTTTGACATAAAGTCCCTGGCCCCAGTAACAAGCGGTTAAGGTTGTTGCCTTGGGATTCAACAGCCTAAGAATTTATATCTCGAAGGCGTTGCATTGACTCAAAGATATGTTTGTTGACGCTTCAATATATATTAGAAGACATGCATTTTTAACATGATTTTTCATAATTATATCTGATTTATTTACCTGGATTTCCCTATCAGTTTGAACACTGAGATTCCAGACGAGGATACTCTAATATTATTATTATTATTATTATTATTATTATTATTATTATTATTATTATTTCCTTTGATTTCTGTTATATACTCATTTCTTTCCGTGTCTCAACCAGCGATCTAAGGTAAGAAATGGCTTCATGATATTTTCCAGTAATCATTTTTGTAATGATCACACATATTTTTCATAGATAAAGCTGTTCGTAAGGTATGAGCTCTAGTTATGAGTACAATTTGTTTGTATTTCCTTAAGGCATAGGCCATCAGAAACACCTTCAATGTTTCTATCGGAATCTTTTCCAATCAATCCGAAGACTTCGACTACAAATGGAATTGCGGATGTCCTTATGTGCAACATTTTTAGATTTTCACTTCAAGATGCTTGTATTTTGATAGATTTTTTTTAAAGATCTTCAGAGATAATTTAAATCTGCAGGGACTGCTATGTCAATAAGAAGACAGATTTGGTTTTTTTCTGGTCTTTGATCACGATCTCTGGACGATTAGCTTTGATTGTTCTGTCTTTGTGTATTATAAAGTCCCAAAAAATTGTTACTAGTCCTATCTCAGTAATCGTGTCTGGTTGGTATTCATACTGGTTTCTTGTAGTTTCCTACAGATAAAAGTTGCATATTTTCCAAGGCAGATATTGACCCTCTCTGTCATATCAGATTTTATATTTAGTGGGTGCCAATAACGTGCAACTTGATACAAAATGTTTCATCGTTTCTGGATTTTTATCACTGAATTTTCATTTTAGGCTAACAGTTTTTCAGTCTGTGTGCTTGGTAATTTCTAGTTAGCAAGCATTGGCCCTATGCAGCACGAATAAAAACATGGGTTTCAGCTTTTAACCCTGCACTACGTAGCCACTGATGATTACGAGGTTTGTATATATCAGCTGTTCTTGTATGGACAGAATATTGAGCGGAAAGAGGTTTATCGTGCCATCGGTTCTGAATCTGATCCATTGCATTTGCCTCTGCTTTCTTTTTAAGGATTTTTCCGCAGCAGTAAGTGTATTATGCTTTACTTGCATTTCTTCAACAACTTGATATGCCATTTTGAACTTGGTTTCCTTTTTTACTGTTGGGGCGCACCCACCTTCTCATCAGAACAGACTGATTTCTCTACTACTAATAGGACAGTTCTATAGAGTTCTCGGGGGAGATCAGGTGACCATCACACTTCCGTCTCTCTACCGGAAGATACAGTTGGACTTTATATTCTTTCTGATTGTTACTGACTAACCTGCGTTCGTTTGACTACTAATCTCTCTGTTGTAAATACCTCTTCGAATATACCAGTATTTTCCCCTACGTATGTGTTTGTCCTTATCTCAATACACTCACACGGAAACACTCAACATCTCAACAATTACTGAATAAAGTTTCTTACTTCTTTCATGTTCTTTGACAGACATCAACATCCAGTTTTTTTGTAGTTTCCAGGTATCTTTGAAACCGAATGTTGTAGTTCTAGTTGAACTAATCCTCTCCCTCCTTCGGATCTGGGCACATGCAAGCGTCTCAATACCAGCCTTGGAATAATGCATGCAATGGCATATGAGATGCTTTTTTGTTTTGGTGTCCATTCGCGTATTGTCCAGTTAAGGATGTTGAAACTGTATTGCACCACAGGTAAAGCCAAGGTGTTTATGGCTGATATTCTGTTTTTTGAATTCAACTCGTTATTCAGTACCACACGCAGACGGCTCTAGTATTATTTTCTTACTTACATTTGGGTATGTTGTATTCCATATCCTCTGCTAATTACCAGAGACATATAGGCTTCTTTTTGTTCCAGTTCCCCAATCTTTGTGACAAAATCTAGAACAATATAGTGTTTTTTCTGTAATTCTCCCTTTCTTGAATATTATTTTTACACCTTTATCTAATCCAAAATCCATAGCTATACCATTACTGGAACACTTTACACTATTGAGAAGACCCTTTAAATCATTTTCGTCTTTTGCAAAGAGTTTGAGATCATCCATGTAGAGTTGGTGATTAAATACTTTCTTGTTTACTTTGTATCCATAGCTATTATTGTTTAGTTCCTGCAAGAGGGGAATTAAGGACAAACAAACCAGGAGGGGTGACAGGGAGCCTCCTTGAAAGACTCCTCGTCGGATATTCAGCTGGTTGGAAATGGCAGTGCCTTTGATGTGATTTAGCCATAATGTGGTTCTCTAAATTCCCATGCTGTGTTTAAGGAAATTTACTATCACCAAGAAGACTTTGTACATTTCCAAAGCCTTAAGGATCCAATATTATGGCACACTATCAAAGGCTTTACGGTAATCTATCCATACTGTGCTGAGATTTCTACACCTTTTCCTGCAATTTCCCAGTATCATTTTGTTTATCAATAGTTGATCTTTGCAACAATAAGAACCATTCCAACATCCCTTCTGTTCCAGGGGAAGAATGTTGTTTTCACCGAGAAAAAAGTAAGTACAGTTCGTCAGGACACACGTGATCAATTTATATTGTATGCGGTTATTATTATTTTATTTCCTTTGATTTCGGGTGTGTATACATTTCTTTCTGGGTCCCGCCCAGAAACCTAAGGTTAGAAATGACATCATGAAAAAACAAAAACAAAAACAAAACAAAAAACAAACACGCATATTTAACATAGATAAAGCCCTTTGTAAGGTGTGGGCTGTACTCTTGAGAACAATGTTTTGCATTTTTTAAAGGCATAAACTTCCATGAATCCCTTCGATTAGTCTTATTCCAACGAATCCGAAGGCTCAAACTACAACAGGGATTGTTGATGTTCCTAGGTGCCACATTTTGGAGATTTCGATTCCAAGGTCCTTGTATTTTGATAGCTTTTTGAAGATCTTCAAAGATACATTGCAGTCTGCAGGGACTGCTATATCAATAAGGAGACACCTGTTTTGTTTGCGGTCTCTAAAACAATGTCTGGGCGGTTACTTTTGATTGTTTTATTATTATTATTATTATTATTATTATTTTTACGTTTTGCATTTGCTTTGTGCAGTGATAATTTCTCCCAAATCCCAACGAGAGCCGTCAAAAGAAAAGATGTTTTTTTTTTTAATATCAGAAAATAAAAATTGATGCGGGGACATGCAATCAGAATAAAACATAACTGTCGTCACTGCAAAGGGCGAAATCAGCGCAAAATGTGAGAATACTCATGACTATGATATTTTCTTTTGCAATTAACATATTTCATGGCTGCCAGGAATTTGATCATTATATTTGTTTGCTACTTTTGATATAATTTCCAAAATCCCAATAACAAGAGGCTAAGGTCGTTGCCTTGGATACCACAATCTCATGATTTATATCTTGAGGGCGTTGCATTTACTTAGTGTCTCAAAGATTTTCAAAGACGTGTTTTTAACATAATTTTTCATAATTATATCTTCTATATTTACCTGGATTCCCCAGTCAGTTTGAAAACTTAAATTCCAGAGCATGATAACCTCATATTATTATTATTATTATTATTATTATTATTATTATTATTATTATTATTATTATTATTATTTCCTTTGATTTGTGTTGTACAGACATTTCCGTCCCAACCAGAGACCTAAGTTTAGAAATGGCTTCATGAAATTTTCCAGTATCCTTTTTCTGATGATCACGCACATTTTACATAGATAAAGCTTTTCGTAATGTATGAGCTGTAGTTGGGAGTACAATTTTTTGTATTTCTTTAAGGCATTGATTTTGGTCTACCAGTAACCCCTTTTAGTGGGTGTATCGGAATCATTTCCAGTCAATCCGAGGGCTTCTTCTACAACTGCAATTATTGAAGTCCTCACATGCGTCATATTTTAGATTTCCACTTCAAGATCCTTGTATTTTGATAGTTTTGGGGTTATCTTCAAAAATGCATTACAATTTGCAGGGACTACTACTACTATTATTATTATTATTACTACTACTAATAATAATAATAATAAAAATTCTTCTTCTTCTTCTTCTTCTTCTTCTTCTTCTTCTTCTTATTATTATTATTATTATTATTATTATTATTATTTCCTTTGATTTCTGTTTTATACGCATTTCCTTTCGGGTCCCAACCAGAAAGGTCAGAATTGGTTTCACAACATTTTCCTCTGATCAATTTTTGTAAAAAACAAAACAATAAAAAACTAATTATTATTATCATTATTATTATTATTATTATTATTATTATTATTGTTGTTGTTGTTGTTGTTGCTGTTGTTGTAAATGGACCACAAAACAAACGCCTCTGTCCTGGAGGAGATAGGAACAGTGTGGCAGTTGGTCGCAACTATACGGAAACGAAAAACTACAATACTTTTCACATCTCATCAGGGCACAGAGGCTCTGTCCCCCATATCCTGGAGGGACGCATCGCTGACAGGAGACTGAGGGGAAGACAAAGGCTACTCTAGACTGATGACATCAGATATTGGACGGGGGAGAATGCAGTCTGGAGAGCACGGTGATGGAGAAGGGCAGGAGACAATGGAAAGCATTGGCGCAATTGTAGTTGTTCCCCCGACTCTCAGCAATAAAGATAGGAAAAAGCAAATAATAATAATTATTTTTTTATGCGTATTCTCGTAACAGGAGTATATGATAGCTTTCGATTTGGGTCAAGTAGCTCGAAGTTTCCACATTTCGAAAGGTTCTCCTTTGCAAGTCGATTTCAACATTTGATGAATTTCTTGCCTCTAATGTCTGGCAGCTTTTACAGGAAATCGACTAGAAGCAAAATGAAATGAAATATCCAAAGCCTGAGAGATTTTCTGTAATTTGTTTTCCTTTTACCCCCCCCTTCCCGGTGATCCTGCTGCGAGCATAACTTGATGCGACTTTTTCATCTTGCCACAACTCCCTAATTTGCATAGCCTCCCGTTGAAGACTATTCTTCCTAGAATTGTGTGATAAAATTTAAGAAACCTTTTTATCTATCTTGTATATTTGGACAGCAACCTTTCTTTTATACATGTTTCATTGAATGTGACAGACAAGAAAAATGATATAAATCTCATATTGTTTTATTCAGTTTTTTTCTAAAGATCCTACAGTTTTCCTTTTTGTCGCGGGAATAAGAGAGTATAGAACATCTGTACTGATTATTACCACAATCTCTTTTGAACAATTCATTATCTATCTATCTATCTATCTATCTATCTATCTATCTATCTATCTATCTATCTATCTATCTATCTATCCCAGTCTGTTCATTATCTATCTATCTATCTATCTATCTATCTATCTATCTATCTATCTATCTATCTATCTATCTATCTATCCCAGTCTGTTCATTATCTATCTATCTATCTATCTATCTATCTATCTATCTATCTATCTATCTATCTATCTATCTATCTATCTAAAAATTCTTCTCGCATATATCAACTACGGGTTAAAGTCCCCCTCGAAGTTAACGAATTCCAGTAGATTCTAGAAAGTGCCCAATAGTTAACCCCTAGAGCTCTTCTCAAATTTTATCATAAAAAGATATTAAAAAATTGCGTCTTAGTAGCTTTATTGCCACTATAAGGGTACTGAGTGTGAGAGAATATGAGAAAAACATTATTAAGGAGAGGAAGAACAATAAAAGAACAGGAATTAAGAAGACGGGAGATAACGATTGACATTTCATTTAAAATTTTGAAGGTCAAATTTGACGAGGAAACAAATATGCCCGAAGAGAGTAGCACGGTTATATTTAATCATTTCAACTGTAAAATGATGAAACCTTTCCGCCAATCTAGTACTTCACTTAAATTAAATGAGTCAAGGTACTAGAGAGAAATGTTCACCAATATGACTACCATGGATGTAGGTATAGAAATAGCACAGGGAAACTACGTTACGGCGGTGGGAAAGTAAATGAAATCGAGTCAGGACAAATAACATTGTAGATTTTTCTTTGGATTTTATCAAGAATATTTGAATACACTGGAGAAGTACCAGACATGAATGTGGCAATATTCAATACATGGACGAATGATAGACTTATAAATATGTAAGCTAGATTCTGGCGAGAAAAATTGTCTAGCACAACACAGTAAACCAACTTTTTTAGGAGCAGACCAAGTAAATGATTCAATATAATAAAAGGATGTTCCAATAATTTGGACCGATTTTAAATGTGAATAAAGTTTAAGCGTCTAATGATTTTTTTTTCTTTTCCTTTCGTATTTAGCAACAAATCTTTGGCAATTTCAACCATGGAAAGATTAATAATCAAACAGCGTGTTAAAGTTATCGAAGCCTATTACGAAAATGGACGTTCAAACAGAAATGAATTTTGTGCATTTCGCGATATTTTTGGTCAACATGTTCAACCAACTGAAAGTGCAATTGGAAAAAAAAACTGTTCGTAAATTCAAACAAACTGGGTCGATGGCAGATATGAAAACACCATTGTGTGCTCGTTTACGCCGTTCTGCTGAATACATTGCTGCAGTGCACGAAAATGTGGCCGAAAATCCAGACACCTCTATATTCGTCATCGTGCGCAGAAAGTAAACCGCTCCACAACAACGTTACATCGAATTTTGACATAAGATTTGTCTCTACACGCTTACATAATTCAATTGAAACAAGAACTGAAACTTGCTGGCCATTTGGAGCATCGTACATTCGTCAATTAGGTGCATGAGCAAAGACAACCTAATGAAGATTTTTCACCAAAAATCCTCTTTAGTGATGAAGCCCATTTTCATCTTGGTGGATTCGTTATAAGTAGAATTGTTGCATTTGGACTGATGAAAATCCAAGGAAGATTGTTGAAAAGCCACTGCATGCACAAAATGTCACTGTTTGATGCGCATTTTTTGCTAGCAGATTCATTGGGCCGTATATTTATAAATTTGAACGTCCATTTTCGTAATAGGCTTCGTTAACTTTAACACGTTGCTTAATTGTTAATCTTTCCATGGTTGAAATTGCCAAAGACTTAAGTTGTTAAATCTGAAAGAAGAAGAAAAATATCATTAGACGCTTAAAATTAATTCACATTTAATATCGGTAGAAGTTATTGTCACACACTAATCTATCTATCTATCTATCTATCTAACGCCATTCATTTTCTATCTATCTATCTATCTATCTATCTATAGAAAGATAGTTTAAAATCCCCTGCATCCACAAATGGTCACTGTTTGGTGTGCATTTTGCTAGCGGAATCATTGGGCCGTATATTTATAAATTTGAACGTCCATTTTCGTAATAGGCTTCGTTAACTTTAACACGTTGTTTGATTGTTAATCTTTCCATGGTTGAAATTGCCAAAGACTTAAGTTGTTAAATCTGAAAGAAAAAGAAAAAAAATATTATTAAACGTTTAAACTTACCTCACATTTAAAATCGGTCCAAGTTATTGGATGATTGAAAACAAAAAGGGTTCAGCCAGACGATTAAAAAGGAGAAAAACTGTCCAAATGATCTGTAGATCAGAGCGATTTCGGCTAATCAATTAGCAATTATAAAGAATTTTTAAGGCAGATGTCGGTATTTTGGCATTATAGTTTGAACGTTCCTAATAATAATCAAACGGTTTGCCTTGGAAACGGTAGGAGCATCTGACTGGTAAGAAGGCGAAACGTGTCGCTAAATTCTTCCCTGTGGAAAAAATGTGTCCATTGCTATTCGTCAGCATTAGGGGAGCATATGCGGAAACCAAACACTGGATGTGAACATAGTTAAACAGTGGGAAATATGTTTCTGCGAAAAACGGCGCAGGTTTGTGGAACTTGACAAGTAGGCTATTACTCATCGCTTGCGAAAATGCATAACCAATGGTGTATCCATGTGCAATGGCAATGAAAACTTGTAATTCTTGCATTTGTTTGTTGTAAGCTGAATTAATTCAGGAATATATTAGGTTGGTGGAAAAATAATGTCGTTTTCTCACATATGTTACAATGTGAGAAAACGACATTATTTTTGCACCAACTATAGTTGTATCTGCGATTACAAAGTCTCTAATACAACGAGCATTACGAAAGTGGCAATGAATATTCGTTGGCATCACAAAAATGGCAACGAATATATGTTGGCATTACAAAACTGGCAAAGAGTATTCTTTGGCATCACAATATTGGCAAGGAATATTCGGTGGCATCAAAAATTGTCAACGAGTAATCGTTGGCATGACAAATTTGGCAACGAGTATTCTTTTCCATCAAAAATATGGCGACGGTTATTCGTTTGCATCAAAAAGTGGCAACAATTTTTGCTGGCATCACAAAGTGGCAACGTTTGTTCTTTGGGATTACAAAAGTGACAACGCGTGTTCGTGATCATTAAAAAGTGGCAATGAGTATTCGTTGGCATCACAAAAGTGGTATTTTTTGTTATTACAATTGTAGCAAAGATCATCCGTTGGCATAACCAAATTGGCAACGAGTATTCGTTGGGATTACAAACGTAGCAACGAATGTTCGTTGGCACTATAAATGTAGCAACGTGTATTCGTTAGCACCCCAAAAGTTGCATCGAGCAATCATTGGCATAACAAAATTGAAAACAGGCTTCGTTGGCATTAAAAATGTTGCAACAATTATTCGTTGGCATCACAAAATTGACAACGATTATTTGTTGGCATCTCAAAAGTGGCAACGATTATTCGTTGGCATCTCAAAAGTGGCAACGAATATTCGTTGGCATCTCAAAAGGGGCAACGATTATTCGTTGGCATCTCAAAAGTGGCAACTTGTATTCGTTGGCATCACAAATGTGGCAAATAGTATTCGTTGGGATTACAAAAGTGGCAACGAATGCTCGTTTGCATTGCAAATATGGCAAGGATTATTTGTTGGCATTAAAAAGTGACAACGGGTTTTCGTTGGCATTACAAAAAACTGGGAAGAGGATCCACAGGTATATGTATTCAGGCATTAAATACAGCACGATGAACCATATAAAACTGTAAAAAAAACGAAGTTTTTTATAATTGGTTTATGTATTTTTATTACATAATTTATATAGAACATTGTACTATCTTAACAATCGATTATAAATATTACTATTATATTTTACATCGGTAAGTTTCAAACATTTACCTGACGATTACCACCAGCACGAAGACACGATGAGGAACCAAAGGAAGAGCGTTTGCTTCAAATTTTACCATTAACTCTTCGTTTGGTTTCAAATTATTTAGAAGGCTTTTTGGATAGTTCAGTGACTGAAACTTAGACAAAAAACCTGTTGTTATTGTCACTTCAGGCGTAATCTGTTGAAATCGACTCAGATTCTGAAAGGCCCTTAAGATACAGACCACCTGAAAATATTCAATACTTGCAGGCTGCAATCAAATGAAGCCAACAAAAGACGAGATGTAGAAGAATTTCCGGGCATTCAACGGACCGTCAGGAAAGTATCCAATGATTTTGAATATCACAATTGTCCATTGTTCTCAGCTCGCGCTCAGATTTTTGGCAATACTCCGCATCACTCAGGTATGTCATAGCTTCTACAATCAAAATTTGTCACTTTGAAACCTTGTTGTGACCAAGTAAATGGTTAAGTAATAACAAAAACAAAGTTTGCAGATATATCGTATATTAGACATTTAGTACACCAGAAGAGTATTACACGACTAGTGAGAGTCTGTCGAATGAATTATCGCTCAATCTATTCAGAATTCACTCTTCCTCGAAGCATTCTGGCTTACTACTCTTGTCGTGGGCGGAAGAGTCTAACATAGACTCTGAAGAGGAAGGACACCACGACAAACCTCCAGTTTTATCTAAGGCTAAAATCCCAGTTATAAGAATTTAGATCGTGGACAATATTAATAAAAACGTGTCGAAACAGCTGATGGTGACCACCCCGAACCAGGACTTTGAGAAAACATTCGAAAATGAAGAAAATGCGAGAATTTCAAAGAGGTCTTTGAAAGCTGTTTTGAAAAGTTGAAAGGACACTAAGTTAACCATCCAGAGAGACTTTACTGCGTATAAGTGTTACTCAACATACGGACGAGTGAACTTATATTTACGTTTCGCATTCCTCTGTAGTAAGATCAAAAAGAAAAGCATGAGATTCAGTTTGTAAATCTAATATTGTTCCAGACGCTTTAGACATCGACGCGCGTCCTGGGTATGACGGTAAACTACATCCACGTCCTGGGTATGATGATAAACTACATCCACGTCCTGGGTACGGCGATAAACTGCATCCAACAGCAAGGTCTCATAATGTTTTCAGAAAAATAATGTTGGCAGCTCTAAGCTTTTGAAACAATAATGTTGCCATTTATGCGTTTTTTTTTTGTAAAAAAGTAATGTTGCCAGCTATACGTTTTATTTTTAAAAAAGTAATGTTGCCAGCTATGCGTTTTTTTGTAAAAAGTAATATTGCCAGGTATACGTTTTTTTGTAAAAAGTAATATTGCCAGCTATACGTTTTTTTTGTAAAGGAATAATGTTGCCAGCTATACGTTTTATTTTATTCTATTTTTTTCTTTTGAAACAATGTTGCCAGCTATACATTTTTTATTCCATACAAAATAGGCATTTAAAATTCATATAAACTGGATTTGGCATTAAATAACCCACAGTGGTTGATATGCCATAAAACCCAAACAAACAAACAAACAATAGACATGGACGCGTAATCTGTTGAAAGCGATTCAGGTTCTGAAAGGCCTTCAAGAAATAGAACAACTGAAAATGTTGAACGCGGGCGGCTGCAATCAAACAAAATCGGCAACTGACAGCGTAAGAATTGCAAGAATCTCTAGTGATTCCGCGAATTTGATTGCCCGTTCTACCCATTTCCTGCAAGTTTGTTTTTCTTTGAAAAACATTTCATTATTTATATCTGTCAGACCCAAAGGTCAAGATTTGGTTCCCGGTAAGATTTAACTTTTCTCCCTAAAATAAAATCAATATTGAAAGGGAAAATTTCAGATTGCGGACAAGGTTAAGGATTAGTCCTGTGCATGACGATAACATACATCCGGCAGCAATGCCACTGATTGACAGATTGAAGGGGTGGGAAGAGCGCGAAACCACGTCCTAACTGCTGTTGTTCCCAGACCCACCCTGCCCCAGGGTGTTATCACCTGTTAAGGGTCCCAGATATGGGTAAATAGTTACTCCCCAAACAAATCTATGAAAGTAAAAATACATTTTTTTATTAAAAAAAATGACAACATAGATTTATAGTAGAATGAATAACAATATATACTTATAGTAAAAGGAATCACTTAAATTGTTTACCAAGCCCTTCATAATAAGATAAGATCCAGAGATGGATAGGCAATGTAATTGGCTCTGATCTGGCATCTCGTCTGCACTCGCTATCTGACAGACGTGCCATCGCCTCCCTCTGTCTTTTTTTTACAAATACTTTCATGGTAACTGCTCCGACGAGCTGCTTTCACTGGTTCCCAGACTTCATAAATTTAAGCGTTCAACTAGGCTGGCATCTCGCCGAAAAATCCTTTCACTGTCGAAACTGTTAAATGTAGCCGTCTCTTCTACTCCAATATCTTCATGCCTCGCACCTCTTGCCTGTGGAACTCCCTCCCTTTTCCTGTTTCCCTGATAGCTATAATCTCCAACTATTCAAATATAATGTCAATCAACGTCCCCAGATGCCTTGATCTATCCCCTATCCCTATCTTCATCCTTTCCTCTATCACTCCTATTTGCTCTCGCTCCAACTCCATGTAATCCCTTGCGTGCTAGTGGCTTCCCGCCTTGCTTGGGGTGAAACGCTTAAAAAATGAATGAGAATATATACTTATAGTAAATGGACCAAGAAAATGACTTAATAAACCTCTATTCACATCATAACAAGAAAATAAAATCAAGAATGGTCACTGGATTCTCTTTAAAAGCACTCAGAATTTGCCGCCTCTAATATTTACAAGAAGAGGAGAAATACATTGAAAATGCTTTCAAGACCCTTCAATACCCAATTTAATTTTCAATGCGGAACAAAAGGCACATAACATGTTCCAAAATAAAGGAGTTGTGCTTTCTGGTGAACCCATGGAATCTAAAAATGCATATTATTCTACCCACTAACTCAAAACAGAAAAGAATTTATCTAAACTCAGCATAACATTTGTCACAAAAACATCTAAAACAATCAAATACTTAATCAATAATTAAACAAAACAACCAGCCAAAATTTAGAGGAATTTACTCTATCAAATGAAGGAATTGCCTGAATGAACACAATGGAGAAACCTTAAGAAGTTAAAAAAAATAATATGAACACAAAAGGGACATTCTAAATAACAACACACAAAATGTATTGGTTCACCGTAACAAAACGGACAACAATTTTGACATTGGAAATGCTACTTTGATTAAAAGAAAAAATAATCTTCAGTCAAAAACAGTCTTTCCCAAATTTTCAAACTGCTGGCGTCTCCCGTTTTGTGCGCATGTGTAGACGTGGAAACATCAACAAAGTCCGATAAAATCCTAACGGATGATACGCCTCACAAAAACCTTTCCAGTTTGTCATATTTTTCTAAATACTGTTTGTTGATGTATAAACTTATAGAAAATTATATATCTTAATATCATAATTTGATTTGTCATTAAGAGGCTTCCGAAGTCTCTGTATAATAGCGGTGAAGGAACTTTCCAGACATTTTTGTCTCAGTGGATGATTTTCTCTTTTAATCAAAGTAGCATTCCCAATGTCAAAGTTTGTCACAACTACATCTAAAACAATCAAAGACTTAATCTAAAACTAAAAAAAAACAAAAAACAACCAGCCAGAACTTGAAGGAGGAATTGATTCTATTAAATGCAGGAATTGCCATAATGAATACATTAGAGATCCCACAAGAAGTTTAAACAAGAGAATATATGGACACAAAATGGACAAAACGTATTGATTCACTGTAACAAAATGGAGCACAATTTTGACATAGGGAATGCTACTTTGATTAAAAGAGAAAATAATCCACTGGAAAGTGGCTTGATCACTAGTTCAGCTACAATAATATCTTTTTTTCGTTCAACACTTCTTCAGAAAGATTCGCTGGAACTACAATAATGTACACGGCGAAACTGAAAATGGTAGACACGGGAGTTAAATAAGGCGCCACTACTAAAATAAATTTATTTTTAAAAAACAAGACAAAAAAAAAAGCAAAACAAAACAAAAAAACAAAAACAAAACAAAAAACAAAAAAACAAATAGATGTATTGGGTTGGTGCAAAAATAATGTCGTTTTCTCACATATGTTACTATGTGAGAAAACGATATTATTTTTGCACCAACATAATAAATAAGCCCCCAGTGAGTATAAAACATAAAGAATTACTCATGACCCACCTATGGGAGAGTAGTGCACTGTTTGGGCCGAAAGAAATACAAAAAAATACACGTTGGTTTATAGCGAGACATTAAAAATACAACTTTGAAATATTCATTTTGATATCTGAGCTACCTAGGTGTTTAACTTAGTTATATTAAATCTCATTTACTTTTTTTTTCTTACTTTTTTTTTTTATATATATTTTCAGTTTTTGATTGTACTTATCCCGTATTGTATCTGTAGTAATTTTTTCAGTAAGTAGACATGTTCTTGAATCCTGGAAAACTTAACACAATGGATTCCGAAATGAAAGCATTTTCAATTGATTGTTACTTCAGATTATTTTCTCTTTCAATTAAAACTGCATTAAGTCTGTTAAAAGAGGAAATAATTTATTAAGTCATTTATTTATATGAGAGTGTAGTGAAAGTACATTACTCTGTGAATTCTCGACGGTATATTTATTTCTATGACTGTACAAAATAATGCCTTTTTTCATTAATTTACTATTAATAGTAAAAATCAAAGTAAAACAATATAAAAAAGGATAAAATTAAGATCGATGAAAAAACTGAATTCGATAGGCTAATACATGTAGATGTATTAAATGTCAAAATTTAAAATAATTGATTTTAACCCATTAGCAACAGAAATGTGGTTCTTGTACCATATCAACGGACGATAATGAGTATGTCCCCATTCATATAAATAGAGTAGTAAATACTGTATGTTGGTCTTCAGTCGGAGATTCGTCTCCAGCAGTGCTTGTCAAACTCTCTACCTCCGGGGAGACATGGTCCCCAGACAAGGCTATGCCGAAGAGCAAAGAATCGTCTCGGGAAACAGCTATCCAACCACATTTTATACGGTGTCTACGGGGAATTTTTGTCCAAGCCTACGGGCTCGGATACCCCACATTAAATTCGGCCTTGTGCCACATCTGACCGAGTGGGGCCGTAGGTAGATATCCTGCAGTTGGAGATTCGTCTCCAGCTGTCCTGGTCAAACTCTCTGCTTTCGGGCGAAGAGGATACTCAGACGAGGCTATGTCAAATGGTAGAGTCTCGTCTCAGAAAACTGCTAACAGAATTTTTGGCCACGCCTATAGGCTCGGATACCCCACATTAAATTCGGCCTTGTGCCACATCTGACCGCGCGTGACGGTTGGTAGATATCCTGCAGTTGAAGTTTCATTGTAGAATTCACTTGATTCACGTCTAGCAGATGACTACTTTTCAACGCGCCGCTGGCGAATCTTATATGTGTTGTTCCTGACCAAAGTATTATCGTTCATTACTAACCTTTGTGCGATTATTCTATTCAGTAACCTTCCCTCAGTTACTACTGTTCTACAGAAGGATACTGAGGATATCATGGACCGAATATGTGAGCAAAGACGATGTTTTAATGAAAATGGAAATAAAAAGGAAACTTATAGTTAACATCAGGAGGAGACCGTTGACACTTCTAGGAAAGAGGGTTTGGAGAACCTGATACTCACAGGGCAGATTGAATGCAATAGGGACAGGAAAACAATACAATTTAACATGGTGTGAATTAGTTTCTTCTCTTTGTTAAACTTACCTTTATCTAAACACGGTTAATTCACGAAAAATAGTGAGAGGGAAGGCTTAATAATCCTAAAAGGAAATCGGAGAAATGTTTACTGTGATCTGGATCCACAAGAAATGTTTCTACCTTATTATCTTCCATAAAGAGGCAGAATGTAGCAACAGCCGAATTTGTCTGCAAATTTCCGTTGTCGCACTTTTGTCTGCAATTGTCTGCAAATTTTACATTGTCGCGACTTTTTCAGCCAGATGAGATTCTTACACCAGCAACGACTTATGAATTAACGAGAAAGTCACTTTGGGAAAAAAACAAAAAAAAAACAAAAAAAAACGCCAAAAAAACATATTCTCAATGGCAAATAACAAGTTACACTTGATATATCTTACTTACATTGTTCGGATTGTTGTCCACATCTTTATTTCCGTGCTTACGACGTTTCTGCCGTTGTACGCATCGGTCTTCTTCAGGTGATTGGAATTTCGAACTGAACTATCTATTTCGTCTACCGTGGTAGATTGTTCTAGTTCCACGTGACATGCCTCTTCCGGATGTCTCAGTTAACTCTACTCTCTAAGTTTTTGTTCTCCACAGCAATGGCCAGCTATTGAACTCACAGCTCTTTGCATCAAGTCACTGGCTCCAGCCAACGCTTTTATCCTCTGGCCTATGCGTTGTGGACCTGACAATAAAGATGAGAACAACAGTCCGAACAATGTAAATAATGTAAATAATATATTATAGACAGACATTGCAGTTAAACTTTATTATCCCTTATTAATCTGAACGCTACCAACATCATACAAGAAGAACAATTTAACTATTTTTGAAGTATTTTCACAGAGAATGGAAAGTGCATCACTGAAATCCGAAGGTGTATAACGATAGTGAAAGATGCCTTTCGAAAGCTAAGCAAAGTACTAACAAACAGAAAACATACCGTTGGAAACAAAGAGAAGATTACTGAACTCTTATGTGACATCATTCCGCCTACAAGCTGGACAGTCTCTTGACAGATAAAGAAGAGACTTGAAAGTTCAGAAATATGGTTCTACAGACGGATGCTGAGGATATTATAGATCGGACTTTTTAGCAACATCGAAGTTTTAGAGAAAATGGGAAAAGGCATGTATACTTAATATCAGGAGGTGACAGTTGAAATTTCTAGGGCTCATAACGAGAAAAGAGGGCCTAGTAAATTCGAAGACGTCTTCAGATAGCGAAAGACGCCTTCCAAAATCTAAGCATTAAGACAGAGAAAAACTCCCGTTAGAAAGAAAGAAAAGACTACTGACCTATTACGTAATATCAATCCTCCTAGATGACAGTTGGTGCTGAACAGTCTCCTCACCGATGTAAATAGTGTTGCTTAAATATATACGAATACCAATCTACCTATCATGTTACCCAGTCTTCTGAAGTTTCAAGTCTCTTCTCCGACTTGAAAGTTCACAAGTCTGGGTGATATGATAGGTAGATTGGTGTTCGTATATATTTAAGCAACACTATTTACATTATTCGGACTATTGTCCTCATCTTTGTCGCCATATTTATCACAACGTTTCGGCCGTTGTACGCTTCAGGTGGTTGGAATGTCGAACCAAACCCTTTATTTCGCTCACTGGTGTAGACTTTTCTATTAGGTTGTTGCAAAAATAATGTCGTTTTCTCACAGAGTAACATATGTGAGAAAACGACATTATTTTTGCACTAGCCTAATAGTTCCACGTGCCATGTTTAATGGATGTCAGTGATCAGTTATCTCCTGTTAATTTTCCCTCTGAAAGTTCTCCACTGCCTTAGCCGGGTATTGAACTCACACTCTTTGGGTCTGTCACTGGATCTAACCAATGCCTTTATCTACAGTGCCATGTGTCCTCACGGAAATAAAGGGTTTCGTTCGACATTCCAACCACCTGAAGAAGGCCGGAGCGTAAAACGGCCGAAACGTTGTGATAAATATGGCGACAAAGATGGGGACAATAGTCTGAATAATGTAAATAATGTAGATAATACCTCATCTCAGAAATATAGACAGTTATTTAAGCAAGTGTAAAATTTTTATCGTTCTTTTCTCTCACACGGCAATAATTGCACTAGAGGTTTTAATGATCATGATAATATTAGACGTTTCCCTATAAGGAAACATTTGACATTCTTTGACCGAGCAGAAAGCACTGATTTCCGTTGGAATTTATAAAAATGTTTTTCGGGAAACATGTTTCTCAAACCCATTAGCTGTTGTAGCTCTTTCCAGTATTGATGGGGGGGTTCCTTCCAAACCGTTTATTTGAGTTAGTGCGAAATGGTAACATCTTAATTATGTCATTATGTTCTCTTTGAGTTACATGTGCTATGCATTTTAGTTGTTGCTGCTGTTGGTAGTCCTCAAGTGATGTAGTTTCTCTTATTTGGTACAGTTCTTTGTGATTCAGCCCACAATGTTTAAAGAAGGACGACCTTTGCGAATGCTCTCAGACTTCACTCGCTAAAAGCTTTCTCTCACCATTTCTTAGGAAGCGGTTGTATACAGCTAACAGTTTATATATTTCTGACGCGTTTGGAACCATACTATATGAATGCCTCGATCCGAATATGACTCAGGTTGATGCATTGGTTTCGTACCAATTTGAAGCAGTGGGCGTACCTACTTCTGCTGCAGCCTATTTCATATGCAATAAATTATATTTTAACATAGAAACAATTCAATAACGCCGGTTTGATATATATCTGAATATTTTGTCAAAATGACCGAGAGAAACAGCATCACTATTTACATTATTCGAACTATTGTCCTCATCTTTGTCGCCATATTTTTTACAACGTTTCGGCCGTTGTACGCTACGGCCTTCTTCAGTTGGTTGGAATGTCGAACTGAACCCTTCATTTCGCTCACTCAAGGACACATGGCACAGTGGATAAAGGTGTTGGTTAGATCCAGTGGCAGGACCCAAAGAGTGTGAGTTCAATACCCGGTTATGGCAGTGGAGAACTTGGAGAGGAGAATTAACAGGAGATAACTGATAACTGACATTCATTCAACATGGCACTAGAACAGTCTACCCCAGTGACCGAAACAAAGGGTTCAGTTCGACATTTCAACCACCCGAAGAAGGCCGGGGCGTTGTAATAAATACGGCGACAAAGATGAGGTCAATAGTCCGAATAATGTAAATAGTGTACATAATATCTCATCTCAGAAATATAGACAGATACTAAAGGGCCGAAACGTTGTAATAAATATGGCAACAAAGATGAGGGCAATAGTCCGAATAATGTAAATAGTGTACATAATACCTCAACTCAGAAATATAGACAGAAACAGCATCGTCTGAAGGTAGATCTTACTTTTCACTTTCGACTTTCAACCTTTCAACCTTCGAGTTTGTGAACTTTTCGAAGTAAGTATATTTCTTTTTGGTCTTAAGTAATTGATTTACACAAACAGTTGTTCACAAAAGAAAGTAACCAAAATGTTTTTGAATTAAATGATTTTTATTTTGTATACTGCATTGATATGTAAGAAATGAAAATAATTTTGACACTCCTTAAGCTACAGTAATATTAGGTTGGTGCAAAAATAATGTCGTTTTCTCACATATGTTACTATGTGAGAAAACAACGTTATTTTTGCACCAACCTAATAATATTAATCACATAGATACTCTTAGAAAGTCTATTGATGTTTGTATGAAACAAGTTTCAGAGTAAAAGGCATGTTTAAAAATATTTTGATGTCCTATAATGTTTCTAGATATTTTATAAGGTCAGCAATAACAATGATAAAAATAATAACAATATTTTTATTATTATTGAAGCTCCGGGCCAAAGGCGCACATCCAGATCCTATCACAGTCACATAATCAGAAACTAACCCAAAATGCAGGGTCTGCGGGAAATATGTTAAAACTGTTGACCATAATATCTCAGGATGTCTGAAACTAACAAAAATGAGTATACCTACAGACATAACAAGGTAGGGATATATGTGCGCTAGAAAATATGCAAGAAGCACAAAATCGAAACCACTGAGAGATGGTATGACCACCAACCAGACAATGTTACACAAAATAACGATGTAACTTAATAAATAAATAAATATATATTACTGCCGTCCTCTGTAGAAAAAAAGATGGGTATTCAGTTATTCGTAGTTGTTCGTATTCGTAATCAGAGGCTTCGTTGACGACAAGGTGATCAAATTCAAACAAATTGCTTGTCCATTCAAAATAATACATTTGCTAGACAATATATTCAGTTTAAATCGATCACGACTTCCGAAACAAATTATGGGGGCAGGGTCAGCATATATATATGTACAGCAGCCATAGTCGTATGTCTTTGGCAGGACAGATTGACGGAGAGCAAACTAGTTTAGGATTTTATTGAATTAAAATTTTCTTCTAGACCGTTTGTCACTCGAGGCACACTCGGTCCTGCAATTTATCCATAGCTTGGGACAAACCTGTTCCAAGGGTATTTGTTCGTAAGTGCGTAACGAATTCGATCTCCGCTCTCCGACTTCTCATTCCGAAGCGCTATCCATATTCAACTTAAATAGAGGAGTCATGAAAAAGGACTCCAAATTGCTACACATTCTTTTCTGGCTTGCGCTCTCATCCGGTTACCCAGGGGTTGTTGTCATACAGAAGGGTAAATTAGTCTACGTTAAATTTCTGTTTCATTCACACTGGGTGCCGTTTGATTGTGCGGGTGTACATTTTAATTTAACGACAGACCTCAAAATATTTCTACCAATTTACAATGTTCATTTAAAAAATAATTCTATGTAATACCAAATGATTTCAATATTTCAGTAGAATCTTATAATTATCTCTATTTTTTTCGGATTAAAAATAAAATAACGATCCTTTTTTTTATCTCGAAATTTAAGATTTTATTTCTAATCAACGTGTACCTGTAAGTATATTAAATGGACAAAATGTGTAAGTCACTCACGCATGTGCATATACGTTACATACGGGCATGCAAAGTCAGAAGCGGTCAATGTGCGACGGACGGAGAAACAGCCATTCTTTTATAACATAGATTAGTCTGACGAAGTTTATCCGTATGTGTGTATGTGTGTCTGTGTGTTTCTGTGTATTTAGACATCAGGGTCAAACTGAACGTCCCAGGGACCCAGACATTTGCTTGGATAACTGCAAGACCTTAAATAATAACATAGGTTACGTAAGGTTGGCCTACGAGGTCATTTGAGAGCACCATGGGTCATCACAGAGCGGAAGACGACATTTCCCGGCAAATGAAGCAATTTAGTATGAGGTACTCTGTCGACTAGGAAGTATAAAATTTTCTAATGATTTCACAAATGGTGGGGATGATAAGGTCACCTGCGCTCACGGGAAGTAGAATCAATTTGCGGTCTCTGTGATCGACATTACATCAAAACAATTATATTCTTAGAGTTCAGTTGGTATGTGGCAGTAACTTGGGAAGAGAAAAGATAGGTGATTCCGCTCGAAAAGGAAACCAGAGACAAATTTTGCATTTTTTTTTTTCGTCAAAAGAAGGAAAGAAAATTCTTTGATCATAAAACCTTATGCAACTCTGTAAAAATATTACAATTATTTCCTATTTTACCATTTTTTTCAATTTTCTCATTTCAAGATACAGGGTATCCATTTTTTTTTTTTTTTTTTTTACCCTCGACTTACGTTCAATCGTTGAGGGTTGTCGACCGTAGGAGATCTGAGGGCAGAAGAAACAGTTTCATCCTTCTTCCTCATAATCCTTTCAGTTACCCATCACCCTCTAGCTTGGTGGCGCCCATCTCCTCTCCAAGCTCGTGACCGACAGCTGAAGACCACAAAATAAGGTGAGGGTCACCCTCGGTCCGTACACTAGGCCTTCAGGATTTGAATTCGGAACTGTCCTTCACCTACACCGGTTGCCACCCAAGACTATAGGACCCAGTTTGTGCTGTTATTGAGGGAGAAGAAAAGCATTCATCCCTTTCCCAACGATATTAGAAAGCAAGTGAATGTAATGAACTCGAGGGGAATTCGAACATGGTACTTCAATTCCTTAATCCGAGCCCCTATCCATTATTTCACCGCACTTCCATACCCCTAGAAATAAAATGATCTCCCACTTTAGATTCATACATTTAAAATAGTCAATAATTTCTGACTATTGTCCTCATTTTTGTCGCTATATTTATTGCAACGTTTCAGCCGTTGTACCCTTCGGCCTTCTTCAGGTGGTTGGAATATCGAACTGAACCCTTTATTTCGCACGCTAGAATGGACTGTTCTAGTTCCACGTGCCATGTTTAATGGATGTCAGTTACCAGTTATCTCCTGTTAATTCCCCTCTCAAAGTTCTCCACTGCCATAACCGGGTATTGAACTCACACTCTTTTGGGGTCCTGTCACCCACAGAATTAGCATGGGATGAAATTCTGAAAAGAGTGAAACCTTTCCATCCAAAAAATAGAAAATAACTTATACTTTGAGAAACTTTTGCAACGAATGCCCAAATTTTGTACTGCAGTAATCAAGGTTAAAGGAGGATATTTTGACGAGAGTAAAATTTATCATAAAATGGTAATTTTGTTACAATAAGAATTCTAATACGAAGTAATGTCTCGCTTTTTTTAGCCATGTAGAATAATTTTCTCTTATTTCGAGTACAAAAAAACAACTTTTTAAAAAAGTTACCATGGTTTGTCTTAAACTTTTAAATTGTAATCTATCTATCTATCTATCTATCTATGTATATATATATATATATATATATATATATATATATATATATATATATATATATATGTGTGTGTGTGTGTGTGTTGTGCATGTGGGTGTGTGAATACATATATGTATTAATATATTTTGTGAGTCTAAAAGTGTATGCGTATGAATATATACGTGTATATATATATATATATATATATATATATATATATATATATATATATATATATATATATGAGGGATTTAGACGGACACAATATGGTACAGCTGTTACTTTTATCGCGATTTGATCTGAAATTGTCATTGTATAGTGCTTGTTTTGTGTGTAGAATTATTTGATTAAGTTATTAACCAAATAAAGTTGTAGATTACGTTAAAAATACGCATTTGTATGAATATTGCATCATTAATATACAGTATTTCTTCCAGCGCGTTCGTGTTTACACACACACACACACACATATTCTCTCTACATTTCATTGGCGACTGGTAAGTTCCCCTTGACCAGCTTCTTCCCACAAACAACTGCCCTATGGAACGGACTCCCTAGAGGATGTTTCCCCGATCACTACAATCTTCACCTGTACAAGTTTAGGATTAACCGTTATCTTCCTCTGCGTATAAACTACCTCTTACCCTGTAACCTCGGTTGGTACCTGGTTTGTACAGAATTATACTCACTGTATATATATATATATATATATATATATATATATATATATATATATATATATATATATATATATATATACAATGAGGATAATCATGTATATGCATATATATATATGCATATATATATGTGTGTGTGTGCGTGTGTGTGTGCGTGCGTGTCTGCGTATACGGCTTGGTGCAATGGTTAGCAACCTTGTCTCGCTGTATATATCTGTGTCTATATGTGTGTACGTTCGTTTGGATGGTTGCTCTCCCTATATTACAGCGGCATCATGATAGAAACAGCGTATATATATATATATATATATATATATATATATATATATAGATAGATAGATAGATAGATAGAGAGAGAGAGGGGAGAGAGAGAGAGTGATAGAGAGATAGAAAGATAGGTAGATAAACAGATAAATATCCAGTATTATAATTCCTTAATTTATATCATCGATGTTATTAAACACATGCGGGCGCACACTGACACACACACATATATATATATATATAGATAGATAATTAATAAAGAAAAGTTATTGGTCAGAGCATATATTGGTTAGACGAGGAAACAGTAGCATTGAAATGTGCTCAAGCAGCGTGATCGGCTGATCTAAATTTTACAAATATATAAATATATATATATTTGTTCATTTTAAGAGTGCATTTTTGACATCATCATCTTTAAACCCAGGCTGCGCCAATTAACCTTGCTAATACTGAATGAAACACAATGTCTTGGCGCTGCTGTGCACGCACCTGACGTGTGTATGCGGCTGCACGCGAAAGACGTACGCCATTTTGTTTACATTCGCCTCCATCGTTCTGTCTATTTTCTTGACGAATCCACTTCCCCGACGACGAGGAGGAGGAGGGAGACGACGGCGGTGGCCTGCCACCGCTGCTGAAACTACTAGTTCTACCGAAATTACTACTCGTTTTGGCCCGACGATGCTGGCTCTCAGCTCGGCGATGCTACGACTACTCTTGTCTAGCAGACGAGAACTACTACGAACTTCCTTTATCTTTCGCTTGTTTCATTCAGCTGCTACGACTCCCTCCGCGAGGGTGTGGCTCATCTTGCAAACATGACGCACAATTCGCACTCCTCACGTGACTGCGTAAAAACAGTCTACTCGTTTTCAAACAGCCACGAGTTTCGTGTTTGACAGTCGTCTCACGCTGTTGAGACAAAATCCTATTGAATACGTATGTATACACAGGCACATATATGTGTGTATGCTTGTGTGTATGTGTGTGTGTGTGTGTGCGCGTGTGTTGAAATCTAATTTTCCTCTTTCTTGCGAGTAAGGTCAGTTCAACCTCCGTATTCCTGAACAGGAGTATAAACATTTCTCAGGGTCTGCCAAAGATCAAACTATTTCGTGTACCCTTAAAATTCTTGATGTACTAATATTTAAAATGCTACGCCTTATCATTCAGTCTTGCACTCATGACTTCAACCCCTGTTTTGAGAGGAAATTTAACCTTGTAAAATTTAAACAAGAAATTTGTCAGAAAAAAATATCAATTGTTACCATTTGGTAAATTTAGTATAGAACCATTTCGCTTTCTAAACTATCTTCAGGGTATTTTGCATCAGCCCAAGCAGGTTAGCATCCGATGGCCCATTCGAAACTTATAAATTTACGGTTACCTTTTATAAGATTTGTAACTATTTCTGATTGTATGGTGAATCACTATTGTCGTTGCTAGTATTACGCTAGCGTCTACTGCAGACCGAAGATTACCAAATTATTTTAGTAGAACCTTGCAAATGAGAGTTCGAACAACAACCAGTGCGTCCCTATGAAATACCTATGTTAGGTTAGGTCACCTTTACAATTCTTGTGGATAACTTGCTTAATACATTAATAATTACCTTGGACAAGCGAAGCATTTTTTTGTGTTGTTTCTACTTAATTAAACAAAAGAACTAGTTCTTGTTCTCTGTACACATTTCAATAAATGTTTGACTGCTTTTGATTTCCAGCCTGTTCGAAATCCTCTTCTGTCGTTCCAGTCTTTAAGAATTTAGGTAAAACATCTGATGCTTCCAATTATCGGCCTATTAGCCTTCTACCTTTGGCAACGTACTAGAGGCCCTAATCAACTCAAAATTGGTCATGCGTCTCACCTCGCTGAGTCTACTTTTAGATAAGCAATATGGTTTTACCTTCTCTAGACCAAATGCTGATGTTTTAATGGCTATTGATGAATGTATAAAGATTTAGATAAGAATAGAGAACCTCGGGCCGTTGCTTTGCACAGCTCGAAAGCATTTGGCAGGGTTTGGGATGACTGACTTCTGAGCAAGTTGATATATACCATAATTCCCCATGTATAATACGCATTTTTTCTAAAAAAATAATAAGTAAAATTAGGAGTGCCTATTATGCACAGCTACAATTATTTTTTTTTAATTACCGTTTCATAGGTCGATTTCAATTGTGAAAATACTAATCAATAGAAACATACGACAATTTAACACAAACATTCGACGATTGCGACCCCATAGGGATTTCAAATACAATTATATGTGTGGCACCATTTAACGAGGCAGAAAGGGAAAAGAAAGAAAAGAAGAGGCTAAGAACCGAATCGTGAGTGATAAGCAGGAACACACACACAGCTAAGAGACAATGGATAAAAGGATATTTTGATAAGTAACAAATGGCGAAAGAGTGTCATTAAAATGACAGGGAAATTCTGAGTAAAAAGAAAGGGAAAGAAGGAAAGAATCAGATATGTTTTGGCATCGGCTGTGTTATCTAAGGATATGAAAACAAACTATTGGTACGGGAAGACATCTTATTATCAACTACAGACCGGCTGGCCAAAGAAAGAAAAAAAAAAAATTCAAATGAAAATGTTATTTCGTTAAGTGACGAAAAACAGACAACTAAAAGGACTTGGACAGATATGAAAAATTAAAAAAACACCCACGAGCGTCCGACGGAACCTTCTTGGCCTGCGATAATAAAATTTTGTTATCAGGAATTTGTACTGAAGGAAAATGAATGTGTTTTTCTTTCTTTCTTCGGGGCGACAGACTGACTGGAACTTTGGTGATGTTCCTATTTGAGACCATGTTAAGAAGACCACACATTCTGATAATTAGCGATAAAATACCTGGCGTAAACCACGTGTAGAACAAGAGTTATGACCGCCATTGTCATATTGTCCCGTTCGCGGCTGGAGAAATGATAAACCATTAAGGGGAAGAAAAGGGAAATAGAAGAGATAATTTTATTTTTCAGCAAGATATTTTTTTTCTTCCTGAAACAAAGCGGCAGATTCGTCCACGCCCGACTAAGACATCATTGGTCGAGTGGAGATCACGTGATGCACGAGGGAGGCTGTTGCCGCCCATCTGGAGGATGAGTAAGAGAGGTTGCCACGAAGATGTGGGGAGGGAAGTTCACGCCCCTCTGAAGTATGATGAGAAGGTGGGAGTGAGGAAATGTCCCCAAAAATGGAAAAAGGTGGTAATTCCTCACCAGAGAGGTGGATATGTATTTAGAATTATCGAGGAACCCCCCGGCGCCGACAAACTCACCCCGGTTTTGGTCGGCGCCCATATAAACGAAGCCACAACGAGCAGAAATGAGTCGAGACCCAGCAGTTCCCAGAGTCAGTCTCCGGTTGAGGCAAGCCTCGCAGATAGCTGACCAGGATTCACGCACATTTTCCGGACCCATCTCTTCAAACCAAGAACAATTATTTTGAAGAGCGACTTAGATCCAGATCACCGAAATAAGTTTTTCTTTTGACTTTCGTCCAAAGACCCACCGAAACACCAATTTCTTAGAGAGCAGACAACTTGAAGTGTTAAAACTTGCCTAGCGGAAAAAGACGTGTCACAATCCATAGAACGGGTCGGGAGATAGATGCAGTCCTATGTATCGAACAACTAGACATAAAGTTTGTTACCTTTTTCTTTGATACTTTGAACTTTTGAGTTTTCATTTTATTGCCTTTTATGCATATTTGTGTGGTATCACCCCCGTTGAACTCGGTTTGCAGTACGGCCCCGACGACTGATGGATTTCCTCTGCCTAGATCGATTCACAGCGTGGGTAGGCAGACTGGGAATCAAAGTAGGACGTCACAGTTGGTGCCGTGGTAGACTGGGATAGAACGACACGGTTGGCGCTGCGACCAGGGGACGACGTCACATATGTACCTAACAATATTTACAAATGTAAAATAAAATAAGAATTATTATAAAACTAAATTAGAATAATATTATTCTATGTTTAAAACCTTTTTTAAAACGAGTAGCAGACGCTGGCCGGAATGAAATTGGAGAGGTACATTTTATAAGGTTTATAGGGTTTGATTACCAAACAAGCGGTGCGTATTATGCATCAGTAGAAGCATTTTCGCACACTTTCAGCACAATTTTAGATGTGCGTGTTATGGATGAAGACGGATTTTACATGAGGAATTACGGTGAATAAAATCATGCATGAAAATAATACCAACAATAAAAATAAACCTTAAATCCCCATTTATAATACGCATTTTTTCTAAAAATAAATAAAATTAGGGGTGCATATTATACACAGCTACAAAAGTTCTTTAAAAACTTACCGTTTCATAGGTCGATTTTATTTGCGAAATGACCACTCACCACTAACATACGACAATTTGACACTAACTTTCGGTGATTGCGACACCATAGGGACGTCAAATACAATCATATGTACCTAACAATACTTACAAATGTAAAATAAGAATTATCAAAAAACTAAATTAGAATAATATTATTCTATGATTAAAACCATTTTTTAAATAAGAGTAGCAAACGCTGGCCGTGATGTAATTGGGGAGGTACAGTTTATTGGGTTTGATTGCCAAACAAGAGATGCATATTATGCGTGAGTAGAAGCATTTTCCCACAGTTTCAGTACAATTGTAGGGGTGCGGATTATGGATGAAGGCGTATTATACATGGAGAATTATGGGAGTTTTGATATTTCTGTACGTTTTTTTTTAACTGATTCATTCGTTCTTAACAAATATCGAAATGAAAGTTGTTCTGAACGACCACTGTTCTAGATTTTTCTGCAGTAATGTGGGTGTCGACATGGTGTCTACCCCTGGACCTACGCTGTTCCTAATTTCAATCAATGATCTTCCTGATGACATCAGTTCTCGACATGGTATCTATTCTGATGATACAATTATTTACACTTGTCTTAATATCAGATCTGATCTGTTCGGTGAAGTCAAATTGGCAACTAATCTAAAAAAAAAAAAAAGTAGTTACAATCACTTGATAACTGGGCTAAGATAGGACTTTAATTTTAACGCTTCTAAAATGAAATAGCCCTCTATCAATCCTCTGAATGACCCAATTTCTGCTTTCCATCAGCATGGCTGATGCTAACCTCCAGGAGTGGCTCGTAGCGCCTTCTTGTGTTAACATATTCCTCTGACATGAAGTAGTAAGTTTATTTTGAATCAATTGCTATCTGCTGCTAGAAAATTTGTGACGTGCTAGACTCTTTCTCCCTCAAATATCTACCTTATATATTTATATGTCTTCCATTTGTCTATGGTTTGAATATTGTTGCCACATATGATCTGGTGTTCCTGCTATATTTAAAGATTCTTGATAAAATCCAAAAAAAGAATTGGCAATATTATTGGTCCTGACATGGCACCTTGCTATCATTCACTTTTTCACCGCCGTAATCTAGCTTATCTGTGCTTTTTCTATAAATACTTTCATAGCAATTGTTCTGAAGAACCTTCCTCTATGGTACATAGACTTTATGAATTTAAGCGCAATACTAGATTTGCAGCAAGGACTCATCATTTTACAGTTGAGATGGCTAGATGTAAATGAAAGTTCTATGCTAATAGTTTCTTTTCTCGTACTTTTCACTTGTGGAACCTTCTTCTGGTTCCACGTTTTCTAGCTTTTCAAAAGTTTAAAGACAATGCTAATCGTTATCTACTGTCCTCCTGGCTACTTTTTTCTTCTCGCTTATGTGTAATATTTCTGCTTCTGGTTCTTTCACATCGAGTAACACCACATATCTTAGAGACTTTACTGCCTTGTGAAACTTTCTATCGGGTTCTTGCTTCCCAGTCAATTTTTTTTAAAAAATTTAAATGTAACATCAATCGTTATCTTCTGTCATTTTAATGCATTTTCTTTTATTGCCCTCTTTTCTTTAATAGTATTTTTCTCGCATACTCTCTAACACTCTCATACTCTCTAACCCTAATCTCTAACTCCTTGCGTCTTACTGACTTCAATGGCGTTTTGAGTTTGAATGCTTGCATTTGTTAGAATTTGTCTTTTGTTTTTATTTGTTTTGAAAAAAAATGATAGGCTGCTTGGAGAAAATTATTATTATTATTTGTGTATGACATGTTTTCTGCTTTGTATCCTGTACAGCTGAGACCCAGAGTATGGTCCTCAGGCCCTATAGGGGAATTGTCACTAAATTGATAGCACTTTTCTTAGTATATGAGATGTTTCTAGTAGGGAGATCATCTGGGTAACTTGTATGTTGATGTTACCTGGGACCCTGTTAGTAAAGTTGCCCATTTCTTTTCTTACGGAGCCCAGAGCTCCGATTGCTATTGGTACAGTCACAGTCTTCATTCCCCAACATCCTGTTAATCTCCAGGTCCTTGTATTTCAACAATTTCTCGATATTTTTCATGGAGACATTTCTCTCAGATGGTACTGCTATGACAATAAGCATAAACTTCCTGAATTTCTTGTCTTTTATGATCATATCAGATTTGTCTATATTTCTGAGATGAGGTATTATGTACACTATTTACATTATTCGGACTATTGTCCCCATCTGTGTCGCCATATTTATTACAACCTTTCGGCCGTTGTACGCTATGGCCTTCTTCAGTTGGTTGGAATGTCGAACTGAACCCTTTATTTCGCTCACTGGGGTAGACTGTTCTAGTTCCACGGGCCATGTTTAATGGATGTCAGTTATCAGTTATCTCCTGTTAATTACCCTTTTCAAGTTCTCCACTGCCTTAACCGGGTATTGAACTCACACTCTTTGGGTCCTGTCACTGGATCTAACCAACGCCTTTATCCACTGTGCCATGTGTCCTCGAGGCCGAAACGTTGTAATAAATATGGCGACAAAGATAAGGACAGTAGTCCGAATAATGTAATCAGATTTGTTATCAGATTGGCTGGCATTTATTCCCCTGTTAGTTGGAATTGGCATGTCTCAGAGGATAATTACATTGCTATTTTGGGTAACTTTGTCTGGTTGGTGCTCATATCATCTCTCAGTGGTTTCGATTTTGGGCTTCTTGCATATCTTCCAGTGCACCTATGTCGCTACCTTGTTATGTCCCTGGGTATATTCATTTTTTTGAGATATTATGGTCAACGGTTTCGTCATATTTTCCGCAGACCCGCATTTCGGGTGAGCTTCTGATTATGTGACAGTGATAGCATCTGGATGTGCACCTTTGGCCCGGAGCTGCAATAATAATAATAATAATAATAATAAAAAAAATAATAAAAATATTATTATTATTATTTATTTTATTTCCATTGATTTCTGGTGTGTACAGATTTCTTTCCGTGTCCCGTTCAGAGACCTAAAGTTACAAATGGCATCATGACATTTTGCACTGACCAATTAAAAATCAATAAACAAATAAGATAAAATAAATAATAATAAAAAAAAAACAACCATATTTTACATAGATGAAGCCCTTCGTAAGGTGTGGGCTGTATTCGTGAGAACAATCTTTTATATTTCTTTAAGGCATGGGCTGCCTGGAATCCTTTCAATGAGTCTATTGGAATCTTTTCCAAACAATCTGAGGGCTAAAACTACAACAGGAATTGTTGATGTTCTCGTGTGTGACATTCTTGAGATTTCGATTTCAAGGTCCATGTATTTTGATAGCTTTTTGAAGATCTTCAAAGATACACTGCAGTCTGCAGGGACTGCCATATCAATAAGGAGGCTTTTTTTGGTCTAATGCATGGGCAGTTAGCTTTGATTGTTCTGTCTGTGTGTATTGTTTATTATTATTATTATTATTATTATTATTATTATTATTATTATTATTTTTATTATTATTATTATTATTATTATTATTATTTTTATTATTATTATTATTATTATTAAAATTGCTCAATATTGATAGTAAAATATTAAACTTTGATGTACGTGACTCTCTGTAATACAAAGTTCGATACGTTTCTTTGAGTGGGCGTTGAATTTAGTGTCGGCAAGTTCAACTTCTGTGCGAGTCCGTCAATCTGACTTGCTGAGCCAACAATGTTTAGACGGCCGTCTCTCAATAAGCAGAATATGGTTCGAAGAAACTGGTTATAGAAATCAGCGCTGACCGAAGAAGAGTAAAAAAACAAAAAAAAACAAAAAGGCAAAGACAAAATTAAGGAAAAAAAAAAAAAAAAGAGAGAGAGCTGTAAAATGCCTGGCGTTCGCTTCCTCGGGAATGCGCCTCTTTGTTCCTACGACAATAAACACTGATGTTTATCTTCAGCGTTATGAGTCGGAGGCGACGTGCATGAGGACATGAATCACTGTGTTTCGCTCTTTTCACTTATTTATATATACATTCGGCCATCCTTCCCTTTAAATCAATTACAGTTGTCTTCTAGCGAGCAAACCACATACGGAAAAAGAATAGCCATTGCTTGTCTCGGAGGCTGATGCAAATGAGAATTCGCCTTTCATTTGTTTTTTCTTACATAAGATCTTGTATCAATATTGGTTTAAGCCAGGAAATATCTATCTATCTATCTATCTATCTATCTATCTATCTATCTATCTATCTACTGAAAAAGGACAATGATAAACGATTGTGGTATAAATGAAGGACAGATATCACGTGCTTTTTCTATAAATACCTCCATGGTAATTGTTCTGACGAAATTTCCATTGTGCATATGGGGACGAGTTAGGGCAACATAGAGACTTGGAGGTATTAT
>OZ010589.1:51094721-51132221 GCA_963932145.1 Acanthosepion lycidas | reverse complement strand
AATGTATAAAGATATCCAAATGTTGACCAATTTTTGTCTTTATTCAAACATTAGAACGGCTCATGATCAGACATAATAGACATTCATTGTCTTTTATATTTGAACACACACACACACACACACATATACATATATATATATATATAAGGAGAGAGAGCGAGAGAGAGAGAGAGCTGTCACAGGAATCACTTATGCGCAAATAACCCTGGTAAACATACGAATTAATCTCATCCCCTATCAATGGGTTAAATATTACGGCTTTTATCTGGAAAAATCATTTTTATCTCCCAAAAGTTTATATATATATATATATAATTGATGCATGTTTCATTAAATAATATAGAAAGTTGTGTCTAGTCTAAGTAAGTTCCTTTCATATTGTATAATAAGCTTAACAACATTATCATTGAAAGACGAATGGAAATCACCATATTGATACATCTTTAAATGTGATCTAAGCTTTCGGCTTACATAACCCATATCATATATATATATATATTAATTGATTCATCGAGACTGATAGAAACCTCAAGAAGCACTGGACGGCCGTTTCGTCCTATATTTGGGACTACCGAGGGAATCGAAACCCCGACAGTTAGGTTGGCAAGCGAACACTATACCAACTGATCCGTCGGGCCTCGGCGACGAAGAGTTTGCAAATCAGACTCTAAGAAGCGCCGCTCACTCCCACATTCCGTGGTGGAACTCAACTGAGATTCTCTCTGACCATAGGACTGAGCCTCCTGGAGCCACGACTACTCTCACCAAGCCGCTCCAACTGGAGCATTAGAAGCTGGTTCAAGCGATGATAAACACACATAGTAATGAGGAGGATTTGATAATTATATTAATTAATTATATTAGGTTTCTATCAGACTCGATGAATCAATTAATATAATTATCAAATCCTCCTCATTGCTATATATATATATATATATATATCGTTATTATTAAGATATATGTATTTCTTTTCATTATTAATCTTCCCCCTGTCTTAACGTTTGTTTATATCCCAATGTTGTTAACTGGACAAGACGCGCCACAACACAGTGAAGAACAAACACCTGAAGAAGCCATTACTAAAGGTTTAATTTGTGTAGCGATATAGCCATGGATGTTTGTCTTCATTTTGATTAGCTCTTTTGAATATTCTGTATACCTAATGCCAAGAAAGATGTGTCTTATTGGATGTGGGACATGAGTGGGAGGGAGGGTAAGGACGTATCCAGAAAAGCAAAAGGTGCAAAAAAAGCGGCATTTTACAATCCGAAATATTTAAATCTCACGAAAGTTTTGATGACATAAAAATCAAATCAATCGATCAACATAGGAATCAACACGACATGGTGACTTCCGGTTTCAGGCTTCGATGCCATCTTCAGACCCAGTATATATCCACGCTTTCTATATCTATGTTTTTTCCGTATATTTTTCTTCATACATACATACATACATATATATATATATATATATATATATATATATATATATATATATATATATATATATATATATTATTATTATTATTATTATTATTATTATTATTATTATTATTATTATCCTTTAATTTCTGGTGTGTACTCATTTCTTTCCGGGTCCCGACCGGAAGCGTAAGATCAGAAATGACATTATGACATTTTCCACTGAGCAATATAAAAGAAGAACAAAATTAAATCGATAAAGCCCTTTGAAATTTGTGCGCTGTACTCGTGAAAACCTTTTCTTTTATTTCTTTAAGGCATAGACAACGAGGAACCCCTTCAATGAGTCTACTGGAATCTTTCCCAATCATTCAGAGGGCTCCAAGTACAACATGGATTGTTGATGTTCCCATATACCACATTTTTATGATTTCGATTTTTCCACTGAGCAGTTTGATAACCCCCCCAAAAAACAGCACCTATTTTACATAGATAAAGCCCTTCGTAATATTTGGGCTGTAATTATGAATACATACCTTTGTATTTCTTTAAGGCATGGCTACCAGGGATTATTTCAATTTGTCTATTGGAATCTTTTCCAATAAATCCGAGGAAACCAATTGTTAATGTTCTCATGTGCCATATTTTTGATATTTCGATTTCATGGTCCTTGAATTGTGAAGCTTTTCGAAGATTTTCAAAGATATATTGCAGTCTGCAGGGACTGCCATATCAATAAGGAAGCAATTTTTTTTTTGTTTGCCGTCTCTAATGATGATTTCTGAGTGAGAAGCTTTGATTGTTGTGTTTGTAATTCATTGTGAAGACCCATAAAATTGTTACAACGTGTCTGGGTGATGTTCATACCATATTTTTTTCAGTTTCCTTTCCGTAGACGTTGCAGATTTTCCAGTGTAGATATGGAGCAATTATTATTATTATTATTATTATTATTATTATTATTATTATTATTATTATATATAAACAAATCTAACATATATAGGCAACGTAAAGATATGGCAATTCTCGCCTAGGTATTTATGCTGAGAACACACCTATTGACTCCTTCAGTCTGATAGGGTTCCATAAAGCAAAAATGGCAGTTGCTCAAGCTTTATGCTCTGTCTTCTTAATTCTTGTTCTTTCATTATTCTCCCTTCTTAATAGTATTTTTCCTTTTTTTTCATTCTCTCTAAAACACAGCAACCCATTGCTTCTTAGTAGCTTTATTGCCTTTCCAGGGAGTGAAATAATAATAAAAAAAAGAAACTTCAATTACATATCCCAATGTTAAGAAAATTCACAGCTATAGAGAAAAGTATGTTGTGAAGAGCCGTGAGCGTGTACATTCTGAAGGAATTTTAGAGATTTTTCCTTACGTTACTTGATTTAATGCCTTTACTAGGGCTTTGATATAAGAAAGAACAAGCCGGTGTTTAATATCTCGCCATTATTCGGACAGTTATCTTTCTTGGTCAAATTATTATTGTTCTATAACAGAATGGATATTGCATTGCACTCAAATTTCACACCAGACTGTCAAAGAAATCCAAACACAGATTTCACCTCGGATTACCACAGACTGGGTAGCTGGGAGTGAGATTTGCTTTTTTGGTTGTTACATGAAAGCCAGTTAGCTGTTAACATGCCTTGTAAATTTTAATGCCTCCAAAAATGAAACTGCTATCATTTAATCATCATAGAGAAACGTTTTTTTCCCTCCATCAGTATGGCTGTTGCTAACCCCCATAAGGGCAACTCATTACGCCATCTTGGCCTCACGTTCCCTATTGAGGTGAAGTGAAACAATTATATCGATTCAATTGCCAGTTGATTTTCAGAAATTGAAACGGAATATCAATCGTTATCTGTCTTAATTCTTGTTCTTTTATTCTTCTCACTCTAATAACTGTTTTCTTACTTATATTATATAACTCTTAGTAAACCTTAACAGCTTAGTGACTTTATTACCTTGACTTGGATTTAAAAAAAGGCAAGAGAACTGTCTTGAAATTATGCAATTCTTATTAGTCTGCAGCAGATTGATTTTCTTAATTTTTCTACTGTTTCGATTTAAACACTGCCTTCATCAGCTTTTATTTTTCCTCGAAAGACTTCCTTGTTTGAATATTGTTGTTTAATATGAGAGACGACTCATTTTCATTATATATATTTTTTATGATATTAATATTCTTGAAGTCTTGTAGGATGAAAAGGATCATTGTTTGTCCTGGAGATATTATTTAGCTTAAAACCTATTAGTTAGAAATTTCACTAGAAAGAAAGAAAGAAATTCTCTCCCTAATTTTTAATTTCTTCAATTCTAACTTTAAACTAGTTAATTACTATATGAAGGACGCAATCCCTATCCTACCGAATAGGCTAGTCCAATACTGTTCTACATTCATTATTAAAATTAGTGTTGAGAAACAAATTTTTGCTGTAATTCTTCGCCTAGCTTAAATGCTTTTCTTTATAATGTTCAATTAAATATGGTAGATTGACTGCTTTCTTTTATTCAATCAGTTTTCTTATTATGTGCCGGTGGTGTCATGGATAGCGGCTCAGAGTGAGAAATCGGAGAGCTGTGTTCGAATTCCAGTCGAATTCGTTACAATCCCTTATGCGTAAATACCCCTGCGAAAGCTATGTTTACATCTCCCCCCACCCACCCACTACCCCGACTATAGGGTTAAGTAGTAGGTCTTATATCTAAAAATGTTAATGAAATATTCAACCGGGAAAGAAAAATTCTAACAATACAAATATATGTTTTGGCTTTAAATAACCTAGAAAGATTTGATAAACCTCCATCTTTTGTTTCGTTTTACATTCGCAACACCGACTTCTTCAAATACGTATTTGCTGCTCAAAGCCACTTATCTTGCCGATTTCATTTTAGCACTTCCCAAATCTCATTTATTGTGACAATATTAAATTTATTTTTTATTCCTATCTTGTCATTTTTTTAATTTGTTTGTGTTGATTTCAATCTTCACTGAGAATACCGGCAAAATATTTGCCTCTCGCCTTTTATAAAGAAAAGAACACAAATGCATGATGGGATTTTTTTCCTAGCAAATAAAGTTAGCCGGTTTTCAGTTTCATATGACTCAGTCCCGATCTGTCTTGTCTTGAAGTCAGAACTCTATATTTGTTTGTCCGAAATTACTTTTGTGTCAACTCCAATTCTTAGTTTATGAACATTTTGCCATATTACTTTTGATTTGATTTATTATGCTTAATTTGCCTTGTATATATTGTTTGCTTGCTTTATATTATTTTTTTTTGCCCTATTGTTTTTCGTGTTATAGCTTATTACAAACTTTGTCAGTTATGTTTCTTGGACAGTTCTGTTATTTATTTTTGCATCTAACCATGGCTACACACCCCACAGGTTATGATCCCTGCACGTTTCTGCCGCGCTACTCACTCTACTATTATCCCCTGTTCACTGTTACACAATTTCCAAGACTGTGTCCACACAAATCGGTAACAAACTTTTTTGTGTTTATTTTGAGGTGATATATTTCTTCTGACACATGGAAATCTTTATAAATCTAAAATAAAAAAAATAAAAAAAATATTTTTACATATCTGCCATGTGAAGCGAAAAAAGACAAACACATTTTAGCTGGCGTCATTTACAGCAAGATATAGGGAAGAAAGAGATATATAATAGGAAACCCAGAAGAATTCGCTTTCCTTTATTCCTCCCCCCACTTTACCTTTTCAGCGCCTGCAGCGCTACAACAAGAGTAGGGAGGTCATTGTAATTCACACTATGAAAAGCAGCCAGTCGAATCACGAGAGAGAAAGAGAGGGGCATCATATCTTGATCGCCTTATACATCTTTGTCTCTCTCTCAAGTATTATTAAACGAACCGAACAGACGCGTACGGCAACTGATAAAACCTAACTAGGATTTGCGTTTTATGCGTTCGTTTCCTCTTTAAATAAATAACCTGGAAGAAAATTATGGTGGGGGGGGCGAATCAGATGCTTTTGAGAGAACGAGGAAATAGTGTCTGAGTGATTTTTAATAAACAGAAACGTTTGGTTATAAACTATATGAAGGAGATATTAATTTGATTAACATGTAATTAAATATTGAAATATTTTTCTGGGGGTACTATATTTAATGATAGCCAATAAAAGAGGCATTTCAAAACAAAGGACGAGGAGAGAAAGAAATATTTTTTATAGTTTCCGTAGACGGTAAATTAAAAAAGAAAAAAAAAATCCCCAAAACGAAAGCTGGTCGGATTCCTCATTTTATAGTGTTCTATCGAAGAGTAAAGGTAGTGGGTACAGCGACTGAGATAGAAGGAAGATTAATAAAGACAAAAAATACATATATCTTAATAATAACGATATATATATATATATATATATATATATATATATATATATATATATATATATATATATATATATATATTATAATAATGGACTCTTCCGTCGGTTTCGACGTATGGGGATCTGCCAATGGGTATATTTGAAGAAGAATTTAAGAGAAAGACTCCTTTAAATTTGGATGAACGAGAAGCTATTGTCAAAGAAGAATGGAGCAAAGTACCTATCAGCTTGTGTAGTGATCTTGTAAGGAACTACCAAAAATTATTAAAGGCAATAATAGAGAATAAAGGCGTCCTGGGTATGAGAATCAACTACATCCGCGCCCTGGGTATGACGATCAACTACATCTGCGTCCTGGGTATGACGATAAACTACATCCGCGTCCTGGGTATCAGCGTCCTGGGTATGACGATCAACTACATCAGCGTCCTGGGCATGGCGATAAACTACATCTGCGTCCTGGGTAAGACGTTAAAATCCATCCGCGTTCTGGGTATGTCGATCAAGTGGGTATGACGATTAACTACATCCGCGTCCTGGGTATGACGATCAACTACATCAGCGTCCTGGGCATGGCGATAAACTAAATCTGTATCCTGGGTATGACGATAAACTACGTCTGCGTCCTGAGTAAGACGATCAACTACATCCAACAGCAAGGCCTCTGATCAGGAAGTTTTAAGGAGCGTGGAACCAAATCTTAATTGCTGGTGTTCCCAAGTCCACCCTGACTCGGGGTGGTAGCACCTGTTAGGGTCCCAGCTATGGGCAAATAGTTAACCCCGAAACTGAGGTAAAAAGCATTATAAAATATTACCAGCAATTAGTTTTTGAAGAAAAAAATATCTATTACCAGCAATATGTTTTTGAAAAAATAATATTGCCAGATATACGTTTTTAAAAAATAATATTATCAGATATGCGTTTTGAAAAAAAATACTATTACCAGCTATAAACTTTTGAGGAAAGAAGTATTAACAGAAATAGATTTTTGACAAAACAAAAATATTACCAAGAAAAAAAATTTGTCGGCATTAAGTGATCCACTGGGGTTTATATGCCGTAAACTGAACTGAATCAAACCAAGAATAAAGGTTACAGAATTGATTACTGAGACAAGAGGGCTAATAATTTTGTCCTATGTCAAATGTTTTTGGCGTTTTTTAATATTATTGTTTGACATTAAAATAAAATAAAAATGTTAATCAATTATTTCATGATTTGTGGAAAATGTACATGAATTTTCTATGATAATTTGAGGTATTGCAGCTTTATTTGTAATTATGGAAGGGGAGGTGAATAATTCTATGGAACATTTGTGTACAGTAGTCAAATAACTCATGATTAACTATTTTAAAATGAAGCTCAGTAAAGTTACATGAACCCTCTGTGGGCTATATGGACCCTGGTTGAGAAAGACTGGCCTAGTGGAAACTAGCCCATTCCTTTCCTGCATGTTTACTTTTATTACGCGCAGCCACAAATAGACGTCTGTTGCGATCGGAGTTGTTATGCTTGTATAGCCGGAAATAGTGATTATTGTGGGATGTAGTAGCAGAACAGATTGGTGTTACTTTGAAATTTAAAGTAAATATGGCACTGACAACCAATCAGAAATGTTCAATGAAATAAAACGACCTAGAAAACGTTTCCAAAATTCAAAAGCTTTTTCCCGACCCAGGACATTACTACTGAAATGAAACGTAGTACCTATTTCACGCAAATTTTATGATTGATTCGTTTTCTACGACTTATGCACCCTGAGGAGCTTATTTAACCCCTTTACCGTCCTAGACGTGTATATACGTCTTTAGTGAACGTTTCTTTTTTTTTCAGACGCGGACGAATAACCAGGCCCAAGACATAATGCTCAAAAACCAGCTACAGACGTGTTTTTACCCCCGTTAACGAGATTTTAATAAAATCTCCTCGACTAAGCAAAGAAGATTTACCAAGGTAATCGCATCATTTCAGACTTGACATCGCGTTTTTTTGTTTTTTTTTCAAACGCTAAATATAACAGTTATTTGGTTGGAAGGAAAAGTCTCGCGGCTTCTCAAGAAATTTCATATTCTCTAAACCACGTTTAAGCATATAGATATTTGAGAAAGCATCTTTTGGAAGCCATAAGTGAGCAAATTTGACTAAAAATCTCGACTCTTTTTATTCCCCCAGCGCCGCCATGGCAGCGTCGACTCTAGCATAGAAGATAAAAAGGCATGCCCATCTCGTTGCACTAACCGCCAACTAAGTAGATTCGGGGATTGCAGTCTTCTTAAATGTCGCCAGGTCCTTCGCGTTTAAGATACGAAACCAACTCCAAGACCTCTGGCAAGAATTTCTCTTCATTGGCCAAAAGAAAAAAAAATCATTGTCAACTGTGAGATATTGTCAGGAATGTTGATTTAGTTCAGCATGTCCACGTTTTCACCAACGAGAATACCAGAAAATCAACGAGGGCCATTGACAGTTAACGCCGTGTGAAAATTTTGCATTGAAGGTCATTTATGTGTCCAGGAGAAACGCGTGATCCGGTCGAACCGCTTGCTAATCATAGTTAAGCACTTTCACGATCGTGTTGCCCATAAAAACTGGTCTTGCTTTTCTTATTTCAACGCTATGGCAATTAAGTCTAGGGTGTCTTTGATAAGGAGACCAACACGCCTTCCCTATATACCAAGAACTGAATGTTGTTACCGGGATATCATGATTTTTCTGCTAAATATTATGATTACCTGAAATTAATAGTTGTGAAAAAACTAGAGCAGACTTTATAAGATACTTCAAAAATATATGTGCAATTGTAACAACTATTATGGAACAGAAGTCTTTTTTATGTAGCGAAATTAAATTTTTTCTTATAGTCACCAGCCGTCTTTTACCTTCCTTTTTTATTTTTTTAAAATTTTTATCACCCACAACCGCACATTTCTTCCTCATCACCTTCTGGATCTTTACACCGTCTTCAACACCGTCCACTTCAGGAATCCCAGCATTAAGTATATACAGTATGTATGCAAATATATATTACAAGTATTATGGGATAAAGCGTGTGCGTTTTTTTTTTACTACCTCTGTCCCATAATTGTTGTTGCATCAAGTGTATAAAATATGCATAAAACTTAAGAAATATTATGGGACAGAGGAAGTACTTCTTTTTTTATGACATCTGTCCAACAATTATAGGTAAATTCAGTATATGAAATGTGTAGAAGTAGGTAGAAACAGTCTTTTTTGACCCTGTATCATAATCGCTGTTTTATTTATTATGTAATATTTGTTCCAATAAAACTGAAATTGTTTAGTAATTCAATGCTTGGGACAATTAATTTTAATAAACATTCAACTAATTAAATTATATTTTGCAATTTTGGCATTTAGGATAGCATCAGGATTAAATTTCATTCAGTTTCGTGGCAGATCTTCAGGTTGCAGGTAATTCTTTATTTATTTGACAAATTCTATCGCAATTATTTTCATTTGAAAACATGACGCCATTTGACAGGGAAAACAGTTAAAAAGTCAGGTACAGAAAATCCAACGACAGCCACTAATCAATTGACTATCACACTACCAGTAAAATAGACAAGATGTCCATTAGGCAAAGGTACATTTAGATTGGGACCTTTAGCTTTGCGTAGCGCTTTTTTTTTTTTTTCATCAGTTCACTCCAAGCAAGGGGATAATACCACTGCGCCATGGGGGGGGGGCTATTGAGAACGAAAGAGAATGAAAAAGAAACCGGAAATCTAATCTAAAATAGGAAACAATGGATAAACCTTTACTCCTGTTCAAAAGACCGGGGAGGAGTGTGGAGTTGTTAGGTTTGCTGATCGTCCGGTTTATACTCATCTCCGGTCTTTTGAACAGGAGTAGGGGTTTATCCCTTGTTTCCTGTTTAGGATTGGGTTTCCGCTTCCTTCTACTGATTCAGCTCTGTATCCTAATGTCTTCGCCTGAACCCTGAAATTTTATTCTCTAACTATTTATTTAATTTTATTTTATTTTTTCTCTCCTCCACCAATAGGAATAGATAGGTTCGACTATCGCCTGGTTCACACTCCTCCCCCGTCTTTTTGAACAGGAGTAAAGGTTTATCCATTGTTTCCTATTTAGGATTAGATTTCCGGTTCCTTTTCATTCTATTTCGCTCTCAATAGCCCCATGGCGCAGTGGTATTATCGGCTTGTTTGACGGTGAATTGATTTCAAAAGAATCTGAAGGCAGAGCTAAAGGTCCCAAACTAAATGTACCTTTGCCTAATGGACATCTTCTCTATTTTACTGGTAATGTAATAGTCAGTTGGTTTGTGGCTGTCGTAGGATTTTCTATACCTGACCTTTTAACCGATTTTCCTGTCAATTAATGAAAAAAAGCATTAATACAAGCAGTACCGGATTAACAACAGTTTGTCTTAATGTCCTTAGAGACGGATAGCAATGTAATTGGCCCTGATCTGGCATCTCGTCCGCAGTCGTTCTCTTACAGACGTGCCGTTGCTTCCTTCTGTCTTTTTTACAAATTCTTTCACGGGAAATGTTGTGGCATATACAGGCGCCAGAAAGAAAGACACGGAAGGCAACGGTCGGTTCAAAAAAGTATATTGAAGATATATACAAAACAATAGTGTTAGTAATAAGTAGATTAGCACTGTGTCTACTACTCCACTCCACTTCACTTCACACTCTGCGCTCCCGTCCGACTTTCGCAGTTTGTATTTATGAGAGAAGGAAGAGTTCATTATATTATAATAGAGTTTGCCACAACAGTAACTGCTCCGATGGGCTGCTTTCGATGGTTCCCAGAATTTAAGCGTTCAACTAGGGTGGCATCTCGCTTACACACTTTCACTATCGAAACTTTTAAATGTAGCCGTCCCTTCTAATCTAATATCTTCATGTCTTGCACTTCTCGCATGTGGAACTCCCTCCCCTTTTTCTGTTTCCCTGATAGCTATAATCTCCGAAAATTTAAAAAGTAATGTCAATTGACGTCTCCAGATGCCTTGATCTATCCCCTATCCTTTTCTTCATCCTTTCCTCTATCACTCCTATTTGCACTCGCTCCAACTCTCTGTAACCGCTTGCGTGCTTGTGACTTCCAGCCTTGTTTGGGATGAAACGCTTAAAAAAAGCTTTTAGACTTCACTTAATACCGAAGCCTAAAGATATTATCTTTATTTTATTAGCACAGTGTATTCATATTGGTAAATGATTACCTGTTTATGTTGATATTATACAGTACGCCAGAAATAATTCCTATCTCTCGGTGCCCCTACTTCAGACCTTCACACCTAGGACCGGCTATGCTTTCTTCACGTTTGCAAACCATTCTTTTTTTAATCGATTTCGTCCAAAGCAAGGCAGTAATACCACTGACACAGAAGGCTGTACTGGGTGTTGAAGTTTTAGAAACAGAGACATTACTAAGGAGCAAGAAAAAAGAAGAGTAATTTTGTGATGTCAAAGGACACTCGTTGCCACTTTTGTGATGTCAACGAATACTCGTTGTCACTTTCGTAATGCCATCGTTGTAGTAGAGACTTTGTAATCGCAGATACAACTATAGTGACGCCGTTGAACAATACTGGTGTCTGACGCCTTCTAATAACACTAATAGTACTTGCTCGATAATACTCGCTCGAATAGTAATACGTATAGTAATCCGAATAGAGAAATAGTATTGATCTTCTAAGCGAGGCTTAGATGTGGCACATGGGCGAAAATATGGGGCACCCAGTGAGGAACGAACTCACTATTCAGTTGTTACAGTTTTAGCAAGACAAGCTTGGTAACCATTACACCACGCCGAGGCGCCCACTAATGATTTTCTAAGCCCGGCTTAGATGTGGCACAAAGCCGAAAGTATGGAGCATCCAGTGAGGATTGAATTCACTACTCAGTCGTAATTGATCTAGTAAGACAAGCTTGCTAACCATTACACCACGTCAAGCTGCCCTGAATAGAGAAATAGTATAGAAAATAGCGATCCTTATAGTAATAGAGGATAGACTAGAAATGGCGATCCGAATAGTAATAGAGGATAGAGTAGAAATGGCGATCCGTATAGAAAGAGAGGATAGACTAGAAATGGCGATCCATATAGAAAGAGAGGATAGACTAGAAATGGCGATTGTGTAGACGTCACGCAACCTCCTACATATGCGTTTCCTCTATTGTCACGTGTTGTACTTAATTTAATAATGGGATCGCCTGTGTTTGCTCACTGGCGATCTATGTTCAAACTCAAGTGTCGGCAGCGACACTTTATTCCTATATAAGAATATCGGTAAAAGATTACCTGTTTATGTTAATATCATGCAGGGTACGACACAAATAATTCCTACATATAACACCCATATAATGGTAAGACATTAGTGACAATGGTGTCCTCATCTTGCTAATGTGGGAAGTATTTCTGCCGCACGATGTACAATCTAATAAGAATTTCAGGAATTTGTGACTTCAGACAATCAGCAGCTCTAAGGAAAACTTCCAAACTCAAAATTTCATATTCTAAATATGATTATACACTAAAAGTTTCTTCTATAGAACTCGTCGCTTGTGAAACTCGCTCGGTCAATTTAATTCTTTTATTATTCCCTCCCCTTAATGCTTTTTCTCATATTATTTCACACTCAGTGAACACTTGCGTCTTAGTGGCTTTATTGCCTTGTTTGGGTGTGAAATGATTTAAAAAAAAAAATAGGGATATCTTGGTAGCTAATGTATCCCAGATGTGAAATACCGAGGAAATTTGAACAATTTATGTCCCTTGTTCCACGTACGCGTGGGACTATCAATTTAAACACGTTTCTTCCATAATATATAGCCGCATGGTTAAATGCAGACTTCATACGAACATCCCAAGGGGATGTTTTCCGGATCACAACAATATTGACCTGTACAAGTCTAGAGTTAAACATTATATTCTCCTCCTATCCATATAAACTTCCCCTTAAGGTAATCCTCTACCTCGAGTAGAGTGAACCTTACTATAAAAAACAAAAAGAAAAAGAAATACCAATTTTTTTTATATATACACATTTTGTCAGAGCTGAGTAAGCAAGCATTAACTTAGACATTCATGAACATTCCTGAATGAAAATAAAATAAAAGTATGTCCCCTAGCCCGAACACCCCACTCCCGAAAAAATGAACACGCTTTCTTGGTTTAAGATTTTACATAAATGATAAAGAACAAAAAGGAAGAACATCTTTCAACAATTTTTACGTGTTTCTACACTAGCCATTTTGATTTTATCGCAGATATGACCTGGTCACTACAAGGCATCATATATTCATGGAAAAACAAAACAAAAAACAAAAACAAAAACAAAAAAAAACCTTCTGATGCACTCCTAGCTGTTTAGGTTCGCCTTCCCCTGTCGGTTCTCTAAGCATATGTTTATTTTGATTAATGGTTAATCTAATTTCGATGCTGCATTCTAGTTACTCGATTCTGTTTTTTCTTATTAGTTATCTATTTTGTTATGACAGTAATGGTTCTTATTTCAACGAAGCGGCATTTTCGCTGCTCAAAAATAATTGCAAATGGCTATTATCGAAACAGTATGGCGCCTATAATAATATGACCGCTTTAGGTTGCTATAAATGTTTTTTTATTTTCTCTATAAAGGATTGTATCTACGCTGAGATGATGCATGTTTTCATTGTGTAGGGTCATGAAGACATTGTCATTAAGTTTTGAAAGTTTAGTTTTAGCAGAAGGCCACAAGCATGCAACACATAGTGTGGATCAAACTCACTACAATATTAATGATCTGCGACTCCAGCTTGCTAGCTACCATGATGTACTGCCATCCGCGAATCTTGAATCGTTGGAAGTCAAGAGTACCTCGGCTCGACATCTGACCTATTTGCATGATCCCGTTTACACTGTTGGTTCTGACTTTGTAATCTCGTTTCCAACTGATGAGCGAGATTTTCGGAAGAATAAGCAATCCATCAATAAGAGTCTCTCAAGCCCGTGAAAATTGATTTAGCCATTCCTCGAGCGCTAGAGAAAATTTCCGAGCATCTAGAATAGACCTTCACAGACTTAGTAAAGCAGGAGTAGGTAGGTCCGCCTATGTCCGGTTCATGGGCCTTCCTCGTCTTTTGTAAAGGGGGAGACGGTTATCTCTTGTTTCTTCTTTAGGATTGTATTTCCGGTTCCTTCGATGATCTTCTCATTTTATTTCATTCCCAGCAGCCTCTTTTTTTTCTAAATTTCTTGAGGTTAAATGTTTAAAAACTATGTAATTATAATGGCTGATGGCGCTACCGTTCCCGGGCTGTGGAAATGCCCAGACCTAAATCAGTTGGGCCCTGTTATATAGTGTGTCATTACTGTGTTAGTGTGAACACTGATCAGGTTGATCAAGGTAAGGCGATATGGATAATCGGAGTTCAAACGGGATATGATAGCAGGAGCAAGACAAATAGTACATTTTCTTTCTGAAATTGTGGGGATATTAGACATCGCTCGATCTATAGTGCCATATGTGAATCAGGATGGCTGATAGACAGCATTACTGCTCACTGTGAACCAAGCAGTAGTCGACCGGGTTAACTTAATGTTCCTAGTCAGAGACATTAGCCTTGAAGCTAAAAAAAGAAAACCCAAAAAAAACAATCAATACTGGCTCAAATTAGATTTCCGGTCAATGCACATGGTGCCAGAAAGATAACCAGCAGATCTATTATTTTTTTCCCATGTGCCGCGTTCATATCCGTTCATGGTGCGCCAAACCTTCCTATCCCTTATGGCCCTCAAATAGTTCTCCCTTTGTCAAGGTCTCGCCCCCGTTCTATCATCAGTTCGCTCTATGATTCGCTGATTTCGTTAATGTTTTTTTGCCCTCAGTATGTGAGGGTTAAGATTTCCAAGCCTTCCACTTTCGTTAAGTGTCCAAGGAATTTTAGCAGGGTTTTCTTGATTCCGAGTATCAGTGTTGTTTTTCGCCATTTCCTTTCAAGCTTACTCGTTGCTTACTCGCCCCGTCCGTGGCATTCTCATTAGCCATCTGTAGAACTACATTTCTGTAACCTCCAGTTTTCTCCGCACCCGTGGGGAGATTGTCAATTATTCCCTGCCAGATAAGAGGATGGATATAACATAACAAGTCAGTACTTTTTCTTAGTTTTTAACGAAATGTTTCTGTTTCTCAGTAACTTTTTTTTTTATTAAGTCCACCCCAAGTAAGGTATTAACACCTGTAAGACACGAGGGGGTCACTGTGTGTGGAAGAATCAAAAAAAAGAAACATTACAAATGCGCGAGAAGAAAAAGAATAGTCCGGAGGACAGTAGATAGCGATTGACATTGCATTTAAACATCTGAAAAGCAGTTGGCTCGAAAACGTGGAACCGGAAGTGCGAGAAAAAGAACTGTTAGCATGGACCTTATGTTTGCATCTAGCCATCTCAACTGTAAAACGATGAGACCTTGTTGCTAATCTAGTACTGCGCTTAAATTCAAAAGTAGTTTACGTACCGTAGAAGAAAGAGCCCATCCGAACAATTACCATGAAATTATTTATAGAAAACGTAATGCGAAGCAAACTTACGGCGGTGACTGAAGCCAAGTTGCCAGGTCAGGACCAATAATATTGCCGATTCTTCTTTGGATTTTATCAAGGAGCCCAAGGTAAATAGCAGGAGCACGGGACCATATATAGCAGCAATATTCTAAGCATGAAGAAATGGAAAATTTATAGATATGCAAAACAGACAATGGAGAGGAAAATTGTCTCGTACTTTCTTAGCAGCTGACCTAGCAACGGAATCCATATAATCTTTCCAATTCATATCATCTGAGAACGTAAGACCAAGAAGGCGGAACGTGTCACTTTTCAGGAGGTTAGCATCAGCCATGCTGATGGAAGGCAGAGAATGGTCTCACGGATGACTAATTGGGAAAAGTTTAGTTTGAGAGCTGTTAAAATTTACGAGCCACCTTTTGACCCCGTTAACAACAGACTGAAGATAGTTTCGGCCATCGGCTGGCATTTTGACCTTTTCGAACTGATCATAATTATTATCAAAACAAGAAGAAATGGTTATGCCAGTTTGAGATCTGATGCCAACGTGAACGTCAATAATGAAAATTAAAAAAAGAAAGCGTAGGACCAACGCATTAAGACGAACGGATCTAGAAGAGTCAGACTAACTTTCAGTTCACGATTTGATAGGAAAAACTGGATGAGTTCAAAAATTAGTCCAGAGAGACCGTAACTCTTCAGCTTGTTGAGAAGATCCCGTGGAAAGCTTTCGAGAGATCCAAAGCTGTATCCCGGGCTTCACCTTGTTTTTATCTAGAGCTTGATAGACACTTTCCGCAATTATCGTCCGTACATCAGCTGTTGACCGCGAGGAACGACAGCCATATTGCTTGTCTTAAAGAAGGCCATGCGATGTGAGATGTTTAATCAATTCAGAATTTATTAAGTAGTTTCCCCAAAAGAGGTAGAAGCCTAATAGCCCGATAGTTGGAAAAGTTGGACTCTTCACCAGAGTTATTAAAAACGTGGACAACAGATGTGGATTTCCAACAAACAGGAAAGCAAGTGGTAAAAGGGATTTATTATACAGTTGATACAGAATGTTGCCAGTTCGAGAACACGCACCTTAAGGACTATGACAGGGATACCATCGGGTGGGGATCCAGATTAGAAATGATAGCAGAAACCCATAGTGGGAACTATATGCCAAACCCTGCTGAAATCTTTCGATATGCCCAAAGCAACAACCTGAGCTTCACCATTCTTATCTAGAGCTTGATAAACACTTTCAGCAATAATTTCTAATACATCAGCAGTTGACCTAGAGAAACGAAAGCCATATTGTTATCTGAAAGAAGATTCTACGAGGTGAGATGCTTAACCAATTCCAAGTTGATTATAGATCCTAGTACTTTGCCAAAAAGAGGTAGAATGCTAACAGAAGGATCAGATGGTTTTCCTGAATTCTTAAAGACTCGAACTACAGAGGAGGATTTCCATCAAGGAGGAAAGCAAGAAGAAGCAAGCTATTCCTTGTACCAGTTAACAACAGACCCTGTCGAACTCTTTCGAGATGTCCAAAGCAACAGCCCGAGCTTCGCCGTTCTTATGTAAAGCTTGATAAACCTTTTCCGCAATTATCGTCAGTAGATCAGCAGTGGAGCGAGAGAAACGAAATCCATATTGCTTGTCTGAAAAAGGAACCCGCGAAAAGAGATGTATAACGAATTCAGGCCATTCATGCTTACATCCTTGCTACATTAGGGGGTTGGGATGACGAATCAGCGTCATTAACAGTGCAAAAGTGGACAGCTGTATTTAGGCGGGGAAGGGAGAGTTTTGATGACGGCCTAACGTCTGGACATATTGCAACTGCCATCACCGAGGAAAACATTGATCGTCTACACTACCTGGTGATGGATGACAGGCCATTGACTATAAATAAAATATCCAGTGCTATTAACATATCGGAGTTAGGGAGTTGAGAATATTCTGTACGAATAAATTGTCATGATGAAGGTTTCTGCTCGGTGGATGCTACGCCTTCTGAAACTTGATCAAAAATACACCAGACTGATCACATTACGGTATAAAATCTGACATTGTTTGAGGCGTATCCAGATGCTTTACTTGAACGTTTCCTAGATCAGGATGAGTGATGATTGCATCAATTTGAGAAGCCTTCACCACCTGCTCCAATAATGCCAAGGTTGTTTCATCTTCAGAGAATGTGATGGCTTCAGTTTATTTGGGATGCAAAAGATTTTATGTTTATTGATTATCTTCAAAAGTGATACACCATCAATGGAAAACAATATGTCAATTTGCTAAGGCCGTCACGAAAGGCTATCAAAATCAAACACAAATGAAAACTGACGAAATGAGTCTTGTTTTATCTGGACTATGCTCGAACACACAAGTCCTTGGATACAATCGCCGCTGTGCATGACTCTGGTCTTGAACTGGTTGATCACCCTCCCTGTTCTCCGGATCTGACTACCAACTGTTGCCCAACAGGAAAATAAAAAAAAAACAACACTTGGCTTGGAACTAGTAATGATGACGCCATATCCGCTGTTAATCGCAGTGATGATGACGCCATATCCGCTTTTGATGACTTTCTTGACGAACAGGATGAATAGTCCTATATGAAAGAAAAAAGCGAAAAAAAACAAACAAAGCAAAAAACAAAAACAAAACAATACAGTTATCAATAAAATGAGTTAAAATTAATTCATGCAAGATTTCCCAACTCTAGCATGACTTCTTTCAGTTCACGATTTGATAGGAAAAACTGGACGAGTTTGTCTGGAGACACCGTAACTCTTCAGCTTGTTGAGAAGATCCCGTGGAAAGCTTTCGAGAGATCCAAAGCTGTATCCCGGGCTTCACCTTGTTTTTATCTAGAGCTTGATAGACACTTTCCGCAATTATCGTCAGTACATCAGCTGTTGACCGAGAGGAACAGCAGCCATATTGCTTCATAGGCTATAAACTATTCAGACCACCCGTGTCGAGAACGTTTTCCTAAATTCAGCTGCCTGCCCACATTTGCACTTTTGATAAAGCTGGAGCATTACCCGCTAATGTAGCAACCAGATCAGCAGGAATGTCCTTGGATGCTAAACTCGTTTCCTGCACGTAATTGGTAACCCTACCTACGATGTCATTTTTTTCCGGGTTTTTTTTTCGCTTCTAGTTATTTTCGAAGTTTTTTTTGAATAGTCAGATGCTTACTTTATCTGGAAAGAAACAATGCAGTTATTAATGAGAAGGCTTCTAGCAAACCTCTTCATCGTCCACTTATGGACTTTTCAGCGTACCGTCGTATACATTCTATATGGCAAATTAGTAAAAGCTAAACAAATTCAAATTCGCGCATTCGAATCAGTTATTACCTTTCTTTCTCTAACATTCATGATATTGGTACCGACTTATCCGGTGTCGAATCTTTCCTCCTCGAAATGTCTATCTCTCTTCGAAACTAATCTTGAATCCTGTGATTGCTCGATTCATGGCGATCTTCCTCTCTTTAGGAAGGACTCTAATGTCCATATGCATGGCTTGGGAATTTATGCCCATGTACATCACCCGCTAGCTAGGGAGCACATTCTTGAAACTCCAGACCACTCTTGCATGTCTCTCCTCTCTCTCTCTCTCTACTAAACCCAGTCAGTTATCTCTTCTTTTTCTCCAGTTCCGTTTCCTCTCATGATTGATGCTTGCTAGATAGTATTTCTGATAATATAGACAAGGCCATCTCCCTACACAATTACTACCTACCATGCCCAGTGGCTTAAGCACTCCGTCAGTGACCTCACAGGCATCCGAACTCTGAACTTCTCACTCCCTCAATCTCTCACGCAAGTGGTGGATTCCTCACGCGTTTCCCCACTAACCCTGGTGCACACGCTTCTCTTCTAGATCTTTTTTTTAACTCTCTCTGACTCATGCCATACTCTGCAGCTCTGTCCTCTCGGTATCTCTGATCATGTGGTAGTGTCTGAAAACATCTCTTTCCGCTCTATCACAATAGAACATCTTTCTGTTATCAAGGTGCGGATAGGGACACGTACCGTGATTTTCTTCGTGATGTATCTTGGAATTAATTTTTTAAATCTTCCTGCTCAAAAATGCGCGTCTCAGGTCTCCTCCTGAGTTAAAACCAGCATAGATGATTTCATTCGAGCAAGAAAATAAAAATTTAAATCGTTTTATTCCCTTTGTTTTCACCTGCATGCTCGGCCGTTATTGCTCACAGGAATATACTTGATTGACACATTTGACTCTGCTCGTAATGAGTGCAAACGTGTCGACAAAGAAGCGAAGTTGCTGTTTGCTGATAAAATGAACCCTAGCATTTCGCAAGTTCGGTTCCACAGATTAGTGACAGTTTTGCAAGTGTGTGCTGAACAACAGTAAAAGCTCAATCCCTCCTCTATTCAATCAATTCGACGTCCTGATATCTACAGATGTTAAGATTGAATGCTTTGCTTGTAAATTCTTTTCCAACTCAACACTCGATTCATTTGGAGTACCTAAACCCGATTTACCCAATACGACTGAGGTTCCACTGTGATATGCGCATAACCACGTCACTGGTCTTTTCTAAGGTAGACATCCATTAGGCAAACGGAAGTAATGGGATTTCCGCCATCGCCTTAAAGAAATGTGCTCCCGAGCTGGCTCCAGTTCTCTCGAAACTCTTTAACTATTGCCTCGATGCATCCTACTTTGCAGATTGTTGGAAGTTCTCCGTAGTTCCTGTTTTTAAGAACTCCGCAGAACCTTCTGACTCACCTCTAACTATCACCCTTTTAGTCTCCTACTGCTTTTCGGGAAAGTATTCGAGGTTTTAATCAATGTTGAAGTGGGTAAGCATCTTACCATTCACGACCTATTCCCTGAGAAACAATATGGCTTCCGTTTTGCCAGTTCAACCACTGATTTGCTTACAGCCATCACTGAATACATACATACACACACACACACACACACACACACACACACATATATATATATATATATATATATATATATATATATAATTATTTATTTAAAAATTATAACATAAATCATACGTATTATAAAACCCAGGTTGTGTGTGTGTGTGTGTCTGTACGTTTATATATTTATATATAGATTTCCTACATTTTTTAACCGATTTCAACAAAACTTCACAGGACTACGTAAAATTACCATGCGGTGGTTCTGACAGCGCCAAAAATTGGAAAACACAATTGTTTTTGCATGAAATCAATTTGAAAACACGATTAAGAGGCATCACGAGAATGAAAGGGGGAGAAATCATATCGAGTTATACTTATTATAAAACCCAGGTTGTTTGTGTGTGTGTGTGTGTGTGTGTGTTCGTTTATATATGAGCTCGAATTTCCTACATTTTTCAACCATTTTCAACAAAACTTCACTTTTTTTTTGGCAGGTAGTGTTTCTTAATGTCTTGCACACTTTTTCTTTATTTTTACATTCAGAATGCTTTAAAAATTCCATTTACAAGACAATTGTTTATAATAAAATTTTATCAATCGGTAGACTCATAACAATTGAAAACAATGTTTTTGTTTGAGTTTGGGTTTGACCAATTCGTAAAAAAACAAAAAAATCATAACAAAACAAACAAAAAAACTAATTAAGACCTGCGTGTCCGTCAACCTTAAACAATAATCTTTGTCAATTTTATTTTTCAGTCTTTATGATGGTTGATACGTGATCTATCTCGTACTGTTACATCCCCGGGCAACGCCGGGCTCTACTGCTAGTATGTTATAAAATCACTACAAAATAGCCATTTTGTTTCAACAACTCCGGTGTCTTATCAAGTGATGATGTTAAATTGGCAATAAATGGTTTCAAAAGTTTCAAATTAATTAACGATCCTTCGTAAAGGGAAAACGCTTTTACAAAAGCTAGAATGACCAATCAAAACACAAGTATAGGAGAATTCAAAAAACTTGACAACGAAGTAAGGTTATAATAGCTTTTAAGAGGTTTAAAGTCGGGTTTATATTAAAAAAAAAGAATTTCTTCTAACCAATAAGTATTAAATATGATTAAAATTTGATATCAAAATTAAAAGTAAAAAATTACCAATTTTAAAATCTAAATTTAATCTCTATTAAGTTTAAAATTATAAAATTACTGAAGAGAAAAGAAAAAATATACATGTTATTCAATTTATTTCTTCATTGAAATTAAGTTAGAATATACGCTCATATCAGCTGATCTTCCCGACAAAATGTATACATTTTAATCCCACGTGTGTGCGTGTGGTGCTAACCTCTCGCGTAAAACAATACACACACACTCAGATTATAATATATAAGCACCCAGACATATTTATATATATACACACAAAAAAGTGACGATACAGGAAACATCTCCACGGTCCTTTATAAAATATAAATATATATCAAGCTATTCATAATAACGACCAAGCTGGACCTATGGCTCTAGAAGATGTTTAACAGGGCTTGGTACGCTGTTTTCAAACCTAAGCTACAGGGCTACGGTACTACTGGACAATTGTTAAATTTAATCTATTTATTTCTATCAAATAGTAAGATGAATGTCGTTTTGTCCGAGAAATTTTTATAGAAAACATTTGTCCTCCGACAGGAATCGAACCAGTATCCTATACGGAACCGTCATATAGTCTGACGTGCCTTAACCGATTGGGCCACAGAGGTGCGTTCGGTTATTTTACTGCTTTTAAACACAATTCTGCATAATTTTCTCTCATACATACTCAATGCGTATCCAAATGTAAAGAAATGACGTCACACATTATATATATATATATATATATATATATATATATATATATAAATATATAAAGAAAAATAAATATATATATATATATATATATATAAATATATAAAGAAAAATAAATATATATATATATATATATATATATATATATATAAAGAAAAACTGTCCTCGTGAAAGTAGTGTAGCTTCTTCCTTTAAAGTCGGTCTCCACCCCTCCACCCCTCCACTCCTTAGCCATCTATATCTTGAGACTAGACACAATAAATTCGAACAACATCTAGCCGACACATTGGAGTTAAAAATTAAAAATAAGAATTTGAAATGCTACATATGACACATTCATATCCTCTTTCTCACCTCACTTCCTCACTTCGTTAATTTTACGTATACTTGATGAGGTCCGTCAAAAATGTGTGAATTTCTTTTCATTTTTCATTTTTCATTTTTCATTTCAATTTTTGGAAGTAAAGTCTGATGATCCAGAGCCCTGTTAAAGGGGTTATGGTGAAATAATTTATTACATGGAACCTTAACGTGGTCTGTTTTTATTCAAATATATAAATATATATATATATATATATATATATATATATATATATATATATATATATATATATATATATATATATTATAAAGTTTCATCTTTAGTCCATATATATATATATATATATATATGTATATATATATATATATATATATGGACTAAAGATGAAACTTTGACCTCAGTTCACTTTCATGTTTACGTACGGTCTAATAATTTGTTTTATTATTTCTAATTTAATATTATTCAACACATTTGTTCTTTATTTCCCAATATAGGAATTTTGCTTAAAACTTTTACTTCGTGCAAACGGCTGAATTCCCATTGCACTTGCGAGTTCGCCATCACTCACCTCGTAATTCGGCATGAATCCAGAAGTTGTCGGACACGTACCCATATCAATTTCTATCATTTTAATTTCACCTCTCAAATTTCACTAATTTATTTAAAAACAAAATACAAATCTGCCAGCTTAATCGTAGAACATATTGGTGAAAATATCTGTGGGGCTCAACATTATACCCAGCATACTATTGCTAATAAGGATAGAAAAAAAAAAAAAGGATTGTCTTTTTAAATAATCATTGATAATGCCAAAGCAGCCACTGGTGTTGTCTCCACGACAACATCGATCGATCGACATTACCGATGGCTTCATTGTTCCTGCCTCATTAAAACCGTTCTCCCCAAGCCGTGACGCTTCGTTATTGTCATACTGACCTTATCCTTCCTTTCTCTCTCTATCCACACAGTAACTGCCATTAAATCCCCAGAAATACCTTCACCATCGACGCTAACTCACGCCATAATAGCTTCCCTGATCCTTTCACTCCTACAACAGTAAATGATTATTATAACTACAAAACGGGAAGAAAAGAACCGTTTGGTACGGCAATGATGCAGGAGTGCCAGGTGGAGGTTGAAGGAAGCCGGGAAAATGGAAAGTTTTACGCAGGAAGCAAGCCGATAACAATACGAGATGCGACATTGGTGTTTGGCTTTGGCTACGAGAATGCAACCAGGGAAGAGAATAAGGGTTCGTAATTATCAACATGATTCAAATGTTGCTACGAAAAAGGTATTTTCTGTTAAAAAAAAAAAAGAAGCAAATAGTTGTAGATGGCTGAAGGCAGCACTTGAGAGAATTTTAAAGGCTGCTTTATCTAACGAAGTCGAGGAGCAGATGGAGGGTGAACAGGAGGCTTTGTATTTAAATTAATCGATGTTAAGTATATGTCTCAGGAGATTCAGGTCGATAGCTAAAAAGTCGAGATGTGCTCCCCATAATTTGGCCAGAAAAACAAAATCTCTGATATCGAGTATTCACCGTCTATCTGGAAGTTGTCCATTGTCTTTTGTTAGAATCGCTCTAAAAGCGATAATGTTCTCAAATTGTATCGACAAGAGTTCGTAATAAGTTTGTGTATGCGATAAATATTCTCCGAAATTTTGAGTATGAGTTCATCTATAAAATAAATTGCAAATATATATATATATATATATATATATATATATATATATATATATACGAATATACACACTTACACACATCATACTTACTTACTCCCTAAGAACCAAATAACACACACAGAAACACTAAACAGAGACACATACCCTCTCCAGGACCAATAAAACTGTCAAACTGACCGGGGGAATTCAGAGCCGCATAGATCCATCCAGATCTTATCTCAAATATCAACTTAAAAGAGACTGTTTGACCAACACAAGGAATGTTAAAAGATTAATTATTAAAAAGATAAAAAAATAAAATAAAAACAAATGAAAAAACAGACAAAAGTTCATTTTCTCAATCAAGCCATTCATTTCTGTAGTTTACTGCTACCAGCAAGCAGAAATATTTCTTCTCCTGATGATGGTCATTTTGGCCGAAACTAGTCGAGGAATCTAAATGAAATAATAATAAAAAAAAACGAAAGAATATTAATCTACAACCCAGTGTGTCTGAAGATTTTAATTTTTTAATATTTTTTTATTGTTCAATATATATATATATATATATATATATATATATATATATATATATATATATATATATATATTATCCTAATCGCGATGAAACATTACTAAAGCTACCACCACCACTATTAAAAATACTACTCCTACTCCTACTTCTACTACTAATATATTTTCTTCTTTTCTTCGTAACAATTCTTTAATTCATGACAAGCCTCGTAATACATACATACATACATACATACATATATATATATATATATATATATATATATATATATATATATATATGTATATATATATGAAGAGATATAGTCTTAAGATGTGCTATAGATAGAGCCTGTGTAAATATAAAAGTGAATATAGAAGTCAACACTTAGCGGCGACAGTCTGTTTCAAGCCTGACGATTGTATTGAGCATGAAACAGACTGTCGCCTCTAAGTGTTGACTTCTATGTTCACTTTTATATATATATATATATATATATATATATATATATGTATCAATTATATAAATTACTAATTAAAGAATACCGGACACTTAAAATCACATAGGTAATAATTTTTTATTGTAATCAAGTGTTTGATATTCTTTAAATAATTATTTTTCTCTGTCTTTTGACAAAGGGCTCTATCTGGATCTATATCCTCCAGGAAATTCCATACGGATTACCATATTGTATCATTACTATATATATATATATATATATATATATATATATATATATATATATATATATAAATGTGTGTGTGTGTGTGTGTGTGTGTTTATACATCACATTCTCATTTAGACATTTCTGATTGGATAAATTAAAGACATTATGTCTGCTAATGTTTAATAAAATCATTTCATACGCTTGAATAACCTCCCGTTTATTCATGCTAAATGATCAGAGAAATGTGCTATAGCTGTTTAAATTTCATTCATTTTCATTTCCCAACTACTTTCGAATTTTTTCCAAGAACATCTTCAGAGGTGCAAGTAGTACAAGACTATATGTTGTTCTTAAGTATAAGTATTTATACAAAGATGTGCGTTGTTATCAATCACCATATTTTTTCATTATGCTGAAGATGATCTTGGAAAAATATCGGAAGTGCTTGGGAAATTAAAATAAAGGAAATGTAAACAGCTATATCACATTTCTCTCGCCCTTTAACATGAATACACGGAAGGTTATTCGTGAGTATAAACGGTTTTGTTAAAAATTAGCAGACTTAATGTCTGTAATTTATTCAATCAGACATCTCTCTCTCTCTCTCTCTCTCTCTCTCTCTCTCTCTCTCTATATATATATATATATATATATATATATATATATATATATATATATATAATGAAAAACAAACCACTTTAAGGTACCATTACGATAATTTATTTCACCTAAATCCTTTTTTAAGGATCATCAGGTAAAACTTCCAACAACGAATTGAGAGGAAAAAAGGGATTAGAAATTGGTGGGTAGTGTAATTTTTGTAATTTAATAGAGGGGGTTGAGAGTGGCAGTTAAACAGACAATATAAAGTATAGGGAGGGGTTAATTTTATATCTCTCTTAAGTATGTTTTATATTGGAGTAGGAGGAGTGACAGAACCATGACCTATTTAGATGGTTAACAAAACGGAAATGAAATGTAGAAAATGTATACAAGTGAGTCTTATGGTAAAGAGAGAGATAGGGGGGGAAGGAGAGATCGATTTGTTATATATATACATACATACATATATATATATATATATATATATATATATATATATATATATATATGTATATATATATATATATATATGAATGAAAAAACAAGAGGAAAACTATACTGAGTTTAAACGACGCGTTTTCATTCGATGGAATTTATCAAGGCAGATTTATTTTGCAACAAGTATATATCTTACATTTACTAAACATTCTAAAAACGCTCATAAATATTCAGCAAGTCAACGGAAAAGATTTAGCTGTTAGATCCTAGATTACGTCATGCAGCATCTTTCAAAAGAAAATTTTCTTTGCCTTTCTTTTTTCTTTTTCGAGTATACTAAATGGCGTATTTTAAGGTTTAAATACCCAGACAGTTCAGTTAAGCTCTTATTGAGCGTCTTTAAATTTAAAACTTTCCTTTCAAAGAGATGCGAGATATGAATTATTAGGTTGGTGCAAAAATAATGACGTTTTCTAACATATGTTACTATGTGAGAAAACGTCATTATTTTTGCACCAACCTAATATATAAATTCGAAATGATGGCGTCCTTTAAACGTGTTATAAAAAAAAAAACCGGAATCTACACACAAAACAACGGCGCAAAAAGGCACAGGTCATGTAAAGTTTAACAGCGGTAAAATGGGATTCGGCGAGCCAGGTTCAAAATCTAGGCATGCTTGTTGCGTTCACGTTGGCACAAGGATCCCTTTAGCTATGGTTTAAACAGTAGGGTAGACTGAGCTTTCAAGCCTTAGCTGGAGGCCACTCTAGGAGAAGAAAGACTCTGAGATCCAGACAATCGAAAAGGCAGCTTGAAAATTTCCCCCATATTCTAATAATGGATAATAAACAAACAGACGTTGTGGAGAGTCATGAACGTATAAGTCCTGAATAGCTGCATCTTCTGTAAGGAATGTTGGTTCGTTGTCGTGCCAAAGGGGTTTTCTTGTCAGAGTCCATCTTGCATATTTACAAATCTACCATTCGTCCATGCATTGAATACTGTTGCCATATCTGGTCTGGTACTCCTGTTATTCATCGTAAGGTTCTTGACAAAATGTCACGTAAATTTTAATGCCTTCAAAACGAAACGGCTCTCATTTAACCACCATAGCGAAAATTTCCTGCCCGCCATCAGCATGACTGATGCTCGACTCCTTCAGGGCGTCTCGCTGCGCCTACTTGGTCTCAACTGAGTTGAAGTAGAACTACTACATTGAATCAATAGCTGAATCTACAGCAAGGAATGTTGGTTCATTGGGTCGTGCAAGAAGGTTTTTCTCGTCAGAGTTCATCTTGCACATTAAAAAATCTATCATACGTCCGTGCATTCAATACCGTTGCCATAGCTTGTCTAGAGCTCCTGCTATACAAACCAAGGAAGGATTTGCAATGTAATCGATCCTGACTTGGTATCTCAGCTTCAGTCACTTTCTCACCGACATGACGTGGCTTCCCTCTGTCTTTTCTCTGTTGAGCTTTTTTCCCCCGGTTCCCAGACTATGTAAGTTTAAGCGTGCTACTAGATTGGCATTTAGGTCCCACCCTTTCACTGTTGAATTAGTTAAATGTAACCGCCACTTTTCCCGCCTGTAGAACACCCTTTCGTTGACTTGCTTCCATGATTCCTACAGTCTAACCTTCCTGGGGTTAAATCATTTAAAAAAGTTATAACAAATTGTCATGGGAACTTACCCCTAATAATAATGGACTATTCCTGACATTATAAATACTGCGCCTCTCAAGAGGTATGAGGGAGATTGTAAGACGAGGAGAGATAATTGAGAGCATATTGTAAGGGCATTGGAATAGTGATACTTGTCAAGACAACATAGTTCACTCTAACCAAATCTGATAGTCATTACAAAAATGATGATTAGAATTTTAATAAAACCTAAACATATGATGAAAGTGAAATAGACCAAACCCGGATATAAGAGAAACACGGATATAAGATACTTTTTATCCGATCCCGACAACTCTCTTATATCCGGGTTACACTGTTCTTGTCGAAACAACATAGTTCACTCTAACCAAATCTGATAGTCATTACTAATACTTCTACTTCTTTGTATTATATTTCTGTTGTAATATATCTTTGTATTTCATACCTGTGTTCGTGTTCTTCTTTCATTGGTTCTAACCTTGGACCATCACCGTGGTACAAGGAACTTGGACCCTAACACAAATTTAGTACTGAAGAAAAGCAAATTCATCATTGGCTAATCGGTACCAGGATTAGTTTTGTCCAGCACCAGAAGATAAAAAGCATAATATTAACATAAGAGCTCGAGTCATGTGTTTCAATAGTCTCTTCAGATGAGAAGTCAAATATGTGCGTTATCGCGTAATTGGATAGCGTTTCAGTATAACAAATCGGGGAGCCGAGTTCGTTCCATTGATTTACACGCCGATAGCCTTGTGAAGGTGATGAATCCACTAGTATCCCTCCAGTTAGATGTTGAATAAGAATGTCAGATTGAATATTTATGAATGTGCTGGTGTAGGGATGTGAATTTTCACTTGATCTCGCGTGAACGACAAAAAGATTCCGCGAAATTTAATAAGTATAAAAAAAATGAAGGAGAAAAAAAAAATGGAGGTAATTCTAATAAGTTGCAAAAAATCAATCAAAAGCGAATACTGCGTTCCTTTGGCCTAGAAAAACCTGTCAGAAACAATATCGATTGAAAAAAGCAAAAAAAAAACAAAAAAACAAACAAAAGAAAATAGATTGATATCCCCTGATAAAATCTGGAGTAAGCACCATGGCCATACACTAATTCAACCTTCTTTTTTTTTATTCTTTTCTCAGCGATCGAAACATATATAGAAAGTGGGAAAAATGCGCAAAATAACAGTGGCCATCGGAGAGGTGTCCCTGTCTTCAGAAACCGATATCTGCTGACCGACTTCGTTTTTCCCAAGACCTTATCTTCTTGTACTTATTCGAGCGTACAATCACAAAGCCTAGAAAAAGTTTGGTATACAAGAACGCCAGGTTTTCTATAAATATTTATGCTTGATTATATCTCATGTAGATATCTCGGAAATACATTCTGTGGTCTATTCCTATCTCTGTTAAATTCCATTAATAAAATCACACTCATGAATAAAAGTAATAATACCGAAAACAACGCAGACAATTAGAAGATGTTTCGACCTTGTGCCACATCAAAGCTACGCTTAGTGAATCACTATAGAATTATCAAGTGTTTGTTCATTTAACGAATTCCATGGTTATACGTGGCCATTGAATTATCTTCTGACAAGGATACTTTTGAATTTTTTAGTTTTGCAACATTTCCGGGTCATTTTTTTTATTTGCACTAGTTCAATGATCAAGAGACACTCGTGGTAGAGTATTAATGAGGGCTATGATATGATCTAAAGAACAAGTAGAAGGAACTGAAAATGATGAGGATATGGGGGATAAAAAGCAATTGAGCCTTGGCATGAAGCTGTTAAGGTTGTTGTATTTAGGGAAGCATCCATGCGGGAGTTTGTTCCACAAAGTATCAGTTATTGTGGTGAAAAAGATTTCTGAGTGGATCTTCCTCCTTACAAATGGAGGATAGAAGAAAAGGAGGGGATTTGACTCCGTGGACGTAGTATGTCGATTCCTAACGATAAACTGTTTTAGTTGAACTCATCTGAATATTTGCCATGGAAATAGCGATAGTAGATATAAATTGCAACTTGTGGAGTGGAAAATATGTTAATCCCAACAAGTCTGCGTAAACGATTTTTAAATCTATCAAGAATAGAAATTTCGGGTTTAACAGCTCCAGCCCGGGCATTTCAGCAATGCTCAATTTTTGCCTATCTCTATCTATAAAAGGCAGGATGTATGTGTGTGTGTGTGTGTGTAAAGAATACACGGCCGCAGTTTTCGACGGATTTGCAGCAAAATTTACAAGCATATGCTCCAAGTTAGCGGGAAGCCCAAGACCGACGTTGCATTTCCCAACTCCCATCGACAGTGGAAATAATCGATTTTTCATGCTTCTACTCCAGTTTTCATGTAGTTTGCGGTCATTTTCTACTGGCCAGAGTGAGACCCTATAGCTGGCTGCCACGAATAGCCAGGAAGATTCTATTGGCCAGCGTGAGAGCCAACAGCTGACTGACACGAATGTTAACTAGCATGATAGCATGCAGAAAAAAAATCATAGCTGCATTCATCCCAAGTGGGAAAAATTTAAATCTGCATGGCACTTTACTCCAATTGCCTCATTCGCTTGTTAAACTCAACGTTGATTTTGATTCCGCAGAAATGGGTTGGGTCTCAAAAAGTATTTGTTGTTAACATTCTTTTTTCATTCGGTTTTTCCAGTTACGAGTCCTTTATTTAAAGCTGATCGTTTTGTGTTCATTTTGTTTAGTTCTTTTTTCGTGACAGACTTAATGTTTAGTATAGAGCTTCGAAGAAATTCGCAGTGTGAGATAGGCAAGAAGTAAGGCATGTAGCAACATCAGCACGGCAAAGGGCACTCCTTTAAAGACAAGGAAGGGCAAAAATATTTTAAGTCAAGTGATAGCGATTGCTGTATGAGTCGTACGATTTTTGAATCAAGCACAGACAACGCCGGACCATACTGCTAGTTGTAAATATATAGCATGACAGAAGGAATCAAGTACTTTTCTAGAGCGTTACAAGCCGACTATGATCTCGTCTACAGTTGCTCTCTCACAGACGCGCCGTCGCCTCTCTCTGTCTTTTTTACAAATACTTTCATGGTAATTTCTCTGATCAGCTGCTTTCACTGGTTCCCAGACTTGATGAATTCAAGCGCCCTACGAGGCTGGCATCCCGCTCTCACCCTTTCACTGTAGAAACTTTTAAATGTAGCCGTCTCTTCTATTCCAATAGCTTCATACCTCGCACCTCTCGCCTGTGGAACACCCTTCCCAATTACTGTTTCCCTAAGAGCTATAATCCCCAACTATTCAAATGTAATGTCAATCGCCATTTCCAGTTACCTTGATCTATCCACTATCCTTCTTCTCATCCTTTCTTCTATCACTCTTATCTGCTCTTGCTCCAAATCTTCTGCAACACCCTGCATCCTAGTGGCTTCACGCCTTGCTCGGGGCGTAATGCTTAAAAAAAGTGAGCACGTGGTCGAGTGATTAGAACGATCTTTGTCTAATCACAGCATGGTAGATTCGGCAGGAAGGTGACCCCTTTATGTTATTGTGGATTCCGAGATGAATTCGGTCTCCAAGGAATGACAAACGCAATAATTAAATATAAGAAATAAAATGTATTTACACAATCATAAAAAGAGTAATACTGTTAGTAAGTCCAGGAACGTTGTTAGTAGCAAATACAGATAGATATATACAGTCTCGAAGTAGGACTTCGTTAGAGTCTACGTGCTTGTAACTGACTTCTACAAGAGGTTACCTCACTCCATCCGACTACCGACTACCCTACCGACTATCGACTGCCATCACTGACTGTAATTCTGGGTATTTAACGGCAACAGTCCAGGTATACTTGGTAGAGTCCACTTATGTGAAAAAGGGGTGGACCCCATAACAGTTATCGGTCTGGAGTGGGCGATCGCAGCGTACTGAACTCTTGGAAAATGCGGGAAAACAATACCACGACTTGTGAACAGAACCGTCGATGGAAGTCACAAGTCATCGTAACGAAGAGCTTGAGCGTGCTGACCTTGTTCAGGTTGTTGATTACTAAATTCTTTCCCAGAAACTGAGACTAAAGTCGTGCAGTATAAACCACAGGTTGGCTCTGTGGGTGTTGAACAAAAAAAAAAATGCGTCTAAGCAAGCGTCTGCATTAAGGATTAGCTGCCCTAGTAGACGGGTGTCCTCCACTCCGAGTGGTCAGCCGTTAACGTTAACAAAGAGCCGACTATTTCTTACAGTATCTTTAATGATGGCTCGCGTATATGAGTTTTATTTGAGGTCTGGAATGAGCTTGAGTCCCAATAGATTTTCGAAGCATGAAACCCTCTTTGACAGTACAAATATTCAAATATTTGACGAGAAAAAGCTCAGGAGCCGATCGGCTATAATGAAATGATAATAACTTGGTTTTAGAGGTATTTTAGAGTTATTGAAAGTTATAAGCCAGCTATCTCCTTTTGAGGTGTGAAAAGTGACTTAGTGGGAATATCACTTGTAACTTTCTGAAGGTCTTGATTTTTGGAGGTGCTTCCGTAGTCTATAGTAACATTAGCATATAACTTATGTAGGTTCTGGACAAAATTCAAAAACGGATCCGCAATATGATCGGTCCTGACTTGGCATCTCGACTCCAGTCACTTATTTAACCGTCGATATATGGCTGCCCTCTGACTTTTCTACAAATATTTTCATGGCATCTGTTCTGATGAGGTATTTTCATTGGTACCCCGCCTTCCCTAATTTAAGCGTACTACTAAATTGGCATTTCGGTGCCACCCTTTTACTGTTGAAACAGTTAAATGCAACCGCCTCTTCCCGACAGTGGAACTCCCTTCCTCTTACTTGCTTCCCTGATAACTATAATCTTCAAAAGTGTAAATCTTGCCTTGGTCTCCGTTCTTCTTTTTCTCCATTCCTCACCCCCACCCCATACCCAGCCTTTCCCCTTACTTTCACTCTCTGTAGTTTCTTGCTTACTAGCGGCACTCCCGCCTTGCTTGGGGTGAAATGCTTAAAAAAAAAGAACAACAAAAAAAAAATACTTTTAACAGCTGCGTGGAGGAGCAACGGATGATAAAATACTGTAGAAAGGCGTTTATTTACACAGCCGCAGGGCATCAGTTATGTTAAGCAAATATAAGAGGCTAACTAAGCATGTAAATATAATCTAATTCACTACTTCAAGCTCAATCTGGTGACTTTGAATGATATAAAAACGCACTAACCCATTTACTTATCAAGAAATATTTTTTACTATATCCATTAAAATAAAATACTCAGTTAATTACTTTTCTACTGGCAATTGTTCTGACGAGTATTCCTTTATGGTACGTAGACTTTATGAAATAAGCGCAGTACTAGATTGGCGATAAGGTCTCATTTACAGTTTTAATGGCTAAACCTAAACCAAATTTTACAGTGGATGTAACCGTAAATTCTATGCTAGAAGATTTAACTCTCACACTTCATGCCTATAGAACTCACTTTTGGATTCTTGCTTTCCAGCCAACTTTGATATTTAATTATTTAAATGCAATATCAATCGATATCTTATGCCTTTTTAATTACTGTTCTTCTATTGTCCTCTATCCTTAATGAAATTTTCGTTTTCTCATATTTTTCACACTCAGTAACAACACTTGTTATTTCTATTCGAATCTGGTATAGGGCGATTTGAAATTATTGTAACTGCTTCAAATTTGGAGATTGTCGTTCTCTCGTCGGCAGGAATAAGGTGACGTAGATAAACAGAAACTTTCTTTTCCATTTGGTAACCTGACAACAGTGTAAACGGGATTCACCTGAAGCAGATTAACTTCTCGTACAGGTAGGTTCGTGCTTGTTGTTCTGAACGTAGTTTCTCATGAGGACTTTCCCAGGAATTTTCAGCCACAAAGGAACAGATCTTGACAGATTTTCTCGGATAAGAAAACATCCGTTTATAAGGAGTATAATTCGTAGCTATACACAGTAAAGAACGAATCAAGTTGAGAGCGTCAGATAAAACGGTTTGCCATTGATGCACAGTTAAACCTCTCGATTATAAGGCTAAGTTGATCGTCCACCACAGTGTTTCGTTCCTTCTCTTTACTTGACCATTTCCCCGTTTCGTACAAGTAGCTATTACCCCCCCCCCCCCACATAAAACTAGGTCCTCCGTCAGAGTGTATATACCAGATATGCAAAATAATATATTTAAACAAAATATATTAGGTTGGTGCAAAAATAATGACGTAATAATGTCGTTTTTTTACGTATATTTAATGTCAAAAAACGATATTATTACGTCATTATTTTTGCACCAACCTAATAGCTGCAGCGAGCATGTAACTAAACGGAAAAGCGAAAGGGAAACTACTATATTCACCAATGATAATCAATAAATATTTGTTTCCGCCTCGATTTGAAGGAAGTAGTCCTTTGAAATTTATATTCAATATTTTGAAGAGATTCAGTGGCTTTGATTAATTTGCCTCCTCAACTAACAAATCTATATATTTCTACACAGTCATTTTCTTCCTCTGTTCAGTAGGGCAAATTTTTTTGACCTAAATAAAGAGCATCATCCTTGATACTCCATGATGACATAGATTATTATTATTATCTCTGGGGTGCAGTTGAGCGAGAGACCACCAAAACTCCTTGCAACACCAAAGATGAGCTGAAGGCAAGGGTTTATGGCGGCATTCAACAACTTAAACAAGGAGACCGTCTACAAGAGATGCTGGAGATTCCGAAGCCGTCTGGAGGCCATGGCTGAAACCAATGCCGATTTTATGGAATAAATTTTCTCTTTGGTATTTCAAGATATTTTTGCGTAATCTTGGTAAATATATCTAGATGTCATTGTTATTTTCATTTTTTGTGTAATTTGCACGACAATTTATCCATCGCACCCTTTATTTACATTGAAAATGTCTTTATCATGCATTCAGTTATAAAACCATTAGACAACTTGATTACACAATCTTGGGCAAAGTTTAACTCACCAGGGTTCTGTTCGTTTATATATATATATATATATATATATATATATATATATATATATATATATATATATATATATATATATATCAAGTATGTGGTGCAGTTCAATTTACATTACATAAATCATTCATACAAAAAAAAAAAAAAGCATATAAAAGTTAATGATATAAATGGCGGGAATAGATCTTCGCAAATAAATTTAATAAAGTACATTAACCCCGAACTTGTAGATGAATGTTATGATCTCTGTTTATAAATTTACGCTCCCCCCCAAATTCTTACAATTAACAATAACACATTTCTAAAAACATATTTCGGATTACATCTATTCTTTCGTTGTCCTGTTATTACCGGGAAGTAAAAAACAAAAACAAATCTATTTCCATACATGAGGATGTCTGTAGGAACAGATGAAAGCTTGTAAAAAACTAAAAAAAAGACCTTATGCAACTGGAATTGATAAACAGGGATCATAACATCCCTCTACAGGTTCGGGGTTAATGTACTTTGTTAAATTTGTTTGCGAAGTATTCTCGCCATTTATATCATTAACTTCTACATCTTTTTTTTTTTTTTTTTTTTTTTAAGCTTAGCGCCCCGAGCAAGGCATGAAGCCACTAGGATGCAGAAGATTTGTAGCAAGAGCAGATAAGAGTGATAAAAGAAATCATGAAGGGAAGGATAGTGTGTAGATCAAGGTAACTGGAGATGTCGATTGACATTACATTTGAATAGTTGGAGATTATAGCTCTTAGGGAAACAGTAATTGGGAAGGGTGTTCCACAAGCGAGAGGTGCGAGGTTTTGAAGCCATTGCAGTAGAAGAGACGGCTACATTTTAAAGTTTCTACAGTGTAAGGGTGAGAGCGGGATGCCAGCCTCGTAAGGCGCTTGTATTCATGGAGACTGGGGACCAGGGAAAGCAGCTCATCGGAGCAATTGCCATGAAAGTATTTGTAGAAGAGACAGAGAGAGGCGACGGCGCGTGTTTTTTTTTGTATGAATGATTCATGTAATATATATATATATATATATATATATATATATATATATATATATATATATATATATATAGTGAGATAGATAGATAGATAGATAGATAGATAGATAGATAGATACATAGATAGATAGATAGATATTCAGTGGGTTTAACTTTTGAAGTAATATATATGTATATGTGCCTGTATGCGTGTGTCGTTGCCGAGAAGAAAAGTTTCCCAAGATGCACTTCAACTTCATTACCAGGTGGACTGATTCTCATTATGCGCCTCCATATCTGCCAGACGTAACCTACTAAGAGAAATGGCTTCATGGATATTAATGTCAATGTTTTTTTTTTTTGAGTTGCCAAGCCAGAATCCAGATCTGAACCCAACTGAACATTTATGGAGACAGCTGAAGACATGATTAATGGTGAGAAAGCCTACAAGCTTTAAGGATCCGGGAAACTTAGCAAGAGAGTAGAGGGAAAAAATTCTTCCTGAGACATTTCGAAATCTGCTGATGAAATATGAGAAACGTCTACAGAGTAGTAACACTAATATTAATGACTTTGCAATTAATTATTAAGATATGGATATGCATATATTTGAACATTTTTGAATCAAATTGCAAATTCCAATGAAATACAGTTTTTCTCCATACTCCTCGCGTATTGTTTGTTTTAGTCGGCCATGTTTATATTTCGATTTGGGCCCCAAAATAGCATTCTATCAATATATATATATATATATATATATATATATATATATATATATATATATATATATATATATATATATATATTCATATATGTTTCATATATATATATTTCATATATATATATATATATATATTCATACATGTTTCATTAAATAATATAGACACGTGTTGTCTATTTATTTTATGTAAAAATTCTTTTCATAACGTCTGATAAGCTTAATAACATTATCATTAAACGAAGAAAAAAAATCACAATATTGATCCATATTTTTTTATCCAATCTAAGCTTTCGGCTTACATAAGCCATTATCAAAGATGTCAATTACTGTACAATATATTAAGCAATATACGGACAAGTCAGTGATGATAGTCTGTTATTGTTTACATGGATGATTTCCAAGCAACGATAAACACGTGCATATAAGACACTAGAAGCGAAAATCGCACCACAGCTCATGACGTCACACATGAACACGCGAGAGTGAATTCAAGAAGTATTAAGTATGGGAAGCCATTGGTATAAACCAATGGATTCTCATACTTAATACACTTGTCTATATTATTTAATGAAACATGCATGAATGCAAAAATTCTGCCTAAACACACACACAATATATATATATATATATATATATATATATATATATATATATATATATATATATATCATTCAAACATATAATATTAAATACAATAGGCAAAGAATGTCTATTATGTTTGATCATGAATAGTTCTAAACTTCGTATAGTTTCTTTAATTTCGGGAGAAAATAGAGACCAAAATTGTTCAACATTTAGATATGTTTTATTATGTGATTCCTTGTGAGCCAAATGCCTAAATCAAGGAACAGCATAATAAAAAATGTTTGA
>OZ010589.1:51074721-51089721 GCA_963932145.1 Acanthosepion lycidas | reverse complement strand
GATAATCAAGGGAGTTGCAGTCTGAGGAGTTAGGCAGCCAGATTTAAAGGGGTGATTTAGTCTCAGAAATTGTCTGACATCCACGACTGGGTTCTCCTGACTGTGTGGCATAGCGCAGAGTCCTGTTGCTAGATATAAGGTCTCCCAGCAGCCACCCTCTTGACTCAGCGCAGTACTTCCTCCACAAAGCCCTTGATGTAGACCTCCGTGTTGAGTCTGAGAAACTGTGGGTAGACGAATGGATGCATAACGTCGCCAACACAAGTGATCAATCCAAATACCTTTGTAATCACCATTAGACTCAGCCAACTCTTTCCCAATCCTACGCACTGTCCTCAGACTGACATCCAAATACTCTAAAGTGTTTGTATTGAAGTTTCTGGCGGGAGTTGCAAGCAATACAGAATATCGTTTCCAAATTTCTGGTGGAGTGAATTGCGTCATGGTGCACTTATTCTCACAGACGGTATTTGATTGTGCAGTTAACAATATCGAAAATAAACTAAGCGCCTGCGTGAAACCGAAAACACAATACAGCGACCATTTACCCATCGCACCCTGTACACTAGTAGAATTGAAATTTTTGAAATCAATAAAATAAAGTTATTTAATTAAACTTTTTTTCTATCTATCTATTAGGTTGGTGCAAAATTAATGACGTAATAATGTCGTTTTTGACGTATTTTTAACGATAAAAAAACGACATTATTACGTCATTATTTTCCACCAACCTAATATTTATCTATTGATGTTCTGTCTGTTTTACAAAGTTTCTTTTCTGTCTGTCTAATTAATATTTAGCTAATACAGTCTGCCTCAATGCCTGTAATTTCACACATTTTCTATCTATCTATCTATCTATCTATCTATCTATCTATCTATCTATCTAACTATCTGTTAGTTGTTCTGTCTGTCTGTTTTACAGTGTTACTTTTCTGTCTATCTAATTAATATTTAACTAATACGGTCTGCCTCAAAATCTGAATATCACACATTTTTTATCTATCTATCTATCTATCTATCTATCTATCTATCTATCTATCTATCTCGGTCATGTTCATATCTATCTATCTATCTATCTATCTATCTATCTATCTATCTATCTATCTATCTCGGCCATGTTCATATCTATCTATCTATCTATCTATCTATCTATCTATCTATCTCGGTCATGTTCATATCTATCTATCTATCTATCTATCTATCTATCTATCTATCTATCTATCTATCTATCTATCCCGGTCTGTTCATATCAGTCAGCCTTTTTATATCTCACGCTTTAAATATTTGTTGTCAGCTGTTCTCTCTCTCTCTCTTTTCGTATATATTGTATTAGGTTGGTGCAAAAATAATTTCGTTTTCTCACATAGTAACATATGTTAGAAAACGAAATTATTTTTGCACCAACCTAATATATTAATCTCTGTATCAACGTCTTTTTTCCCTGTCTATCTTGTGAAATTTTTTTCCCTGTCTATCGTGTGAAATTTTAGTGTAAAATTAAGCCGTCAAATTTGCTTTGTTTCCAAAGAGAATTGCTTTTCAACGAATTCACGCTCAGAGAATTTTATGTTTCTAAATCCACCCCCCCCCATACACCGAAAAAAACTTTTAACGAATTGGATTGGCAAATTTCTATATTAAACTCCACCCTTGCCGAATTATATGATGATGAGATGTTCATTGTTATGAATGTTTTGTGGAGTTTAGATGATCTCAGCATTGTGCATTCTGTTAAGTGTTATGGGTATAGAGAGAGTGTGTGAGAGAGTGAGAGAGAGAAAGGGGAAAGGGTGAGAGAACGAGAGAGCGAGAGCGAAACGCGAGATCTATGGCGCGAGATTTTACGAGATTAGGAAGCAGATATTACAAAGAAAAGGTGCCACTGAAAATTTCAACGCGTGATATAAAAAATTAGAAGAATTTAATTGAGGTAAAAAAAGATAAAAATGATAGAAATTTTTTTTTCTTAGTTACGTATGGTATTTATTCTCGTGAAATTTATCCACAAAATGGTGTACACAATTTCTTTATTCATATTTGTTATTTCTCAATTTTCAAGTTTAATGTAATAAGAAGCCATCTTGAAATTATAAATAAATATCAGTAATTTATTCATATATAGATACAAACATATATATTCACATTTTAATATATATCTAAATTTATTTACTTACTTATTCTTTACGTTCAGATTTTGATGTATCATTGTATAATTTCTCGTATAAGTATATTCCTATTTGCATGTGTGTATGCTTATACTTTTTACCAATATATATTTTGTATGTATGTATATATTTTTGTTTCTTTTATATAGGATGGATATATTTAAAATGACGTGAATCATAGCTTATTGTTTTGTTTAGTATTGACTAAGTCTTTTCTTGTTTTGGATGCAGTAGTAACAAGTTTTATGTTGGGTTTAGATAGATTCTTTTCGACTGGAGATGTGATAGAAGCAGGCAGTATAATATATATTTTAATTGATTGTGTTTTCCAGGAAGGGCCGTTTTTTTTTGTTTTGGAATATTTTATGGGTCTTTTGTTTCGCCTTGAATATAAAATAATTAGGGATGCTAAAACCTAAATAGGAATTTGCTTCATCGCCTGTAATAATTGTCAGAAAAAATAAATATGAGAAAACTCAAGGAGTCTAAAGAAAAGATTATACGAACACAAAGGGGGTATTTTACAAGACTCTGCATAGCAAATTTATTGAAACAAAGCAAGTTCAGTTGACCATTGATGACAATTCCAGAAACTATAAACAATATTTTGTTTTGTTATCCTCTGCCAGCCGCAATGATGGAGAAAGCATTACCTCGAACCCTGGCCAGTGAGACACGCTGCAAGAGCCACTGCGTTTCGCGAGGATCGTCCTTTAATCAAGACACAATCGCGCCAATCCTCCGAAGGAGCGCCATCGAACAAGGGCCAATAACCCCTGAAGTCTCCACTGCCAGAGGAGGAAAAAGAAATCTATCAGCAAGAGAAGAATATTTAACTATTTTTTTTAATCTCTGCGTTCGGACGACGGACCCCGGCTCAACCACGGACCTGATCAAATTACCGGCCGAAAATGTATCCACATCGGTCGCATCCCAAATCAATGACTTCCTCTATTTTAAAAGGGAAACTGGTAATGCAATCCGGCCGCTTTACATCACCACGGTCGAGGCCTACGGGTTCGATTTGGGAAGGGAACACAGCTGCCTCCAAACCTCTTGTGAAGTCATTTATCGCTGCATGCCGTGGAAAATAATACATCAAATGTGTTGGTTGCCCACATAACGAAACTGACCACAATTTTGGCATAAAAAATTATTTAGAATCTATTCTGCACAAAGGAAAAAAAGAAATAATTACGACGTAAATGTCTAGAGAATGCCTTAATCGCATGGTCATCTCTATCTATAAAAGGCAGGATGTGTGTATGTGTGTGTGTGTGTTTAACGAATGCACGGCCGCAATTTTCGACGGATTTGCACCAAAATTTACATGCGCATGCTCCAAGTTAGCGGGAAAGGCCAACACCGACCTTGCATTTACCAACTCCCATCGACATTGGAAATAATCTTTTTCATGCTTCTACGGTAGTTTTCATGTAGTTTGCGGCCATTTTTTATAGCTGGCTGCCACGAATAGCCAGGAATATTCTATTGGCCAGCGTGAGAGCCAACAGCTGAATGACACGAATGTTAACTAGCATGCTAGCATGCAGAAAAAAAATCGATGGCTGCATTCGTCACAAGTGAGAAAAATTTAAATCTGTATGGCACTTTACTCCAATTGGCTCATTCGCTTGCTTAAACTCAACGTTGATTCTGATTCCGCAGAACTGGGTTGGATGTGAAAAAGTATTTGTTGTTAACATTCTTTTTTTATTCGGTTTTTCCAGTTACGAGTCCTTTTTTAAAGCTGATCGTTTTGTGTTCATTTTGTTTAGTTCTTTTTTCGTAACAGATTTAATGTTTAGTATAGAGCTTAGAAAAAATTCGCAGTGTGAGATAGGCAAGAAGTAAGGCATGTAGCAAGATCAGCACGACAAAGGGCACTCCTTTAAAGGCAAGGAAGGGCAAAAATATTTTAAGTCAAGTGATAGCGATTGCTGTATGAGTCGTACGATTTTTGAATCAGGCACGGGCAACGCCGGGCCATGCTGCTAGTCTACAATAAATTTGCACGCAGCCTCTTACAATATTTCACAATTCCTAGCAGATCTTGTAGTATCACAGTGTGAAATACCTTCTTACAAAAGTGATGGAAAGAAGAAGACTCGAAATGAATTCGGCAAGATAAAAAAAAAAAAAACTTCTAAAATTCCCAGCACCCCAATGTCGTAACATAGTAAATTTAGTCTGACTAAATAGCATAATAAATTTAGTCTGATTAAGTCCTGACAGACGAAGCGTGTCACAGATAAACTTTTTCCACTATATTATACACTTTCCCCATTAATGTTCTTGATAGATAAAAATATATAACATTATCTCATATCTTTCCCTTTCAAATGCACATTTCATTGAATACGAGAGACAAGGTGCTTTGATTTAGTTTTTTATTCAATTTCTCACGTGTTTTAATAAGTGGTAAAAATTATTAGGAGGATTTGAGATAATTTATTTATAATTATAATATATTTATAATATCAAATATATTATAGATATTATAAACACTACTATGTACACGTTTGCATATATATATATATATATATATATATATATATATATATATATATATATATTTATATATAAAGAAATATAGTCTTAAGGTGTGCTATATTTATGGAATAAAGTGCTCAATATCAGAGATAGAGCGTGTGTAAATATAAAAGTGAACATAGAAGTCAACACTTAGAGGCGACAGTCTGTTTAATGCTAGATGCAATCGTCAGGCCACGATAGCCATATATATATATATATATATATATATATATATATATATATATATATATATGTATTATAGTAAAAAAAGAAAGAACAGTAAGATATATAATCCGGTGTTCTTATTGATATTTTTATTTTTACAAAACAGTGCACAAGGTAAATTTACAGAGCATACATTTTATAAATTAACTGATTTAAAAATATATTTCCTATCATATTTAAGTAATTCATCGAGTCTAGAAGAAACTTCAACAGAATGCAGAAAACACTGGACGGGCGTTTCATCCTATATTTGGGATTCATCATCAGTGCGCATCCACTACCGAGAATTGAAACTCGGGCCATTACGATATGCGACAAACGTCATATCCACTGTATCCACGGGCCTTGATTATAATTACCTCAAATCCTCCGAATATCACACACACACACACACATACACACACATATATATATATATATATATATATATATATATATATATATATGTACAGATGTATTATATTTAAAACTTCATGTTAGATGTGTATATTTGTATTCGAATTATATATTGTATTTGGAAATATATATATGTGTTTATTTGTATATGTAAATATATTATTATTTTATTCATCTGTTTAATTTTACTCTCTCTCCACACCAGGCAGGAATAGACTATCCCACTATCGTTACAGTGCATGAAAAATATCAAAATTTATCTTATGTCAAGATCTATTTTCAATCAGCAACAGACGATTGCGCTGTGCGTAAAACAGTGAGTTGTGTAACCGGTGATCATATATATATATATATATATATATATATATATATATATATATATATATATATATAGGCAGCAATTTTTCATTAATGCATGTTTCATTAAATAATATAGCAAAGTTTTGTCTATTTATTTTAAGTAAGTTTCTTTCATATTGTCTGATAAGCTTAATAACATTATCATTGAAAGACGGAAGGAAATCACCATATTCATACATGTTTTAATCCAATCTAACCTCTAGGCTATCATTGTTGCTTCGTCCGTGTGTTGTTCGATATATTCAAATTGCCGTCTTTGATAATGGCTTATATAATTTTAAGGTATGTTATATTTATGGGGTAAAGTGCCCAATATTAGGGAAAAAGCGTATGTATTTATAAAAGTGGTCGTTGAAGTCAACACCCAGCAGCGAGAGTTTGCTTCAAGCTTAAACGCTGTTGTCATGGCTTGACAATTGCTTTTAAGCATGAAGCAGACTGTGGCCGCTTGGTGCTGACTTTAATGTCCATTCCACACACACACACACACACACGCACATACATACATACATACACACACACACACACACATATATATATATATATATATATATATGTGTGTGTGAACACGCGTGTGGGTATATGCGAGAAAAATGCATAACAATCGTGCTGAGACTTGCCCTGAGGAAATTAACAGCGATATGCTCGTAACCAACGCAATCCTGCATATTCGAAGTTTCTTTGACCTTAGGAGGGATGGACACCGTCAGGTATACTTGTCGAATACACGCTACACACAAATGAGAACTTTTCCAGCCTTCAACTTAGTTATGTGGACGGAACTGATCAAGCAGTCAACTGCGCACCGACATTTTGACCATACCATGTCATGAGACATGATGATGATGGTGATGATGATGATGATGATGATGATGATGATGGTCGAATAAAAAGGAACAATAGCAGGTGATAGGTTTTGGCATTATTGTGGCTCCTGTAGTTTGTCTTAATACTGTCTCAAAATTCGAAATCTTACCGTACCACTATCTTCATTTGTTGAAAGATTTTCTTGCAGGCGTTCTTGCTGTTCCCACTTCAATTTTTGCAATTTCCAAAACGAAGAATAAAATATGTTGTCCAAACAAATTGTCTAATAGTGCAAAGTTGACGAGAACTCGCATCGGTAATTGAAAAGATATACACGGAGCCTCTCGCGAAAGCTAAATTGTATAACACGAATTGTATATACAGATGCTAACCATTTCATTCGCAAACAATTTTCGGGAAACCTGTTCCATCATTGTTCGTTTCCGCTTTGAAAGAAAGTGATAATCGGAAAAGAATCGAGTAGGCTTCCCAATTTCACATGGTTTTGAAAACATTTCATGAGGATATCAACCCTTTTTTTCTCTCCACGTTAGTCGCCCAGAACAACGAGCCACTAAAAGCGGAAATATCCATATATCTGTAAACCGACAGCAATTTACTTTATCACCCTTTTTTTTACGGCGTTTCATATTGCGAATCGGTATTTTTTTTAAACAGGAAGAAAAGAGTAACACGCAACTATTTGAGTGAAGTCACTTTATTCAACCAATGCTTTTATCCAAAAAGAGACTTTCCCAAAGAGTTGTGAGTTCAATACCTGGCAACTACAGTGGTGAATAAAAAAAAAAAACTAGGAAAGTTGAGTTAGAGGGCGATAACTGAGACATCCAGAAGAGGCATGTCACGTGGAACTAGAACGATATATCCCAGTGTACGAAATAAAGTGTTCGAAACTTCGTGAATATAGCAATAATGATGAGGACATCAGTCCGAACAATGTAACTAATGTATTTAACCAGTGGTTAAACGAGTCAAAACTGGTACCCTTGAACGTCTATACATTCCTCCCAACGTGTTATGCCTTTACGATAAAACGGTAAAGATATGGATGCCAAGCAATCTTAAAAGAAAACACTGCATCTTCTTTGCAACGGAATATCTTTTTGGCTTAAAAGAAATGTCACGATACTAGAAGTAGTATTCAGTGGGTGAGAGACCAAGGGAATATGATGGAGGTGACAATTTTTCGTATCACATGTTGGTGAGCTTCTGCAGTTTCATTCTGTCAACACGTCGCTGAGCAGTATGACGCTACAGAAGTGAACTTCGCCGATTAACCAGTATCGGTCGCATTTTGCTTAATTGAATGTGCGTTTCATCCAGTTACTGGCAGTAAACTTCGTCAGTAATGTCCTGGTTAGATTCCAGGTAGCTGTAAGGGATAACTCTAATGGCGGATTACCAAAGTCACCATAATCTTTTTTTTTCTTCAATTTCGGTCTTCGAAAGTGTCTGGGAATTCGTCATGATCAAGACATTGGGCTGGTCGTTTACGATTTTCGTAAAGGCTGCATTTCTCATCACAAGTCACAATTCGATCAAGATATTGATCACCAGAATTTCGGATAGAAAGTATCGAACACACTTCAAAGCGTATATATATATATATATATATATATATATATATATATATATATATATATATATATATAATCACTAAATTCATTTGGAACCCATTTATCGAAATTCTTCACCTTGCCAATTTTCTTGAGAATGGCCCGATATTCTTGAAATACTGATACCCAATATCTGAGCCATTTGTCTGGAGCTTTAACGTGGGTTTTATTCGACTAGTCTTTTCAGATGTTGATTTTCGATTGCAAATGGACGCCCATTACCACCTTGATCTTCAAGCCTCGTTTCCGCACGACGGAACTTCAGAAGCCAGTGCTACATTGTTCGGTCACAAGTGGATCCTACACCCATCCTATATTCTGTTAATGTTGGTGGCAGTTTGAGAAGCATTATGACCAATCTTGAACTCATGAACATAAAATGAAATGCATCTCTTCTTTTCTCATGTTCGAGATGAGGGGTATATAATATCTTAAGTTAAATTCTGCAAGAGATTGACATAAAATTAACAGAGAATGCGTTAATCATTAGGAATTAGTAATATATTTTTGTCCAACTATTACCATAATTAAAACGTTTCTTCTAAATTCGGATATTTTTTCTGTACAAACTTATAAAAGTTGTTCCAATAACTTGGACCGATTTTAAATGTGAATTAAGTTTAAGCGCCTAATAATTTTTTTTTCTTTCAGATTTAACAACTTAAGCTTTTGGCAATTTCAACCATGGAAAGATTATAAATCAAACAGTGTTATCGAAGTCTATTACGAAAATGGATGTTCAAATTTATAAATATATGTTCAATGTTTCCGCTAGCAAAAATGCACACCAAACAGTGACAATTTGTGGATGCAGGGGCTTTTAAACAATCTTTCTGTAGATAGATTGATTAGTGTGTGACAATAACTTGTACCGATATTAAATGTGAATTAATTTTAAGCTTCTAATGATTTTTTCTCTTTCTTTCAGATTTAATAAATTAAGTCTTTGGCATTTTCAACCATGGAAAGATTAACAATGAAACAATGTGTTAAAGTTAACGAAGCCTATTACGAAAATGGAAGTTCAAATTTATAAATGTACGGCCCAATAATTTCTCTAATAAAAAATGCACACCTTTGGTGTGCATTTTTACTAGCGGAATTATAACCTGTGCATGCAGTGGTTTTTCAACAATCTTCCTTGGATTTTCATCAGCCCCAATGCGACAATTCTGCTTATTAACGAATAAAATGAAAATGTACTTCATCACTGTGACGTCACCCTATGCCTCTGCCCCTGTGCTATCCTGTGACGACCAATGTGACTTGGCATTGGTCGCGGCGCCAAATGTGACGTTCTAAACCTTGGGTGATTCGGATGGGAATCTGGTTAGAATCGGTATCAGCTTTGTCGTTCCCAGCTCGCCTCCAACGTCTGGTTACCGAAGTAACTGCTTTGATTTCTAGTCTAACCTACCCACGTTGTGATTTGATCTTAGGTAGACGAAATCAATCAGTCGTCGGGCCGTAGTGCAAGCCAAATTGCAAGCAAAGGTGACACTGCACAAGTATATGTAAAAGAAAATAAAGTAAGAACTCGAAAGATTCAAATGTGTGAAAAGAAGAATAACAAATATCTTTATATCTGGTTGCTGAATGCAGGACTGCGTCTTTCTCCCAAACCACTTCTATGAAAACGTGACACTTTGCGTTTGTTAGGCGAGTCTTAATATCTTAAGTTGTTTTTCAAGAAACTGGTTTTTGGAGTCTCCAGGCGATATTCGTAAAACTCGTTTTGGTGGTGTGAGTCTAAGTCGTTCTTCAAAAAATAATTGTTTTTGGTTAGAAGTCGAAGTCGGAATGCATGGAAATCTTTCAGTCTGCTCCTGCGAGGCTGGTCTCCGAGCTAACACCTGAACTCTGTCTGCTCTGTCACTCTGACTGCATCTGCCCAACTGCCCCCGTCTCTGCTCTGTAAGTCCGTTTATGTGGACGCTGACCAAAACCGGGTGGGGGCCTGTCGTGGTTTGGGTTCCTCGATAATTCCAAATCCGCAATAAGGATTTTCTTTGTTTTTGGACAGGAAAATTTATCACTTTCCATTTTTCGAAGTCCATTACTTTCTGTTTTAGAGGGGTTCTTAAGGGAATTGTCCTCCCAAATTCTTCCTTTCTCATATTGGTATCTCACAGGAATCCCCTCAGAGGGCGTCAACAGGTTTCCCTTTTTTCTCATAGTGGTATCTCACACGAATCAACTTCAGGGGCGTCAACAGGTTTCCCTTCTTTCTCATATGTTTACCTTCGCCCATCGCTCACGGCACCATTCAGCCAATGAACGCTCGGCAGTGTGAGTGTGGCTAGTCTGGCCTCAGTTTACAATTATCGCTCAAAGAAAAAATTATCTTGCTTTTTCTTTTCTTTCTTTTCCCCGACTGGGACCCCACGACACGTAGTGTGGTCATTAAGTCTCTATCTTAATTGAATGTTATCAACGAGATTTTCGTCAAGTGATTATCAGAATCTCCTTGTATCCTTAACGCCTTCGTACTTCTGTCGCCAACAATCCGTCCCGGCAACAAACTTTTATCATGTCAAGGTATGGACATAAAACAGGTGGTCCCTTTCCAAAGCCAAATGATACCTCCGAAAGATAGTTAATTGTTTATTATTTTCCTTTTTCTCTTTTCCCTTCCTTTTTTCTCTTTTCCCTTCCTTTTTCTTAGGGGTGGTCTCAGCTGATCCTTTTTCTCGGTCGTATCCTTGACCTAATTACTATTATCTTCCAGCATTTTGCCCTGCGAGCCACTTCACCAAATTGAAATTTCCATTGTTGCCATGGGCAGATTGCTATCTTTTATTCGCCGCCTCATAGCATAAATTAATTCCGATAGATCCGAGATCTTACGAATTTCCTATCTTCTGCGAAAAAAATACTTTTTTCGCGAATGAAAATAAAATCTTTACCACTTTTGTTAAAAAAAATAACATCGCTCAGTATGTCTTTCGTGATAGCTTCTTCTCGCCTTAAGTATTTCTCGCTTTTAATTTTCACGCTTAATTAGTTAGACAAACGCTAAATAGTGTCACATCTGCCACCGACCCAGTTTGTTTGAATTTGCGAACAATCTTTCAAATTGCATTCTCGGTTGGTCGATTACGTTGACAAAAATAATCGCAAAGTGAGCGAAATCCATTTCTGTTTGAACGGCCATTTTCGTAATAGGCTTCCATAAGTTTAACAAATTGATTGTTAATCTTTCGATGGTTGAAATTGACAAAGAATTAAGTTGTTAAATCTGAAAGAAAAATAATTTAAAAAATTAGAGGCTTAAAATTAATTCACATTTAGAAACGGTATAAGTTATTGGAACACCTTATACAAGCGATAAATATGTGTAAGTATTTTTTTCTATTTTGAAGGAACTCAAACATTAGTTTCACCCAATCTTTGTCTTCCATGATCTTCGTTCCTTCTTCATTTCTCAAATCAGTATCGTTTCTTAACTAGGCGACATTCAGGTTCCATCGCTTGCATTTAGTCTAGCACAAGAGTACTTTAATTAAGAGCTCTTTTTCTTCTTCCAGTTGTTTCCAGTTTATCGCAGAATTCCAATCCGTAGGGATTTCCATCATATTTCTAACTCTCCTTCTTTATTTCGTAATCTTGTCTTGAGACACCAACCATAGCCGTAAGCTTCCTCGTATATGTTCCGTCAGATCAAGATTTCAGGACCATGGAGCTGCGTCTAAGTTCTGCCTCAAGCTTTGCCAATTCTGATCGCCATTACCATTTCACTTTGAATCCAGGAACCAACGTACTTGAAGCCGCCGACTTGCTTCAGTATATTTCTTTCTAACGTGATGCAAATGCTAGTCTGAAAGAATTGTTGAATAGGGAAAGCACTTAGCTTAAGATTTATTCAATGCCACAAATTTTGGTAGAAGGGCAAATAGAGTAAAAGTTAGCACTTGCGGCTTTCATTTTCGAAATAACGAGAGAAAACAGAAGAGAAATGAAGTTATCCCTGCGGCTCAAGTTTGCTTTATATAACGTGTCGTTTTAAAGGTTGGATTAAAAGTTTTAAGAATGTAGTTTTGTTAGGTTTGTTTAATGGGAAAAAATACCATAATTTCATTATTACTATAAAACCTGCTTTCGCAATTTGAGTCAGGCTAAGATTTATCCATAATTGTTTCCAATTAATCGCAGAATTCCAATCCGTAATGATTCCGTTCATATTTGCAAATCTCCGTAGAGCTCTTTCTTCATTTAATATTCTTGGTTTGAGACAGCATGTGTAGCCCTAAGCTTCCTCGTATATGCTTTATCAAAGCCAGATTTCAGGACCATGGAGTAGCGCCTTATTTCTACTCCAATCTTTTTCAGTTCTGATTGCCATTATCTTTTAACTTTGAATTTAAATTGTAGTTTTGGTAGGATGTTTTTTATCAGAATGAATTAAAATATCAGCACTTCCTTATTACTATAAAACCTGCTTTTGCAATTTGAGTCAGGCTAAGATTTATCCTGAACCAGCTTACAATGAGAAACCCTTCCAAAGCGTTTAACATCACAGGAATAGGCGCCATTTTGTTGTTATTGTGGATGCTTTTCGCATAGAAAAGATAAACAAAAACAGAAGCCATCGTTATTTTTTTTATTTTTTATTTTTAAAAAAAAAGAGTTGGAAGCGTCAGCATTTGCTTTAAGATCCTTTTGAGTGCTTGTTTGAACCTCACTGTTTAATTATTGACATTTTTTCATCAAAGATGTGTCACTTAATAGCCAGAAGGGTTTTGATGACAACAAAATAAGAAGAGAAGAAATACGAAACGAATAGAGCGAACGGTAAATGTAAAATAAAATAGAAATATAATACGAAAATAAACATGATGATTATATTTGAGATATTCTAAAAAAATATTTTAAAATTTTTAAAAGAAGCCTTTTCGCTTATAGTTTTCTTATTGAAGGTCCACCCCCATATCATATTCTATCTTTTTAGAGGTGATACGTTTAGATGAAGAATTTCCAGTAAAACTTTTATTCCAGTTTTATTCAACCATAAATTGGTGCATTCTGGGTAATGCCCCGTACTCATTATTTAATCTATTTCACATAATTATTTTAATGACAAAAGTACTTTAAGAAAGCTTTATTCAACTGAGAATACAAGGTTCACGTATAATGTGAGTAGGCAGAAATAGCTCTCTCAAAGAGGAGAGTAACGATACAAGGGGAAATTACTCTTGGTTATTCATAACAATTATTTTATTATTCGTACTTTTTAGATAAAACATTTTCATTGTTATTATTTTATAGCTACAGGGTGGCCAGTAAAAAGTAAACGGTAAATTTAAAATGGCGTGGAATAATAGTTGAAAACTAGTAACGACTGATAAGACTTTAAAATTCAGGAAGAATTTCTGAACCTTTCGTCAATCCCCACGTCCAATGTTCTTTGAAAAGTAGGATAACTCGAGGCTCAAAATCAGCGTCTTGTTTAGTCATTACGAGATGGGGGCAGAACGAAAAACAAAAGATGTCGGCAAATAACCTTTAAATGACGAGTCCCAAGATCAAGCAGCAATTAATCAATGATAAAAGAACCAATCAAAGTTAATTAATTACGAGGGAGTCGAATGATTATTCAAAGTCACGAATATTCAAGAAATTTATTCAAGGCCTATTATTCCTGAAAGATAAAACAGTGATAATAAATTTGCCGCTTTTTGACTGGGCACCCTGTTGTTTATAATATATACGAAATTTGCCTTAGCCTGGCACAAGGATGCATAATTTAGAGCACCTTTATTTAACCCATGTTGCTTTCTAGATGAAGCATTTCCATTATGATTATTATTTAATATTTAATATTATATTATTACTAGTTTTACACCTGTCTATATTTCTGAGATGAGGTATTATGTACACTATTAACATTATTCGGACTATTGTCTTCATCTTTGTCGCTATATTTATTACAACGTTTCGGCCGTTGTACGCTCTGGCCTTCTTCAGGTGGTTTGAAGGTAGAACCCTTTATTTCGCTCACTGGGGTAGAGTGTTCTAGTTCCACGTGACATGTTTTTAATGGAAGTCAGTTGTCAGTTATCTCCTGTTAATTCCCCTCACCATGTTCTCCATTGCCTTGGTGGTATTGGAAGAAGAAGAAGAAGAAGAAGAAGAAGAACGACGGCGACGACGACAACGAGTAAGAAGAAGAAGGAGGAGTATGAGGAAGAAGCAGAAGGACGACAACGAGGGAGAAGAAGAAGGAGTATGAGTAAGAAGACAAAGGACGACGACGACGACGACGAAAACGAGGAAGAAGAAGAAGGACGACGACAACGAGGAAGAAGAAGCAGGAGGAGTATGAGGAAGAAGAAGAAGAAGAAGGACGACAACGAGGGAGAAGAAGAAGGAGTATGAGTAAGAAGACAAAGGACGACGACGACGAAAACAAGGAAGAAGAAGGAGGAGTATGAGGAAGAAGAAGAAGGACGACGACGACGAAAACGAGGAAGAAGAAGGAGGAGTATGAGGAAGAAGAAGAAGGACGACGACAACGAGGAAGAAGAAGGAGGAGGGGTATGAGGAAGAAGAAGAAGAAGAAGGACGACAACGAGGGAGAAGAAGAAGGAGTATGAGTAAGAAGACAAAGGACGACGACGACGACAACGAGGAAGAAGAAGAAGGAGTATGAGGAGGAAGAAGAAGAAGGACGACGACAACGAGTAAGAAGAAGGAGGAGTATGAGGAAGAAGAAGAAGAAGAAGGACGACAACGAGGGAGAAGAAGAAGGAGTATGAGTAAGAAGACAAAGGACGACGACGACGAAAACGAGGAAGAAGAAGGAGGAGTATGAGGAAGAAGAAGAAGGACGACGACGACGAAAACGAGGAAGAAGAAGGAGGAGTATGAGGAAG
>OZ010589.1:51059721-51069721 GCA_963932145.1 Acanthosepion lycidas | reverse complement strand
GGAGCCCTCATGGTTGTGCGTCGTTGTGAGCTTAATTTGAGCACGATTAATTATTTACCCTCCTACAGTCCCTCCCCGACAGACACAACTTAGATAGGCTTCCATATCGCCCGTTTCATACTCCTCCTCAGTCTTTTGAATAGGAGTAAAGGTTTATCCCTTGTTTCTTGTTTAGGATCGACTTTCTGGTTCCTTATAGAGTCTGCTTTAATTTCTAACGCTAAAACTTCAAAAGTTAACTTTAATTCTGATTCGGGCTACGAATTCAATTCCAGCCTAAAGACGGATTTGAACCGAAAGTCTGATTTCGACCAAAAATTGAATTCTTCAAATCACAAATTCCGTGAAAGTTCAAAACCTCACGTCACAAAATCTCTCACTTTAACTCTGATTACTTGGGCTTTTGAAGAAACTAGCAGCATGACCCGGCGTTGCCCGTGCTTGATTCAAAAATCGTACGACTCATACAGCAATCGCTATCACTTGACTTAAAATATTTTTGCCCTTCCTTTCCTTTAAAGGAGTGCCCTTTGCCGTGCTCATGTTGCTACATGCCTTACTTCTTGCCTATCTCACACTGCGAATTTTTCTAGGCTCTATACTAAACATTAAATCTGTTACGAAAAAAGAACTAAACAAAATGAACACAAAACGATCAGATTTAAAAAAGGACTTGTAACTGGACAAACCGAATGAAAAAAGAATTTTAACAAATACTTTTTCACACCCAACCCAGTTCTGCGGAATCAAAATCAACGTTGAGTTTACCCAAGCGAATGAGCCAATTGGAGTAAAGTGCCATGCAGATTTAAATTTTTCCTACTTGTGACGAATACAGCTATCGATTTTTTTTGGCATGCTAGCATACTAGTTAACATTCGTGTCAGTCAGCTGTTGACTCTCACGCTGGCTAGTAGAATCTGCCTGCCTATTCGTGGCAGCCAGCTATAGGCTCTCACTCTGGTCAGTACAAAATGGCCGCAAACTACATGAAAACTGTCGTAGAAGCATGAAAAATCGATTATTTCCACTATCGATGGGAGTTGGGAAATGCAACGTCGGTCTTGGGCTTCCCGCTAACTTGGAGCATATGCATGTAAATTTTGGTGCAAATCCGTCGAAAATTGCGGCTGTACATTCGTTACACACGCACACACACACACATTCACACACACACACACATACACACACACACACATCCTGCCTTTTATAGATAGAGATAAAATTGATTTTCTCAATTCACAAAGTTTGGGAGATATTTTAAACTGAATTTAAACAAAAAAACAAAAACAACAAAAAACAAAAACAACAAAAAACAATGAATTCACAAAGTGTTTGTGTTACTTTAAACTCAATATAAATTAAAAAAACCTTTAAAATCATTATTATTTTTAGTTATTTTAAAATTTAAATCATTAAGTATTCCTTCCTCATCCAGCCGTAAATCCTAATGCTGGATGTTCAAGTAGCAGTTGAAGGGCAGATTTTCAATCTGGTGATCATCCTGATTTCAAAAAGATAAGGAAAGTTGGTTCTTTGTGTCACACCAGAAGGTTTTTCTCGTCTGAGTCCATTCTTCAAATCTACAAATCTACCATTCGTCCTTGCATTGAACACTGTTGCCATACACGGTCCGGTGCCCCCGCTGTTCATCTCGAGGTTCTCGACAAAATTGAAAAATGGATATGCAATGTGATAGGTCCTGACCTGGCATCTCGACTACAGTCACTTTCTCACAGACGTAATGTGGTTTACCTCCGTCTTTTCTACAAATATTTAAAACTGAATTTAAGACAAAAATGTTTAAATTCAGAAAGTTTTTTGTTATCTTAAACTCAGTCTAATTAAAAAACTTTTAAAATCAATAATTTTTCAGTTATTTTAAAATTTGAATTTTTAACTATTCCCTCCTCCTCCGGACACAAATCCCAATGCTGGATGTTCAAGCACCAGATGAATGGCAGGTTTTTCATCCCGGGCTCATTCTGATTCCAAAAAGTTATAATATGTTTATGTAGAGTATGTATAGCGCGAGTTACAAGGGTCGCAGATACACAGACAGACAGGCAGAATTTGCCATTTATTTATTGAGATTATTATCGTTAATTTATTAACGATCTTAATTTCTTAAGATCTACGGTAAGAACGAATCTCCCATCCAATCTCAAAACTTTATTACATTATATTTCTATAATCTTTCTATAATTTTCCGTATAATCTCTCCCTAATCTTTCTATAATATTCCCTATAATCTCACTATAATCTTCCTATAATCTCTCTATAACCCCCTCTATAATCATTCTATCATCTTTCTACTCCATTACACCACAAGGGATCAGAATAATTTAACTCAGCAAAATATGACAGTCGTTCTTAAAATGTCAGTGCTTTCAATGCCTTCATCAATATATATATATATATATATATATATATATATATATATATATATATATATATATATATACCATAAATATAATAATTAAAATAATTTTCGGACTATGTCCATTTCATAATGTGTGACGTCATTTGTTTACATTTGGATACGGATCGAGTAGATATGAATGTACGAGAGAAAATCATGGAGAATTGTAGTTTAAAAACAGTAAAACGCTCCTCTGTGGCTAAATGCTTATAGCACGTCAGGCATTATGACGGTTCCTTATATATTAGGGTGGTGTAAAAATAATGACGTATTAATGTCGTTTTTTGACGTATTTTTTAACGTCAAAAAATGACATAATTACGTCATTATTTTTGCACCAACCTAATATATAGGTTCGATTCCTGCCAGAGGACGCATATTTTCTATAAAAATTTCTTGGACATTCAGGTCGGTAAATGTCGTTAATACTGTTTATTATAAATAGAGCATTTACTTAAATATTTGTGTCTATAAAAAGAACGTATGGACATAAAAAATGTCTTAAAATATATATTAATCGGTGACAAGCAAATTCAACTCGAATAGCTTCTTCCCGTTAAGCACTAACCCTGTGAAATTAACTCCCCACAGATTGTTTCCACGATCACTAAAATCTTAACCTATTCAAGGCTAGGATGAACCCTTGTCTTTCACAGAGACATGTAGCCTCGAAACGTAACCCTCTACCTCGAGTAGCTGCCGGTCTTTGTAAAGAGTGAACGTCACTGTAAAAAAATGTCTTATTCTGGGTAGGAATCGAAATGGTGATGATGAAGACAATGTCAGTAGTTTTGATTCTGTAGTGACTGACTAAATAACAGGCATGAAATATTTTTGTTCTCGGTCTTCTTTCTTTTGCAGTGATTCAGATAATGATTTCTTATATATATGTATATATATATATATATATATATATATATATATATATATATATATATATATATATATATATTCTTTCGTTACTTTTCATTCTTCCATAGTTATATATATATATATATATATATATATATATATATAATTATTTTTTTAAAAATATGATTCCTTCGCTACATAAGAGTTCTCATGTTTCAAAAACGAGAGCCGAAACCATCAATATAATTAGTAAAATTAAATTGAATTAAAGTAACAATCCCCGTTTCATCCTCAAGCGAAAATTTAGGAATAACCCATATATATATATATCATCAATATATATACATATCAGAAAATGTTGATATATATATATATATATATATATATATATATATATATATATATATATATATATATATATATATATATATATCATCAATTTCTGATATATATATATATATATATATATATATATATTTCTGTGTGTGTGTGTGTGCGTGTGTGTTGTACGCTCCGATGTTCTTGAGGTGGTTGGAATGTCGAACTTAACGCTTTATTTCGCTTTATGAGCGCTGGTAAAATGGTTGCTGAAAACATTAGGTTTATAATACCCAGAAATTCATACACAGATGTCCTCAAGGACACATGGCACAGTGGATAGAAACGTTAGTTAGTTACAGTAACAGGACCCAAAGTGTGCGAGTTCACTACCTCGTTAAGGCGGTGGAGAACCTGGAGAGGGGATTTAGCAGGAGATAACTGACATCCATCAGGCATGGCACGTGGAACTAGAACAGTCTACCCGATATTCCAACAACTTGAAGAAGGCCGGAGCGTACAACGGTCGAAATGCTGTGATAAATATGGCAACAAAGATGAGGACGATAGTCCGAAAAATGTAAATAGTGAAAATATTCGTTGATAATCAAAAATAACTCAATAATTATTTAGTGGTTACAAAACTGAAAATCGCCATTTTTGTTTCTATCGTGGCTTAAATAAAACCTGAAAACTCGATCAACAATACCAGTGATAAATGTTTAAGTTAATTCACTTTTTTTTAATACTCGAAGATGTAATTGCCGAGCGGTTGGTGTAGTGGATAGTGAATGATAAATCAGAGGGTCGAATACATATTCCAGACTATCATCACTGTCGAATACATATTCCAGACTATCATCACTGTCTTGTCCGTATATTGCTTAATATATTGTACAGTAATTGACATCTTTGATAATGGCTTATGTAAGCCGAAAGCTTAGATTGGATTAAAAAATATATATCAATATTGTGAATTTCTTTCTTCGTTTAATGATAATATTATTAATCGTATCAGACATTATGAAAAGAATTTACATAAAATAAATAGACAACACTTGTCTATATTATTTAATAAAACATATATGAATGAAAAAATGCTGCTTAAATACACATACACACACACACACTATATATATATATATATATATATATATATTAAGTTTGTGCAAAAATAATGACGTAATAATGTCGTTTTTTGACGTTAAAAAATAGGTTTAAAAACGACATTATTACGTTATTATTTTTGCACCAACCTTATATATATATATATATATATATATATATATATATATATATATATATATATATATATTGATGCATGTTTCTTTAAATAATATAGACAATTTTTGTTTATTTATTTTATGTAAACAGTGAACAATGAGGGAATTAAGGAGTTAACTCCGACAGATATATCAACCAAACTATAACTTAAATAATGGGACATATATCTGGAAAAATCATTGTCATACACAAGAAACTGTTAATGCAATATTCACTTGCAAGAAACAAATAGTTTTACAATTTAAAATATGTTTTAAATAACCCACAAAAGATTGATAATCCGTATCAATCTCCCAACAAAGCTTCAATTTTTCGATTGAAAACAGCAACGAAATCCGGGGAAAACACAGCAGCCAATCATAAGTCGACACAAGTAAGCGTTAACTGATCTGGAAATAAAAATGTCGGTAATATGATATTAATATGGAGACAAAATGCGAATGGCTGTATTCCAGTAAAGAGTGTTTAATCAGTAAGGATTGGATGAAAGCCACAAGTGATCAAATGTTATTGTGAGAAGAGAAAGAGGAGAAAAAAAGTGAAGAATGACGTAACAGGAAGGAAGGAATATAAAAGAGAGAGATGTAAAGAAAGAAATGGCGAGAATAAAAAAGATGATAATACATGAAAAGATAAAGTAAGGAAGAAGAAAAAGTCAACGGTAAAAGAGAAAAGGAAATAGAGAGAAAGAAAGAAAGGATAAATAAGGAGTGGAAGAAAAAGAAATAAATGAAAAAAAAAAGGTAATGAGAAAGAAATCATGAAGGGGAAGAAGGTAAACGAAGAAGTGACTAGCAATAGTAAAGAAAGGAAGGAAGGAAAGGAAGCAGAAAAAAATAGAAAAACAAACGATAGAAAACACGAGCGAAAAACAAAAGAAATCCAATGAAAGGAAAGAAAAAAAAAAAAGAGATAAAAAATGAAAAGAAAAAAAAGAAAAGAAATCGAAAAGCGAAAGAAGAAAGAAGAAAGTACGAGAATAAAAAGCTGAAGGAAATAGAAAGCAGAAAAGAAAGGAAAAAAAAGAAGAAAGAAAGAACGAAGGATGACAACTTTAAAATCGTCAGAAGGCCACCAAAAAAAAGAGAAAGAGATGACAAAAGAGGAAAAATAAAAGTTCGTAGATAGAAAAGAATAGGAAAGAAAAAGAAAATATAGCAAATGCCAAAAGTAAAAAAAAAAAATAAAAATAAAATAAAGCAACTGAAACTAAATAAATAAGAAAGAAAAAGAAAGCAACAGATCGAAACAACAGAAAAAGGAAAAAAGAAAGAAAGAAGAAAATTATGAAGCAAACAAGTCTGGAGATAAAAAAAAAGAAGAAAATTCGAGAATAAAAAGGCAATAATCAAAAATAGAATAGAAAATAAAGGGAGATAACTTTAAAATGGAAAAGAAAGGAAAAGAAAGAAATTAAAAAAAAATCTTTGAAATAAAATTTAAAAGATAATATTAGAAAAATAAAAATAAAACCTAACAGAGATCAAAAATACACGAAAAGGATGGAAGGAAGGAAAGAAAGAAGGAAAAGGAAGGAAGGAAAAGAAAGGAAGGAAGGAAGGAAGTAAAGGAAGGAAGGAAGGAAGGAAAAGAAAGGAAGAAAGGAAGTAAGGAAAGAAAGGGAGAGAGGAAGGGAGGGAGAAAGGGAGGGAGGGAGGAAGGAAAGGAAGAGAGAGTGGAAGGGAAGGATCAAGGAAGTGGGAAGGAGGAAAAGAGGAAGGGAGGGTGCAAGGAAGGAAGGAGAGGGAGAGAAGAAGGGAGGGAGGGAGGAAGGAAGGAAAGGAAGGGAGAGTGGAAGTGTAGGATCAAGGAAGGGAGGAACAAGGAAGTGGGCGGGAGGAAAAGAGGAAGGGAGGTAGGGAGGGAAAGAAGGGAAAGTGGAAAGGCGGCAGAAAGGAAGGCAGGAGGGAAGGAAGGAGACGAGAGGGCGGAAAAAGGAAGGGATAGAGAAAGGAAGGATGCAAGGAAGGAAGGAAGGAAGGAAGGAAGGAAGGAAGGAAGGAAGTTTGACAAACAAAGATCAGGACAAAGGGAAAGACAACTGAAAGACCCTCCGCCAAAAATGGTTTAAAAATGAAATGACAAAAAAGAAAACCAGAAAGAAAGAAAGAAAGAAAGAAAGAAAGCAACACAGTTTTATTCAGAAATACAAGGGAACGCAATAAAAAAAATGTCTCATTCTGAAAATCAAATTCTCGCAGAATATCACAAAGACTATTTTACACTATGTCATGTTTTAATATGCAACGCAGCGTTTTCACAATAAAATTAGCACTTCATATGTTTTATTCTGTTAAATATTTGCAATAACTTATTTAGTGGTGTAAAATTTTATTATACAAATCGACGGTTGTTCCTCATGGTATAAACATCTAACTATCTATAAGTCTTTCTGTCTCTTAGTGTATCTTTCCTTAAATATTTATACATTTATCAAGCCTTGAAGCTAGGTAATACGGCATGTCTATCTATCTATCTATCTATCTATCTATCTATCTATCGTAATCTGTTCATATCTATCTCAATCTGTTTATACATATCTGTTTATATCTATCTATCTATCTATCTATCTATCTCGTAATCTGTTCATATATATCTCAATATGTTTATACATATCTGTTTATATCTATCTATCTATCTATCTATCTATCTATCTATCTCGTAATCTGTTCATATATATCTCAATCTGTTTATACATAACTGTTTATATCTATCTATCTATCTATCTATCTATCTATCTATCTATCTATATAAAAGAAAGAGGTTGTAGTGGTTCCAACGAGAGAAAAGTATGTATATTAAAAAGAAGACAAGAGAGGTGGCGTAAACGTTTTTGGTTGTAATGTGGATTTATTTAGAAAAAAATATTATGCTTTGTTTTACATAATGTTACACTACACGTGTTTCTGGTCTCGGGACCGTCTTCAGGTAAAAGCGGAGATTTCCACATATTATTAAAAATAAATTTCTTTTGTTTTTCAATGTTAAATATTCTCGATATGAGACATTTTCTGTGTTTGTAATCCAAATTTCTTTCTTGAATTTCAAAAAACGTTTACGGCACCTCTCTTCTCTTCTTTTTAATATATATATATATATATATATATATATATATATATATAATATTACTGGTTTATACACACACACACACACACAGATATATATATATATATATATATATATATATATATAAATAAACATACATATACATACACATATAAAAGTTTCTAAGAGGATAGACTCTAGGTGGAAATCAATGTCCAGCCTTCCTGTTCTTATCTCGTCTTTTACCCCTCTTTAGAGCTTTCATTTACCTCTCACACTCGCCCTCCACACCTGTTTTGATAGAGATATCTGTTAGAATATTGAAACAAATCAGATATTTGGGAGGCAATAACAACAGCTGCAACTAATGCTAAAGTCGGAACAGTAGAAAGTTCAATAAATTATAGTGATTAAAATTATAAAAAGTCATGGATTCAATATTAACATTTGAAATTGTAATTTATTCAGGAATCTATCAGGTCATCTCATAAGTTCTGTCCGAATTTTGAATAAAGAAAACAAATGACCAAATGTTACATTTAATTACACATTCAATCAACAATGTATTTTTCCTGATTATCTATGACTTCCTTCCATCTATTAACAAGCTTACTAATTCCATTACTGTAAAATTCTTTTGGCTTTGATTTGAAGAACTCACAAATGTCAGTTTTAACCTCTTCCTGTGTTACAAAAGCTATTTCTTAAAAATGATTCTGTAAGCTACGAAACAAATGATAGTCTGAAGGAGCAAGATCAGGAGAATAAGGGGGATGACGTATTTTCTCCTAACCAAGTCCTTCGATCTTTTGTGACGTGATTCTTGCTGTGTGGGGTCGCGCATTGTCCTGATGAAACATCACCCCTTTTCGATTCACTAGAGCAGGTCTTTTTTCCTCAAAGCTTAGTTCAAACGCTCTAATTGCTGACAGTATATTTGAGCATTAATTGTTGCATTAGGGGGTACGAATTCAAAGTGGATTATGCCTTGGAGATCCCACCAGATTGAAAGAAGAACCTTTTGTCCATGAAGTTCCCTTCTCGGCTGTGGCTGGGGTCCTTCCCCTTTACCAAGCCAATGTCTACGACATTTCGATAAAAGATCCATTTTTCGTCGCCAGTCACAAGTCTATCCAGAAAAGGTGAAACAAGTTGGCGAGAACGGAGAGAAGAGCAGATGTCAACTCGGGATTTGAGGTTGTTTTCAGACAATTCATGAGGCAGCCGTTTTCCAATTTTAGGAACTTTTCCAAGTTGTTGAAGATGACGATGAACAGTTGTATGGTTTGAACTGAGAACCACTGCCAATTTCTCAACTGATAAAGCAGGATTTTCTTCAAGGGCTGCTTCAAGAAGCTTTTCATTAAACTCAACTGGACGTCCGGTTCGATCTTCATCTTCAAGGGTGAAATCTCCACCTCTGAATTTTGCAAACCATCTTCTGCAAGTTCTTTCATTCACAAATTCCTCTCCATAAACTAAGTGAAAGTTTCTAGCTGCTTCGGCTGCCGAGTTTCCTTTCTTGAACTCTTAAAGCATTATGTGCCTCAAATGATTCTTGTGTACTTCCATGTTAGCAGGGTTTTAATCAAACAAAATTTTATTTTATTGTTCTCTGAAATAAAATTTCATCAGTTTAAATGCTTCTAAACATAAAAATAATGTTCAGCTCTATTAGAGATTATAAGATAACCTTTAAATTTCGTTCATTTTAAAAAAAAGTAAAATTCGGACAGAACTTATGGGATGACCTGATAAATCAAAAATATTTCTGTGGTCTAAAACATTTATATTCATTTACAAGCAAACATTTGTGCTGTATCGTAAAAAAACAATTATTAGTATCTTTACTAAGGATAAAATTTAAGCCTAACATCATAGGCCAAATCCTGTACATAATTGTAATTATGAGTATAAAGTTTCGTCTATTGTCCCGTTCACACTCCTCCCTGTATTTTAAACAGAAGTGGTGTATTATTCCTTGTTCCATGTTTAGGATTGGGTTTCCGATTACTTATAAAGTCTTTCCATTTTCTTTCACTCTCAGTGACCCATTGAGTCTTAGTGATATTATCGCCA
>OZ010589.1:50964721-51052221 GCA_963932145.1 Acanthosepion lycidas | reverse complement strand
AGCTTGATTTAACCCCTTTGATATGTATTTGATGTACTACTTGATTGAATGAATTTAAGAGCAGATTTCCACATTGATATGACAGGTGAAACGTCACAACAAATATCCATTGTAAGGCGCCACCCACAGATTGGCGATTTCTTGCTAAACTCGACGCCTATATTGTCTCATTTTAATCTTGTCGATGTGATATCCATCTTTTGGCTTTCTCCTTCTACATTTTGGATAGGAGTTATTCCCTTGTTCAAATTTAAATTCAATTTAAGTCAAAGGGTAAAAATTTCAGTGCGAGGTTTGTGCATCTCCGGGGACCCTCTTTGATCAAATTGAAATATATTTATCCAAGCACCCTAGGGAGTCATTCTCGTATTCACATTTATATTTAATTTAAATCAAAGGGGAAAAAAAAAAATCAGTGGAGGCCTTTTGACTTATCGATAGTAGAAAGGCTTTTCGAGAGGGTACCACGCTCGTGGATAGAGAAGAGCCTAAAAAGAAACAAAGTATGCCGCATGACGGTCAAAAGTATAACGGAGAGCATGAAAAACTGGAAGACCACACAAAACCTAAACCATACAAACGGATCATTAACACTGAGACCAATCAACATCAAAAGCGGCATCTTTTAAGGAGATTCGTTGTCACCACTTTTGTCTCGCATTCGCGTCACTCAGCTGTCTACTGTAACAACAGTAGCTACAGATACAAATCCCAGAATGGCAAACTGAATCACTTATTCCATATTGATGACCTTAAAATGTTTGCCAAATATTACAGACAGCAGAAGAAAACCTACTGACCATTGTCAAAACCTTCAGCAAAGACATTAGGATGGATTTCAGAATCGACAACTGTGCCAAAGCCACCTTCAAAGCCGTAAACTAAAGAAAAATACATATTAAGACCTTGATATTAACAACAAGATTAAAGAACGAGACCAAGATGGTACTTACAAATAGTTAGGAATTGATGAAGAATACGGAATACGACTTTCAATTATGAAGAAAAAGATCCGAAAAAAATATTATATGAAAGGCGTTTGATACTCGAAAACGAACCTAATGGGTTCAATAAAATTATGGCTATCAACACATTTGCTATACCCGTAGTAACATACAGCCTCAACATTATTAAATAGAAGATGGAGACATTAAAGTATTGGACACCAAATGCAGAAAAATGCTTATCCAAATTAGGATGCACCACCTGAAATCAGATGTTGATAGGCTGTAGGTACCAAGAGGTTTTGGAGGCCGAGGTCTAGTCAGTTGCATTCGCTTATGACCTAATCCCCTTGGGAAAGGCACGATTCCCTCTCTTCTCCGTTCCCACTATTCATGAGTTAAATAGCAGTGTAGACTGGTTTCTTTAGCCTTGGTTTATAGCTAACCGAAGAGAACGATTATTCTGGATTCTAGGGAATACAACAGAAAAACACTCCACTATCATACCGGAGAACTTATGGCAATTCAAAGATAATAATAATAATAATAATAATAATAATAATAATAATAATAATAATAATTGGACACCAAGACCCGAAAATGCGTACCCAAATGAGGGTGCACCACCCGAAATCTGATGTTGATAGGATGTACGTACCAAGAACTTTAGGACGCCGATGTCTAATACAACTTGAACTAACTCTAAAAGCTATAACAATCTTATTGGAAGCAAACCTTACGAAAATCAATGCCGCTCTCCACAAATAGTTAAACAACAAATCCAATCCATGAACAAAGAAGTTGCACTCTACGAGAAACAGCTTAATATACCTGAAATTCTACCAAAAAGAAAAGAAAGAAAAACAAAACAAAAACGAAGCGAATACCATCTACGTCAAACGAATGAAAAAAGAAAGCAAAACAATTTGGCCAAATGAAAAAAAAACAAAAAAACAAACTGTGAGGACAAGACATTTCATAGCAAATACTTAAAAAGAAATAAAGAGGCAAATGTGGACCAACAGAAAACATATCAGTGGGTGAGGGCATCGGGTTGAAAGCTGAAACAGAAGGCCTAAATATTTTAACTCAGGGCTAAAGGCAGGCAACCAGATCCTATCACTGTCACATAATCGAAGATGGAACTAACCCGAAATGCAGGATCTGCGGAAAATAAAGACTTGAAAAAGTGAAGAAGAAGAAGAAGATGGACGAGATGTCTGTATTGAACGTAAGAGGAGGGTTTAAGTAGTGCAGATTATGAGGATATCTCGAATGATAACAATTGAGGAATAAGTGAAGAAGAAGAAGAAGAAGAAGAAGAAGAAGAAGCCATGAACTCACAATTATTTGGGTCAAGTCAACCAACACTTTTATACACTGGGCCAAGTGTCCCCATTGATATAAAAAGTTGAGTTATCAATAGGAATTAACTAAAACTAAGATATTCAAAGGTATTACGCGAATATCGAATAAAGTTTTTTATTCAATATTGCGTGACAGCTACAGAATGTGATTGACACTTGAGGGAGTCAGGAAATTACAACTGTCGAAGCTTCGTAAAAATGTAGATAAATAACAAATAATATTTTTTTAATCAATTAACCCCAAGCAAGTCTATAATGACTAAGAGGCAGTTGGACTCCTGGGAATAAAAGATAATGAAAATACTTCAGAAGGAACCGGAAACTCAATCCTAAACAGGAAACACGAAAAGCTCTACTCTTCTTCAAAAGACAGGGCAGGGGTGTAATGAATAAACATGACAAGGTCGAAGGTCAATGTATCTTTTTTCCTGTTTTTTTTTTCCATGGCTTCCTGTCTTATATTTTTCAAAATAACGTTTGACTGTTCACTACATTCATTAACCAATCTGCCATTCATCCACACAATCGCATTAAATATGTTATTCGCTGCCCCCAGAAACGTCAGGTTTCTGTTTTTGAATGCAAGAATCAGTTTATCTGCACTTCCAAATTTACTTCAAACTTATTCGTTCTTCAATATTTTTTATTCTCAACATTGTTCGACCGAAAGACATGCCTGCCACTTGAAGTTTTCTTTGTCCGTGACGAGGTTGTCCAACATCCAACCATTTTTTTTCTAAAGATATTTTTCCTATATCTTAATACCGGGTGGAGCAGAAAGGTTACCCCGACTTCAAAGGTTAATAAAAAACAAAACAAACACATGATCATAAGAGAAGAAAAAAAAACTTGTGGATTCCGAGATGAAATTCGGTCTCCAATGAACGACAAACGCAGGAGAAAATAAGAAATATAACAAATAAATATAACAAATAAATGTATTTACATAATAATTCAATTGGTAATACGGTTAGTAGATCCAGAAACGCGGCTAGTAGCAGTAATATATATATATATATATATATATATATATATATATATATATATATATATATATATATATAGAGAGAGAGAGAGAGAGAGAGAGAGAGTCTGGTAAATCCAGTCTCAAAGTAGGACTTCTTTAGGGTCTATGTGCTTGTAACTGTGACTTCTACAAGCGGCTACCTCACACTATTACTCTACCTCCACCTCAATCACAATCACAATCACAATCTCAATCTCTCTGGCTGACTCTGGGTATTTAACGGCAGCAGTTCAAGTACACACTAGTAGAGTCCACTTGTATGACCCCATAACAAAAACAAACTTTGCTCTCCACTCTCGGCCATAGTGGGGGTATTACCTGAAAGAGAAAATAAATGGCATTTTTCCTTTTATCTTCTTTTATCGTTTTTTTATTAACCTTTGAAATCGAGGCAACCTTTCTGCACCTTTGTTTCTGGAAGAAAAAATAAACTTTATGACTATGCACCATCGGATTTAGTTTTCTCCTTCTGGTTGTAAGTATACTTTTTAGTTAATATTTTCATTAAATCTGCCTCGTTACTCACGGTTACGGCCATATCACGTTGAAAAACCAGTTCTGGTGCGATCACCGAAGTTAAGCAACGCCGATCCTAGTCAGTACCAAAATGGGTAACCAGCTGGCAGTACAATAGTTCTCTAAGGCTTACGGCCATATCAAGTTGGTAACCAGCTGGCAGTACAATAGTTCTCTAAGGCTTACGGCCATATCAAGTTGAAACACCGGTTCTCGCATGATCACTAAAGTTAAGCAACTTCGAACCTAGTTAGTACATAGATGGGTGACCCCTTGGGAATGCTGTAAGCTTGGATGTGCGAGTGGTGTAATGTGGATAACGGCTCCGAATTTGGAAATCGTAGCGCCAATTGCATTTCAGGCGGGTTCCTTATATTCACCTGCGCGAAAATACCCTTGGGAAAGCTATGAGCCCACCACTTTTCCCAGTCCCAGTAAGACTTGTAGCATTAAATTATTACAGCAAAACGTCGAAGCCATATTGCTGGAACTAATCTTTTGCTAGTTTGGCCGAGTGTGGGTTATTGTACAGTTGGATAACTTAAGCAAACCTCCAGAACTCTTTCGTTAAAAAAAATGCCTTACTATGCACGACTTTACCAGTGAAAGTAGGTCGTCTTAGCAGTTGCCATGAAAATATTTGCAGAAAAGACAGAGGGAAGCCACATTACGTCTGTGAGAAAGCTACTGTAGTCGAGATGCCAGGACAGGACCTATCACATTGCATATCCATCTTTGAATTTTGTCGAGAACCTCGAGATGAACAGCGGGGGGTACCTGACCATATATGGCAACAGTATTCAATGCAAGGACGAATGATAGATTTATAGATTTGAAGGATGGGCACAGACGAGAAAAAAACCTTCTGGAGCGACACAGAGAACCAACTTTCCTTGCGGCAGATGAAGCTATTGATTCAATGTATTTCCATTGATAATGTGCTATCATACTAATTTGACTTTTTCGGACTTATATAGCAAGACTGATGAATAAATCTGCGGTAAGCTTTGATGTGCGAGTGCAGAGTTGCATAAGATTTCGGAGAGCCGAGTTCGAATTCCACTCGAGTTCATTACATTCATTCAGGAAATGTATTCACCTGTCTCTTCATTCTCCAGCTATGGCTTAAATAGAAGGACACATTGGGTCCTGTGACCTCACATGGCAACCACTCAACTGCAGAAAGTATGTCAATCATGATTTGATAAAATACATGATCATTCAATCGTGCATCATGTATGGCAACTAAGATAGGATTTCATTGGTAAGTGTCCTGGGTATCACGATAAACTACACCTCTGAAGATTGGAGATTTTGATAAACATGGCACCACCTCTTAATTGCTGTTGTTCCCAGGTTCATCCAGATCTTGGGTTGCAGCTCCTGTTAAGGTCCCAGCTATGGGCAAATAGCGAACCTCCAAACAAAAACAAAACACTATGAAAGTATGAAAATACATTTTTATAGTAGAAATACCAGCAATACATTTTTAAATAAAAATTAGCAATAAAACATTTATAGTAAGATTACCAATATTACGTATATAATAACAAATTGTAACGACTTCACACAAATTCTTTTAAAATACTACCAAAGAACTAACATAAAAGAACTCTTTCATGGCATTGATCTATATAAAATCCTACAATTATTTAAAGACTTCAAACTGTATTCCAAGATATAACTTTAACAAAACTACGACAGGAAACAAATATATCACCTCCTCTAGTAATTATGCCCACACAAACATGCATATGCACAAAAGCTGAGTATCATCTACCATGCATTAATTTTTTCTTTTTAAAAAAGGAATTTTGTTTTTACTCTACAAACTGCCATTTTTTATATCATATTTTTCTTCAAAGTAACTATAAACAGAATTTTTTTTAAAAAAAAAAGAGAAGGAATTTTCTTTTTACTCTACAAACTGCCATTTTTTTCATATCCTATTCTTCTTCAAAGTAACTATAAACAGAAATTTTTCTTTTAAAAAAAAAAAAAGATTTTTTCTTATTACTTTACAAACTGCCACTTTTTTCATATCATATATTTCTTCAAAGTAACTATAAACAAAATGGGTTTATTTGCTACCCTCTGCCAGCCGCAATGATGGAGAAAGCATTACGACGAACCATAGCCAGAGAGACATGCTGCAAGGGCCACTCCGTTTCACGAGGCTCGTCCCTTAATCCAAACGCAATCGCGCCAATACTCCGAAGAAACGCCATCGAACGAGGGCCAATAACCCCTGAAGTCTTCACGGCCACAGGAGTAAAAAAAAATCTATCAGCAAGAGAAGAATATTTAACTATATTTTCATCTCTGCGTCCCGGCCGACGGAACCCGGCTCAACCGCGGACCTGATCAAATTACCGGTCGAAAATGTATCCGCACAGGTCGCATCCCAAATCAACGACTTCCCCATTTTAAAAGGGAAAATGGTAATGCCATCCGGAGGCTTTCCATCACTACGGTCGAGGCCTACGGGTTAGATTTGGGAAAGGATCCCAGCTGCATACAAACCTCTTCTGATGATGTAATTTATTGCTGGATCCCGTAGAAAGCGGCCAGCACTACGACGACAAGAGAGAGGATGCAAACCAAACCCATATTGTGAAAGCAAAACAACATATATATTTTTATGACGTCCAAGTTCCCAATTCAATTTCGGGATTAAAGGACCCATAAGGATAACACTGAAGAAAACCTCCAGAATTATTTCGATAAAAAAAAAATATGCCATACAATGCAACACTTTACCAGTGAAAGTAGGTCGTCAGAGCAGTTGCCATGAAAATATTTGTAGAAAAGACAAAGAGAAGCCACATTACGTCACATTAAACAAATAAATCAAGCAATCTATCATAGTTCGCTAAAATATATGATCGTCTAATGATGTATCATGTATGGCAGTTAAGATCGGATTCCATCACCTAAGATCGGATTCCATCACCTAAGATGAGATTCCATCAACTAAGATCGGATTTCCATCACCTAAGATCGGATTTCCATCACCTAAGATGAGATTCCATCAACTGAGATAAGATTACATTACCTAAGATCGGATTCCATCTCGTAAGATCGGATTCCATTAACTATGATCGGATTCCATCAAATAAGATAGGTTTACATCACCTAAGATCGGATTCCATCATCTAAGATCGGATTATACCACCTAAGATATGATTCCATCAACTAAGATTGATACCATCACCTAAGATGGGATACCATCTCCTAAGATCAGATTCCATTAACTAAGATCATATTCCATCACGTAAAATCGGATTTCCATCAACTAGTATAGGATTCCATCACCTAAGTTCGGTTTTCCATCACCTAATTTCGGATTTTATCACCTAAGATCAAATCCCATCACCTAAGATCGGATTACCTCACCTAAGATCGGATTCCATCACCTAAGATAGAAGTACATCACCTAAGATCGAGTTCTATCATCTAAGATTGGATCATACCACCTAAGATCTGATTCCACCTCCTAAGATCTGATACCTTCATCTAAGATCGGATTCTATCACCTAAGATCGGATTCCATCACCTAAGATCAGATTCCATCATCTAAGATCAGATTCCATCATCTAAGATCGGATTTCCATCTACTAAGTTCGGATTCCATCACGTAAGATCGGATTTCCATCAACTAAGATAGGATTCCATCAACTAAGATCGGTTTTCCATCATCTAAGATCGGATTTTATCACCTAAGATCGAATTCCATCACCTAAGATCAGATTCCATCACCTAAAATCGGATTTCATCACCTAAGATCGGATTCCATTGATAAGAAACAAGTTCCATTCGAGATAATTATTAGCAAAAGCCGCTTCTTTATTAAACAGAGTCTCGGTACGATGATACCTCGAACATTAAAATCTTACCATCAACCGTTATTTCTCCTGGCCGTGTGGTTAGAACGTTCGATTTCTGACCATGACAGCCCGGTTCGAATCTCCCCATGGTCGATTTGTCAGATGTTATTGAAAAGTGCCTGAATACTCTACCACGTGTTGATCCAAGCGATGTGAGGGAAACTGGTTAGATGGAAATCTTGTGGGCCGTCGATAGCTGTGCTAGCACGAATCCACATGTCATGGTAGTCGAGGGCTTGAATGTGCTGGCCTTGTTCAAATTATTGAAATAAATCACGCTAGATAACACGCTCTCTCGCAAAAACTGTAACTAAGTTATGATAAGCATAATTGAATTATAAACCACAGGTGGGCTCTGTGGGTGTTGAGCAAACACAAATGTGCCCGGGCGAGCGTCTGCAATAGGGATTGGCTGGCCGCCCCAGTAGAGAGGTATCCTCGAATACGAGTGGCCAGCTGCTATTATTATTATTATTATTATTATTATTATTATTATCCTGCATACCCTAATAATCTACAATTCCTACACGCAAAAAACGACCCCACAAAAAGATACCCATCCTTTTATTAATTAAACAAATCATTAATCTTTCTCTCCCATCTTTTCTATTTCTTCCCGCTACTTTCAATTCTCGTTCCTACTTTCTGTTTGCCAGACATTCTTATCTATCGACTAATTAAAACAAATTTAGCAAAAACAAGGGAAGCGGAAGTCAGAATGCCATTTCCGGTTTTTATTCTATTCATTTTGCCTTCCATTTGGCAGTTCTTTATTTTTTCCTCTTTTTTTTTTTTTTTTTGGCCATTATCTGTTATTGATGTTCGTCTGGACTTGATTTGATAAACAACGTCGCCTTTAATGTGATTTTTTTTTCTTCTTCTCAATGACGTTTTTCTTTCTTTTATTCTTTTCATTTTGCATGCTGTCATTATCTTACATATTTTTTCCCGGTGTTTACTTTGCTTGTCCCGCTCGCTATTATACATTTATTTGCTGTTTTTGCACTTTTGGGAGCTTTATGATTGCCCTTACTTTTAGCAAAGTTCAATTGGATATATTGTTATGCATTTTTCCATCAATGACTCTTCCATGACTGCCTTACAAACATCTCGTGCTTTTAAAAGCGAATTTTTCTTTAATCTCATAAGTACTCAGTGTATTTTACTTTTTTTCTTTCTTTAAGACATATCCTTTCTCTCTTTTTTTTTAATACATCTCATGCATTTTTTCTTTCTTTTTTTGTTCTTTCTTTTTTTTTTCAGTATTTCTCTTTTTCTTTCTTTAAGACATTGTAGGCGTTCCTTTCTGTTTCTTTTTTCTTTCTTTCTTTAATACTTGTTAGGTATTCTTTTCTTTATTTCTTTCTTTTTTCGTTCTTTCTTTCTCTTTCTTCCCCTAAGACTTTTTTAGTCCTTACTATCTTTCTTTCTTTCTTTCTTTCTTTCTTTCTTTCTTTCTTTCTTTCTTTGAGACTTTTTAGACGTTCTTTCCTTCCTTCCTTCCTTCCTTCCTTCCTTCCTTTCTTTCTTTCTTTCTTTCTTTCAGACTTTTTAGACGTTCCTTCCTTCCTTCCTTCCTTCCTTCCTTCCTTCCTTTCAGACTTTTTAGACGTTCCTTTCTTTCTTTCTTTCTTTCTTTCTTTCTTTATTTCTTTCTCTCTTTCAGACTTTTTAGACGTTCCTTCCTTCCTTCCTTCCTACCTTTCTTTCTTTCTTTCTTTCTTTCTTTCAGACTTTTTAGACGTTCCTTCCTTCCTTCCTTCCTTCCTTCCTTCCTTCCTACCTTTCTTTCAGACTTTTTAGGCGTTTCTTCCTTCCTTCCTTCCTTCCTTCCTTCCTTCCTTCCTTCCTTTCTTTCTTTCTTTCTTTCCTTTTCAGACTTTTTAGACGTTCCTTCCTTCCTTCCTTCCTTCCTTCCTTCCTTCCTTCCTGCCTGCCTTTCTTCTTTTCTTCCTTCCTTTCTTTTAAATGAAATCTCTCTTTTCAGCTTTCGTTCCCTTTTTATAACTTGCTTCACTTGATTCATTTAGATTATCTTTTAAAATTTCTGTTAATTTCCGATACATGCATAAATTAAAAAGTTTAAAGACTGTAGTTACCAGGGAAGCAAATAAGAGGACGGGAGTGTTTCAGGCATTTCATTCAGGCAAGCACCACTACTACACCAAAGGTTTCTTTTATCCCGCTTCCCGACAATGAAACTCCCTTCCTCTTATTTGCTTCCCTGGTAACTACAATCTTCAAAAATTTAAATGCAACGTCAATCACCATCTTCTGTTGCCTTGATATCCGTTCTTCTTTTATCCTCTTCCTCTATACACAGTCTTTGCCCTCACTTTATTCTTTGTAAGCCTCTGCGTGCTATTAGCACTCTCGCCTTGCTTGGGGTAAATATTATGCAAATATTAACTAGGCAATACCAAATAAATGGGAGAATGTGCTTCACCAGTCTTATGTTTTTGTGAAGAACGCTTGTTTGCCTGTCGTAAAAATCATTAATCGTAATTCTATACTCTTACTTTTTCCATCTTTAATCTTTTTCCTTTATGTTTTCTTTCTTTTTCTTTTTCTTTTTATTCATGAAGTCATATATCAGTTTCGTTTTCCTTCACTTTTTTCTTCCATTTTTCTTCCGTGAAATCAAATCTCTAAATTGCATAAACAATTCTCCCTCCTTCAGTTATCAAAAGATACTACTATTTTTTTTTTTTAGTATTAGGTTGGTGCAAAAATAATGACGTAATAACGTCGTTTTTTGACCTATTTTTTAACGTCAAAAACGACATTATTACGTCATTATTTTTGCACCAACCTAATATTTCTTTTTTCTTAGTGAATGAGGTCGTTGTCTAAACATAAGAGGAGGAAGGTTGTTCTAAGGGCGTAGATAACATTTGAACCTAGACGTGAAGAGATTAAGATTGTAATAACCGAGGAAGCGTCATCGCGGGAGTCTGTTCCACATGTTTATACAGTCTTAATGGATTAATCTATACATTCTTTTTCAAATTTTTTGTCTAGCCATTTACATTTCTGTTCTTTATTATAAGCGTCAGAATTGATCAGAAAGTTGCGAACCATAGAGTTAGGGCGTTATTTTTTTTTAAATGTAAAAATGTCAAACTGTTGGTCATGATCGATATGTTCTCTCCGAGTAACTGCAGCTAAGCTCCAACCAGCATATTTGTAGTATAAACGACAGATTTTATTGCAACGGAATTATTTGGAGTAATCAGCATACAGCTTTTTCTGCAAGTTAGAATTTTTTTTTTTCTGACGCAATCGGAAAATCTTTCGGCATTCTCAAAGAATAAGTATAGAAACTCTTCAGCGAAACACAGAAAAAAAAATCATCAAATGAATGGCGCGTACATAAACTTGTCACATAGTTTCTTTTTATTCATGCTTGCTGTAATATATTCAACAGCCTGGCTAGACCACGGGAGGGGTCATAGTTGTGTTTTTCCAAGGGCTCATCATTATTACCAGATAGTCAAATGTGGGCTGAACACGTAAACCGCTCACGCAATTTAAGAATACGCCAGAATGGATTTGAACATAAAAAACGTATATAAAATTCCAATTTAAAAAGATGAACTGAACTAGCTGAAGTGTCAAAGAGAGTGAATGTCAAAACATTTCCGCTTTTTTGTACGATTGATCCTAATGGTAATTGTAAAATCAACCGTTTCCTTATAAGGAAACATTAGGCATTTCTTGACCCAGTAGTAAATGCAGATGTCGGTTGAAGTTTATGAAATCTTTCTCTTCAAACAATTTTTCGGTGGAATAGGGCTCTCAAATCCAGTAGCTGTTAATATATCGATGGGTAGCTTCCTTCTTTGCATTTTTGTTCGGGGTAATGTAGAACGTCAATAGCTTGAATATGTCATGATTTTCTCTTCGAATTACATGAGGTTTCTATTTTAGATTTTGCCGCTGTTGAATATCCCCAAGAGATATGGTTTCTGCTGAGTTGGAACAACTACATTGAATCAATCGCTGCATCTATTGCAAGGAAAGTCGGTTCAATGTGTCGTACCAGAAGGTTTTTTTCTCGTCAGAGTCCATATTAAACATCTACAAATCTACCATTCGTCCATGTACTGAATATTGTTGACATATTTAGTCTGTTGCCCCTGCAGTTCATCTCGAGGTTCTCTACAAAATCCAAAGAGGGATCTGCAATGTAATCGATCCTGACCTGGCATCTCAACTTCAATCACTTTCTCAGAGACGTGATGTGACTTCCCTCTGTCTTTTCTACGAATATTTCCATGGCAACTATTCTGATGAACTATCGTCCGTGATGCCCCGACTAAATAAATTTAAGCGTGCTATTAGACTGGGGGCTAGGTCCCATCATTTTACTGTTGAAATAAATAAATGCAAGCACCACTTCTACTCCAAAAGCTTCTTTTCTCCCGCTTCCCGACAATGAAACTACCTTCCTCTTATTTGCTTCCCTGGTAACCACAATCTTCAAAAAATTGAAGAAATGTCTAATATTTCCATTAAAAAATAGGCATAACAGATATTATATTTTAATTCAGCTCGATGTGCAGGTAGTGAGGAAAAAGCGTAACTCGATTAACACTGGTTGTTCGCTTAATCAATTCCGAATGTATCCGGATAATGAAGCATCTCATATTACTGTTACCGTGTATTTATGTGTCCCGCTCCCGACAGTGGAATTCCCTTCCTTTTATTTGCTTCCCGGATAACTACAATCTTCAAAAGATTAAATGTAATGTCAATCGCCATCTTCTGTTGCCCTGGTATCCGTTCTTCTTTTATCATTTTCCTCTATACACAGTCTTTTCCCTTACTTCATTCTTTGGGAGACTCTGCGTGCTATTGGCACTCACGCCTTGCTTGGGGTGAAATGCTTACAAAAAGCTACTTATCTCATATTGCTGTTATCATGTATTTACGTCTGAAAACACCGAGCCTCGTTTGAGTTAAAAGATATTGAGTCAAGTATACACTAAGAAGGTAGAATGCCTGGGAAATCTGGGTACTGTAAGCGGCCTCTTTCAATATTAAATATGTTTAAGCTTTAAACACCCACCCAAAAGTTGATAAGATGTAAAATTCAGACACTTTCTGTCTGTATTTGTTTTGTAACGTTTTACATTATTTATATTGTTTGAACCGTTGTTCTCATCATTATTGCCATATCCATATTGTTCTGTTCGAAATTACAACGTTTATCACCTGAAGAAGGCCGTTGCGTATAACGCAGCGTACAATGATCGAAACGTCCTGAATCTATATATAATACTAAAAATCTGTGATTGCGTGAATGCTTTTGTGGTGCGTGCGTGCGTGCGTGCGATGGCTTAATGATTTAAGTTAATCTAATTTACTTGAATAATATTTAAAAATACGACTTGTTTGTACAGTATGTATTTTTATTTTAACTTTCTTTAATCAGACAATTTATTTAATTAAAATATTTTAAAGTTAAAGACAGACAAAAAGAAATCCCGCTTTGCCGTTTCGTATAGTTTTTTGTTGAGTAATTATTTAGATTTCAGCTTTTATTTTTAAACAAACAACCAGTGACCCAGCGGGCCACGGTTAGTTTAGCATGACAAGAAAGACGAGGTGAAAAGTTCGAACAATGTAAATAGTGTAAACAAAAACCATTCAATTAATGTATGTATGCAGAGAAAATAAAAAGACAGAACAAAAGCCTACTTTTTTAAAAAAAAATTTGTTATTTCAATAATCGTATTGGTTATTTTAAAGGAGAAAAAATCTCATAGTGGGAATTTTACGGATGACTTTTTAGAGTGATGAATAAATGTCCCGGAAGAAAATCTTTATGCGGTGTGTCCCTTCTGTACCTAGACGATCATGGCTCTCCACAACGTTTTGTCCTTTCTAACACTGAAGGAACTTTATATGTCTTATTTCTCCTAAGGCCTGTTCTGCCATTCATTTGTTCAAGCTCATTAAGTATGTCATGTATTGTTTGCCTCTGTCAATCTTGCCTTCAATCTGTCCTGTGAGTATCAGATTTTCCAAGCCCTCTTTCTTCATTATGTACCTTAGAAACCTCAAATGTATTTTCCTGATGCTAAGATTCATTTTTGTTTCTATTTTATCAAACACTTCGGCGTTGCTCTCGTGTTCTGCTTATGGTATCCTCGTCATCCTTCTGTAGACCCACATTTCTATTGCTTCAAGTGCCTTTTTTTATCTATAAGGAGATTGCTCAACATTCACTGCCATATAAGAGGACAGATCTCACCTAGCAGTTCAGTAATAGTTCCATTATTTCTCAATGGTCAGTTTTTCTGTTTCCTAATAATCTGCTTAGATTTTGGAAGCCTTCTTTCGTTGTCCCAATACGCCTTAGGATTTCAGTGTCGCACTTCCGGTCCTCTGTTAAAGCAATTGCCAGATATTCAAATTTGTGTACTTGCTTGGTTTTGGTATCCCCTATTTGTAATTTGCAAGTTGGGCGCATCCATTTTGCTAACAACCATGCATTTTGTCTCCCTTCACTTGATACTTAAACGGGGTAATTTGCTTTTTAAGCCCCGCGCATCTAAGAAAAAAATCCCAAATCGTTATATTTATTTGTAATTTTACATGTTTTATTTGAAAATAACAAAGAAATTTTGATAACATCTACCGTTTTGGAGTTATCGACAATAAAAGTTCGTACTCATTATTGTCGCGGCAGATATTACTGGCGTTGTTTGCCTATATGTGGTGCCTAATAGTCTTGATTATTGCGCAGGCATTGAGTCTTCAGTTGCGCAGTAATTGAGTTAAGTAAGGACCGTAAAAAGGCCGTTAACAAGGTAAACTTCAACAGCGAATGTCATCATACAGTACTAGCAATGGCTGCCGTGCTGTAACGCGAATGGGTCCAAACTTTTATTGTCGATAACTTCTAAACGGTAGATATTATCAAAATTTCTTTGTTATTTTTAAATTAAACATGTAAAGCAAATTACCCCTTCTTCACACTTCTCGCTTGTGGAACTCATTCCGGCTCTATGCTTTCCAGCCAATTTTAATCTGCAAAAATTTAAATGCAATGCCAATCGCTGTATGCTATCTTCCTAATTATTTTTTCCTCTTTCCTCTCATTATTAATGTTTGTGTTCGTAATTCTTACATATCCTGTAGCCCTTTGTATCTTAGTGGCTCTACTGTCTTGCATGGGATGATACCGATTTAAAAATAAATAGTGTGTTGAAGTAATCCTGCGGAATTAACATTCTTGAAAATTTTTGCGGTAATAGAGACGTAAAAGGCCGTTAACAAGGTAATCTTCCACGCACATCTAATCATCAGCGACTTTATGCAAACAGAGCTAATAATGGCTGCCGTGCCGTAACGCGAAAGAGTCCGAACTTTTATGGCCGATAACATCAAAACGGTAGATTTTATCAACATTTCTTTGTTATTTTCGAATTTAGCATGTACATTTATATCTAAATATAACTATTCGGTGAATTTTTATTAGAAACTTATCGTGCTATTTACATTACGGACTATTGTCCTCATCTTTATCGCCATATTTATTACAACGTTTCGGCCGTTGTACGCTCCGATCTTCAGGTGAATGAAATGTCGAACTGAACCCTTTATTTTCGCTCATTTCGGTAGATTGTTCCAGTTCCACGTCCCGTGTTTATTAAATGTCATTTATCAGTTATCTCCTGCTTAATTGCCTCTCCAAGTATTGAACTCACACTCTTTAGGTCCTGTCGCTGGATCTAACCAACGCCTTTATCCACTGTGCCATGTGTCCTTGAGGATATCTGGGTATGAATTCAACGCCTTTATCCACTGTGCCATGTGTCCTTGAGGATATCTGGGTATGAATTTCTGGGTATTATTTCTTGATAGACCTAATGTCTTCAGCAATCATTTTTTAACAGTGTTCATATTGCAATTTTTTGCTGTTACCATGATGTTTTTACCAGAGCTCATATTGGAATTTTTGTTGCTACTATCGGTTTTCTCTGGCACTCCTTATTATCCGATAACTGACATCCTTTGGACATGGCACGTGGAACTAGAACAGTCTGCCGCAGTGAGCGAAATAAAGGGTTCAGTTTCTTTCTTTCTTTCTTTCTTTCTTTCTTTAATTCATTCATTGTTTCTTTCTTTCATTTTGCCGTATTCACTTTCCTTGCTTTTTGTTTTTTATTCAGTTTTCATCTCTATTCAAATCGTTGTTCTTTTATCTTTCTTTCTTTCTTTCTTTCTTTCTTTCTTTCTTTCTTTCTTTCTTTCTTGTTATGGGGAGTTCAGGAAGGATTTCAGATTTTTTTGTTCGCTCCCCAGACTTCACCTTTTCCATCCGGGCAACTTCGCTAATATTTTATTAACTTTTCCTTACGTTACGTTGCATCACGGCACGGCAGCCATTACTAGTACTGTTTGCATACATTTGCGCCAGATCATATTTGCGCAGAAGATTACTTTGTTAACGGCCTTTTTACGGTTCTTAGTTGAATCAATTACTGCGCAACTGAGGACTCAATGCGTGTGCAACAATCAAAACTATTCCGCACTAAATATATGCAAACATCGCCAGTAATGGCTGGCGCGACACAAATGAGTTCGAAATTTTATTGTCGATAGCTCCAAAATGATAGATTTTATCAAAATCTCTTTTTTATTTTCGAGTTAAGCATGTATATTTACACCTAAATATAACCGTTCGGGAAATTTTTATTAGTTACTTAGCGCGGAGTTTAAAAAGAAAATTACGCCATTAATCTTTTCTTCTCGCTGAGTATACAAAATAATATAAAAAAAAAAGAAAGAGAGTCGAAAGAATTCATGAACTAAAATATTTGATATGAAGAGTTCAGAAAACATTTCGGATATTTTTGTTCCCAACCGCCAGACTTCACCTTTCCCATCCGGACAGCTTCACTGATATTTTATTAACGTTTCCTTAATAATTTTCCCCAGAAACCGACAGAACAATATCATAGTGAGCACTATCAGATATCTGTCATTTAATAATAACCAGTCAGTTCCAGTTTATTTGATTACCGATGTGCGTCACTGAGGAAATCCTTGCTTACCTTTAATCCAAAGACGGTGATTCAATCAAATCTGATCAATATAGGTATTTGCGTATTTCCATTACGTTTCGATTGTTTGCGGCCGTCAGTCGGCAAATCTCATTGCCGAAGAATCAGCTTCAGACGACATTTACGTATTGAAAACATCGTTTCAGCCTATCGACTGAAGAGTTAGCATTAGAAAGAGAAGGAAATCTGATAAGAGTCAGAATGAAGTGTTTGGACGTTAAAAGCCAATGAGTTGCTTTCTTCAATCGGAATTATTGGCTTTGAATGTTCATTAATTTGGCTCGTTATTTAGGTTTTACGCACATCCTTCTTGCATTCAATAGCCAAACTATCTATCTATCTATCTATCTATCTATCTATTTCAGTTTCTTCGTTATCTATCTATCTATCTATCTATCTATCTATCTATCTCAGTTTCTTTGTTATCTATCTATCTATCTATCTATCTATCTATCTCAGTTTCATTGTTATCTATCTATCTATCTATCTATCTATCTATCTATCACTGTTTCTTCATTATCTATCTATCTATCACATTTTCTTCATTATCTATCTATCTATCTATCTATCTATCTATCACAGTTTCTTCATTATCTATCTATCTATCTATCTATCTCTATTATCTATCTGTCTATCACAGTTTCTTCAATATCTATCTATCTATCTATCTATCTATCTATCTATCTTAGTTTCTTCATTATCTATCTATCTATCTATCTATCTATCTATCTATCTATATATATATATATATATATATACATATTAATTACTATCTATCTATCTGTCTATATATATATATATATATATATATATATATATATATTAGTTACTATCTATCGATCTATCGATATATCTATCTATCTTAGTTTCTTTAATATCTATCTATCTATCTATCTATCTATCGATATATCTATCTATCTTAGTTTCTTTAATATCTATCTATCTATCTATCTATCTATCTATCTATCTATCTATCTATCTATCTATCTATCTATCCTGCCCATATCTACATATCTCAGTTTGTTCCCATGTATTTACCTCTGTCTGTCCAAATCTGTCTAGTCCAGTTTATTTTTTGAAATTAGAATAAATCCAAAATATTGTTATTTTTTAATTTATTTTCTTTAAACGTTAAATTTTTTCGATACTCATATTGGAAGAGAAGCTCTATTTTTAAATTTAACAGTATTTTTTATCCAAATACATCTAGGACCTTAATATTCGAGAATTCTTGTCTGAAAAATATACTACCTCCGAAGCTGCAACCACTATGGTGAACCGTCATTGAAACTGACGTGCTTAAACGTTCGGCCACGTAGGACTTACGGTCAAAAGATAGTGAATTGATGAAATCTATTTTATTTCTTCAAAATGCCAAGGAATCAGATTTAAAGTGAGAAGTTTCTTTTTTTTTTTTTTTTTTTTTTGATTTGTAGAACTCATTTTTCAACCTGAATTACAATAGCGACTCAGCCTAAATCGGTTCTTTTGGTCGGAATTGACATGTAAATAGAGCGCTAAGTATCTAATAAAAACTTCCCGAATAGTTATTGATGTGGGCCCAAAGTCGGGACCACGGAAGGAAAACACGGAACACGGATTAGAGGTAAGAAAGATATATTAAACAAAAAGGCTACAAAGATAGTGTAAGTGTAAGCGGAGCTTACTATGTGCTAGTGTCCAATATTGGTAGTCGTACGCGGCTGATACTACGGTATTAGAATACTATCTCTTTCTCTCTTTCCTCCTCTAGTCCTAGAGTGTTATATCGCATACTTTATATAGTCCTGGAAGAGTCCATGTTGTAGGTATGTTACGGTCTCACAACAGCTATATTTGGGTATAAATGTACATGCTTAATTCGAAAATAACAACAACAAAAATTCATTGATGAAATCTACTGTATTGGTTTTATCTACAATAGATGTTCAGACTTACTCGCGTTACGGCACGGCAACCATTACTGGCACTGTTTGCATACATTCGCTGCTGATTAGATTTGTGCCGAAGATTACCTTGTTAACGGTCTTTTTACTGCTCTTAATTGTCTCTATTACTGCGCAGCTCAGCACTCATTGCGCGGACAATCATCAAGACAAGTGAATGTTAAATCCGCAGCTTCAGTTCCACATACTATTTTTTTTTAATCTGCATCATGCCATGCAAGGCAGTATAGACTTAGAGGTAAAGTGTGGTTTTGAAGTTCAAGTGAGTGAATTGAGATATTCGTAGTTATTTCTTGAAAATTATCATAGTCGTTTTCTAAGCTGGACCAGAGTTCCATTTTCTTTTAGGCTGTAGGTCTAATTATTTCCACACAGGTGCTAGCATAACAATCTGCAGTGAGTGCAACTTTTAAGCTATTAAAAGATATAGTGGAATGCAGTTTAGATAAACAATAACTTATCATCATGATACAGATGTGTGCATGAAATCTTGGTCGAAAGGTGTGTACAGAAGGACGTTAATTTTATATTTATCCTATTTACATTCAGAATATTGTCTCCATCTTCGTTGCTATTACAACGTCCCAGAGTTGTGCCCTCCGGCTTTTGTCGATCCGGTTAACGTACAGGGAATTCCGAAATTTAACCCTTTATTTAATCTAAAGGGTGAGAGTGTTCTCGTTCGATATTTACGGATATCTCGTCTAGTTCTTATTTTTTTAGCACTGTTCAGCTATTTCCACTAAGCGTAGGCACACACTGTCCTGTCATGTGATTAAATTCGTTATAATTATGGCACAATTATATTCGCTTTAATTCATTAGGCTATTGTAGCGTAGAGCAGTACTCTGTGGGGAACTTGGAGACATAAACCTAACCTGACTGCTGATTAATACTGTTGATGCTTGTCATTCTCTACTATATTCACTGTTTTTCTTTCTTTTTTTTTGTTATAGCTGCTGTTTAAGACTTTGTCTTTCTTTCTTTTTCCCGGTAGGTTATAGAAGATGCGAGTAATGATGTTGTGACTAAGTAATTGGTTAAGAAACAACAAAGCAAGAGGTTGCAGATGAATAGTGTATTGAACAGTAAATACAACAGTGGGTTACACGACTTGGGAGTGTGTGTCGGTTAATCAGAGTTCAGTCTATCACTATTGATATTTAACAGCCCCCAACAAGGGTCACATGTGGCACAAGACCGAGTTTAACGTGGGTCATCCGAGCCCGGCCAAAAATTCTCCGTAGAACACGCATAAACGGGTTCGGATCTGTCTACCTCCATTTGACACTATCTCGCCCCGGTTCCTCTCTGCCCAAGCCAGAGAGTCCGACAGTAGCTGCGAACAGTCACAGCCTCGGAAGAACAGTCTATATCACTGTTAATATTTAACAGCCCCCCTCCGCGAGGGTGTATGTGGCACAAGGCCGGTTTATTGTCAGTACTCCGAGCCCGTAGGCTCGGCCAAAAATATTCCCCTTGAACCCGCCTAAACGGGTTCAGGGACTGTCTACCTCCCCGGACGAAACTTTGCCCTTCGGCAAAGCCTCGTCCGGGTTCCTCTCTGCTCAAAGCTGAGAGTTCGACAGTTGAACACTCTATATCACTGTTATATTTAACGGCCCCACCACGTTGGTCGTATGTGGCACAAGGCCGGTTTAGCGCTGGTACTCCGAGCCCATAGGCTCGGCCCAAAATATTCCTTTAGAAACCGTATAAACGGGTTCAGAGCCTGTCTACCTCCCCGGTCCAGACTCTGCTCTTCTGCACAATCTCGTCCTGGTTCCTCTCTGCCCAAGGTCTATATCACCGTTCCCCGAGGCTTACTTTTCCTACTACTTCATAGTAAGTGGAAGAGTTCATAATAGACTCATTAGAGGGAAGACACTAGAACAAGTTAACATTCCGATCCAGAAATTCAGACATAACCTAGTTTTGTTACAGATCAAAGAATAACAGTGATTATATTAGGTTGGTGCAAAAATAATGACGTAATAATGTCGTTTTTTGACGTTAAAAAATACGTCAAAAACGACATTATTACGTCATTATTTTTGCACCAACCTAATAAAAAAATTACCGGATAAACACTTCAAATTTGCCCAAACATATCTTAAGATTTATACTCTTTACATTGTTCAGATTATTGTCCTCATCGTTATTTTCATCTTCACAACGTTTCAGCCGTTGCAGGCTCCGGCCTTCGTCAGGTGATACTCACTGGAATTTCGAAACGAACCCATTATTTAGCCTACTGGTATATATTCTTCTAATTCCACGTTCTATGCACTTTTTGGATATTCTAGTTTCAGTTATCTCCCTTTAGTTACCCAACTCTCCATCATTTTGTTGACCCCTGCTGGGACCAGGTATCGAACTCACAAGTCACTGGATTACTTCAACCAACGCTTTTATCCGCTTGGCCATGTGTCCCGTGGACGACATAAACGGTTCGTTTCCAAATTCCAACGTATAATCCCCTGAAGAAGGCCTGAGCGTATAACGGCCGAAACGTCGTGAACATGACCAAAAAAAAAAAAAATGAGGACACCAGACTGAACAATATAAATCGTGTAAATAGCTGCAGTATCTCATCTCAGAAATATAGACAGGTGTATCTTAAGATGTCTAAAAACGAAAATAACTTTGATAGACCCTCTTAATAATTTCCTCAGTGCGAGTAAGCAGTTTTAACCTCACAAATAGGAAATGGTTTTGTTATCTCGACAATAAATCATTATTAACACACGAAATGTCCGTATGTTATATTAATAATGTTGTGTTATTGTAAACAGAAATCGATGTCGCAATTACGTTTTATTACTGTTTTGACATTCAAGAATATTTTTAAAGTATTTGTTTTTGGCTACGCTTACTTCTCATAAACATATTTTTAGAGATGTGAACCACGTCAAGCATCAACATCAACCATCATTTTCTTTTTTTTTTTTAAAGTAATATAACTTTTTGAAGTACTCACAACATCAGTACGAAAACTGTATAAACTCTACTGAAATTAATACCTATTCTACGCGGATTTTATATCCTAAACAAAAAGTTTCGCCATTTTCATTTTTCTGTGTCGTTAACTCTTGGATATTCTAATTTAAAAAAAAAAATAAAAATAAAAATTAAAACAACATAGAGCTGAATTATACTTCATAATCAGCCATAACCTTCTGTGGTTTTAGAATCTTTGAGAAGCTGAGCATCTGACAAGTATTCCCCATATATCTGTATTGAAAGCCGTTGTATTAATCTCTGCGTAATATATCTTTGACTAGTAGACTGAGTGAAGTCTAGCCCGCCGCCGGCTTGGCCTAAACTGCCATGTCATGTTCGTACGATCGTACAGGAACACCGGTTCCTGTACGATCGCCGAAGTTAAGCAACATTGAGCCTGGTCAGTGCCTAGACAGATAATCGCTTGGGAATACCAGGTACTGTAAGCTTCAATGTGAGGGTAGTGTAATGGATAACGAGTCAAAATTATTAATTAGAGTGCCGAGTTCCAATTCCAGTTGAGTCTGTTATGTTCACTATCGCGCAAATACGCTTGGAGAAGATATGGATCTACCTCTTCCCTCCTGGGTTAATTAATAAAACTTATAACACTACACCATTATTATCTAACCCCACCCCAATTCATACTATCTAAAAATATTTTCTGTCTCAAATAACATAAATGTCTATTTATTGTCCCGTAAGATAACCAAAAGTAAACAACGTCGAACCTGGACAGTACCTCGATGGATGTCCGCTTAGGAATACGAGATGTTCTAAGGCTTATGGCCACATCACGTTGAAACATAGGTTTCCATACGATCAACGAAGTTAAGCAACGTCGAGCCTGGTCAGTACCTAGATGGGTGACCGCTTCGGAATACGAGATGCTATAAGCTTGGGTGTGTGGCTGGTGTAATGGATAGCTCAGCATTGTTAATGGGAGAGCCGAGTTCCAATTCCCGATAGAACAACAGCAATTAAGTGGTGATTCCAAGCTTCTCAAAATCTCCCGATCAGAGGCATTGCTGCCAGATGTAGTTTATCATCAAAACCAGGACACCTGGATCTATTGTTTAAGAAAATACAAAATAAATAACAGGTATAGCAATTCAAACAGGTGCACACACTATCAATAACTTTTAGAGGAATATATATATATATATATATATATATATATATATATATATATATATATATATATATATATATATATATATATATATATATATATATATATATATATATATATATATATATATATATATATATATATATATATATATATATATATATATATATATATATATATATATATATATATATATATATATATATATATATATATATATATATATATATATATATATATATATATATATATATATATATATATATATATATATATATATATATATATATATATTGAGTCTAGAAAAATTCTAGGAACAATTATATTTTAACAGATTCTGGATAAATTTTAAATTAATATTCAAAATTTTTGTGAATATGAAGGAAATGGAGATTTTTGAATCCGTTGTATTTTTTATTATTTAAACGTTATTTTTCTGTTTCTTCGTCCAGGAATTTTAATCATATCCTGAACAGATGCAGATGAAATTATTATACACCATGCTTTGAATCGTGAGCGATGCGTCTACAGTCCCAGGAGGAAAACTCACGACTGAAAAACACACTTCTCTCTCTCCCCCCCCCCACACACACAAATTCATATAGGGCAGGGGAATATCGGCATTGCGTATTCTCTCAGCAAGGTTGTAATCGTATTAGAACTGCTAGAGGTAATATACCTTCAGATCTTTCTTGAGAGTGGCTGTTGTTTCTGGCTATCTATGAGAGACGGGCCATGCCGTTTCGGTAAACGCAGCTAAGTTTCTTTGATGAATTCATTTTCTGAAGAAATTGCATGTTACTAGCGAAATACAAATTTTGGTATTCGGTGCAAATTTCTTTTATATATATATATATATATATATATATATATATATATATATATTATTAGGTTGGTGCAAAAATAATGACGTAATAATGTCGTTTTTTGACGTATTTTTTAACGTCAAAAAACGACATTACTACGTCATTATTTTTGCACCAACCTAATATATTACCAAGGATTATGTTAGGAAATTCTGGTCTTCTAAGATTTAATCTTTACACAGGTTACGAATTATTTTGAATATCTTGGCAACAGGTTTAAGATTTTCTCTGAGCATGCGTAAACTCTTGAGCAAAGTTACTCAGTCGGTAATGAGAAACTGTAAGGAAATCGTCAGGCCGTCATTGCCACATAGGAAAGACGATATTAAATTCACTGGAATGAATAATCGCCATTTTCTTCATATTCACATACATTTTGAATGTTAAGTTAATTAAAATGGGTCCAGTATTTGTTAAAATATAATTGCTCGTAGAATTTTGTGGATTCAATAAATGTATATATATTTCTTAATCGCCTAAAAGTCCGTGCACGTGTTTGAATTGCTATACCTGTTTTATTTTTTTTTTATTTTCGTAAACAATGAAAATGAATATTGTTATTCTAGATCGAAGAGTCCTGGGTATGGCAATAGACTACATTAGACAGAAAGGCCTCTAATCTGGAGTTTAGAGATTTTGAGAAGCGTGGAATCACCCCTTAATAGCTGTTGTTCCCAGGTCCACAACACCTGTGGTGGTAGCATCTATTAGGGTCCCAGTTATTGCCAAATAGTGAGCTCCAGCCTCACAAAAAAACAAAAAACAAACAAACACTAAGAAAGTCTAAACATATATTTTCATATTAAAAATACCAGCAATATATTTTATAAAAAAAAAAATCACCAACAATACCTATTTATACAGTGGGACCTGGGTTCACGAATTTAATTCGTTCCTGAAGGTCGTTCGTAATATTTATTCGTAAACTGAAACTATTTTTCCAAGAGGAATCAATGCAGAGAATAAAATGTCACAGTATAATACAATTGGAAAATGATTCCGTTCGGGTTAACTCGGTTCGGCAATGTTGTTCGAGAAGTGAAATCTTGTTCGATAACCGAGGCTTTTTCATCCCGAATTTTCTGTTCTAAATCTGATTTGTTCGACATGAGAGACGTTCGAGAACCAAAATTGCAGACTAGTACAATTACCAACAATACAATTATATATCAAAATGACCAAAGATACATTTTATCTGCAGTTGAAGGCATACAACTGCGTTCAAAATATTAAGATTTTGGCATTTAATAACACATACAGATAAGCCTCTAAAAAAACCCAACCAATACAGAAAATTGTTATATCTCATGAGAAATTGTATAACAAACTAAATAAAACTACCTTGTCTATCGACGCAGTGAACCAACCATCCTAGCAGAAACTTAGCAATTGATTCAATATACGCTTTCCATTTAAAGTCATCCGAAGACGTTCGTCCAAGAAGGTGCAAGGAGACACTTTCTTGGGAGTTAGCACCAGTCATGCTGGTGGAAGTTATACATGAATATAATTATTTATATTGTCCTTTAATATGCATATTTTTACTTATATCTTATATATATATATATATATATATATATATATATATATATATATATATATATATATATTACAAATATTACGTCTGCTTATTTTTACTATAATCCTTTCATTACATGTCTATATTTCTGAGATGACGTTTGATGTACACTATTTACATTATTCGCACTACTGTCCTCATCTTTGTTGCCATATTTATTACAATATTTCGGCCGATGGACGCTCCGACCTTCTTCAGGTGGTTGGTGTGTCGAACTTAACCCTTTTATTTCGCACGTTGGGTTAGTATAATCTAGTACTACTTGACATGTCTAATTGATGTCAGTCATCAGTTATCTCTTAATTCCCCTCACCAAGTTCTCCACTGCCTTAACCAAGTATTGAACTTACATCTTAAGTTTATAAGTCCCAGGAATTCATATACATATATCCTTAATGGCACATGGCACAGTGTATAAAGGCGTTGGTTAGATCCAGTGACAGGACCCAAATAGTATATATATATTTGCATATAAATATATGCTTTATAAAATTTATTGGACAATAAATATCGTTTACGACATTAATTTAGAAATAAATATTTTGAAAAAAAAAAAATTGTAATTATAACAGTTGTATGTAATATTTAAAAAAATAATCTACTCATATATATAAATTATAGTGTCATCAGTAATATATATATATATATATATATATATATATATATATATATATATATATATATATATATATATATATATATATATATATATATATATATATATATATATATATATAGGGTATTTGTCTGCCACACGGGGGGCTTTTTAGATCGTTTTATACTAGAAGCCTCTATTAGCCCTATCTATACACAATCATGAGTGGATAAAACGAAAGTTATTTTGTTAATTTTATTTTTTTGTTTACTGTGCAGATAATTAATAATCATATTACCCAAGCAAAACGATAATGCCCGAAGAATCAAAGGGTCACTGGGAAGCCGACCAGTGTTTTCTGCATTCTGTTGAGGATTATTCTAGGCTCGACGAATTACTATATATATATATATATATATATATATATATATATATATATATATATATATATATATATATATAGTTTATGCAAACTTAGGTAATCCGTATGGGTAGACCCGAGGAGGATGATATCCGGAGAGCTCAATGTAAAATTCAGAGCAGATATGTTTGAATAAAAACAGACCACGTCAATCTTCAATGTAAGAAATTCTTTCACCATAACTCCTTTAACAGGGCTCTGGAAGTAAAGTCTGATGATCCAGAGCCCTGTTAAAGGGGTTATGGTGAAATAATTTATTACATGGAACCTTAACGTGGTCTGTTTTTGTTCAAACGTATATATATATATATATATATATATATATATATATATATATATATATATATATATATATATATATATATATACGTATGAGTGTGTGAGTGTGTGTGTGTGTGTGTAAAATTACGATATAACTAAAAATATACATGTGAAAGTTACCAAAAAAATCTACATAAAATAAATAGACAACACTTGTCTATATTATTTAATGAAACGTGTATATATATATATATATATATACAAAGAGTGCCAGATCAAATATGACAGCAGTAATCAATTAAATGTGTAATGCTAGATTTATAAATGTGCAAAATGGTTTCTTACGAAAAAAAAAAAAAAAAAACTTTGGCAGCAGACCTAACAATTGATTCAATGTAATAGCTTCACTTCCTGCCAGTGGGAAAACTGAGCCCAAGTAGCGGAAATTACAGTATATTAAATTGATGCTATTTTTCTTGTTTTATCAACGCCTTCTTATCCATAAATGATTATAGATTCATTCATTCCTTCATATCCACCCGTGAAAATAAGTTTCCATGTTTTCTAAGACTTTGACGCAGATAAAGTTCAAATGTGTATTCTGTCAGAACTCGAATATTCCACACTTCGTTCAAGGAATTTATGCGAGGACATTATCCGAGGAATTCTTTGGGGAAATTTTTCTTTAAATTGTCGAAGCTTCTGACCAGACAAGAAATGCTTGCCTCGGGTGAAACAAATCGGATTGTGAAAATGACAAGCTTCCAGTGGCGACCCACACGTGGAAAGGACTTTTATCAACGCTCAATGATCAGTTACTCGTATTTAATGTCCCACTTGACGATGCCAAATGCTGTGATACAAAATCGACCAAATTCCTTGCCCAGACATTTTTCGTTTTCTATTCTAACGTATCACAGAAAAGAGTTGGCCGATTCACCTCGGAAAGTATTCTCGCCATGTGAAGTGATCAATTGTTTTCCCCCTCCCCACGATGTAATTTCCCCAATATATAAACTTGCAAAGTAAACTTTATGGAATATGCGTTTCATATTCAGCAATGATATTTAACAGAACAAAATAAGAAAAAAGAAAATGTGTCTACAGAGTTGAATAAACTTAAAAGATATTTTATTAAGATTGTGCAAAACATGTCTTGTTAAAAGTCAGACAAAACCTCATATATATATATGACAGAAATTATTAGGAGGATTTGAGATAATTATAATTAAGTAATCCGTCGAGTCTAGAAGAAACCTCAACAGAATGCAGAAAACACTGGACGGCCGTTTCGTTCTATATTTGGGACTCATCAGCAGTGTGCATCGAGTCTGATTCGCTACCTCTTCGTCAATGAGGCCCGTTTGAACATTTGGCATGACGTTTGTCTGATAATGTAACTGTCCGAGTTTCAATTCTCGGTAGTGGATGCTTACTATTGATGAGTCCACAATATAGGACGAAACGCCCATCCAGTGCTTTCTGCATTTTGTTGAGGTTTCTTCTAGACGATGAATTAATTACATATATATATATATATATATATATATATATATATATATACATATATGTGTGTGTGTGTGTGTATATATATTATTATTATTATTATTATTATTATTATTATTATTAAGTAATTCATCGAGTCTGAAAGAAATCTCAACAGAATGCAGAAATCTCAACAGAATGCAGAAATCTCAACAGAATGCAGAAATCACTGGACGGCCGTTTCGTCCTATATTTGGGACTCATCAATAGTGAGCATCCACTACCGAGAATTAAAAGCCAGACAGTTACGTGATTAGGCAAACATCATACCAACTGTACCAACGGGCCTCGTTGACGCAGAGGTAGCGAATCAAACTCGATTTAGCGCGTCTCAATCACATATTCCTTGCTGGAACTCATCCGAGTTTCTCTTTTACATGTAGGACTGTGCCCCCACGAGCCATGACTACTTTCCCCAAACAACTCAGTCCAGAGCATTAGAAGCAGGTTCAAGCAAGGATATACAAGTGATAGAAATTAGGAGGATTGGAGATAATTATAATTAAGTAATTCATCGAGTCTAGAAGAAACCTCAGCAAAATGCAGAAAGCACTAAAAATATGGAACGCTTCACGTATTCCTGCACAAGTATGAAACGCTAATTCGTGAAGCGTTCCAGAAATTCAGTGCTCTCTGCATTCTGTAGAAGTTTCTTATAGTCTCAATGAATTACTTAATTATGATATATATATATATATATATATATATATATATATATATATATATATATATATTGTCATCCACAGACAAACTGTTCCGCTGTGGCTAGACATCCACTTTTTTTTTTTTTTAAGCTTAGCGCCCCGAGCAAGGCATGAAGCCACTAGGATGCAGGAGGGTTGCAGAAGATTTGTAGCAAGAGCAGATAGGAGTGATAGAAGAAAGGATAGTGTGTATATCAAGGTAACTGGAGATGTCGATTGACATTACATTTGAATAGTTGGAGATTATAGCTATCAGGGAAACAGTAATAGGGAAGGGTGTTACACAGGCGAGAGGTGAGAGGTATGAAGCTATTGAAGAGACGGCTACATTTTAAAGTTTCTATAGTGTAAGGGTGAGAGCGTGATGCCAGCCTCGTAAGGCGCTTGTATTCATGGAGACTGGGAACCAGGGAAAGCAGCACATCGGAGCAATTGCTACTAGCTAAGATCGAAACCCGGCTGAATCGGCGTATAGAGGTAATCGATCCGTTGCTATATAATCCGGGTGGATCCTAGTAATATTAATTATTAAAACTGATCAACAGAAAGTTCGATGATTTTATTTTAACAGAGTATATGTATATTTGCTGAAAAAAAAGTAGCTCAACATAGAGATAGTCTATTCACTTAGTTAAAGTTTCATTTCGGAAAATATTAACGATTTGTTTTAAAATTTTCTTAAAGATAATTTTATCACCTATTACTTACAATCTCCTGAAGAAGTACAATCATAGTATTGAAACATGAAAGCTTTTGTGCAGTGATTTAAAAATGTTTTTAGTATAATCTCTTATAATAAAAATATAATAATAATATATTGCTCTACTTTATATTGCGCACTTATTTAAAAGTAAAGCCTTCCTAATTTGAATTTTTATTCCATTTCTTCTTTCTGTCATTTGGACATATAGATCCATACATGCTTATATATATATATATATATATATATATATATATATATATATATATATATATATATATATGCATGTATGGATGTGTATATATATATATATATATATATATATATATATGCATGTATGGATATATATATATATATATATATATATATATATATATATAGAGAGAGAGAGAGAGATAGTTTTAACCAGTATATTTATAAGTTAAAGTGCTCAATACCAGGGATAAAGAGCATGTAAATATAAAAGGTAACACTGAAGTCAATAACCATATATATATATATATATATATATATATATATATATATATGTGTGTGTGCGTGTGTGTGTGTGTGTGTGTGTGTGTGTGTGTGTGTGTGTGTGTGTGTGTGTTTCGTTATTTAACCTCCTTGTGTTCTAGTAATTTTTTTTCTTTTCTGGGCATAAATTATATATAAATTATCAGAATGTTCTGTATGTCCAACCGCATTTTTCTATTTTAGCCATTATCAAGGATGATTTCATATTTATTTTTATCTGAATGTTGCATATTTTTCACGTATATATCTAGGCGTATAGGAATTGTTTTCTATTTTCTAAACGCGGACAGTCAGTGTTGGCTTTATCTTTTTTTTTATTATTATAGTCCTTTCATTATTTTAGCCTTTTCTTTACATGTGGATGAAGCTATTATATTTGTATCGTCAACGAATATGTTGCGGCTAGAGTTTGCTAATCCCCATGTGTCTTTAAATGATATCTAACTGAGATATGGTCAGACAGACGTAAAGTGAGTCTTTTTGTTAGGCATGTAGTTGTATGTCCAATATAATTATTCATGAATTTCGTTTGATCAGGAACACATTTCTTTAAGATACATGTGAATTCATAAACGATATTGGTTCTCTGTAATTTGGATATTGCAGGTGAGATATTGTTTTTTACGTTTGGGTTAGCAGTTTTAAATTTTTATAGCAGATAATTAATTTAAATTTCTTGGCGACAGAAGTTGTACGTTTTGTTATTAATATTTCTAAAGGAAGATTCATCCTGCTTATATTTACCGTGCATTTGATTTTTATAGAAAATGTTAAAGTTATTTGTTTCATCTGTATATTCAGTGTTGCTATTGATTACCTTAGAAAGAAAAAAAAAGTCTAATTTGATGATCTATAAGGTAATTCGGAAAACCGTTATTAAATAGCATCATTCACCTAAATGTTACTCGTATATGTTCACTTAGATATAAAATAAGCGTTATAAAAATTCCCCATGAGAGCGCTTGTAAATTCATTCTTGCGTACGATTTTCTTTATAGAACTTAACAACGTGAAACATGATCAGAATCGTCTAACGCCTTATATTAAAGGGTTTAGTTTAGTGTTCCCGGTATGTTAATCAGATCATTATACACCGGAAGAAGGTCAGAAAGCAGAACAGTCGAAAGGTTTTGATAATAACAATAAGGATGATTTCAATAGTCTAGATATAAATAGTGTAAATAATGGTGACTCCTCATCCCATAAATTGAGACAAAATTTTGAAGACATTTTTCAATCTTCAGTTCGCTGGCTGAACAAAAATGAAGTTCCTTAACGAAAGAAATACAAAGTTTGTTTCATCCCACCAAACAATCGATGATCAAATGCTTGAATAATTATCAGGATTGCGTTTAGCAAACACTATACTAGCCGTACTTGGAGACTTAGAGTTTTCTTGGTTTTCATCTCCTGGAGGCCTGCTTTATGCAAAGTCCGCTGGAGGAGATAAGTTCTTTTGATATTTGAAACTGCATTCATCTAAAGCGGTGACATATCCTTGACGGTGCTCATCTAAAGCTGGAACATATCATTCACTGTGTTTCTGATTTTCTTGATATCTCTGATGAATTGTTTTGTCACAAGAAGTGTGATTTTGAGATTCCTTTTCTCGCATTCTTGATAATGCTTTCGACTTTTGGAATTTGCCCTTGAAAATGTGTGGATGTAATTTTGTAGACTTTTCTTACATTGTGGATAGTAGGAATATTTATTTATTTATTTTAATCATAACCATGGCGATTGATTTCCTTCAGATTAGAAATGACAAACACTACATATTTATTTAACTAATGTCCTAAAGCTGACGATATTAAACCGTCGTATTAGGAACTCTCTAATGTAAGGATCCAAAAACTTAAATAGCTTCCTGATTCCTTGGAAAACGCCGTTTGAAAACAAATTGCTAATTATACTATAATATAATATATTTTTCTCCATATACCATATCTATTTTAAAATCATCTTTCGTCATGAATAATCAAGAGTGGTCTCCACTTGCTTTGTTACTCTGCTCTATGAGAAAGCTATTTCTGTTTACTGAGGCTATAAAAAGACACTATACGAGAGCATTGTATTCTCTGTTGAATAAACTTTTCTTAAAGCCTACACCTACGTACGTTTGTCATTGCATCTTTATTCTTTATATATCAATTTGATTTGGAAAAAAATACCTGTAATGAAAACTTTAAGCAAATTAGGTATAGTTTTTTATTGATTTTGTTCTTACACCAGTCGTTAAAATAAGATCATTAGATTAAACAATTCTTGCAGTATTTGGTTCTGGCTTTCAAGGCAGGTAATCAAATTCTTCCCAATTACAAGAGTGGTGCAATACACTCCTCCGTCAACCATTTTCCATTCAGTGCCTCTCAATAAACACTTATAGCACAGTGTGAGCGAGAAAAATAATCTATCTATTTATTTCTTGCGCATGCGTGTGGTTATGACTGATCGTTCAGTCCTGTGGGATATGAGAGTTTTTCCGGCCCAAATGCCGATAGGCACCAGCGGGGATAGTTACTAGAAACCGCATTCAATTCCAGAAGCCTAACGCATTCATCATCTCCGTCTCCTTGTCCAGCCTTCAACTGCCATCCAGTTCGCCTTTCCCAACACCACTCACTCTTTTTCCCGCCACTAATGGCCTCTGATAAGACGATAATGGAATCCCTTTCCATTCCAAATATTTACCTTGTGGGTAGTTCCGGATGATAGGGAAGAAAATATTGCTTTCGTTAGCATTCCTTTTTTTGCTTTTGTATATCGTCCATTTTAATATTTCTGAAATTTCTTTCTTTTTTTCTTTATTTTGCTTTACATTTCTTTCTTTCTTTCTTTCTTTCTTTCATACTTTTTTTCTTGTTGACTTCGCCTCACGAAGTCCTCTTCTTTTGTTTCTCCATATTTCTAACCTTTTAGCTTGTTTTTTTGTCATTCGTTTTTACTGTTTTCTCTTGCCCAGTGTTCTGATTACGCTTATACGTACTTTGTATTTTCTTTCTTTCTTTATTTCCCAAAGACGTTTTCTTTTATTCCTTCATATATCGTTCTTTCGATTGTGTTTTGTTCTATTCTTTCATAAAAGATATTTTGCTTTTGTAACTTTAAATTCATCTATCTATCTATCTATCTATCTATCTATCTATCTATCTATCTATCTATCTATCTCAGAGTGTTCCTATCTATCTATCTATCTATCTATCTCAAGGTGTTCCTATCTATCTATCTATCTATCTATCTATCTATCTATCTATCTATCTATCTATCTATCAGTTTGTTTCATCGTGTTTATATCTAGCTATTTATCTACACGTCTCCTTCCGTTTCTTTCTTTCATTCTTTCTTTTTTTCTTTGTTTGTTTGTGTGTTTGTTTGTTTGTTTGTTTCTTTCTTTCTTTTTTGTATATATAATTATCTTTCTACTAATCCTGTTTATCTATGTAAATGTCTATCTTTCTAATTCTTTTTTATCTATCTATCTATCTATCTATCTATCTATCTATCTATCTCAGTATGTTCCTATCTATCTATCTATCTATCTATCTATCTATCTATCTATCTCAATGTGTTCCTATCTATCTATCTATCTATCTATCTATCTCACTGTGTTCCTATCTATTAGGTTGGTTCAAAAATAATTTCGTTTTCTAACATATGTTACTATGTGAGAAAACGACATTATTTTTGCCCCAACCGAATATCTATCTATCTATCTATCTATCTATCTATCTATCTATCAGTTTGTTTCAGCTTTTTTATATCTAGCTATTTATCTACACGTCTCCTTCCGTTACGTTCTTTCTTTGTTTTCTTATCTTTTCTTTTCTTTCTTTCTGTGTATATATAATTATCTTTCTACTAATTCTGTTTATGTAATTATCTATCTTTCTAATTCTTTTTATCTATCTATCTATCTATCTATCTATCTATCTATCTATCTATCTATCTATCTATCTCAGTCTGTTCATATCTATCTATCTATCTATCTATCTATCTATCTATCTATCTCAGTCTGTTCATACCTATCTATCTATCTATCTATCTATCTATCTATCTATCTATCTCGGTCATGTTCATATCTATCTATCTATCTATCTATCTATCTATCTATCTATCGAGACTATTTTCTTCATTCTGCACACATGTATTCATTCCTTCTTCACAAAATCTCTTGCGTTTTTTTTTTAATAATCTCTTCTTTCTTACGTAAATATATAATACTATTCTTTTATATGCGTGAGGGTTCTAATATTTCTCGATTCGACCAAGAATATCTTACAAAAGTAAATACTCATATTTTGGAAGTGGGCTTAACAGAATATCTTTCCGTATCTCTTCTTCCTTACTTTTTACTGTACACACTATTTCTTAGTATTTATAGTTTTTCCCGCTTTTTTTTTCGAATTCTGTATATTTTCTGTTTATTGACGCCATCTTTCTATTTTTATATCTGTTTTTCTTATATTTTTTATACATTTCCAACCTTTGTTTGTTTTTCTTTGCTCTTTTCTTTGTTTCTTTGTTTCTTCCGTTCGTCTGCCAGTCTTCCCTTAACTACACTGTTGTGTAAAACCTTTTGTGCCACATTTGTAAATTAATTATTTTCCATAATTTTATGCCAAAACCGAGAGTAATTATTAGTATGCTTTTCTCAGCATATTTTGTGATCATCATTAAGGGACAGAAAATATGTTACTACACTTTCTTTAATGCTATATGGTGGATCAAAAACCCCCGTAGGCGTAGTTGTTCTGAAAAAGCGCCATGGAAGGAATACTGCACCCCCAGTTAAAACTTCACCCTTCAGCTTTTTTCTTTTTTTAAAAAAAGCATTTTTTTTTCAATAATTGATTTTATTATTACAGAACGTATAAAAATATTAAATGATGGCCTTAGTAATTAATTCTGCTACTTTTGGCTCGAAGAAGCGCTTCACTTCGATTGAAAAAATATACAGATGTTTGCATTAAGAATTTTTCCAATTCCAAAGCTCTTTGGTCTTCGTTGGAGCACTAGTTTCTTCAGTTCCCAACACAATGGTTCAAGTTATTGAGATCAGTTCTTTGCGCCGGCAAGTTTTCCAAATTCTGATCTTCATTCACATGAAAGCATTTTGTTATGCGTGATTTGTGGCAAGGCGCACTCTCGTGCAGCTACAATTCTCCATCTTCCTCGTTTAACAGAGGATTAGACCGTACCTAGTAAACTAATATATCTTTCGCTGTTTTGGTTTTTGTCAACTTTACCAGCTCCTTTCTACCACTGCTTTTTGCTGTCCCCACGTACAATTACGTATCTACTATTAAATTCTGCCTTTCTCTGTTGTATATTGCAATGTTTCTTTCTACCGCTAGTCTTATGACATATTCTCTTACATTACTCTATTTTGCATTCATCACTATATATATATATATATAAAGGTTAAAAAAAAGCAGTCGTGTCTCTTGGGCCACTGTTCCGAGGTTATCTGAATACTTGGATGAGTATCGCCGCGGAGTAGCACGCTATATCGAGTCTAGTTTGGGTCTCCTCCGCCACCGTGTCCCGTGGTACAGTTGGTATGACGTTTGCGTTGTATCGAAACGGTCCGGGTTCGGTTTTCGGTAGTGGATGCGCACTGCTGATGTGTTCTAAATAGAACGAAACGGCTGCCCAGTGCTTTCTGCATTCTGTTGAGGATTCTTCTAGACTCCTTGTTATAAATATATATATATATATAAAGAAAGAACAGTATGATGAAATGGAATTGATGTTTTAAATTTAATTACAAAATTAAATTTGAAGCTTTTAACTTCCATTTCTGAAACATGTTTATTACTGTGTAGCGAAAAAAACATTTTAAATCAGTTAATATATATATATATATATATATATATATATATATATATATATATATATATATATATATAGGTAACTATACTCGTTTCGAAAAACCTTCGAATTTTTGATTTGCCAATAATCAAATTAATCACGAAGGAAAAAATGTTTTAAAGAAACAGCTAGAAACAGGAAAGTCTGTCGAAAAAATCGCACAGATACAGGTTTGAAGCCCAAAGAAAACAAAAAAAGCGACACGAGTAAACAGGTAACTAACAAAAGAGCTCAATATAACCGTAGAGCAGACCTAGATAAACCTAGTGAGCCAGACAAACCTACCCAGGTTTCACCTCAGCGGATCGTTAAGGAAAGCTGGCTTTCCCAGACGCTCCACTTAGGTGAAACCTGGGTAGGTTTGTCTGGCTCACTAGGTTTATTTATTTATTTATCTATCTATCTATCTATCTATCTATCTATCTATCTATCTATCTATCTATCTATCTCTCTTTCTCTCTCTCTTTCACTCTCTCTCTCTCTCTCTATATATATATATATATATATATATATATATATATATATATATATATATATATTACCACTTTCCATCACCCCCATCTTAGATGCTCATTTGACCACGTTACTTTTATATTCCGATGGTTTTCTTTTTTTTGAGGGGGCGGGGTAGTGATCTTTTTTTTTTGCTATACGCCTGTTCAAGTTTTTTTTTTTTTTTTTTTGTAACATTCTTTATACTGCATCAACTGAAACCTTATTTTTAAGAATGCCTTAAATCCTCACTTCTCTGGCTATTAATTTTCGCATTGTATACCCAGGCATTCATAATCTATCTTTTATCTCTCTTGTCTAACACTTATGGCCTTCCGGTTTTCTTGGCACTTAAAACATTTTCGGTAGCAGCAAACATACATTGGATGGTTTGAACAGTGTCTCTGGAAATTCCCAACCGACTCACCATCTCTCGTTGAATCATCTTCCCCTTCAAAGTCACGACCTTCATCTTTGTTAGAGCGAACATTTTTGCCATATTATCATGTCTTTATCATCACAGATAATTTTACCTGATCTTCATACACCGTCAAACACCTTAAAACTGTATACTTTCTTTTACAAGGCATCTACGAAAACGCAACAACTTTCTCATTCTTAAGAGCACAGACACTACTGATAAATGCATAGTGCTTAACTTCCCAATAAAATAAACGTTTATAATCATTTTATGTAGCAGACCCTCCAAAATTTGCGGGCCAATGCATTGTTTTCCCTATTTATTTTTCTATATAGTTCTTTGTTAATTTCTTTCCGTTAATGTTTCATTCCAATTCTCAATTTCTACGGCTTTTCTTTCTTTCTTTGCCTCTTTCTTTTTTTTTCTTTCTTTCTTCCTTTCTACGTTCACTTTTATTTTTATTTTTCATAATGGCAATTCTTTTTTCTTTGTTGTTATTACAGTTTCATTCTTTCTTTCACTTTTCTTTTTATTTCTCATATCGATAATTCTATCTTTCATTATGATAAAACTCATTCTTTCCTTCCTTCTTTTTTATTTCAATTTTGTTTTTATTTGTCATATTACTAATTCTTTCTTTCTTTATCATAACATTCCTTCCTTCCTATCTTCCTATCTTCCTTCTTTCTTTCTTTCTTTCTTTCTTTCATTTATTTGTCATATTTCTAATGTTTAGTTTCTTTACCATAACGTTTTCTTCTTTCTTTCTTTCTTTCTTTCTTTCTTTTTTATTTGTCATATTTCTAATGCATAGTTTCTTTACCCTAACATTTTCTTTCTTTCTTTCTTTCTTTCTTTCTTTCTTTCTTTCTTTCTTTCTTTCTTTCTCTTTTGTTTTTATTTGTCATATTTCTAATGTTAACTTTCTTTACCATAACATTTTTCTTTCTTTCTTTCTTTCTTTCTTTCTTTCTTTCTTTCTTTCTTTCTTTCTTTCTTTCTCTTTTGTTTTTATTTGTCATATTTCTAATGTTAACTTTCTTTACCATAATATTTTTCTTTCTTTCTTTCTTTCTTTCTTTCTTTCTTTCTTTCTTTCTTTCTTTCTTTCTCTTTTGTTTTTATTTGTCATATTTCTAATGTTAACTTTCTTTACCATAACATTTTTCTTTCTTTCTTTCTCTTTTGTTTTTATTTGCCATATTTCTAATGTTAACTTTCTTTACCATAACATTTTTCTCTTTCTTTCTTTCTTTCTTTCTTTCTTTCTTTCTTTCTTTCTTTCTTTTCATTAGTTCTTAGTTCTTCTTTTAACCTTTCTTCCTTCCTCAGTTCTTGTTTTTCTCTCACTTCCGTTTTTCTCCTCGGCCAACACACGCTCAATTTGTATTCCGTGCTCCCAAACACAACATCCATTTTCACTGCAAATGTCTTTTTATCTGCTCACCCTTATTTGCGCCAAGATTCCCCCCCCAATCTGCACCACTATATGCTCCCCCTCTCTACCGTTGTCCATATATACTTTTACTTCTTCGATTAGAACGTTTCAAGTTAAGACACGGGTCGATACCGGACATTGTAGGCATTTTAGTGATCATTTACTGTATATCTGTTAAAACGGTTAGTGGCACGTCCAGCCATTCGAATAGCCAGGTGGAGTCGTTGGGCTGTCGATTGGAAACCATGATTGCTGGTGTCTGGATGTTTGAAGTTAAAGTGATTCGATAGCAGATACGAGTCTGAACATGTTGACTGTACAGATTGACGTTTACCGAGCGTAGTTAAGCAATGCTTCGGGTGGTAAATACAGAATGGAATGACCAGGTCAGTGTATCTAATTCTCTGTAGAAAACGAATCAAATATATGGGACCAAATAACAATGCAACCCTGAAGACTGCCATGTGTTTGCAGATGTTGGATACTCAAGAGAAGTTAAGCAATGCGGAACGTCAAAAATCGAGTGAGGGTTACCTCTGCAATGTATATATTTTTCTGAGGAAAATGAATGAATCAAAGAATAGAGAAATGAAAATTCGATTTTGTTCTCTGTTTAAAGTGTGTACATGTGGCTTACATCGGTTAGTAGAGAGGGAGAGAGGTTAAACCAGACATGGGCAACCTTTTTCGAGCAGTGGGCCGCAAGATATATGGCTCATCACAAGGTGGGCCGTATTACTAAAAAGATTCAAGGTAGTTTTTCGTGGTAGGTACCTAAGCTATTTTCACTAGGGAAAACCATATGCTTACGCATATACAGTGCTGTTCGATAAAAGTGACTCACCTTATTTTAATTTAGCTCAACTTTCGTTTCACCGGAGAAGAGAACATTCTACGGTGAAATTTTTGTAATAATGAGCCCATTCAAGTCTCTTGGCTTTGTTGGCTTTGCTTTAAACCGGCTTAAATCTTCGTGTACAAGATTTGTAGCCTTGTTCTAACAAGGTTTGTAACCTTGTTCTGACGGACTCTTGAAGAGGCAAGACTAACATCTTGCTCTTCGCTTAGACTGGTTGAAATTTCTTGGCTAGTTATAGTCCTATTCATCGCAATTTCTCTCTTGATTACCCTGCCAGTTCTATCATCAATCTTTTTCTTTCATCCCCTTGTTTCCTTCCTTGGAGCAGGAGTGGCATCATTATGTGCCCTAAGCACTCGAGAGACAGTTGATTGCGAGGTTATAGCAATTTCTGTAATTTCTCACGTAGATTTGCCTGCTTTTGAGAGGGCAATAATAGATGCCTTAAGTGGTTCTGAGTGGTTATTTCAAGCTGTTTTTATACTGTATGATGTTTTCTGGAATATTCTGGAATACTCTAGATTTAATTTAAGCTGTTCTAGAATTTTCTAGAATATTGTTCTGAGTGTATTGTAAAATAGTTTTCAATATTTTGTCAAAAGTTCTTTAAATTTACCAGTTTAATCATTAGAATGCAATATCTGAGTCACTTTTTGCACAGTTTTTTTTCCTGAATCTCATTTATATCCAAATTTATAATTATCAATAGAATACCTTAGGGTCAATAAACTTTTTTCCTAGGTGGTCGAGAAAGGGTCTTTATATTAGTCAGATTAAAAATTATTTTAAACCCCAAAAAAGAATAGACAAAAAATATTTTTAGTAAAAAAAATCAGGTGAGTCACTTTTATCGAACAGCACTGTACTTTAGAAATCCTACGAAAGTTTTATTTTTTAGAAAATATTTTTTTTATAATTAAAAAAATGAAGTCTTGGTATAATATTATTTCATGTCGCTACGTGGGACTTATATCTAATTTATTCCTTTGAAAATGAAAACAATTCTCCTTTAGAGAAAAGGTTCTTGTGAACAACTTCTTTAGAATCACAAGGAAAACCTGTTTCAAAAGCAACAGATATTTACGCGTATGATCTCCCTTAGTGAAAATCGCCAATCGTTTAAAATGCTGACAACGTTAGTCCCCCGAATGTTTTTAAAAAAAATCAAGAACATTATTTATGTATGAGAGAGTGTGTGAGTCAACAAGTGAGAAGGATACAAAATAAAATTTTAAGAAACGTTATTTTCCTTATGAAATTAAACGTGTCATTTAGAAGGCAGGGAACACCAGCAATTAAGAGGTGGCTCCACGCTCTTCAAAACCTCTTGATCAATGGCCATGCTGTCAGACGTAGTTTATCGTCTTATCCGGGACGCGGACGTAGTTTATCGTCTTGCCCGGGACGCGAGTATAGTTTGTCGTTTTATCCGGGACAAGGACGTAGTTTATCGTCTTATCCGGGACACGGACGTAGTTTATCGTCTTATCCGGGACACGGACGTAGTTCATCGTTATACCCAGTTCATCCTGTTCAGAAATTAAACGGATGATTTCGATATTTTTATACCATTTCATCCTAGACAAATGGACAGTGCCACTAAGGCTTAAAGGGCCACTGAGAATTAAAGAGAATGAGAAAAATTTAGACAATAAAATAATAGAATTGATAAAGAGAAATGACAGTTAGAGACGTTATATTAAATTTCTTTCGGGGGTGCAAGAAGTCGGGAGAGAGCTCTGCAGGGGAGACGTGCAATAAAAGAAGCAATTAGCATAGATATTATGGTTATATCTAAGCAGTTCAGCAGTAAAACAATGAGACCAAATTGCCAATCGAGTAGCGCGCTTAAATTTATTCAGTCCAGAAGAACTCATCAGGACTTCATCGGACTCGGTTTGTTGACGTTGATACGACTATAGCTGCCCATGAACGAGACACGTTGGTAGCTGTAATTAAAAGATCAATGGGAAAAATAAAAAGCTTTGAAAAAGTAAGGCCTGGGGGTTTTGCCATTGATCATCCTTCTTTGAACATTATGGACTTGTGCTAGAGAATCACAAACAAAGATCTGTACCAAATAACAGAAACCACATCATTTGAGGACTATCAACAGCGGCAACAACTAAAATGGATATCAGATCTATCGCGAAGAGAACATAAACCCATAATTAAGAGGTTGACAATTCCCACCACTTCAAATAAAAGGTTAGGAAGAAAACACCTATCAAACTAGAAAGAGGTATAACAGATACAGGTCTTGAGAAACCTGTTTTGCTGTTCAATCAATGAATGCCGAAAATTTCCTGGTAGGGAAATAATTAATATAACCATTACGGTTATCAGTTTGATCGGACACACAACACGAGATAATCATGTATGTCTATCTTACTAAGCTTCAATCGATGACAGGCATTGCTTTCCTGTTGCTGTTTCTTAACTTTCAATGGAATGTCATAAAGAAATATCTCTAGGTGGAGTAATGGATAGCGTCTCGTATTGAGGAATCGTAGAGCCGAGTTCGAATTTCGGTCGAATCGATTACATTCCCTTACGTCCAAGTAACTTTTTCTATTTGAACAGCGAGGGAATCTTATTTAGGAGCAATAAGGAAACTTATACACACAATCTGAAACAGAAATTAATGAGGAAAACAGGCTCAGAGAATTTAACAGATACTAGCCGAAGACTAGTATGAATCCTCTTCTCCCCCCCAGCTATGGCAGGACAGGTCTGGTACCATAGCCTTGGATGACAACTGGTCTACCGCAGAAATAAATGGCAACCTACAGCGGGAAAAAAACCGATAAGTACAAATTTGATTGTGGATTAATAAAAAAAAAAGAAAAGCTGAAAATATTTATGACTAAACCTAATATTTTAATGTTCTTTTTAGCGTCATCTTGGCGATTAAGATTGGTATATCATGCTTAGGTAAACACTTGAGAATGCTTTTCACTATTTTTAATTCAGCTCGTCTTTTTCTTCTTTTTCTTACTCCATTTCTTATTGTTAAACAATAATAAATCAGAAAGGGTTAAAAGCCCCCTTGTTTCTCAGTTTTTATAGAAGACATTCACAATATTAATTGTCATCTAATTTTCTGAGTGGCCTTTTCTTTTTTTATTAGATATTTACTGCAAAGATGATTCGTCTCTTAAGCGACCATTTGTTTTTTGTTTTTAAACAACTCTACTAAAATGATTTGAGTTTATATTTAACTCCAAAATGATTTCCAGTCGAATCCAATACATTCACATACGTGCTAATACCCTTGGACTGGTATAAATCCTCTTCTTCTCTCCCAGGCTATTGATAAATAGCAGGACAGACTGTGTTCTATAGCCTTGGTTGGCAATTGGTCTACCGCAGAAAGAAATGACAGGAAAAATAGCGATAAGGACAAATTTGATTATGGATTAATAAAAAAAAATCTGAAAATATGAGGTGACCCAAAAAAACGGGAATTTTTGAAGTTGGTTTTGCCAGATATGAGCAAGTGGCAACACTGCGAGACAGTGACCTTGAGCAAGTAAACATTTCGCCATTTAGAATTCAAGATGAAATTCACAGTATCCCAGCTGAGATGTTGCTGCAGTCAATGAGGAATCTCAACAGCAGATTTCAAGAATGCATTCGTACAGGAGGACGCCATCTAGAGGACGTCATTTTTAAAAAATGAAAATTCCATCATTGTTTCTTAAATGACATGTTTTAAGGTTTCAATTACTATGAATAAAATATTTTTCTTCCATCATTCTTGGTTTTATTGGATTGTTAAAAAGATCCCATTTTTGGGGGTCACCCTTTATTTATGAATAAACCTAATATTTTAATGTTTTTTTGCGGGTCATTTCGGCGATAACGATTGGTATATCAGGCTAAGGTAAAACATATCTGCCTCGTCAATCATGTGTTGAAAGATATATGATCGCCTAAGCCCGTATAAACGCATAGCACATGAGTAAGTGTCACATCGCTGGTCATCTTAAAAATATCTTACCTCTTGCTTGCTTAAATTGTTGGCGCAAAAAAAATAAATATGAGTCCTTGATTTAATTCTCACTGAATTCGTTTATATTTTTCTGGGAAAAGGTATGAATCGACATCACTGCGTTCAGTCCCATCGCCAGTTAACTTAACAAAATTCCTTGTCTTTGGTATACCGTGATATTTGACGAGGAAAAGGACGAAATGCGTAGTTACTCGAATAAATTCTGTTTATGTTCGTTTAATCTCTATCTATAAAGGGCAGGATGTGTGTGTGTGTGCGTGTATGTGTGTAACGAATGCACTGCCGCAATTTTCGACAGATTTGCACCAAAATTTAGATGCACATGCTCCAAGTTAGCAGGAAGGCCAAAACTGACGTTGCATTTCCATACTCTCATCGATAGTGGAAATAATCGATTTTTTCATGCTTCTACGGCAGTTTTCATGTAGTTTGCGGCCATTTTCTACTGGCCAGAGTGAGAGCCTATAGCTGGCTGCCACGAATAGCCAGGAAGATTCTATTGGCCAGCGTGAGAGCCAACAGCTGACTGACACGAATGTTAACTAGCATGCAAAAGAAATCGATAGCTGCATTCGTCACAAGTGGGAAAAATTTAAATCTGCATGGCACTTTACTCCAATTGGCTCATTCACTTGCTTAAACTAAACGTTGATTCTGATTCTGCAGAACTGGGTTGGGTGTAAAAAAGTATTTGTTGTTAACATTCTTTTTTTCTTCGGTTTTTCCAGTTACGAGTCCTTTTTTAAAGCTGATCGTTTTGTGTTCATTTTGTTTAGTTCTTTTTTCGTAACAGATTTAATGTTTAGTATAGAACTTAGAAAAAATTCGCAGTGTGAGAAGTAATACATGTAGCAAACATCAGCACGGCAAAGGGCACTCCTTTAAAAGCAAGGAAGGGCAAACATATTTTAAGTCAAGTGATAGCGATTGCTGTATGAGTCGTACGATTTTTGAATCAAGCACGGGCAACGCCGGGCCATGCTGCTAGTATCTTATATAATTTAATCAAAAAAACAAAACAAAACAAAAACAAAACAAATTTCACCCATTTTCAACCTTGACATATATTTAGTTTGATCTGTTTCCTTATATTTTAATTTTATTCTTTATTTTCCATTGAACAATTAATTCCGACAGATTCATGTCGGTCTATTTTTAGAACGCATGCTTTTAGGGGCACATGTCTTCTGGAATCGCTATTAAATGTCATGCATTGATAATAAAAGGTTCACGCCTTGAATATCGATTTTCACCGCTGGAAATCAATTTTTATTCTGTATAGAAAAGCAAGTTAAAAAAAAATAAATCTATATTCATGAAATTATAAAGCAGTTGCTTTTCCATAAATGTCTGAAACGTCTTCAGTGACTGTAAAAACATATCTAAAAGTTCGCCAAGTGCAAAATAATTTTAGAATTCACAGCGACGTTATCGGCGAAATGTTCAGGAGAATTTTATGCTAGAGTTCACTCGACTTACAAGTATTGCTAAACCAATTATCATGAACGGTGTGTGTGTGTTATGTATAAAAAGAGGACGTCAAAGGGAGCGAATATTATGGACATTCGGAAGATAGATAATATCTGTTAATATTTCTGTGACTGAGGTATTGTATTTATCTACACTGTTTATATTGTTTGGACTGTTGTGCTCATCTTTGTTACCATATTCACGACGTTTCTGCCGTTTTACGTTCCGGCCTTCTTCAGATGATTGGAATTTCAGATTGAACTCTTTCTTTCATCAACAGGAGAAAATTGTTCTAGTTACAAGTGCAATACATCTACTGTGTGTCTCATATTTTGTTCACCACTCTACTAGTTAGGTATTGAACTCAAAACTCTTTTTTTAAAGCCACTGGATCAAACCAACATTTTTATCAACAGGGCCATATGTGTGAATTTTTGGGACTTATAAACTTAATGTCTCAGTGACTATTTTTACTAGAGCTCATATTGCAATTTTTGTTGATATTATTACTTTTCTCTAGAACATCGCATTACTGGTTCCAATATTCTATTCATTTCTACGCTTTGCCTGTTTAGGAGATATTTGTAGCCTAGCATATGTGCTGATTCCTTAAGTTTTCGTATTTCCCAGTGATATTTTCTGTCTATTATTTCAACCTCATCCCGCAGAGAGTGGTAATCTTCCTTTTCTCTACTAGAAGTAAAACAATCTACACCTGTAGACAAAATAAAGGGCACAGTTCGAAATTCCAATCACCTGAAGAAGACCGGAGCGTATAACGGTCGAAATGCCGTGAATATGGCAACAACAATGAGGACAACAGTCCGAACAATGGAAATAAGATAGATAATGATTGACGATAAACTCGGAGAGGTTAGAATTGTAGTGCTCAGGAAAGCATCCATGCTTGAATCTGTTATAAAAAGTAGCAGTTTGTAGAAAAAATGGTGTCTGAGTGGAACTTCTTCATTACAAATGGAATACGGGCGAAATAAGAGTCATTCGACTCTGGGGAGCATGGCATGTCGCAACAGGAAACTTTTTAACAGTTGATGGAAAATATGAAATCGAAATCAGAATACGTACTCATTAGCATAAGATGCATTCTGAAAGTTAAGCATAGTATCAAGAAACAGGAAAATTTCGTTGTAGATTAAAAAATGAGTACCGCATTGCTATGCAATATCAATCCACCAATAATACAGTGAATGCCGGAGAATTTCCCCGCGGATGAAGAGGAGACATTAGGAATCAGATATGTGGTTCTACAGAAGAATGACGAAGATAACTTGGGCGGAAAAAGTTCAAAAAACGAGGAAGTATTAAAATGTAAAACAAACAAAAAAAAAAAAAAAGGACAGGATCAAAAAAAAAATGAAAGCTATTGGATGCGTAATGAGGAAGGAAAGCTGGATAATCTGAAACTCAAAAGACATCGTAGACAAAAAGAACAGTGGGAGCTTGCAGACCAGACTACTTCTCTTCTTTGTAGCTCTAAGACAGGTGTGAGCACAGTTTTTTTTTCCATAGAGGGTCAAATCATTGCATGTCCGGTATTAAGTGGGCCACACTACGATAATAACAGAAATATCGCGACAACAATATTGAGAACAAACATAAGGACCTGTAACATTATAGATTCTCACCTGGAATTTCGACTTCACTCAGCGACGTAACGTACCTTCAGTCTGTCTTTCTGAAGAGCTTTCCTCTTTGCGGCCTCAACTGGATGATTTTAAGCGTGCTACCGGTTTGACAACTAGATCTCAACGTTTTACTTTTGAACTAGCTAGAAGCAACCGTATGTTCTATTCTAATAGTTCCTTTTCTTGCATTTACTCACTTGTAGAACTCCTTCCCAATTTGCTGCTTCCCAGCCAAACACGGAACATATTTATTCTTTCTGTATTTATTTTTTGTATCAGCTGTGAACGGCTTACTGGTTTGTGCCACATGTAATCAAAAGATACCGATTTTTTAAATATATATATATATATATATATATATATATATATATATATATATATATAAAGAAATATAGTCTTAAGGTGTGCTATATTTATGGAATAAAGTGCTCAATATCAGAGATATAGCGTGTGTAAATATAAAAGTGAACATAGAAGTCAACACTTAGAGGCGACAGTCTGTTTCATGCTATATGCAATCGTCAGACCTGACGATTGCATATAGCATGAAACAGACTGTCGCATCTAAGTGTTGACTTATATATATATATATATATATATATATATATATATATATATATATATATATATATATATATAAAACATTGTTTGTTTTGTCCCAACGGGCCACCTAAAATCCTCATGCATGCAGGTCGAAGTTTGTGGGCTCTAAGCAGTGTATCTCTTTACCCACACCGCTGATATGCATTTACGCAAACTCGTTCGACAGGTTACTCGATGCTTCCGTTGTCCGTTTTGCCTACAGTATATCCTGTGAGTGCCAAATTCATCAATCACGCTTTCCTCATTTCAACTGTTTCCTTCTAAGATACAAGTACCCTTTTTCTTTCAGCTTTCCGTAAAACTTAATCGGTGCTCACGTGTTTCGTCCATGGTAATCTCATTATGAACCCCTTCGGAAGCTTTTCCAATCAATCCGTGTGTTCTGAATACAAGTGGAACAAATGACGTCCTCATGTGCCACATTTTTGAGATTTCCATTTCAAGAGTTTGATGGTTTTTTAAAGATCTACAAAATTACCTTACAATCTGTAGGGATTGCCATATCATTAAGAAAGCACATTCTGTTCTTGTGGCGTTTGATCCTTTGGCCGATTAGCTTTGATTCTGTGTGTGTGTATTGTCTCATAACATTGTTACAGGTCCTATCCCTGTAACCTGCTCAGAGTGATGTTCATACCAGTTTCTTGCAGTTATCTTCCCATAAAAGTTCAATGTTTTCCAGTGCAGATATTGGCCCAAAAGTTTTATATTCAGTTGGTCCTAACATTGTGCAACCTGATACAAGATGGTCAGTTGTTTCTGGATATTTATCACAGAATCTGCATCTGGGGTTAACACAGTTTTTGTAGTTATCAAGCATTGGGCCTGTGCAATAAAATAAAACCTTTGGTTTCAACTTTTAACTCTGCATTATGTAACCACTGATGGGTATGGTGTTAATCTCCATCAGCTTACGGACAGAGTACTGGCCATAACTTTATCATCATCATCATCATCATCATCATCATCATCATCATCATCATCATCATCATCATCATCATCTTTCGATTTCTGGTCACACTGCCATAGCAAGTCTACGGGAAGACCAAAGGCAGGTAGTGGTGTGTTGTTATGGCTACATTCCATGATTTGTTTTTCTAACTCCCATAATATCAATAGTGTTAACATGAACAAAGTTCTTCTTAGTTTGTGGGCCTTAATTATTATTATTATTATTATTATTATTATTATTATTATTATTATTATTATTATTATTATTCCTTTGATTTCTGGTGTGTACTCATTTCTTTCCGGGTCCCGACCAGAGACCTAAGGTCAGAAATGGCATTTGACATTTTCCACTGACCGATTAAAAAAATGACACGCACACATATTTTACGTAGATAAAGCCCTTCGGAAGGTGTGGGCTGTACTCGTGAGAAATTTTGTTGTTTTTCTTTAAGGCTTCCAGAAATCCCTTTTAATGAGTCTACTGGAATCTTTTCCAACCAATCCGAAGGCTCCAACTACAACAGGAATTGTTGATGTTCCCATGTGCGACATTCTTGAGATTTCGATTTCAAGGTCCTTGTATTTTGATAGCTTTTTGAATATCTTTAAAGATACAATGCAGTCTGCAGAGACTGCCATATCAAAAGAGGGGGGCAATGTTTTTTTTTCAGTCTTGCAGTCTCTAATAACAATATCTGGGCGGTTAGCTCTGATTACTGTGTGTATGATTATTATTATTATTATTATTATTATTATTATTATTATTATTATTATTATTATTATTATTTCTTTTTTCTATTTGAACAGCGAGGGAATCTTAATTAGGAGCAATAAGGAAACTTATACACACAATCCGAAACAGAAATTAATGAGGAAAACAGGCTCAGAGAATTTAACACACACAAGCCGAAGACTAATGGCTAAATACAGTAATCAAAAGAGAACAGCAAATAACTCTATGTGAACTGATAGCTGAACAAAGACAAAGTTGGACGGCAAAAGGTAAAATATTTAATTTATTATCAGATTTCCAATTAATCCAATCTTTTTGCAACGCCATACATGGCATTGGGATTTTTTTATTTTTTGCGTGCGTGTGTGAATTTGGATCGACACATCAGACATGTGCTGTTTATTTTTGATGATTCAGGTTATTTTCGCGAACTCACCAGCACGTATCTCAGCATACTAGAAGAACCCTCGAACGTCGTATAGTGAACAGTTTTCTAAAACCAATAAAAAAAGGAAATTGTGGAGAGGTATGATCGTTCCCATCGTGAAAAGAGTGCATAAATGAAGATGAATGAAATAAAAACGTAATATGTTGCTAAAGATAAGAATAAATTTTCATGGATTATTTAAAAAAAAAAAAATTACATAACAAAAGCGACATTTAAATATCCTACAACATATACAGCTGCGAGTCAGGCACCTCGAGGTAGCGAAATGGTTAAGCTTGTCTCGCTAGAACACTTACGATTGAGTAGTGAGTGCGATTCTCACTGGGGGCCCCTTTATTTACTACATCTAAGCTAGGCTTGGAAAATCACTATACAGCTGCTAGTCTGACCCCAGCTAATGCAAAGAGCATTAATTGCATCCTTACTCTCCCTTTCTGTATGCTTGTGTGCTAGCCTTTCTTCCCTGCTCCTGGGGCCTTTTTAGTTGTATATATTATTCCCTTTTTTTACCATTAATCGCTTATTGTCATTCCTTTTTATTTGATACAACAGGCAGTTATTTGACTTGCATGTTTCCTCAATCAAGGAAGTTGTTTGTTAACCCAATGCCCATAATTTATTCATACGTATCGCTTCGCTGAGCACGACAGGAATCGACAAACCCTTTTCAGAAAACGCATTAAGTTACTTGGACGATGTGAAATAATGATAAGGATATTTTTGTAATATCAATTCGTTTAGGACGGAAGTAATCATAACTCTTCACAGAGCTATTTTCTTTTTTTTTTTAAATAATTTCACCCCAAGCAAGGCGATAGGGCCACTAACACGCAAAGGTTTACTAGGAGTGATATAAATTTAGGAAAAAGTAGTGAAGAGAAATGCCAGTAAAAGGACAGGTTTCAGAAAAAAGAAGATGGCGATTGATGTATTAAAATTTTGAAAGACCGTAAGTGAATGCTGGATTCAAGTCATCGACGCTGAAGTGATTGCTGGTCTTTTAGGGACCATGGGCGTCGAGAGGAGACTGAAGCCATTAAAAGTCATACTCATCTGAGTAAAATGTGTGATATATATATATATATATATATATTTTTTTTTTATTAAGAAATTTTTTTTATGTTTATGCGTTCTATTTATAGATAAAAATATTTAAGTAAATGCTCTGTTTATAATAAACAGTATTAACAACATTTACCGGCTTGAATGTCCGAGAACTTTTCATAGAAAATATTTGTCCTCCGACAGGAATCGAACCTGTATCCTATACGGAACCATCATGTAGCCTGACGTGCCGTAACCGATTAGGCCACAGAGGAGCGTTCAGTTAGCAAGTTCGATTTTAATGTTTTTACATATATATATATATGTGTGTGTGTGTGTGTGTGTGTGTGTGTGTGTGTGTGTGTGTGTGTGTTTGGAGAGCGAGTGAAAGAGCGAAAATTTGAATATGTACATTAACACGGCATAGTACCTGACAGTTTCAAGCCTTTAAAAAACTGGTTGATGTCTATTTCGGCAGTGATTTGCTACAAAATCGCTCTATTCACAATGTTGAACATTCTTACACATTAATTCAATCAGTCTAACAACAATAAAAACGCATGAGTTTTCTTTTAACTTAATATAAAAATAACGAACACGAGAAACTCGACAGATAGTTACTGATGCCTTCTGACAGGTGGACCGAACGAATTACGGAAAGTTTCCTCTACGAAAGTCTGGAGGAGAGGAGCTGAATATAACACCAGTCAACGAAGTGACAAAATCTATATTTGTATTTGTTGTGGATTCCGAGATGAATTCAGTCTCCAAGGAATGACAACCGCAGTAATTAAATATAAGAAATAAAATGTATTTACACAATCATACAAAGAGTAATACTGTTAGTAAGTCCAGGAACGTGGTTAGTAGCAAATACAGATAGATATATACAGTCTCGAAGTAGGATAAGTATAACAGTATTAAACATAAATGGATAGATAGATAGATAGATAAACAGGCAGACAGACTGATTTGAATAACAATAATAATAACAATCAAAACGAAATAGAGGCAGATAGGGAGGTATGACCAAGAAGGACAAAAACAGATTTAAATATATGTATACACGCCTTGAAAAAAGTGTGGATGGTCCTGCACAAAGCCTACGCCACTATAATCAAATTACATGCACTGGTGTCGGTTCCTAGGATCTGAGCTGCTTGACCCTCATACGTCGAATACGACGAGAGAGTCGAATACTATATATATATATATATGTGTGTGTGTGTGTGTGTGTGTGTGCGGTTTCTCTCTTCTTTTTTATTATATATATATATATATATATATATATATATATATATATATATATATATATATATATATATATATAAGAAAAAGTAGAGAGAAACCGCAAACATTTTTGTTTGTAATGCGCGTTTTTTTCTTTTTATAAAAAAAAATATATATTATGCTTTATTTTCCATAATTTTCTTACACGTGTTTCCGGTGTCGCGATCTTCATCAGGCAAATAGTGTATATTTCCACATATTATTAAAGGAATTAATTTTTCTCGATATTAGACATACTCCTATTTTGTGTGTTAGTTACCCATATGTCTTTATTGAACTTGAGCAATTAAGACTGGTCCGAGGGTCTCCCTACGCAAAAGCAGCATAAAATTACAAGACAACAGAAAACTCTTTGTATCACATCTATGAATGTAACCGGGGTAAATTTAAAATTAGGCCAATATAACAAACAGACAATTATTCTTACCTACAAATACAAGAAAAAACATCATAAACAAATTTAAATCTAGCACTAAATAGATCATAACCCCACACGTAAAAGCACACAACATGCACCCATAATGGCTAAATACAGTAATCAAATTACTCGCATCCATGCGCATACACTCACACGCGGTTATATGTGGAGCACGAATATGTATACACATATTGGCGAAAACAATAGACTGCTCACGGACACGCGCGCAAACTCTACACAACATAGGAAGTGTGTGTGTGTGTGTGTGTGCGTGTGTTTATGTATGCATATATGGATGTAGATGTGTGTATATGTATGTGTATACTAATTCCTTATAACAAGATAGTATGTGTGTATAGAGAGGGAGTGCATATGTACACGAGCGTACTGGTATATATATATACACATATATTGACAAAAACAAAACTACTCATTGGCAAGCACGATAACCCTACACAGCATAGGAAATATGTGTATGTGTGTTTGTATGTATGTTCGTGTATCTCTGTGTATGTGTACATATGTGTATACTAATTCATTATTATAAGACAGTATGTATGTATGGAGAGGGAATATACGGATGCGTACGCATGCTGACAAATCACAAAAAAATGGAAATAGATCTAAGAACACACAAGGGCCATTAAAAGTTAAGAATACAGATATCTTCCTTACCCTTTCTCGGACCAATCTTACTTGTTTTATTACCCTTCACACAGAACTCTTTCACTAGCAGTTCGATGAAGACATTTAGATCACTAACACACAAAAAAGAAATGTTTAATATCGAGTATATTTAACATCGAAAAACATAATAAAAATGAATTCCTTTTAATAATATGGGAAATATCCTCTCTTTGTCTGATGAAGGTCGCGAGACCGGAAACTCGAGTTGTAAAATTATGGAAAATAAAGCATAATATATATATATTTTTAAATCTGCTTTACAACAAAAACGTTTGTGGTTTCTCTATTCTTTTTATTAAACACACTTTTTCCCGTTGGAACGTCTTCCCTTTATATATATATATATATATATATATATATATATATATATATATATATATATATATTTGTGTGTGCGTGTGTGTGCATGTGTGTGTGTGTGTAACAATATTGGAGATATATATATATATATATATATATATATATATATATATCCAATATTGTTACACACAGGGATAAATAAGGTGCAAATAAGAGAGAGGTAATAATTTTAACTGTTAAATTTTTTTATTTCGCCCTTGAAAGTCGTCAAACTCTTAAGTACCATATTTTACGGATCTCACAATCAGTTGCAGAGGAAAATAGATTATGTTGTGAATGCAATCACCGTGAAACATTTAGACATGCCCATGTATTTATTTCATAAGATTTAATAAATATAGCATTTTACTATCACTATCAAGCTCTCTCTCTCTCTTTATATATATATATATATATATATATATATATATATATATATATATATATATATATATATATGTGTGTGTGTATATATATATATATAAATATGTATATATTGATGTATGCTTCATTAAATAATATAGACAAGTTTTGTCTATTTATTTCATGTAAAGATGTCCTGTTTGTTGCTGTTAATTGTGTTCAATTTTTCTTTTGTTATTTCAATTTGACTATTCATGCTGCCTAAATACACACAATTTAAATTACAAAATTATTATTTATTTATTTAATTTGTTTACTTATTATTATTTTTTTTTTTAAGGCCGTTTGTTATCTGACTTGTAGAAATTAAAATATATATACACATCTCAGTCTTTTCATATATACTTCTCTCCGGTTGTTAATATCCATCTATCTCTCTATCTCAGTATGTTCATATTTACTTTTATATTTACACAAGCTCTATCTCTGATATTGAGCACTATATTCCATAAATATAGCACACCTTAAGACTATATTTCTTTATATATATATATATATATATATATATATATATATATATATATATATATATATACCAGTATGTTAATATCTATCTATTTATCTATCTATCCCATTCTGTTCATATCTATCTATCTATCTATCTATCTATCTATCTATCTGTGTTATTATCTATCTATTCCCCGTTTGTTCATATAACCCCTCTCTCTCTCTTTCTCTCTCTCTATATATATATATTCAAGATATTTTTTCAATTTACTTAGCTGATATTACGCTTGCATTCGTACAGGTTGTACGAATTTCTCTATTATTTATTTACTTAATTTGTTTACTTATTTATTACATATTATTATTATTATTATTATTTTCTTTTGGGGCCTTTGCTTATCTTACTTGTAGAGTTTAGTATATTGAGTTTGTATAAAGTATGTTATATTAACTCTGTTGTATATGGTGCATCTATCTGCTTTTTCTTGTTATTTAATTTAAAAAATTTAAAACTTTAACTTAAAAATGTGTTTAAGTCATTAGTTTAAATTTCAATGCAATGTCAAACGTTATCTTCTGTCTTCTTAATTTCTGTTCTTTTCTCTCTCTTTCATTAATAATGTTTTTCTTTTTCCTATATAATTTTACATTCAGTAAACCCATGCATCTTTGTGGCTTTATTGCCTTGCTTGATATGAAACGATTAAACATTCGTTAGATTTTAACTCATGATTTATTAATGATCGGAACTCTTTAAATTACCAAATAAATAGTGTTTAATACTTTTGTCGTAATTTTCTTATATAAAGGGCTTCAAGAATTTGAAGCTTTTGTTTTTGATTTTCATAGTGGAGTATACTTGCATTGTCTATTAATATTTCTCTAAATCGTAAACGTGGACAGTTATGTTCTTTTAAATGATGGACTATGGCACTTGATTCTGCTGTGTCTAATGTAAGTCTCCTCGATAATGTTGTTGTCATAAAACCAATATATTTATTTACTTTTTTGTTAAGAACAAACAAACTTTTGAACCCACTTTGGTTATATATTTAGGTTTTATTACAATTACAATCATCGATTTTTAAAACAATACACATTATCGAGGAATTTTGTTGTTAAAATAATAGCGGCGTCAAGGGAATAGGCCTCAGAAATGTCAAAAAGACGGTTGGTACATCCTATATAGATATACAAAAAATTAATTTATATTAAAAGGGAGACATTTGAGTTCCTTCAATAGTACTAAGTATCGTAACCAAACATCCCTATCCAAATAATTTTGTCAATTACGAGAAACTAATAAAACACCAATAGTAAAATGGAAACGAATAAAAAGACAAGAACTTGTAAACGTTTGGATGATCCATGTCCTTTATGCCTACATAAAACGTTATTTATTATTAAGTTTCTGAAAAATAAAAATCTATTAAATCAAAGAAATAAAATAGCAGTTTTCTGACGACATTGTCTTATATACTCCTTAAAAAACTAATTAATTAGAAAAATAATTCACATATTTATATCTGTTATTTGATCATACATTTAATAATTTATAAATGCGTAAAACAATATTAATGTATATTAATCAAATATATTAATTGTACAGTATAGTAATTTATATAGTCTATTAATAAATTAAATAAATATAGCATTTCAGTTATGTATGAATAAAAATATAAACATAAAAAATATGACTTAATCATATTTGAAAATCCTGTTAAGAAAATCTCGATGTAGTTGGAAAAAAGAAAATAAATAAATAATGCAAAATATATTGTAAGGTAAACCTTAATAAGATAAAATAAACATGACTGTAATAACTTGACAGCTTGAAAGAAAGTTAGTGTAGCCAGAAAGAAAACTTAAACCCCCACCTAACCTGAAACGATTTTAAATTTGCCACACAGATACACTTGCTTTCTCCATGTGTAGAAAAGCCAACCGCCGCCTAATAAAAAAATGTAAATTCTCTTAACACCACCAAGTAAACTTAAAAATAGAGTAAACCCAATCTTTTCGTATGTTATTCTCAGCATCGCTTGAGGATGTAACGGAGCTCCAAATTTTAAGTTTAAATTATAAAGTTAAATTTTAAGATTTAAGTTTCGCTTTCGAAACATAGTAATTTCTGTGTCGCAATGGAGACATATTTTTTAAAAATAATTATAATAATATGCTCTACTTTTATGGACCACTGCTTTTGTTGAAATAAAAATAAATGCTTAAGAACTATAAATGTGACTGTTTTTTTTGTATTTGAATATATATATATATATATATATATATATATATATATATATACACATATATATATATATATATATATATATATACATATATATATATATATATATATATATATATATATATATATATATATATATATATATGCTCGCGCGCACGCCTGTGTGTGTGTGGCGGTGCGTGTAGTTTATTATATATTATTTCTAATTCATAAGATTCACTTCATGTTTTTAGCTTAAATTTAATTGTTATTAATCGCTTTAATGCTGAAGCAAAAAAGTGACTAAAATTCGCAAACATTTGTAATAATCTTTAATCTAAAAGCAAATATCTTAATACTTATCAGCCAGTATTTTTCAGGTTATTTGCTGTCCTGTAATTTATTAGTGGTCTCTTAAAATTTTGATTAATGGATGATATTTTTTGGCTCTCAATAATTTTTCGGCAAGAAAACAGTCATAACAATCGTCGAATTAGTGAAGAGATGATTGATAGGGAAAACATTTTCTGTGTTTGGATTTAAGAATAAAACCTCGGCTTTCAAGAACGGAAGGAGTAAATAGAAAGAAAGAAGGAAAGAAGGAACACAGAGTGGAAGAAATGAAGAAGGGAACGAAAGATTGAAGTAAGGAAGGATGGGAGAAAAGAAGGAAGACATAAATAGTGACAGGATGGGAGGATGAAAGAAAGAAAGGGAAAATAACAATACAGTAGTGAAGAAATGGATGAAAAAAATAGATAGGATGGGAGGAATGAAGGAAAACGAGAAGGAAGGAAAAAAGGAAGTCACTAGTTGGGGAACGATGTAAGGAAGAAGGGGAGTAAGGAAGAAAAGAATAAAGGAGAAAGTAAGGGAAAGAAGGTATAAAGGAAGGAATGAAGGAAGGGAGGAAGGATGTGATGGTAGGAAGGAAGGAAGGGACGAAAGGAAGGAAGGAATTAAAGAAGTAAGGAAGGCAGGAAAGAATGAGGGGACAAAGGAAAGAAGAGACGAAGCAAGGAAGGAAGGAAAGAAGGGGGATGGGAGGAGGGAAGGAAGGAAGGAAGGGTGATTGGAGGAAGGAAGGAAGAGGGGATGGGCGGAAGGAAGGAAGTGGGGATGGGGGGAGGAAGGAAGGGGGATGAAAGATAGGACGGAAGGAAAGTGGATGTGAGGAAGAAGGAAGGAACGTAGTGGGGGTGAAAGGAAGGAAGGAAGGAAAAAAGTGGGGATGTGATGAAGGAAGGAAGGAAGGAAGGAAGGAAGGAAGGAATGGGGATGGGTTGAAGGAAGGAAGGAAGGAAGGAAGGAAGGGGGTATGGGTGGAAGGAAGAAAGGTAAGAAAGGAAGGAAGAAATTAAAGAAGTAAGGAAAGCAGGAAAGAATGAAGGAAGGAAGGAAGGAAGGAAGGGGGATCGGAGGAAGGAAGGAAGGAAGGAAGGAAGGAAGGAAGGGGTTTCGGAGGAAGGAATGAAGGAAGGAATTAAGGGGGATGGGACAAAGGAAGGAAGGAAGGAAGGAAGGAAGGAAGGAAGGGGGGATGGGTGAAAGGAAGGAAGGAAGGAAGGAACGTAGTGGGGATGAGAGGAAGGAAGGAAGGAAGGAAGGAAAAAAGTGGGGATGTGAGAAAGGAAGGAAGGAAGGAAGGAAGGAAGGAAGGAAGGAATGGGGATGGGTTGAAGGAAGGAAGGAAGGGGGTATGGGTGAAAGGAAGGAAGGAAGGAAGGAAGGAAGGGGATGGGAGGAAGGAAGAAAGGTAAGAAAGGAAGAAATTAAAGAAGTAAGGAAAGCAGGAAAGAATGAAGGAAGGAAGGAAGGAAGGAAGGAAGGAAGGAAGGAAGGAAGGAAGGGGGATCGGAGGAAGGAAGGAAGGGGGATCGGGGGAAGGAAGGAAGGAAGGAAGGGTGTTCGGAGGAAGGAATGAAGGAAGGAATTAAGGGGGATCGGACAAAGGAAGGAAGGAAGGGGGATGGGTGAAAGGAAGGAAGGAAGGAAGGAAGGAAGGGAAAAAGGGAAGGAAGGAAATAAGTAAGGAAGGCAGGAAAGAATGAATGAAAGAAGGAAGACAGTAGGAAGGAAGGAAGGAAGGAAGGAAGGAGGAGAGAAAGTAAAGAAGATATAAATGAAGACTGGATGGGAGGTATGAGTGAAAGCAGGAAGGAGGGAAAAAGAAAAGAAAGACTATGGTAGAGGAAAGAAGGATTAGAGGAAGGAAAGAAAGATGGCGAAAGGATGGAAAATTATAAATTATTAAATAGTAATAATAATATCATAGTTTCTAAGATATATTATGTCGATTATATGTTATCGTATTATTTTATGCATATTTTATAAGATTATTTTGGATACTGGTGTAGTGGATTAAATCGTTGGTGGTGAGTACAATCCCTGGTCGGAATGTTGTACTTGGACTCGGTGGAAACACTGCGAACAATAAGTGAGCAGTATTAAGAACTATACGAGATATCCCTAGACATGGGCCGTGGAACATTGTGTACTTGGACTCGGTTGAAACAGGGCAACTAATAACTGCGCAAGGAATAGATGTGATATCCTTAGACATGGGCGATGGGGCATTGTGTACTTGGACTCGGTTGAAACAGGGCAACTAATAACTGAGCAAGGACTAGCTGTGATATCATTAGACATGGGCAATGGGGCATTGTGTACTTTGACTGGGTTGAAACAGGGCAACTAATAACTGAGCAAGGACTAGCTGTGATATCATTAGACATGGGCAATGGGGCATTGTGTACTTGGACTCGGTTGAAACAGGGCAACTAATAACTGAGCAAGGACTAGCTGTGATATCATTAGACATGGGCAATGGGGCATTGTGTACTTGGACTCCTTTGAAACAGGGCAACTAATAACTGAGCAAGGACTAGATGTGATATCCTTAGACATGGGCAATGGGGCATTGTGTACTTGGACTCGGTTGAAACAGGGCAACTAATAACTGAGCAAGTACTAGATGTGATATCCTTAGACATGAACAATGGGACATTGTGTACATGGACTCGGTTGAAACAGGGCAAATAACTGAGCAAGATCTAGATGTGATATCCCTAGACATGGGCAATGGGGCATTGTGTACTTGGACTCGGTTGAAACAGGGCAACTAATAACTGAGCAAGGACTAGATGTGATATCCTTAGACATGGGCAATGGGGCATTGTGTACTTGGACTCGGTTGAAACAGGGAAAATTACTGAGAAAGATCTAGATGTGATATCATTAGACATGGGCAATGGGGCATTGTGTACTTGGACTCGGTTGAAACAGGCAACTAATAATTGAGCAAGGACTAGATGTGATATCCTTAGACATGGGCAATGGGGCATTGTGTACTTGGACTCGGTTGAAACAGGGCAACTAATAACTGAGCAGTACGAAAAGTAATATCTAGAAAAGGGGAATAGAACGAGAACTGTCTACCTACTTATATTAAATAAAAGGCTCAGAATTCGCTGTATGTTACCCAGATCAATGTACACCTGAGTATGGTCGGAGCATACAACGACCGAAACCTTTTGATAACAACAAAAAGAAAAAACGAGGAAAATATTCTGAGTGTAAATATTTTAAATAATAATAACACCTCACTCCAGAAATTTAGTCAGAAATTGTGTAAGGTAATAGTTTTTATTATTATAACACGGTATATATTTATTTTATATTTGGTCGATATTGGCGCTATAAAACGAATGCTACAACATATAACCTCTCGACATTTAATCTCCTTCGAAGTTCTACACAAGGCATGGACTTTCAGGAATCTCTTCAATTAGTCTACTGCAATCTTTTCCAACCAGTCCTAGAGCTCCAACTACAACAGGGATTGTTGATGTTCCCATATGCCACATTTTCAAGATTTCTATTTCAATGTCCTTGTATTTTGACAGCTTTTTGAATATCTTCAAAGATACATTGCAGTCAGCAGGGACTGCCATATCAATAAGGAGGCACCGTTTTTGTTTGTGGTCTTTAATAACAATATCTGGGCGGTTGGCCTTGATTGTTCTGTCAGTGTGAATTGTGTAGTCCCATAGAATTGTAACAGGTCCTGTCTCCGTAACCGGATCTGGGTGGTGTTGGTACCAGTTTCTTTCAGTTTCCTTCCCGTAGAAGTTGCAGATTTTCCAGTGCAGATATTGGCCCACTCTGTCATGTCGGGTTTTATATTCAGTGGGTGCCAACATCGTGCAACCTGATACAAGATGATCAATCGTTTCTGGATATTTATCACAGAATCTGCATTATTATTATTATTATTATTATAATTATTATTATTATTATTATTATTCTAATTATTCTAATTATTATTATTATTATTATTATTATTATTATTATTATTATATGTATTTATAGATAAATATATCAAATTTGGCAGAAAGAAAATAACTAAATATCATATTGTAACGTTATATATGTTTGTAAAATCAATAATCAACTACGGTGTATAATGCGCTTGTGTGAGGCTTGTATGTATGGATAGCGGCTCGGATTGAACAGTCGGAGAGCCGAGTTCGAATTCCAGTCTAATCGATCACAAAAGTATGAATCATCATCTTCTCCCTTCAGCTATAGGTAAAATAGCAAGACAGACCGGGTTTTATAGCCTTGGCTGTCAACTGGTCTACCGCAGAATGAAATGGCAACCTACCCCGGGGAAAAAAATCTGCCTCGTCAGTCATGTGTCGAAAGATACATGATCGCCTACGCGTGTATCACGCATGACACATAACTGACTGATGTTGTAGGTATTGGTCAAAGGCACATGGGGAAGAGTCACTGTTTGCTTAAAGCTACAAGGAAGAAGAAACTGTGGAGTACTGATCGCTCACAGACTGAAGGAAGACGGCGCATAGAAATCTTATTTAAGAAGTGCGCCTGAAATTCGATCTATTCATCGGTAAATTGCAGTGTGTGCTTGTATTTATTGTAGAGTGTTTACTTGCATTTAATTTAGTTCCTAAGATTCTGTCTTCGAGAAAGACGCTCCAGATATTCGCTTCCAAAAATGTCTTGATATTAAGTTCTTTTGTGGAGTAAGATCCAGTGAATTGAATGCTGTGCCGTAATTCTGGAAACAAAGAATTCAGTTTGAAATCTTCGGTCTTCCTCTTAATGTCAGTGGGTCGATAGAACCAAGAGTAAGAAGAAAAGAGGGAACCAATCATCGACGAGAAAAATTGAAAAGCCTGAGGGATGCCGGGAGCTCTTCCCGAATGGTAAATCAGATGGGGATTCCCGGGCTTGTCATATCGTTCTTCGATCAAAAGGTTGGCCTCGGGCAGTGCTAATGCTAATATCCGAAACAAGAGCGTGTCGTGTTCCGTACCAGAATCGCTGATTTGTGATTAAATTGAAATTGGGAAAGACGGACGAGGGTCGTTAGAAATAAAACAATGGAAGGAAAATGGTGGAGGAAGGAAGAATGAAGAGAGTGAGAGAGAGAGAGAGAGAGAGAGAAATAGGGGGAGGAGAGTGGAAATAGATTATAGGGAGAGGAGAGGAGAAAAGGAAGAAGATCGATCAGAGAGGAAACGGAAGATGCTTAGAGGAACAGGAATGAGAAAAAATCCGGAAGATGACTAGAAAGACAGACACCAAAAGATTGAAATAAGAAAAGAAAGCAATAAAACCAAGGACAGAGACGAAAAAAGAAAGAATACACACACGCACACACAGACACACACACACATACACATATATATATATATATATATATATATATATATATATATATATATATATATATATAGATAGATAGATAGATAGATAGATGAAAACAAAGACCGAGAGAGAGAGAGAGAGAGAGAGAGAGGATATCCCACAAAACACATTCACTATTTGACTCGGCAATACGTTGACCCAATAACAAGGATGATATTTTTTAAAGTTTTCAACTGTATGTATGGGTTGTGTGTATCTAGAGTTATAGGGATGTTTTATTTTTCGAACACAGTCAGCACATTCTGGCCGTGTCTGTTGTTATTATCAATGTGTGTTCTTTTGTCTTTTATATATATATATATATATATATATATATATATATATATATATATATATGACAAAAGAACACACATTGATAATAACAACGCCTGCTCTTTTTTCTTTTATAATGTCACCTACGCGTTTCGGCTTCTCGAGAGTTTTCCATATCTCTATATGCATTAGTAACAATTATGCATTGCACTAAAACTAAGCTATAGCGGTACCAATAATCTTGAAAAAAATATAAAACTGTGAAAAAAGGGGTGTGGTTATAAGGTTTCTGGGCTTTACTATGATCAACCAATCAAATATGACCTACGTTAAATTTAAACTAGCGAAGAAGTAAAAATTAAGAAATTATTTTTCATAAATAGGTCATGACACGTACATTTGCAATCAATGTCAGCAACAGAGGTTAAACAGGAGCGTATGTAAATGGATACAAATTGTACATTACACAATGTCAGTGGTAATCTAACAAAATACTAGACAAATTATAATCTTTGTGAGTTTGCTACATAAATGAATAAATAATATTTGATAAATAAATAGCTTCTTTAAGAAAACAGTAAATAATTTAAACTTATAGACTTACTTGGTAAATTTATATGCCACTGTTGACTAAAGATTCTTTATATAATATGTTAATAACAATGAAAAATCAATGCAATATGTCAAAATACCAATCAAATACCAATACATCCCTACAAGATTTTACTAACACTACTAGGAGTTTAATACAAAATTATATTAAATCCAAATTAATTTTATCAACAGAAACATAAGCCATATATGGTGAGACACAGTTCAACTAAAATCTAGGAAAAAGTATTGTCAAATTCAAAGTCTAACTGAACTGTAATGTAAAGGTAGACTGTGTTTACAATTTACCGTTAACTCGGATATTTGATTTAATAAAGCATTCTTATAAAAGAACGTGATAATTTTATATACGGCTGCGCGATTGGACACGAGAGTGAACGACTGCAACAGATTGCGTTTCCAGACCGAAGTCAGCCGAGTCATACAATATTTGCTGCTGTGTATCGTCGCGTTGCTGAGACAGGATTCGTGGCACTACAAACTATGGCTCGAGGAAGACCGAGATTCGCTCGTGCGCTTGATCACGAAGAACACATTCTACAGGCTGTCGGAGACAATGCAAGTATCACCACACATCAAGTAGCCCTAGTAAGCCGTACATCTTATAGTGCATCATGGAGGGTACTTCAAGTGCAACTTCAGTATCCGTATCATTTTTGATGTTAAATATAAAATGTTCTTTTTGTTTCCATTTTCTCTAAAATTTCGTCGCTTCTCACATGTTCGGTCCATGGTATTCTCATCATCCTTCTGTAGAACCACAATTCTTTTTCTTCAGGTTTCTTCTTCAACTGGGAATAGATTGTCCAGAATTCACTGCCATATACGAAGACTGATATTAAATAACAGTTCAGTACTCTTTTCTTTGTCTCTAACGAAATTTCCTTGTTTCTTAATACTTTGCTTAGTTTTTGGAAGGCATATTTCGCTATACCAATGCGCCGTCCGATTCATATTTTGAAACACTTTCAGTCATCTGTTAAAACAGTTCCCAGATATTTAGATTTTTATTCTTGCTTAATTTTGCCATCTCCAATTTGTAATTGACATGTTGGGTTGTTCATTTTGCTGACAACTATACGACCTGTCTTCTTGCAATAGGTGTTTCGTCCTTTCTTGTCGCTTTTCATCACTATCCTCTTTTGGAGTTCTTCTAGTTTCCTTTCTCTGTCTGCTATCAACATTGTGTCATCTGCATATCTTATTAAGATCGAAACAGCCAATAATGAATCCTGGCATGACTTGTAATTCTCTCAGAATTGGTAAGCTTGTTAAATAACTATGGAATCCCGTTCACTTTATTTGCGTTCCTCGTTCCATTTTGCGACTCATTCACGCGTGTTGGAACGCAAATTAATCTTACTGTTAGTTTAGCTTGTTTTAGAGGGGTTTTTTTTGCTTTGTTCTTTTGTCTGTTTTTGCTTTTTTATTTCCTAATTCGAACCAGTTCGTTTAAAAACCTTGTTTCCTGTATTTTAATGAAAGCGTTCATTCTCAAAGCAACGTTACTTAAATCTTATCATCGGAACGCTCTTGTCCTTCTTTCAAATAAGATGGATTTTCAACAATTTATGTTCGTGGTGTCAATTTCATTATCAGAAAAAACACCTCTCCAGCTCAGCTAATTGTTTCAGTAATTTCTTCTTCTTCTTCTTCTTCTTCTTCTTCTTCTTCTTCTTCTTCTTCTTCTTCTTCTATTTCTTCTCCTTCCTTTTCTTCTTCCTCCTCTTCCTCCTCCTTATTTTCTTCTTCATCTTCTTCCTTTTCTTCTTCCTTCTCTTCCTCCTCCTCCTCCTCCTCCTTTTCTTCTTATTCTTCTTCCTCCTCTTCCACTTCAAATTCTTTTTCTTCTTCTTCCTTTTCTTCTTCTTGGTCGTCTACCTCCTCTTCTTCCCCCTCCTTCTCTTCTTCTTCTTCCTTTTCTTCTTCCTTCTCTTCCTCCTCTTTTCTTCTTCTTCATCTTCTTCTTTTTATTCTTCTTCCTCCTACTCCCCCCTCTTCTTCTTCTTCTTCTTTCTGAATGAAATCGAACTCTATTAATCAGGTTCTTCCAGTGTTGTCTCCCCACTCTCCCCCCTCTCTCACAAAGAACTGAATTTACGAATCATTCTCCTCTTCCATTGTTTCCATACTGACTTTCAACTTGAAAATACGATTCGGTATTCGTGTTCTCGGACTAGCAACCGCTGTATTCAGCTAACTATAATTGGTCGATCTATGCCGTTGGCGTTGACGGTGTTGCTTATTAACTACCATCGACCACGACATATCAGTCTAATGTATTGGGCCGGTGATGCTTGCCTATCTATGCAACTAGGGAGCTGATACTCGCTCTAGGTTTTCTGTCACAAGGTTTGCTTCTCTATGTGGCTAAGGTTTTGCTTGGCTCCAAACTACTGACCTATCTAACCAGTCAAGAGACCTATTGGCGTGTTATATTCAACAGCTCCACCCCCACGAGTGATGTATGTGGCACAAGGCTGAGTTTGAAAGCAATGTATGGCAGTTTCGTCCTGTTTTGGGTATTCATCAGCAGTGCGCATCCAATACCGCGAATCGAACTCGGGACGTTACGATACGACGCAAACGTCATACCAACGGGCCTCGCTGACGAAGAAATAACTAAATAGACTCGATATAGCGCAACTCTAACAAAATTTCGTGGTGCAACTCATCCAAGTCTTATCATAACGTCTCGGGATCCGATTCTCAGTAGTGGATGCGCACTGATGATGAATCCCAAATATAGGACGAAACGGGCGTCCATTGCATTCTGCATTCTGTTGAGGATTCTTCCAGACTCGATGAATCAGTTTTTATTTCTTTATTCAAATCCCCTCCACAATAACTTCTATCGTTTGTATATCCTCGCCTGAACCAGCTTCTAATGCTCTGGAGGGGGGACTTGGGGAAAGAACACGTTTCTCATGGGGTGGAGGGCACAATCCAATGGAAAAAGTATACCTCTATCATATATATGATAAAGTTTTAAGGTATGCTACATTTATAGGTTATTGCACTCAATACCAGCGATAGAGCAGATGTAAATATAAAATTGGACATTGAGACTAAAACACATCGGCAACAGTCAGTTTCATGCTTAAAGACAATCGTCAGGCAATCGATTGTCTTTAAGCATGAAACAAACTGTCGTTGCTGGGTGGAGCATTCACTATCCACTTTCTACACACACACACACACACACACACACACACACACACACACACACACATATATATATATATATATATATATATATATATATAGGTAGTAATCCGTTGGTATATAATCCAAGTTAATCCTACTAGCAAAATATTAAATATTAAACCTGATTCACAAATAGAGTTCAATGATTTTTTTATAATAATCAGAGCAATATATTCCAGAGAATCGTAATTAAGATACCATTATATTATCAGGTCATCCCATAAGATCTGTCCAAATTTTGAATAAAGAAAACAAGTGATCAAAGGTTACATTTAATTACAGATTCAATCAACAATGTATTTTCCCTGATTAACTATGACTTCCTTCCATCTATTAACAAACTTACTAATTCCATTACTGTAAATTTCTTTTTGCTTTGATTCGAAGAACTCACAAATGTCAGTTTTAACCTCTTCCTGTGTTACAAAAGCTGTTTCTTCCAAATGATTCTGTCAGCTACGAAACAAATGGTAGTCTGAAGGAGCAAGATCGGGAGAATAAGGTGGATGAGGAATTTTCTCCTAACCAAGTTCTTCGATCTTTTGTGACGTGATTCTTGCTGTGTGGGGTCGCGCATTGTCTTGATGAAACATCACCTTTTTTCGATTCACAAGAGCAGGTCTTTTTTTTTCTCAAAGCTTGGTTCAAACGCTCTAATTGCTGACAGTATATTTGAGCATTAATTTTTGCATTAAGTGGTAAGAATTCAAAGTGGATTATTCCTTGGCGAATTGAAAGAAGAACCTTTTGCCCATGAAGTTCTGTTCTCGGCGGTGGCTGGGGTCCTTCCTCTTTACCAAGCCACTGTCTACGACGCTTAACATTTCGATAAAAGATCCATTTTTCGTCTCTAGTTACAAGTCTATACAAAAAAGGTGAAACAAGTTGGCGAGAATGGAGAGAAGAGCAGATGTCAACACGGGATTTGAGATTGTTTTCAGACAATTCATGAGGCACCCATTTTCCAAGTTTAGGAACTTTTCCAAGTTGTTGAAGATGACGATGAACAGTTGTATGGTTTGAACTGTGAACCACTGCCAATTCCTCAACTAATAAAGCAGGATTTTCTTCAAGGGCTGCTTCAAGAAGCTTTTCATCAAACTCAACTGGACATCCGGTTCGATCTTCATCTTCAAGGGTGAAATCTCCAGTTTTGAATTTGAAAACAATCTTCTGCAAGTTCTTTCATTCACAAATTCTTCTTCATAGACTGAGTAAATGTTTCTAGCCGCTTCGGCTGCTGAGTTTCCTTTCTTGAACTCATAAAGCATTATGTACCTCAAATGATTCTTGGGTACTTCTATGTTAGCAGGGTTTTAATCCAACAAAATTTAATTTTATTATTCTCTGAAATCAAATTTGATCAGTTTAAAGGCATCTAAACATAAAAATAATGTTCAGCTTCATTAGACATTATAAAATATTTTTTAAATCTCGTTCATTTTAACAAAAAGTTAAAATTCGGACAGAACTTATGGGATGACCTGATATATAAGATTTTTTACATGATCGTTTCTCAAATCTGACGATTGTATGATTGTGTGTGTATATATATATATATATATATATATGTTTGTGTGTGTGTATGTGTGTGTTTATTTAGGCAGCAATCCCTCTTTCATGCACATTTCATTAAAAACCACGGACAAGGTGCTTTTATTTAGTTTTTTATATAATTTCTCGTTCGCTCCAATAATTTTTTCTTTACGGATAATAAATTATATAAAAATTGTCCGAATGTTCTTTTTATCCGAGCGCGTTCGGCTATACATTTAGCCATTTACAAGGATTAGGTTTTAACTGCTAAAATTAGAAATAGTTTGTTGTATGTATGTTTTATAATATATATATATATATATATATATATATATATATATATATATATATATATATGCATTCCCCAATTCTCCTGATCTAGTACACTGTGATTTCTACTTCTTTCCCTTCATAATATATTTGTATTCCAGCCGCTTTCATGGCGGCAAAACTAATTAAGGAACTGTACTTCCTGTCTGCGCAGAAGCATCAAAAATGTTAAATAAGTGAACAATTGGGTGGAAGCTGTGTTGATGAGATATAATCAATAAGTTTATTTAAGTTTGTTTTTATTTCCGGGCTTGTTCTTATTTTCCTCTTTTTCCATTAAATGTATATAATTCCGAAGAAATCTTAATGAATGCCCTCACTTCGTACTTTGCTATTCAAATAGACGATGGAATAGAAGCGAATCATATTAGGTTCAGTCACCTGATGGACCTTTTGGGTGCAAAGAACTCCAGTAAATTGCATACCTCTCCATCAGAAAATTGTGTACCTGCTAAATTGACCTCGCAGAAGCACATATCCGCATCAGTTAGAGTCGTTGACATCTCTTAAATTAGAAACATCCTAGCTAGTTCAGACTGCACTTAATATCTAAATCTGATGATGGGAAAAAAATTAATCATTTCATCCCTAGCAAAGTGTTAAGGGGTGTATTTCAAGAAAACTAACTTGGCATCGTCGCAAATACGCTATTTTTTCTCCAATATTACTTGCTTTGGCTCTTTGCGGAGAGATCGCCTATCATCCGGTTCACACCCAGCCCTTGTCTTTTCAAATGGAGTAGAGGGTTATCATTTGTTTCTTGATTACGATTGGGTCTCCGGCGCTTTCTACAGTCTGTTTCCTTGTCTTTCACTCGCAATAGCTCTTTGCATCTTAGTGGCATTATCGCCTTGCTTGGGGGTGAAATAATTAAAAAAATAAATAAATACAAGGGATCTCGTATATATTTCAAGGCTGAATATAATATTTCAACTAGTTTGATAGTTTTTTTTATATCCATCAGTTTTAGTCCTTCTCTAATGGTCCGTATCCATTCATCACCTTGAAGAAGATGGCTCTCCACAAATTACTACGATGCAAGGTGTTACTGAGTGTGAGAAAAACTGCTATTAAGATATTTATTTTGTAAGAATACAAAATTGTGGCACGAGGCCGAAAAGGGGTGGGGTAGAGGCTGGTCAACACTAACTATCTTATACCTAGCTAATCTGACTCACGACCCATTCATACATTACAATTTATCCATTCACCACAAGAACTCGTCCATCACCAAACAATCCTTCAATCACCATAATACCACATCCTAAGGGGAACCTACCAAAACGCGCCCCACACCATAAAAATTTGATGATGAAATACATGCTATACATTAAAATTCTAATAATGAGAGAATGAGAGGGGAGGGAGATGAACCCACAAATAACTAAAAAGTAACACAAATGCAAACTAAACATAATATATGTTAGTAGGGGACCGTCCAACCCTCAAAATTGAGAGGCCGCTGTATTCTGCCCAAGGGACAAAATCAAGAGGCAACTCTCGCTAAGGGAGTGGGAAAAAGGATAAAATATTATGCGGGAATGGGAAAATATAAAGCTGACCCAGTCGAGATAAAAGGAGGCCAAAACAAACTGGGGAGGTTGGGAATCTCGACTTGGATCATGACCAATGAGTAGCCGGGTTACAGGCCAGGAACAACACTTACTCACATTAACTAGGTACACTGAAGCTTGTCTAACCTAACCAAGGGGAGGGTTCCGCAGGAAGCCACCCCGATGTGCAATAGGTTGACCTAGAAGAGAAAATCAAGGCTAGCCCCGGTCACACGAACCAAGCTCGCCTCTTTTACCCACCTTTCGCCAAAGACTGTCGAATGCAATCGTTTTCTATCAGATCATGATGATGGCATATTGTACTATTAAATGATGATGACGTCATAGTGTACTGATAGGCCTGTTGAATGTGGTGCCATAGCATATCCTTTTCTTTCAAGTGTCTGATTCTTTAGAGTTCTTTTCTGTCTTGTATATTCGCTTCATTCTCCAAGCATTACTCTCCATTAATGATCTGAATGACTCATCTCTGCATTTCATCTGCATGGCTGATGGCTTCCTCAAAGCAAGTGACTCATTGCACCTTCCTGCGCTAACGTTCTCAGATGACATGAAGCGGAAAAACTACATTAAATCTATCACCAGATCATTTGCTAAGAAAGTTGGTTCACTGTGTCAAGCGAGGCAATTTTTCTCCGGATCTATATTTCTTATAGTTATAGTCCAGGTTAGGACCAAGGAAGAACAACACGAACGCAAGGGTAGAAATAACGAAGGTATATTACACAAAATAATAATACAAGATGTGAAAGGTGTTAGCATGACTGTCAGTCTGGTTTGGAGTGAACTACTATCGGCTCGATTCGATTCGATATTTACTTCCCCTCCACGAGGGAAAGATGTGGCACAAGGCCGAGTTTTACGTGGGTTTTCTGACTCCGTATGCTCGGCCAAAAAAATACCCGTAGAAACTATAAAAACAGAATCGGGTTGGTCAACCTCCCCGAACGAGACTCTGCTCTTCGGCGGCGCCTAGTCCGGGTTCCTCTCTGCTCAGAGGCAGAGAGTTCGACCGTCAAACCGAGAAGCTCGGCTCGATTCGACCCACTCTCTTGAGAGGCGTAATATAAATAGTGTCAGGAAGAGTTCATTCTGTAGTTATAGTTAAGGACCCATGACACTTATCTATGTCTACCATTCGTCCATGCGTAGAATATTGTTACCTTTTATGGTCCGGTGCTATTTTCTAGCCGCCATGCTTCCCAACCAACTTTAATCTGGAAAGAATTAAATGCAATGCGAATCGCTACCTTCTGTCTTCCTTATTGCTCTTTTCTTTCTCTTTATTACTAAAGTTTGTCTTCCTAATTGCATTGATTGGGATGATACCGATCTGAGAGACTCATCTCTGCCTTCCATCAACATGGCTAATGCTATCCTCTAAGCAAGTGACTCATTACGCCTTCTTCGGCTAACGTCCTCAGTTGACATGAGGCGGAAAGACTACTTTTAATCTATCGCCAGATCAGTTTCTAAGAAAGTCGGTTCACTGTGTCGATCGAGGCAATTTTTCTCCGGAATCTATATTGATTATTTATGTCTACCATTCGTCCATACTTAGAATATTGATACGATATATGGCCCGGTACTATTTTCCTGCAGCTCCCGATAAGATCTAAAGAAGGATCAGCAATATTATTGGTCCTGATCTGGCAGCTTGGCTTCAGTCAATTGCCCGCCGCCGTAAGGTTGCCTCTCTTTGCCCATTTTTTTAATAGATACTTTCATGATAATTGTTCGAATGAGCTCTTCGCTATGGTACATAGACTTCATGAATTTAAGCGTAATACGAGACTGGTGGCGAGATCTCATCAATTTACAATTAAGCTTGCAAGATGTCGTTATAACTTCTATGCTAACGTTTTCTTATCCCGCATTTCTCGCTTGTGGAATCCCCTCCAAACGCCATGCTTCTCAAACAACTATAATCTGCAAAAATTCAAATGGAATGCCAATCGCTATCTAATCTCTTCCTTATTTCTCTTTTCTTTCTCCTCATTACTAATGTTTGGTTTGATTTGGCTTGTTTTGTTTTACGGAATATCAACCTCAATAGGTTATTTAATGCCGACAAAATTTCCTTTTTTTTCTCTCCAAAGATGTATAGCTGGTAATATTTTATTTAAAAAATGTATAGTTTGGTTTGTTTGCTGGCATATCAACACCTCAATGGGTTATTTAATGCTGACAAGATTTTTATTTCTGGTAATATTTATTTTTTCAAATATTTATTGTTGAATACTAATTTAAAAAAAAAAGTATTTCTGGTATTAAAATCTATTTTTACACTTTCATAGTGTTTTTAGTCAGGTTGTGGTGTCAACTATTTGCCCATAGCTGGGATCCTAACAGGTGCTACCACCGCGGGTCAGGGTAGACCTGGGAACACCAGCAATTAAGAGGTGGTTCCACGCTCTTCAAAACCTCCTGATCAGAGACCTTGCTGTTGGACGTAGTTTATCGTTTTACCCAGGACGCGGATTAAGTTTATCGTCATATCCAGGATGCTTACACAAGTTTGGGTGTTAACTATTTGCCCATAGCTGGGACCCTAACAGGTGTTACCACCCCGGGTCAGTGTATACCTGGGAACACCAGCAATTAAGAGGTGGTTCCACGCTCTTCAAAACCTCCTGATCCGAGACCTTGCTGTTGGACGTAGTTTATCGTCTTACCCAGGACGCGGATTAAGTTTATCGTCATATCCAGGATGCTTACACAAGTTTGGGTGTTGACTATTTGCCCATAGCTGGGACCCTAACAGGTGTTACCACCCCCGGTCAGTGTATACCTGGGAACACCAGCAATTAAGACGTGGTCCCGCGCCCCTCAAAACCTCCTGGCCAGAGGCCTTGTTTCTTGACGTTCTTTATCGTCTTACCCAGGACGGTCATTACTAATGTTTCTGTTCCTAATTCCTTTCGTGGTTGTGGCTTTACTGCCTTGATTGGAATGATACCGATTAAAAAAAATATTCTGTCGGGAGCTTTAAATGAGTAATTTTGTCCAAGCCATTTTATATTCCTCGTTGTTTCTTTGTTCTCATAACAGGTTTTGAGATAGTAAAATCTCTATCTATAAAATGCAGGATGTATGTGTGTGCGTAATGAATGCACGTCCGCAATTTTCGACCGATTTCCACCAAAATTTACATGCATATGCTTCAAGTTAGCGGGAAGGCCAAGACCGACGTTGTATTTCCCAACTCGATAGAGGAAATAATCGATTTTTTCATGCTTCTACGGCAGATTTCATGTAGTTTTCAGCCATTTTCTACTGGCCAGAGTGAGAGGCTATACCTGGCTGCCACGAATAGGCGGGGAGATTCTATTGGCCACCGTGAGAGCCAACAGCTGATTGACAGGAATGTTAATTAGCATGCTAGCATGCAAAAAAATCGATAGCTGCATTCGTCACAAGTGGGAAAAATTAAATCTGCATGGCACTTTACTCCAATTGGCTCATTCGGTTGCTTAACCTCAACGTTGATTCTGATTCCGCAGAACTGGGTTGGATTTGAAAAAGTATTTGTTGTTAACATTTTTTTTCATTCGGTTTTTCCAGTTACGAGTCCTTTTTTTTTTAAAGCTGATCGTTTTGTGTTCATTTTGTTTAGTTTTTTTTTCGTAACAGATTTAATGTTTAGTATAGAGCTTAGAAAAAATTCGCAGTGTGAGATAGGCAAGAAGTAAGGCATGTAGCAACATCAGCACGGCAAAGGGCACTCCTTTAAAGGCAAGAAAGGGCAAAAATATTTTAAGTCAAGTGACAGCGATTGCTGTATGAGTCGAACGATTTTTGAATCAAGCACGGGCAACGCCGGCCCATGCTGCTAGTAAGATGCTAAAATTTGATTTTCATTTGTCTTTTTCTTATTTCAGGAAATTATTTCAATATGATAAGAATGCATTTCAAATTACTGTGACATATTTTTCCATATAATTCAAATTTAATTTAAAAAATAAAAGTTATTATTAGTCCTGTTAGTATTATCGACTGATTTGCAAAGTGATAGCGATTGCTGTATGAGTCATACGATTTTTGAATCAAGCACGGGCAATGCCGGGTCATGCTCCTAGTGTATCCTAAAATACAAATGCTGTTGTGTCGAGTCTTCGAGCGTAACCAGTTAAGAGGCACATAATAAGAGGTGACCTCCGATCGCAGTACCATTATCAACGTGGACCAATTGGGGAACCAATTCCAAATCCCTGGCCAATCCGTCGAATTCATTTTGCACAAACGCTCTTGGGAAATACATGAAACCATCTGCTTTCCCCGCATCTGGGCTATATCACAAGATGTACTAATCTCTCTAGCCTGGGCTAACAAACCGTCGGAGACAATTAAATCTCTGAATTTAAAACCGCACTAAATTTGAAAGGAAACGCTCTCCATATTTTTTTTTCCGAGAGAGATCATGGCAATTCACAGAGAACAAAGAAAATAAATTTGTGGGAATGTTTATAGTCTACGATCTAAAAAGACATTGATTTTTAAAAAAATGGCTGAGAGCAAAATGCTATTTCTGGATGGCCGACCGCAAATTTGGAACTTGAAATGTGGGACTTAGGCGTGTGTATAGAAGTCATATCCTTTCCTATTGTCATGGAAACGAATGGATACTGGTCCAATGTACATAGCATTCCAACCATTCCAACTCCTTCCAAACTAAATAAACTGTCATTTGTCCTGTTCTCTTGGTTTGAGAAATAGTTTCTCACCTATTTATCCACAAGCAAACCCGAAGGGAATGTTTCTCTTTTGCAGCGGAAATCTGGAGACAGATTGTCGAGAAGGAGTCGATCAATATGCCTCAAGAATTCAGCCTTTCTTTTCCCTATGACAAACAGTCATGTTGACAAAAGATTGTTTTGAAACATGCAAGGGCCACTAGCATATGTTTGCGAGATGTTAAGGGGTGGATTTTATGAAAACTAACTTGGCATCGTCGCAAATACGCTATTTTTCTCCAATATTACTTGGTTGGATCATTTGCGGCGAGATCGCCTACCATCCGGTTCACACCCAGCCCTTGTCTTTTCAAAAGTAGTAGAGGGTTATCATTTGTTTCTTGATTAGGATTGGGCCTCCAGCGCCTTCTACAGTCTGTATCTTTGTCTTTCACTCCCAATAGCTCTTTGCATCTTAGTGGCATTATCGCCTTGCTTGGGGTTGAAATAATAAAAAAATAAATAAATACAAGGGATCTCGTATATATTTCAAGGCTGAATATAATATTTCAACTAGTTTGGTAATTTCTTTTTATATTCGTCAGTTTTAGTCCTTCTCTTATGGTCCGTATCCATTCAGGACGTTGAAGATCATGGCTCTCCACAAATTTTTATCCTATGTAGCTCGTTGTAATATTCTTACTGTCTTTTCCGCGCCATTCTGTCATTCGTTTACACAAGCTAGTTGAGTTGGCTGACCATTCTTTCTTTTTTACACTCTCATTTACAGTAGCTACCGTGGGTGTCAAATTTGCCAAGCCCTCTTTCTTCATGCATTCCAAAAATTTAAAACTCACATACTCTGTCGATTGTATTCTCAACATCCTTCTGTTGAACCCCATCTCTTGTTATCTCGATTATCCTTTGCGAAAATTGTCTAAAATTCACTGCCATATCAGATGATTTATATTACATATATAGGAGGCACGGTGGAGTAATGGATGCCGGCTCGGAGTGTGGAATCGGAGAGCCGAGTTCGAATTCCAATCGAATCCATTTTATTCACTTACATGCTAATAGTCTTGGGAAAGGTATGAATTCTCTTTTTCTACACCCCTATGGGTAAATAGCAGGACAGAACGGTTTCTTTAACGTTGGATGGCAACTGGTCTACGGCAGAAAGAAATGACAACCTACTGCTGGAAAAAAATGACTCACCAGTCATCTATCGAAAGACATATAATCGCCTAAAACGGTCTCACGCATGGCACATAACTGACTGTGTTTACGCTAAGATTTATGTCCCTTCAAAACTAATTTCAGATCAAAACATAATTCAGATGATTGATATTGCATATCAGTTAAACGCTCTTTCCTTTGTTTCGAAATAAATTCTTTTAGGCTTACGTACACATCACATTGAAGCACTTGTTCTCGGGTAATCAACAAAGATAAGCAAGATCAATTTTGGTCCTCACCTAGATGGATAACCATATAGCAGAGAGCCGAGTTCCAATTCTCGTTGCGTTCGTTAAATTCACTTAGGCACAAATACTCTTAGGAAAGATATAAATCGACATCTTCTCCCCTATAGGTTAATTAGTAATACTTATATCAATAAAATATTATCACCAAAAAATTCTTACAATTTAAAAATATTTTCTGGCTTTAAGTAACATGCGATGGTTTTATCCATTTGCATGTTACTTCAGAAAATATTTTAAGCTGTAGAAAACGAATAAATCAATCAAATTTTCGTGTATCTTAGTACTTTGTTTAGCTTCTGGAAGGCATCTCTTGCTAATCCAATGCGTCTATATATTTCTCTCTCACATTTTCCGTCGTCTGTTATAGAACTTCCCATATAGTTAAACATTTGTACCTGCTTGATTTTGACAAGTTCTCTTGCTGAGAAGCGGAGATATTTTTTCTCACAACTGATAGTTAGTCCTTTACTCCTGCTTCTTTTTACGTCCATTTCTAGGAGGTTCTTCAGTTTTCTTTGTGTATCTGGCATCAACGAAGTATCATCTGCACATCCTATATTCTATGCTGAGAAGACTTTAATTACAGTTTCTGGGAAAGATTCTCTTATCTAGCGTGATGAACATATATTAGGTTGGTGCAAAAATAATGACGTATTAATGTCGTTTTTTGACTTTAAGAATACGTAAAAAAACGACATTATTACGTCATTATTTTTGCACCAACATAATATATATATATATATATATATATATATATATATATATAAAGTATTCATATTGCCCTTTTACAGATATATATTTTAGTTTTATCTGATATTTTACACACTCACACACATAGACACATACACAAAAAACAATCATACACACGCACACACACGCACGCACACAGACACAAACACACACACACACACACACATATATATATATATATATATACAGTGTAACCCGGATATAAGAGACCCGGATATAAGATATATTTTCTCTGGTCCCAAATTAGATCCATACTTAACTAAAAGAATTGACCAAATCCGGATATAAGAGAAACCCGGATATAAGATACCTCTCCGGTCCCGACAACTCTCTTATATCCGGGTTACTCTGCATATATATATATATATATATAGTATAAAAATGACAATTGTAAAAAAAAATGCCGACGCGTTTCGTCTTCCGACTTTATCAAGTAAAACAATGAAAGGGAAATATTTTGTTGTTATAGTTACATGAAATTATTCTGAGAAATTTATATATATATATATATATATATATATATATATATATATATATATAACTTAATCCTAAGGAGCCAGGAAAATCTACCTAGGTTTCACCTAAACGGATCTTCAGGGTACAGCCTGCTGAAAAAGAAAATTATGGAACAGAGTTTATTGCTAAAAGCCAAAGTAACCATGACCACGTGACAAAAATCATTATAAACATCCCCCATTTTTTTAGGGTACCGATTTGTTCTATTGCAAGTTGATCTATCCGATGTTTTCCAAACGAGTACCACCATATATATATATATATATACATACATATATATATATATATATATATATATATATATATATATATTGGGTCACTACAGTTTATTGGATATAGTATACTGCAGGTCGAATTCTCTGCAATCTATAGTCCCACGGTAAAACACTCCAAGTGTAAGGTCCTCCAAATCGCAACACATAGGCATGCACGCATAGTTTGGTGTTAGAACCGATCCAAGGCAGCTTTCGTCAAACAATGCAAGACAAGGTTGCTGTGCTCATCGGCATTTTCAGTCTATTTGCTCGGATGTGAAACTTGGGCAATAAAGTTACAGCGAAGAATACAAGCTTCAGAAAAGAGATGCCACAGAATAATTTTAAGCATCGCCTACGTAGACAGCATCACAAATGTCGTTGTATAATCTACCATCAGACAAGAATCAGTCCCACTGGAAGACCCCGTACCCCAACCAAGAAGAGAAAGTTGAAGTGATATGTACACGTAAGACCCAACAATCCAATTTGACAAAATAAATAAAAGATGATGCAGACACGATAAACTGACCTGACAACGTTAAGATCGTTCATAAAAAATTAGACATTGACACACAACCAAGTTATATGAAGGGAACTGGTCATTTTCTCATTTACACGGCGGTTCTATGAACACACTCGATCATGGTACTGATGATGGCGATGAGACTGACGATGGGGAAATACATCAAAAGCTTATAAAGATTATTATTTTTTATTACAATATAAACAGAATTATATTTTTATTTTATTCAGCGATTTAATGTTTGTGCAATCAAATTTTAAATAAGAAAGATTTTTTTTTCCTTGAAGTTATAAATTAATACCGGATATCGATTAAAGATTTTTCTTCCTGTTTTTGACTCCCCCAGAGTAAAAAATAATTTATAGGCAAGTTGGTTACTAGCAACAAAAAATGGATTTATTACGAAACTCTAAAACAAAGAAAACTATAGTTAAATTCAATATATCCATCAAAATGTCATTTTAAATGGATTCTTCTGGAGAACAAATTTTGCATGTTTAGAACTTAAAAGCAATTATTTATTACAAATTTCTGAACCTAAGGGAAATGTTGTTGCGCAAAGCCAGTGAGCACTTGGCGAACTTCAATCACGAAGTTAAACAGCAAAAGTAAAAGAAAAACGTAATAGAGAATTCTACATGTTCCGATGCGGAACATCTCTACATACAACGTGTGAAAGCATGTACCATACTCGACCCTTGTCAGATGCCAAGCAGGGGAAGTAACTCATTTTCGGTGTCTAAGGCGGCACTGCCACCCCTGGCGCAATTAGCAGCTTTTCCCCCATTACAGGGTATTGTTTTTGTATACGTGTCAGAGTCTTGCGATTTTTTTTTTTAGAAATGCAATTGAAATATATAAGATTGTGTTAGGATACACAACTCGTTCGTAATGAATATTAATAATGACGTAGAATGCAAGGTAACGTGGGCGATCATGCTTTTCGACAAGATCATGAGAGGTAGTTAAAGGTGACAAATATTATTTAGAGCTTTGTCTCACAACTATCTCAGTTCATCTCCCGCCATAAATTTACACAAGGTAATCCGTTAGTTTAGTCGTTTTTTTCCTCAGACCGCTTGCTTTTATATGTTCAGTCAGTTTCAAATTATGTTTTTTTCATTTTTTCCTCATTATGTGTTCAAGACATTTTAACACTTTCTTATTCTAAGTACAAGTGTCAATTTTCTTCCAATTTTTCTGAAAACTTCATCGGTGCTGACATTCTCCGTTCATTTTATTCTTTGCATTCTTCAAGAGAAGAATGCAAAGAATCTTTTCTATCTCTCGTCAAAGGTCTCGACTTCATCTGCGAGGAAATTGTCCAGCATTCACTGGCATAGAGGGTGATTGAGATTTTATAGCGCCTCCGATCACCGATACTTTCTCGCGTATAATCATTACAGATTGTTATACATACATACATATATATATATATATATATATATATATATATATATATATATATATATATGTATGTATATATATGTATGTATATATATATATATATATGTATGTGTATATATATATATATATATATATATATATATATATATATATATATATATTAGGTTGGTGCAAAAATAATGAAGTAACAATGTCGTTTTTTGATGTTAAAAAATACGTCAAAAAACGACATTATTACGTCATATTATTGCACCAACCTAATATATATATATATATATATATATATATATATATATATATATATATGTATATATATATATATATATATATATATATGATATGTTCCGGAAAGGGATATATTTGAACGAAGTAGCTAAGTGGTTTTGGCTACTATAACCAAGTAGAATATGGTAGCAGTAATGGACTTGAACGCGTCGTAGTCTCAGGTAAGATGTGTGGGGGGGCTCTCATACACGCATATTCCATTATATATATATATATATATATATATATATATATATATATATGGGCGAATTGTATGACAAAGTGTAAGTGACGAGTTTCATCCTTCAGAAACGCGTAACAAGTAATAGTTTTTCATTTTATCATACAATATCCCCAATATTTTTCATGAAACATAAGATTTACACATTGATCTGTGGATAAGGGCGTTGGTTAGATCCTGTGACATGATGCAAAGAGTGTGTGTTCAATACCTGCTTAAGGCAGTGGAGAACTTTCAGAGGTAAATTAACAGGAGGTAACTGATAAATGACACCCATTACATATGGTACGTGGAACGAGAACAATCTACCCGAGTGAGCGAAATAAAGTGTTCAGTTCGACATTCCAACCATCTAAATAAGGCCGCAGCGTACAAACGCCGAAACGTTGTAATACATATGGTGACAAAGATGAGGTCAATAGACCGAATAATGTAAATGTACATACTTTTTGACAAGACCAATATGCTACACAACGAAAATAATTAGCAAAAAAATATATTCTCGTGGCCTTCTATATTGAAATCAACCATCGAACACCAAAATGTATTACGAATATAACAACACCATATTAAAGTGCATAAAAAATTTAATGCCATTTCACTTTCTTAGTAATTACTGGTCAGCTCTCTTAGATTGAAACCCTTGTTTTATAAAAAAAAGTTCCATTACGACAACGGATAAATTTAGCATATTAAAATTATTAAAACAGAGCGCGTTCGTGAGTTTTTTTTAAACAAACAACATCACAACGGAGTGCAGATTTTATCGCATTTGCAATAAGTTTGTCTTTGTAATTTACCCCTGAAGATGATCTTGGAAAAGATCGAAAGTACTTGGACTAAAAAAATCTACCTTGTTCACCTTGATGAATTTCATCTGAAGAATTGAATTAGACAACAGGATCAGTATAAAAGAATCAGTATAAAAAATAAGTAGACGTAATATATCTATATTATTATATTATTCACTGAAGATATCCTCCCTGAATATATATATATATATATATATATATATATATATATATATATATATATATATATATATATATATATAAACTATTGGACAGTTATTTATGGTTTTATTTTTATATCATTTAAAAAAGTAACAACTCTTTATGATTAATATAAAATATAAGTGCCAACTTTAAAAAAAATTATTTTTTTAATGTATTCTTTTTCATGTCCGTCTATTTTAATACATTTTTAATAGGCATGCACGCATAGTTTGGTGTTAGAACCGATGATTTTTTTCCAGAATAGAAATTATTTCAAGAGCGACACATCCAAGGCAGCTTTGGTCAAACAATGCAAGACAAGGTTGCTGTGCTCATCGACTTTTTCAGTCTATTTACTCGTATTGTTTTGAAACGTGCAGTCGCAACGCAGAGTTTGAATATAAATTTTTAAAAAACTATAACACACATTTCCCATAGCATTTTTTGGATTACAACCTTGTTTTCGTTTGTCCACTTATTACTGAAAGTATAAACAAGAACACAGTATTTCATACCTGAGGATGTCTGTAGGAACAAACGAAAGCTTGTAAAATAAAAAGATCTAATGCGACGGAAATTTATAAAACAGGATCTTTTCATTCATAAACAGATTCGGGTTTTTTGTATATTATTGAATTGTTCGCGAAGATGGATTTCTCGCCATTTAATCATTAACCTTTGTATTTGTTTTATGTATGAATAATTCATGAATTTGTACATTGATTGCACCTTTATTGAAATATATATGTTTAAATAGAAACCCTAATCCCTGTATAATATGTGGACTGTACTAGCAGCGTGTTAACCAGATATTTGGCATTAAAATGTAAATTATGTAACGATCAGTCTCCACGCAGCACCTGAAGATTGCGTTGTGAAGGAACCTTCGTGAGGGATATATATATATATATATATATATATATATATATATATATATATATATATATATATGGACTGAGATAGATATAAACAGATTTATGTAAATATGGACAGAAAATGTAAATATGAACAGAAAATTCTACATTCTAAATAAGACTTGTTTAAAAATGAAGCCAGGTTTTTTTTTTGTATGTCGCTTCTGCTGCAGCTGCAAAGCAAATAAGAATGTCTCAAAAAAACGTCGAGTGTCCTCATGCCTTCGAAGAATAAAATCGATAACAATTCAACTCAGTGATAAGACGCTGTATTGTACTCAAAAACGTCTGAAGATAACAATGCCATGCTCGTCTTAAAGTCAGTTACATCAGCGTCTATTTGTATCTAAATCTAAATTGCTCCTATGGAGTAATGAATGCTAAAATCTAAAATGACATCAAAGAAATAGAAAGAAAGAAAGAAACAACTAAATAAAAATTAGAATCTAACAAATGAGGAAAAGTTTACAAGAAATATTATCGAAAATTTGCCGGGGACTAAAGAAAATGAATGTAGATTCCTTGCCGTGACCTCTTCGCCATTAATTTCTTGGCTGTCAAAGCAGACGACATGGCGGGAAAAAGACGCGGTAAAAAAAAAAAAATGACAAGACGTAAGACATTGATTAATGGTGTTATTGATTTGGACTTAATGACACTGCGGCAAAAAGAGAAAAATATTTTCCAGACTTCACAAATGTTCCGAATAGAATTCTGTTGCCATTATTGATGTCGGAAGAGAGAAAAATTTTCGTAATTGTCTTGTATAAATTTGGTGTTTTTAATGATTTTAGGAACGCAAAAAATGAAAATATAAGGAAGAAATGTGGAAAGTACAATAGACAGGAAGAACAAAATATGGTAAAAGGACAGAAAGAATGATGAAAAAAAGAAAAATCGAAAATAAGAGGAGAGGGAGGTATAGTAGGAATTTGTGATCTGCGGTAGATAGGCGTCCAGAGGATGGTGAATTCTGCAGGTAAAAACAGTACATTTTGGAGTTATGTTCAGGTATTTTGACCTGGAAACCGACGGAAATGTAATTTCAATAAAGCCGCGGCGTTTTCAAACAGCAAATGATACCTCCCTACATCGAAACAATGTATTAGGAAACATGAAACAGTGAGTCATTGCTATGTAATGCCAATCCTCCGATATGGCACTAAATAGAGTACAATTTCCTCACAGATGAAGAGATGACTTCAGTCTGTAAAGAAACGCTTTGTCAGAGGGATGCTGATAATACCATAGATAGGATATATCAGCAACGATGAATTTTAAAGGAAAATGGGGTGGGTGGAGGGACACATGTTTACAGGGTGCGATAGGGAAACTGGCCTTCATTTTATATTTTAAATTTTGTGCATGCGCATTATTTTTTATTTATTTTGTCGACTACACCGTATAGTGTAGACAGTTGGGCAGCGTCTTTGAGTAAAAGTGCTCACAGCGCGATTCACTCCGCCTGAAATTTGGAAACGGCATGCTTTACTGCTTGGCATTCGGGCTGGAACCTCTAATACGAATATTTCAGTTTTTAGGTGTCAATCTGAGGACAGTGTAGAGGATTCGGAAAGAGTTGGATGAATTCAATGGTGATTACGAAGGTACGGCAGCTCAGAAAACTCACCCTGATCGTCTTGATGAGAAAAGAACTCCCGATTTTGTTGGTGAGGGCCTCAGACTCAACACAGAGGCTTAAATCAAGTGCCGTGATGATGTCGTAACGCACTGGGTGAAGAGGGTGGCTCTGGAAGATTTATGTCTGGGAACAGGATTGTGTACCAAGCCATACAAGAAGGATAACCCAGTCATGCTTGTCAGACAATTTCTGTAACCACATCACCCCTTACATCTGGCCGGCTAACTCCCCAAGACTGCAACCCTCTTGATTATTATGTGTGGGGCGCAGTTGAGCTAGAGATCAAGAAAACTCCTTTTAACAAGCTGAAAAAAAGGTAAGGATTATGGCAGTATTCATCAGCTTAAACAAAGAGATCCTCCAGGAGATTTGCAAGAGATTTCGAAGTCGTCTTGAGTTCGTGGTTGAAGCCAATGACAATTCTATTAAATAAATTTAAACTTTAGTATTTCAAGATATTTTTGTATCATATATTTTAAAATGAGATATCAGCGTTATTATCATATTTGCGCAATTTAGACAACAATTTATCCATCGCATCATACGGAATCAGAAAGAGACAGTTGAAACTTTTTAGATGGGTAATGAGGAAAGTGGGTTTGGAGAATTTGACACACAGAGCACATACTGAAGATAGTAGGAGATAAACCAATAATTGACTATCTAACGAGCTTCGGTAAATGGATATGAGAACAGATGTTTGGCACTCTATTATTAGGTTGGTGCTTACAAACGACAAATGATTGGAAACAGTGAAGAGGCATGACCGTCCATGTTTTGAAGGGACCCGTCACAAAAAAGGAGTAAACCAATGTGAATGCTTTCCGGCTTTTAGCTAGAAGACGTTTAATATTTAACTCTTTCATCCATCTATAAATTAATGAAATTGAAATAGTATGTACAATAAATAAAAAAGGTAAATATGAGGAAAGAAAATACATAAGTATCAACAACATAATCACTACAGACAGTTTCTGCCTTCTCATATTATTGTAGCATTCCCAGGGACGATAATGGATATGTCCCCATTCAGAAATACAGTAGTAAATACTGTATGCTGGTCTGCAGTCGGAGATTTGTCACCAGCTGAAGTGTTCAAACTCTGCCTCCGGGCAGAGAGGATGCCTAGATGAGGCTATGTCGAAGGGCAAAGTCTCGTTTCGCTAAACAGCTACCCGACCCCGTCTGCAGGTAAATTTTGGCCGATCCTACGGGCTCGGATACGCCACATTAAATTCGACCTTGTGCAGCATCTGACTGCGTGAGGCGATTGGTGGATATACTGCAGCTGGAGATTCGTCTCCAGCTGCGTTGGTCAAACTCTTTGCCTCCGGGCAGAGAGGATCCCCAGACAAAGGGCAGTGTCTCGTCTCGGGAAACAGCTACTCCGCCCCTTTTTATACGGGGTCTACGGGGAATTTTGTCTGAGCCTACGGGTTCGGAGAACCCACATTATATACGGCCTTGTGCCACATCTGACTGCACGGGCCGATTGGTAGATATACTGCAGCTGGAGATTCGTCTCCAGCTGTGCTGGTCAATCTCTTTGCCTCCGGGCAGAGAGGATCCCCAGACGAGGCCATGTCGAAAGGTAAAGTCTCGTCTCGGGAAACTGCTACTCAACCACTTTTTATACGTGACAATCCACATTAAATTCGGCCTTGTTCTACATTAGACCGCGTGGGGTGGTTAGTAGATATCTTGCAGTTAGAGATTCATTGTGGAATTTACTTGAATCACTTTTAGCAGTGGACTACTACTTCTACGCGCCGTTGGCGAATCTTATATGTGTTGTATTATCGTTCCTTACCAAACTTCGTGTGATTATTCTATTCAGTAACCTTCCCTGGGTTACAACATTTATTAAAAGGTTTTTCCTTATCCGACATATTTAATCAAACATATATAAAAGAAGGATTGCAGCCCTTGTCTGTTTTTAGTTTGCGCCTGCTGATTGCCACGTACATGAAATTAGTACACACACACACACACACACACACACACACACACACATATATATATATATATATATATATATATATATATATATATATATATATATATAAATGGTAGTACAATTGTGACGTCGTCCCCTGGTCGCAGCGCCAACCGTGACGTTCTATCCTAGTCTACCACGGCACCAACTGTGACGTCCCTAAACAGCACCAATTGTGACGTCCTCGCCGCGGCGCCAGCCGTTCGCTCCTCGCTGCTCCGTTCGGGTGTCGCTGCTCCAAATGTGACGTTCTAACATTTGGTGATTCGGGTGGGAATCTGGTTAGATTTGATATCAGCCTCGTCGTTCCCAACTCGCTTCCAACGCCTGGTTACCAAGGTAACTGCACTGATCCCCCAGTCCGCCTACCCACGTTGTGAATTGATCTTAGGCAGACGAGATCAAACAGTGGTTGGGGCCGTACTGAAAACCGAGTTCAACGGGGGTGATACCACACAAATATGCATAAAAGACAATAAAATGAAAACTCAAAAGTTCAAAGTATCAAAGAAAAAGGTAACAAACTTTATGTCTAGTTGTTCGATACATAGGACTGCATCTATCTCCCGACCCGTTCTATGGATTGTGACACGTCGTTATCCGCTAGGCAAGTTTTAACACTTCAAGTTGTCTGCTCTCTAAGAAATTGGTGTTTCGGTGGGTCTTTGGACGAAAGTCAAAAAAAAAAAACTTATTTCGGTGATCTGGATCTAAGTCGCTCTTCAAAATAATTGTTCTTGGGTTGAAGTGGGGTCCGGAATGTGCGTGAATCTTGGTCAGCTATCTGCGAGGCTTGCTTCAACTGAAGACTGATTCTGGGAACTGCTGGGACTCAACTCAACTCTGCTCGTTGTGGCTTCGTTTATATGGGCGCCGACCAAAACCGGGGTGAGTTTGTCGGCGCCGGGGGGTTCCTCGATAATACTAAATACATATCCACCTCTCTGGTTAGGAATTTCCACCTTTTTCCATTTTTTAGGAACCTTTCCTCACTCCCACCTTCTCATCATACTTCAGAGGGGCGTGAACTGCCCTCCCCACATCTTCGTAGCAACCTCTCTTACTCATCCTCCAGATGGGCTATAACAGCCTCCCTCGTGCGTCACGTGATCACCACTCGACCAATGATGTCTTAGTCGGGCGTGGACGAATCCGCGTCTTTGTTTCAGGAAGAAAAAAATATCTTGCTTAACTAAAAAAAAAGTATCTCTTCTCTTTCCCTTTTCTTCCTCTTAATCGCCGTTATCATTTCTCTGGCCGCGAACGGGACTATATGACAATGACGGTCATAACTCTTGTTCTACACGTGGTTTACGTCAGGTATTTTATCGCTAATTATCAGAATGGGTGGTCTTCTTAACACGGTCTCAAAAAGAAACATCTCCAAAGTTTCAGTCAGTCTGTCGCCTCGAAGAAAGAAAAAAAACACTTCTAGGTTCCCATTCATTTTACTTCGGTACATATTTCTGATAACGTAATTTTATTATCGCAGGCCAAGGATGTTCCGTCGAAGGAAAATCGGTCAACAGAGACTCGTAGGTGGTCCTTAATTTTTCATATCTGTCCAAAGTCCCTTTAGTTGCCTGTTTTCGTCACTTATCGAAATAACATTTTCATTTGAATTTTTTTTTTCTTTGGCCAGCCGGTCTGTAGTTGATAATAAGATGTCTTCCCGTACCAATAGTTTGTTTTCATACCCTTAGATAACACGGCCGATGCCAAAACATATCTGATTCTTTCTTTCTTTCCATTTCTTTTTACTCAGAATTTCCCTGTCATTGTAATGACACTCTTTCGCCATTTGTTACTCATCAAAATATCCTTTTATCCATTGTCTCTTAGCCGTGTGTGTGTTCTTGCTTATCACCCACGATTCGGTCCTTAGCCTCTCCTCTTTCCTCTTTTCTTTCTTTTCCCTTTCTGCCTCGTTAAATGGTGCCACACAATGAACACTTTAGGAAACGTCTATTAGTCTAACATATTTCAATTTTATTAAAGCTTTATCAGGGAACATTATTTAATAAAAGTGACATATATTCCATTGATAAAAGTTCGCAATTTTGTTCTTAATTCAATCATTTTATCGGACTCCGATCAATATTCGATCTGTATATGGTCCCCATGAATATATACATACATATGTATGTTCTTTATCTTACCCTTATCTTAGCATATATAGGAATTCAGCGAAAATCATTTTGCTAGAGAAATGTTGTTATAAATTATTTTAATGCTACTTGCATATACCATGATATTGCAGGTAGGATTTATTAAACAGATACATAAAATGTTCCATCCATGATTACATTTATAGAGATGCAACAAATATTAAAAGTATATATACAAATTCATTGCGAATTAGTTTAATATCTGCCGCTTTTATAATACAAGCAGGATTTATTAAATAAATAGGTTAAAAGTTTTATTCACTCCAATGATTACATATGTAGAGTTACAGTGAATACTAAAAACATATATAGAAATTCATTGGGAATTAGTTTATGAGAGAAATACACTAAAAATTATATTAATACCAATTGTATAAAAAATCATATATATGATACCAGACATAGGATTTATTAAACAAAGACATTAGAACTTTAAATCATTCTAATGATTAACACACACACACACACACCCACATATATATATATATATATATATATATATATATATA
>OZ010589.1:50924721-50959721 GCA_963932145.1 Acanthosepion lycidas | reverse complement strand
CCAATATTGCTCCCTTAGAGTAACATCGAAAAGTGACAAAAGACGTAGCGTTTTGATAGAGGCGACACCTGGAGATGACTGATCAATCGATTATCTCCCCTTTCCTGCCTTCCGTCAGACACCTTTGTTATTTGTTAACTTGACACTTTTTTAAATTTTCTTTCTTTGCTTGAACTTTTTCTCTTTTTCTTCTTTAATTTTTCATTTTTATTTTATGTCTATTGCTTGCTTATCATTTTTTTTAGCAGATCAGTGGAAATTCTTTTGTAGCAAAAATGTATCGTTGTCACAACAGCAGTTTTTTTTAATCATTTCAGCTGAATAAGGCAATAAAGCCACTAAGGCACAAGGGGTTACTGCGTCTGAAAGAATATAAGAAAAAAGCATTATTAAGGAAAGAGAACAATAAAATAACAGGAATTAAGGAGAGAGAAAAAAAGCGACTGACATTGTATTTATATTTTTGAAAATCAAACTTGAATGAAGAGCAAGAAGCTGGAAGAGATTTCCACAAGCGAGAAGTGCGAGAAAAGAAACTCTTAGTATAATAGGTCAATTAGAAGAGTTCGCCAGACCTTATGTCTTTTTGCAGCCTGACGTCTCTTTACAGCCTTACGTCTCTTTGTAGGTGTGCGTTACTTTGCAGACTTACGATCAATTTGCAGACATACGTCCCTTGGCAGCCATGCGACACTTTACAGGCGACCGTCGCCTTGCAGCCTTGCGTCACTTTGTAGAGGTAACATGTTGAAGAAATTCGTACGTCTCTTTGCATCATTAAGTCTCCTTGTGGAGGAGCGCCCTATCGAGGACGTACATCTCTTTGCAGATTTACAGCTCTTTGTAGACGTACGTTTCTTTTCATACTTACGTCTCTTTGCAGCCTTACGTCTCTTTGTAGAGGTACGTCCCTTTGGAGTCATGCATCTCCTTGCCTACTTATGGCTCATTGTAGACGTACGTCTCTTTGCAGCATTATGTCGCTTTGGAGATGTAAGTTTCTTTGCAAAATTACATCTCTTAGAAGACCTATGTCCCTTTCCAGACTTACGTCTCCTTGTAGACATGCGTCTCTTTGAAGATACGTCTCTTAGCCGATTTACGTCTCTTTGAAGAATTACGCCTCTTAGCAGACCTACGTCTCTTTGTATACGTACATCTCTTTGCAACCTTGCGTCTTTTTGCATACTTACGTCTCTTTCGAGAAATACGTCTCTGCATGCGTAAGCCTCTTTGCATACTTACGTGTCTTAGTAGATATACGTGTCTTTGCTTCTATACGCCTCTTTGCAGACGTACGTCTCTTTTGCAACTTTGCGTCTGATGTAGACGTAAGTCTCTTTGCAGATTTATGCCTATTTTACTTACGTCTCTTTGCAGGCTTACGTCTCTCTGCAAACTTACGCCTGTCTGCAGCCTTGCGTCTCTTTGGAGACTTACGTCTGTTTGCAGAATTACGTCTCTTTGTAGAAATATGTTTCTTTGCAGTCTAATATATCTCCACAGCCTCACTTCTCTTTAGAGACGAACGTTTGTTTGCGGTCTTACCTCTGTTTGTAAGTTTGCCTCTCTTTGAGGACGTACGACTTCTTGCTGAATTACGCCATTGTATCCTGCGCTGAAATTGGCGCAAATTAGCTGTGTTATCTGACTTCCCTCCCCCAATGTTATTCCTCGGATGACCACTTATTGGTATCAGTAAAATAGTCCTTTAATTCAATCCTTAATGTTATTAAACCCATAAATCACTCAAAAGATTTCAACATCCCGAAAGTTGGCAATTTCGGAATCATGGAGCTGCCTCAAATATGTCGAAGAGTAATGGAACAAAATGACATATATTGTAATATCAATGCCAATATTAGCCGTTTCCCTGCCAGGAAATATTTGGAATTCATTAGACGAGAAGCCACTGCCAGTTTCGGCCGATGATTATACAAAGTTTCTCTTAAATCATACTTTTTAATAAAATTGTTTCCCCAAGAACAGTATCTTTATTGATTGGGGTTTCCTACCTGATCTTGAAGTTGTGTGGAATTCCATCGTCTTCATTATGTCATTATTTTATTTTCGACTTACATCTGCTATCCATTTAATCACGCCCACTAACTCTTATCGTTCTTTCTAGTACCGATGGAAATATCCTTTCTAAAGATTTTTTTAAGTTTGTTTGGAAAATAAAAATTTTGACTATATCATTATTTTATTTTCGAGTTACATGTGCTATCCATTTCAGTCCCGTCCACTAACTGTTATCGCTCTTTCTAGTACCGATGGAAATTTCCTTTCTAAAGATTTTTTTAAGTTTGTTTGGAGAGTCAAAATCTTGACTATATCATTATTTTATTTTTGAGTTACATGTGCTATCCATTTTAGACCCGTCCACTAAATGTTATCGCTCTTTCTAGTACCGATGGAAATATCCGTTCTAAAGGTTTCTTTAAGATTGTTTGGAAAGTCAAAATCTTGACTATATCATTATTTTAATTTTTTGAGGTACATGTGCTATCCATTTTAGTCTCGTCCACTAACTCTTATCGCTCTTTCTAGTACCGATGGAAATTACTTTTCTAAAGGTTTCTTTAGGTTTGTGAGGAAATCAAAATCTTGATTATGTCATTATTTTATCTCCGTGTTACAAGTGCCTTAATTGATGTGGTTTCTGTTGTTTTCTAAAGTATATTGTTTGTGATTCTGTAGCGCCAATTTTTAAGAGAGGTATAATGTTTGTCAAGCGTCTCAGGCTTTTCTTGCTCAAATCCTTTTCTCACCGTTGACCTTAGAAACGGATGTATACAGCTGACAGATTAAATATTTTTGTATGGATTTGGCGTTGAGCATCTATATGAAAATCTCGATGTCAAGTGGCTGTTTAAGAACATGACTTAAGCTTTCAGGTTGATGTTTCGTAGCAACGGTGTTTAGCGAAACTACCTCTGGTACAATCCATTATCTTAAAAACTCGACAGCTTTTTGTTCCGAGGAATTATTTTTGGACTTAGTAAAATGCCCTACAATAATGTATGCCCACTTAGCAAATGAAAAGAATGGGACTCCCGAGATGTTATGGGATCTTACTCATAATAATAATAATGGACTATTCCATACTTAATAAATACTGCGCCTCAGTCAGTAGTTCAAGTCGAGTCAGTAGTTCAAGTCGAGTCAAGAGTCGAGTCAGAGGCAGTCCGAAACAGTGTCGCGTTCGGACAGTTATTGCAAGACATTGGAATAGTGATTCTGGTCGAGACTACATTGTTCTCTCTACAAAACCTGATTGTTCATATTAACACTTCTACTTCTCTGTATATATTCCTGTTTGTAATATATCTGTGTTATTCCATACCTGTGTTCGAGTTCTTCTTTATTGGATCTACCTTGTACTATACGAGGGACCGGACCATAACACTTAATAAATACTGCGCCTCAGGAGTCAGTAGTTCAAGTGAGTCAGTAGTTCAAGTCTAGTCAAGAGTCGAGTCAGAGGCAGTCCGAAACAGAGTCGCGTTCTGACAATTACTGCAAGACATTGGAATAGTGATACTGGTCGAGACTACATTGTTCTCTCTACTAAACGTGATTGTTCGTACTAACACTTTCTACTTCTCTGTATATATTCTTGTTTGTAATATATCTGTGTTATTCCATATCCGCCTTCGAGTTCTTCTTTATTGGTTCTACCTAGGACTATCACCGTCGTACAAGGAACCGGACCATAACCCGAGAAAATCCTGACTTTTGCCAATATCGATATTTATTGTTTTAAAAATACAATTATGGCACAAGGCCGAAAAGTGGGGAAAGGGTTTGAGGCCAGTGTTCACTTTCTATCTTATACCTAGCTCATCCGATTCACGACCCATTCACTCGATACAATGTGCACATTCACCACGAAAACTCGTCTGTCACCAGTCAATCCTCCATACACCATAATATCGCATCCTCTCAGGGGGACCTACTAAACGCACCCCGGGATTTAAAAATTTAATGAAAATAAATATTTCATAGATAAATATCTAATATTTGAGAGTCGGGGTGAGAACCAAAACAAACTAAATATCAAACGCGGCAAAATAAATATACCTGATAGGACCCGTCCAACTCTCAAAAAGGAGAGGCCGCTATATTCTACCCTTGGACAAAATCAAGAGACTCTCTCGCTAAGGGTGACGGAAAAGAGAAAATATAGGCATGGGGAAAAATAGGCATGGGTGAGTCAATAAAGCTAACCCAGTCGAGATGAAAGGGGGCCAAAACAAACTGGGTTGGGTAGGAATCTCAACTTCGATCATAACCAAAAGTAGCCGCGAGCAGGCCAGGAACAACACTTACTCACATTAACTAGGTACACAAAGCTTGTCTAGCCTAACCAGGGGAGGGCTCCACAGGAAACCACCCCAATGTGATATAGGTTGACTTCAAAGGGAAAATCCAATATCTATTAGGTTGGTGCAAAAATAATGACGTAATAATGTAGTTTTTTGACGTTAAAAAATACGTCAAAAAACGACATTATGACGTCATTATTTTTGCACCAACTTAATATAACCAATAGAAAAAAAAAATTGTTTCAGTTAGATCTTATTTGTCTTTACGTTTACGGAGACAACAGCATCACTGAGAATAACCTTTGTAAATGTTTCCCCGGGCATAGGGATGGAAATGTTGAACTGAAAAACCGATGACGTTCAAGCAGGCCTCAAGTCGTTGCTAATGAACAAATCATGCTGAATAAAAATAGTCCCAGTACCACAACATGAGACATTGCTTGGATACCCTACATATCTTACGTAAGCGTTGTAAGGTATTTGAAACCACTTGCAGACGTGAATCGCTAAAATATTTGCGTACCTCACGATTTATCGGAAATATGAATGAAAAACTGCTTAAACTAAACAAAAAATGGGTATTCCTTTTTTTTAATTTCAATCGATGAAAAGTGAATCGTTTAAAACAAGGAATACGGTTTCTAGGGAAAAGGAAAACTACCGGAATGTGACGCTCTGATATCTGGAGGGATTGCAAGTGGGGGCATTTTTATATTTCGTGTTCTCTCTACTCAGTTAGATGTTGAATTCCGACAAGACCTTTTGTTGCCTGCATTTCCCATATTGCTTTTCAGGCTTGTATGCATTTTCTTAACCCGATTAAAGGCAGCTCTTAAAGAAATGTGTCTTTAATAGGCCAATCGTAAGAGTTTCCGCTTCCGTCAAGACTATACCAGATCTTATGTCCCTTTGCAGACTTGCGTTTCTTTGAAGTCTTTCTAGAGGTACGTCACCTAGCAAAATTACGTTAGTTTGCAGATTTACATCTCTTTGTAGCGTATGTCTGTTTGTAGAGTCTTTGCAGCCTTACGCCTCGTTGAAGAGTTACGACTCTTTGCAACCTTATGCCTCTTTATAGAGTTATGTCACTTAACAAATTTATAACAGCGTGCAGACGTACGTCCTTTGCAGCCTTGCGTCTCTTTAAAGATGATCGTCGCCTTGCAGGTTTACGTCTCTTTGTGGGCGTAACATAATCAAGGGCTACGTCTATTTGTCGACATACGTCTCTTTACAGCCTTAAGTCTTTTTCTAGGGGTACGCCTCTTCGCAGACGTACGTCTCTTTGCAGATTTACAGCTCTTTGCAGCCTTACGTCTCTTTGTAGAGTTACGACTCTTTGCAGCCTTACGTCTCTTTGTAGAGTTACGTCACTTAGCAAATTTACGACAGTGTGCAGACATACGTCCCTTTGCAGCCTTGCATCTTTTTACAGATAATCGTCGCCTTGCAGCTTTGCGTCTTTTTGTGGGCGTAACATAATGAAGGATTACGACTCTTTGCAGACGTACGATTCTTTACAGCCTTGTGTCTCTTCACAGACGTACGTCTCTTTGCAGATTTACAGCTCTTTGCAGCCTTACATCTCTTTGTAGTGTTACGTCTCTTTGCAGTCGCACATCTCTTTGCATACTTATGTCTCATTGTAGACATATCTCTTTGCAGCATTACGTCTATTTGTAGACGTACGTTTCTTTACAAAATTATATCCCTTAGAAGACTCTTTCCAAATCTACGTCTCTTTGCAGACGTGCATCTCTTTGCAGATTTGCGAGAGGTTTCAGACTTACGTTTCTCTCCAGCCTTACGTCTCTTTACAGACTTACGTCCCTTTTCAGCCTTACGTACCATTTCAGCCTTACGTCTTTTTACAGCCTTACGTCTCTTTTCAGCCTTACGTCTTTTTACAGCCGTACGTCCCTTTTCAGCCTTACGTCTCTTTACAGCCTTACGTCGCTTTACAGCCTTACGTCCCTTTTCAGCATTACGTCTTTTTACAGCCTTACGTACCTTTTCATCCTTACGTATTTTTACAGCCTTACGTCTCTTTACAACCATACTTCCCTTTTCAGCCTTACGTCCCTTTTCAGCCTTACGTCTCTTTACAGCCTTACGTCCCTTTTCAGCCTTACGTACCTTTTCAGCCTTACGTCTCTTTACAGCCTTAAGTCCCTTTTCTGCCTTACGTCTTTTTACAGCATTACGTCCCTTTTCAGCGTCACGTCGCTTTACAGCCTTACGTCCATTTTCAACCTTACATCTCTTTACAGCCTTACGTCCCTTTTCAGCCTTACGTCTCTTTACAGCCTTACGTCCCTTTTCAGCCTTACGTCTCTTTACAGCCTTACGTCCCTTTTCAGCCTTACGTCTCTTTACAGCCTTACGCCCCTTTTCAGCCTTAGGTCTCTTTACAGCCGTACGTCCCTTTTCAGCCTTACGTACCTTTTCAGCCTTACGTCCCTTTTCAGTCTTACGCCTCTTTACAGCATTACGTCTCTTTTCAGCCTTACGTATCTTTTCAGCCTTACGTCTTTTTACAGCCTTACGTCCCTTTACAGCCTTATGTCCCTTTTCAGTCTCACGTCTCTTTACAGCCTTACGTCCCTTTTCATTTTACGTCTGTTTTCAGCATTACGTCTCTTTACAGCCTTACGTCCCTTTTCAGCATTACGTCTCTTTACAGCCTTACGTCCCTTTTCAGCCTTACGTCTCTTTACAGCCTTACGCCCCTTTTCAGCCTTACGTCTCTTTACAGCCTTCCGTCCCTTTTCAGCCTTAGGTCTCTTTACAGCCGTACGTCCCTTTTCAGCCTTACGTACCTTTTCAGCCTTACGTCCCTTTTCAGTCTCACGTCTCTTTACAGCCTTACGTCCCTTTTCATTTTACGTCTGTTTTCAGCATTACGTCTCTTTACAGCCTTACGTCCCTTTTCAGCATTACGTCTCTTTACAGCCTTACGTACTGTTTCAGCATTACGTCTCTTTACAGCCATAAGTCCTTTTTCAGCCTTACGTCCCTTTTTAGACTTATGTCTCTTTACAGACGATCGTCTCTTTGTGTACGTTATATGAAGAATTACGTCCCTATAACCAATAGAAAATTTAAAATTAATTCAGATATTTGTCTCTACGTTTAAATTTATTTAGATTTGAAAAGAACCCCAATTTCTGTTTACCTTGCATATCAGCTTGCTAACACATCCAAATAAACATATTATTTATGTGTGTAATAAAAACAAAACAAAAAAAACATTCAAATATTGTAATGATATAAGCTAGTACTGTTTTCTTTTTTTCCAAAAAATGTTTTGTCTATCGATCGGATGTCATTTTCTTCTTTAATGAATTGGAGTCATATGCTGTTTACTGTATTTTTATATCCGATTGTCTCCACAGATTCTTTTGACGTGAACTGGTGACCTACATTCGGACCACTTGCTGGAAGTGTTCGTCATAGCTAAATAACTAATCCTCTTTCGTCTACACAAACACATAGTAAAAAAAATTTTCTTCCGAACGCTACATCACTGATCTATCTATCTATCTATCTATCTATCTATCTATCACGTTTGTGTATATCTAGCTTATGATACTATGTATCTGTTTTTCGCATATAAAATGTTCACTATCTATCTATCTATCTATCTATCTATCTATCTATCTCAACGTGTTTGTACCTGTCTAAAACAAAATTTCCGCTTTTCCGCTCTGTGTAAACAATATTTTATGAATTAATTTAATTCAATAAATATGATTGAGATTTATGACAGATATTAAATGAAATATGCTTTGTAAAAAGAAAGAACTTATGAGAACAAGTTCGTCAGAATTTACATTGACTGCAATACATACATACATGCACACACACACACACATATATTTACATACATATATATATATATATATTAGGTTGGTGCAAAAATAATGTCGTTTTCTCACAGAGTAACAAATGTGATAAAACGACATTATTTTTGCACCAACCTAATATATATGTGTATGTGTATGCTTGTGTGTAATGTAAATATATTTAAACTCGGTGTGTGAAAAAAATGGATAGCATAATTTTCAAAAAAATTGTCACAAGAGGAAAATGAAAAAACAAAAAAAAAAACAAAAAAAAAAGAAATGTAACAAAGCACCTGAAACCTCCAAACAGGGTGAAAGAAATCATCCAGTACCTTAAATCTCTGGTACAAAGAAAAAAAAACAGCGTGTAAAAAGTTAAAACGAAGAGTGTTCTATATGCTAAGCAGAGCAAAAATAAAATGAATAAATCCCAAAGAGCCAGATACTACCTACCTAGATTTCACCACATAGGGATAATCAAGCTGAACTAGCCAATTCACCCTGATGATCCCATATGGTGAAACCTAAGTAGGAAGTACCTGGCTCATTAGGATTTATTTACTTTATATATATATATATATATATATATATATATATATATATGTATATATATATATATATATATATATATATATATATATATATATATATATATGCATATTTACTTGACGCCTCGCTGAGTCAGGATGTGACACAAGGTCAGTTTTTAACGTGTTTTCACTCGGGCCACTGGTCTTAGCTGGTCATAGCTTGTCCAAGCTGGTTAGAGCTGGTCTAAGCTAGTCATAGCCATGATACTACCAGCACAGAGCCAGATCCCATACACACAAACATACACATACACACACACACACACACACAGATATATATATATATATATATATATATATATATTTGTGTGTGTGTGTGTGTTTCAAGACGCCAGCATTCATCTCATCAGCTTCTGAGAGATTTATAGACCTGACAGACAGGAAAGACTGAAAGGACCCTGCCGTTGTTTCCATAGCTGGTCAGTTTGTATAGAAATCCTCTGTGCAACGTCTTATTTTGAGCGATTACTCTCGAGAGATTTGTATTATCAAACTTCACTAATTCTATGCATGATAATAGTTAAGACATCAGCAGGGCACCTTGTAAAAGTTATTCCATACTGTTTGTCTCACAAACGTTTATTTTTAAATGGAGACAGTAATAAGGAAGAATGCATACTGTTATGGTAATTTACGTACGCACGCCTGGACTCTGCCAGTAATAAATTGGAGCAGGTACTGCCTTTTGTATGAGGAAGTTTCCAGCAGTCAGAGAGTCGAACCGAACATTCTTGCTGTAACATTCACGTTTGTATATGTTTCTATTACTGTTTTTATTAATACATTTGTTTAACTCAGTTCCTCTCTTTGTATCTTTATTTCTGGTCCTAACAAGGCCACAACACATACCCGATATACGTTTTGGGGTCGTGAAAAGTAAGCACAGCCGTGCATTTAACTATCTTGTAATACACACATGACAGAATGCGTCTCACAGAAATAGGAATTAGTACAGGAATTATTAACAGTATTATGGAAGCTAAAATTCTTGGAAACAAAGAATATTAGAGCTGGAATGGTATGTCTCAACGGATTTATTCAACATCGAAACAATTCTAAGACAGTTTCAACAACATAAAATATGTAGATGGTACCGTATGGATCGCAGACATAAAAAACAAAAAAAATGCAGGAACTCTTGGACACGGTAATAAAAGAAAGTGATAAGAAAACGCCAACAACTATAAAAAGAATACTTCGTTGTTATTAAAAGAATAATATCCGGATTCAAACTACGAATTGAATATGTAAAGTTCGAAAAGGTACAGGTGTCAATAAAAATAAATTAAAACAAAACATAAACGGATAAATGTAATAAAAAATAACAGAATTAAATGAGTTAAATAAACAAAAGTAGAAAATGAAGGATCAGGATTAGCGAAAACCTAATATATATCGCCCTAAACAAACGAAATTTTAAGAGCCTATTTTCACCCTCTTCCGACTTCCTATAGCAAGCAGTCAGAGAAGGAATATTGTCCCCCACGCGGAGACATATATACACATCCCAAGCAAGGAGATTTGATATTATGAATATCATAAAATTTGATGATGCCGGCGAAAAACCGTTAACTCATGTCTATTGTTTAATAGATTTTTATTATTTAGAAACTTAATAATGTGCAGTTTCTCATGAAACACACACACACACACACACACACATATATATATATATATATATATATATATATATATATATATATATATATATATGTGTGTGTGTGTTTCATTGAATAATTTTAGAAAAAAGTTTATGTTGGTCACACTACGACGATGTTTTCACGGCGGCTGTGTTTTCATTTGAATGACGCATCCAACATTTTTTAAACATTTACAACAGCATACCTATCCACATTGTCAATTCAGAAAAAATTTGTTGACAATACATTTTACATTTCCATGAAAATAATATACTTAAACTAAAAATTATTGAAGATATTTATATAAAAAATTGGAGGTAAACGATAATAAAATTAATTATGAATATTGCACAAATATTATATTATAAATATTTAGAGTTTAAAATATCGAAGTTTGTATTAATAGTGTTTAATACTTATTTAAAAAAAAAACTCTACACAATCTCATAATTTAGTTACCTCCATTAAAGCGTTACTCAAGTTAATACCACAGAACTATACTTAGCATTCTTCACAAGTAAAAAAATAACTTTCAAATGAACGCAGCAATTTCGTCTTTTAAAAGGATGAAGACTACAATATTTGTCTTGAAATGAACAATACACTGATGATGACATTGCGCTAATATCGAAAGTACTCGGAATAATTAATAGGTAACATCTCAGTACTTTTCGCTCTTCCATTAATAATGACACCAAATAGATTGCCTGTGAATATGAAAAGATCCAACTGAACATAAGTTGAAAAACTTGTCAAAATTATTCAATGAAACATGTCTCAATGAAAACATGCTGTCATAATATATATCTATATATGTATACGTGCATATATATATATATATATATATATATATATATAAGAAAATATAGTTGTAAGGTATGCTATGTGTATGGGTTGGAGGGATCAATATCAACGATGGAGCGTATGTTAAAGTAGACACTGAAGGCAACATACTGCGACGACACCCTGTTTAATGCCTTTAAGTTTCTAACACACTGTCGCCGCTGGGTGGTTACATCAGTGTCCACGTTATATATATATATATATAAATATATATATACACACACGCACACACACAGATATACATATATATATATATATATATATATATATATATATATATATATATATATATATATATATATGAGATAAGAGAGACCAAATTATACAAGTCATAGTTTCCTCGGGCAGATTTGCCCGATTACGACTGTGAGTTTCCTCCGTGGTAGTCATGCATTCATCAGCCGAGCGCTTGCGAATGCGTGGCTATAACGAAGGAAACTAACAGTTTTAGTCTGTCATATATCTATATCCATATCTCTCTCTCTCTCTCTATATATATATATATATATATATATATATATATACATATATATATATATATATATATATATATATATATATATATATATATATATATTGTTGTAACCTAGGGAAGGTTGCTGAATAGAATAATCGCAGGAAGGTTGGTAATTAACGATAATATGGACACGAACAACACATAATATTCGCCAGTGGCGCGTAGAAGTAGTAATCAACTGCTAGAAGTAAGTCAAGTGAAATCCACAATGAATCCCTTACTGCATGATATCTAGTAACCGCCCCACGCAGTCTGATGTGGCACAAGGCCGAATTTATTTTGCGGTAGCCCGCCCGTAATATCGGCCAAAAATTCCGCGTAGACGCTGTAGAAATCGGGTTCGGGTAGTTATTTCCCGAGACGAGACTCTGCCCTTCGATAGAGCCTCGTTAGGGTATCCTCTCTGTTCGGAGGCAGAGAGTTTGACCAGCACAGCTGGAGACGAATCTCCAACTACAGACTAACATACAGTATTTATATGAATGGGGATATACCCATTATTGTCCATAGGTATGCTACAACACACACACACACACAGACATATATATATATATATATATATATATATATATATATATATATATATGCATGATTCATTAAAAACGACAGACAAGTTACTACAGTTAAGATTTTTATTTAATTTTTCTTATGTTCGAACAAGAGCTTTCTTTTCTGGACAAAGAGCGTGTAAAAACTGTCCAAATGTTTTATATTTCCGAGCGCTTTCGGCTATACCTTTAGCCATTATCAAGGATGATTCGATTTTTAGCTTACTTGAGTCTGTGCATCATGTGTATGTCTTAGTGTGTTGTAGGGATGTTTTTAATTTCTGAATACGGTTAGCACATTGTGGCTTTGTTCGTAGTTAGTATTGTTAAGAGTTGGCTTTTTCGTTTTTATTATTAAAGGTTTTTATTATTAAAGCTTTTTTTACAGATGGATGCAGTTAATATATTTGTGTTTTCTACTAGGATGTTTCTAATGGAGTCTGGTAAATTTGTGTGTGCGTTTAAATGGGCAGAATGTGGATTTTAGGGTTAAAATAATTCATTAACCATAAGACAACTTAGATGCTTTTGAACTCAAAACCGGCAAGCAAGGAATCAGCAACTCCAGTCTAGATATGGCACCAATACGCCCCTTTGTGGGTTGATTTGGCTCTTGTAAATATAAAACATAGCAGGGGGAGTCAGATAATTACTGGATAATGAACCAACTATTCTGCCAGTATCTTCAGCAATAGATCATATGAGTTCCACTTGAGGTCTCGGGAGAGGTTGAGTCTCAGTAGACGTTCAAGGTAAGGAACTTCCTTCATAGAAGACCCATCTGTCATGACTGGTGAAAGTTCATGGCCTGCTCAGTGCTGGTGAAACATTACTCGTATAGACTTGGGCGTGTTCAACTTTACAAGCCCGTCCTTTCCCTACTGAGCCACCTAGGCAAGGTCAGAATAGATATGAACTACTAGGTTCTGGTCATCAAGACTTTTGGCGACGCAAATGTAATCTGTTGTATCATCCACACAGATATTCACTAAAAATCGGAGTATTTTCTTCGCCAGATAATTAATATCCAGATGGTAGGACCGGGAAGAGAACATGGTGGGACACCGGCATTGGAAAGTCTTCATAAATGTGAAAACCCTTAATGAGATTCCATAGCTGGATAATTTATGTAGCAGCCTTGATGACGCCCCTTTCCAAAGGCATTTAATATACAGCGTGCGATTGGTAAATTGTCGCCTAAATAACGTAGAAATAAAAATAACATCGATATCTCGTTTATCAGATATATTTACTACTCCCACCCACCCCAAAAAAATGCCAATTTAAAAAATTGGCTTTCTTCATATACAGGGTGCGATGGATCAACTGTCGTTTAAATGAGACAACAATTAAATGACATCATATTTTAACAGATATATTTACCAAAATTACACAGAAATATTTTAAAATACTAAAGAGAAAATTTATTCAAAGATATCGTCATTGGCTTCAACACCAGGCGCCAGACAACTTCGGAATCTCCCGCAACTCTTCTGGACGGTCACCTTAAATTCGTGAATACTGTCATAATCTTTGCTTTGATTTCATCTTTGTTGCTCTCTTACTCAACTACGACCCACACATAATAATAGCGGGTTTTAGGTAGTTAGGTGGCCAGATGTAAGGGTTGATGTAGTCGCAGAATTTTTCGGACAGCAATAACTGGGTTCTCCTGCTTGTTTAGAATGGGGTAGAATCATATTGCCAGGCATAAGATCATCCAACAGCAACTCTCTGGACCCAGGGCAGCACTATCTCCTCAACCCAGCGCAGCACTATCTCCTCAAGGTACTTGATGTAGGCCTCTTTGTTGAGTTTGAGATCCTCAGCAACAATTTCGGGTGTTCTTTTCTTATCAGAACCATCAGAGTGTGTTTTCTACGCTACCGTGCCTTCGTAATCACCATTAGACCTACCCAACTCTTTCCAAAACCGCAGAACTTTCCTCCGATTGGCAAGCAAACACTCTGAAATGTTCGTATTGGCGCTTCCGGCGCGAATACCAATCTGTGCAGCATGCCGTATCCAATAATCTGGCAGAGTGAGTTGTGTCATGGTGCTCTTTTTCTTGCAGACGGTGCCCAACTGATCCTAATATACTGTGCAGTTGACAAAAAAAAAAAAAAAAAAAAAAAGTGCCTGCGCGAAATTAAATATTTAAAATGGTGACAACTTACCCAACGCTTCCTTATTATGTTTAAAGTACACATATATATATATATGTGTGTGTGTGTGAGTATATATATATATATATATATATATATATTAGCATTCTAGCTTTTTCTTGATTAAGAGGTACAGAGTTAATTAATTTGTGTTGTGCTCTGTTTTTTTCTCGCTACGTCAATCTTCCTCGAAAGATACTTTTCAATGACTTTTAATTAACACTGTCTTCTGCTTCCGAATCAAAGGAAATCCGTTTTGTTGATTTCAAAATGTGAATGGAATTCTTTCTATCTCTCTTTCTTGTTCAATGTGATTCATTATCTACTTTTCTGTCTTTGTCTTCTGCCCCCCCCAAATATTTTTAATTTCGAGATTATTTACTAATTGTAAATCTAAAGCGCCGTTAATTAGTCATTGTCCCAATTAATGCATTAATTATTTCTACTCACAATTACTAAATAAACATTAGATGATTTTAACAAAATTCAAAGCTGACATTTATTTGCATTTTAACACCAAACTGTTTTTACATTTACAGGTGTGTATATATGGCGAGGAAATGTCAGTGACGGTGGAGTAATGGATAGCGGCTCGGATTGCGGAATCCAGTCGAATCCATTACATTCACTTACGTGCTAATACGGTTGGGAAAAGGATGAATCACGCCGAGATTTGTACGTCGGAACGAGATCAGTCTACACCGGGAGATCAAAGCAGAGGCTTAATTCAAAATTCGCAGCCTTGAAAGAGCACTGCGACAGAACGGTGTCATTATGGAAACAAAGGTGAGGATGATATATATATATATATATATATATATATATATATATATATATATATATATATATATATATATATAATTATATTATAATAATATATTATATTATAATACTATATTATAATAATATATATATATTATAATATACATATATATAATTATATATTTAAATATTGCATATAATCGATTCCTGATCTATAGTATACTTTCAAATTATATGTTTATCAAATTATTTTTTTTTCATATAGAAATGACTAGCAGTAGAGCCCGGCGTTGCCCGGGGATGTAACAGTAAGAGATAGATCAAGTATCGACCATCATAAAGACTGAAAAATAAAATTGACAAAGATTATTGTTTAAGGTTGACGGACAAGCATGTCTTAATTAGTTTTTTGTTTTTTTTTACGAATTGATCAAACCCAAACTCAAACAAAAACATTGTTTTCAATCTTTATGAGTCTACCGATTGAATAGAATTTTATTATAAACAATTGTCTTGTAAATGGAATTTTTAAAACATTCTGAATGTAAAAATAAAGAAAAATGGGTGCAAGACAATAAGAAAGACTACCTGCCAAAAAAAAAAGTGAAGTTTTGTTGAAATCGGTTGAAAAATGTAGGAAATCCGATCTCATATATAAACGAACACACACACACACACACACACATCCAATCTGGGTTTTATAATAAGTATAACTCGATATTAATAAGTATAACTCGATATGAGTTGTCCCCATTTCATTAATGCCTCTTAATCGTATTTTCAAATTGATTTCGCGTTTTTCCAATTTTTGGCGCTGTCAGAACCACCGCAAGGTAATTTTACGTAGTCCTGTGAAGTTTTGTTGAAATCGGTTGAAAAATGTAGGAAATCCGATCCAATATATAAACGTACACACACACACACACACACACACACACACACACACACACACACACACACACACACACACACACACACACACACAACCTGGATTTTATAATAATTAAGATTTCTTTATTGCATTTAAATTATTTACCGTTAGCTTGCAGCTAATTATGGATTTATAAAATCGAACCTTTAAATTGGTTCCAAACGTTTTCACGCCAGTAGAGTAATGAATAATGGGAAGCAGCGTGGGGTAATTGATAGCGGCTCGGACTGAAGAATCGGAGAGCCGAGTTCGAATCCATTCACTTACGTGGTAATAACCTTGGGAAAGATATAAATCCTCTTCTTCTCTCCAACTTAGGAATCGGGGAACCGAGCTGAAATTCCAGTTGAATACGTTACATTCACTTACGTGCTAATACTCTTGGAACAGACTGGGTTCTATAGCCTTGGAAGGCAACTAGACTACTGCAGAAAGAATTTGCAACATACTTCAGGATCGAAAGATACATGATCGCCTAAACGTCTGTCACGCATGGCACATAACTGATTGACTTTTCATGTATGTTTTCATAGTAAAGAGTACTATGCCCGGAAATAGTCTTAAGAACGGTATTCTCGTTCAGAAAGAAAAAAATGCATGTTTTTTTTTTTTACGTGCCATGTCTCTTTAGGTGATGGTTGATATTAGCCCTCCACAACATCCTATGTTTTATAGCTCTTAGAAAGGTCCTTACTTTTCTCTCTGTTCTGCCATCCATTTACCCAAGGTAGGTAACTCGCTGTTTCCCTGTGCCCTTTTTGCTTTAAAAATCTCACGCGAGTGTCAAATTCTCCAAACTCTCTTTCCTCATTATATATGCCAAAAATGCCAAAGTAAAGACATACCATTGTCACTATTTCTTTAAAATTTCCTCATTGATCACATTATCTGTCCATGTTATTCTCAACATCCTTCTGTAGAAACATATCTATGTTTTTTCGAGTGTCCGGTTGATCTGTGAGGAAAACACTAATAGATGGATAATTTTTTTTGTTACTTACTAAATTTTCGTTTCCTACGGTGGATAATGTGTATGTCCCCATTCACATATATACAGTAGTAAATACTGTATGCTGATCTGCATTTGGACTTTCGTCTCCAGCTGTGCTGGTAAAATTCTATGCCTTCGGTCAGAGAGGGTTCCCAGATGAGGCTATATCGAAGGGTAGAGTTTCGTCTCGGGAAACAGCTACCCGATGCTGTTTTATACGGGGTCTACGGAGAATTTTTAGGCCGACCTGACAGGCTCGGATACCCGACATTAAATTCGCTCTTGTGCTGTATCTGACGGCGTGGGCCATTAGTAGATATCCTGCAGTTGGAGATTCGTCTCCAGTTGTTCTGTTCAAACTCTCTAACTCCGGGCAGGGAGGATCCCCAAACGAAACTATGTCGAAGGACAGATTCTCGTCTCGGGGAAACAGCTACCGACCTTGTTTTATACAGAGTCTACGGGGAATAGTTGGCGGAGCCTACGGGCTCAGATACCCCACATTAAATTCAGCTTTGTGCCACATCTGACCGCGTGGAGCGGTCGGCAGATATCCTGCTGTTGGAGATTCATTGTGGAATTCACTTGATTCACTTCTAGCAGTTGACTACTACTGCGCGCCGCTGGCGAATCTTTTATGCGTTGTTCTTGTTCTAAATATTATCGTTCATTAGCAACCTTCGTTTGACTATTCTATTCAGTAATCTTCCGTAGGTTACAACAGTATTTCAATGCACCTCGCATTTCTGGCTCACGTTTTCCATCGTCTGTTAAAAATTTCCTCTTATAGTTGAATTATTGTTCTTGTTTAATTTTGACATCTTTAATATATCACTCGCATCTTAGTCTGTTTCCCTTGCTGACAAGCAAATATTCTGTCTTCTTACAATTGATGGTTAGTCCTTTCGTCTCACTTTCCTTTACTATCTGCTGTTTGAATTCCTGTAGTTTCCTCTCTTTGTCAGATATCAACGATGTCACATCTGTATATCTTAAATTTGTGCTGCCAATATTGAATCCTACTAAAGCTTCTAATTTTTTTCAAGACTCTCTCAGTGTAAAATTTGAATAAGTCCAGTGAGAAGACACCTCCTTGTCGTACGCCCCTTTGTATTTCCCATGTGTTTACTGAATATATTTTATATCTGTATGCCAGCTGTTTCTTCCCAATATGAGATCTGTATCATTTTAATATACAGCGTTGTTGGGAAGAAAACAAATATTCGTACTCATACAAATTTTTAATTTACTAATTATTTTTGTGTTGTTTATCTTTGGTTAAGCAGACCTCACGTGTATCTAACCTGTTCATCCTTATAATTGACTTGCAGCATGGACCGCCGTTGCCCGTGCTTGATTCAAAAATCGTACGACCATACAACAATCACTATTACTTGACTTTATTTTTGCCCTTCCTTGCCTTTAAAGAAGTGCCCTTTGCCGTGCTGATGTTGCTACATGCCTTACTTCTTGCCTATCTCACATTGCGAATTTTTTCTAAGCTCTATGCTAAACATTAAATCTGTTACAAAAAAAGAACTAAACAAAATGAACACAAAACGATCCGCTTTAAAAAAAGGACTCGTAACTGGATTTTTTTTTGCATCCTAGCATGCTAGTTAACATTCGTGTCAGTCAGCTGTTGGCTCTCACACTGGCAAATAGAATCTTCCTGCCTATTCGTGGCAGCCAGCTATAGTACAAAATGGCCGCAAACTACATGAAAACTGACGTAGAAGCATGAAAAAATCCATTATTCCCACTATCGATGGGAGTTGTGAAATGCAAAGTCGGTCTTGGTCTTTCAGCTTACTTGGTGCATGTGCATGTAAATTTTGGTGGAAATCCGTCGAAAATTGCGGCCGTGCATTTGTTACACACACACACACGCACAAATATCCTGCCTTTTATAGATAGAGATGTGTGTACATGTATCATAATTTTAGTGTGTCTGCGTGATTCGAATGATAATGTGTATTCGTTTGTGTGCGTGTTTGCTTTTAGTAGACATTTTAATCGATGTTTAATTATTGTCCGTATGTTGATTTGTGGATTGCAGAATATCTGGGAAAGGTAAAGAATTTCTTGTTTCTGTTTCCAAACTGAATTCTATCGTATGATTGACATTCGTTAGTTTCTCTAAAAGGTCAGATAAAGTAGCTTAATGGTGGATATATTAATAGAGGCTCATGACTTTATCGGAAATATGTTGATTATTTAGGTAAAACATTTTCGTAAGGTCTTGATTCAAGAATTTCTAAGAAGAATCATGTAAAAAGTTAGGGGCGATCCTTCATTACTTCATCAAATACCTTAAATTGAGAACGTTTTGTATTTTTTAAAGTAAAAGATACACTTTGAGTAACTATAGTGTATTTAATTTTAATTAGACAAAAAATAAGCACTTAATTGTAAAAACAAAAATTATCATATAACAGCATCATATTTTATTTTCGTCAAAAAAACCACAACCTGCCTTAATTGCTATTTTACAAATTCTTGGAAGTCTTTCCCAAATTTTTTGAAAAAAAAAAAAAAAAACATAGATATCAGACGTTCCTCAGTATATTCCAAGCACAGAAATTCTAACTCTTTGGGTATTCACTTCGAATTATTTTATCCAATTCCCCACCCAATAATTCAATGGGTAATGATATCAAGAAATTAAGATGCCACAATTCCCAAAATGTTGTCCCCTTTTTTTTTATTTGAGGTAATCTTGACAATTTAGAATAGACTTTTTGATCGTTGATTTGTTGAGGTGCGGCATCGGGGCTGCTACATAAACTATCCAGCCATGGAATCTCCGTAAGGGCTTTCACAATTATGAAGACATTTCTTAACAGTCAGCTCCAGAAGATCAATGCCGGTGTTCTGCCATTTTCTCTTCCCAGTCCTGCCATGTGGATATTAATTATCTGGCGAAGAAAATACTCCGATTCTTAGTGAATATCTGTGTGGATGATACAACAGTCCATAATTGAGACTCCACAAGTCTTGATGACCAGAACTTAGTAGATCATCTCTATTCTGACCTTGCCTAGGTGGCTCAGTAGGGAAAGGACGGGCTTGTAAAGTTGAACACGCCCAAGTCTATACGAGTAATGTTTCACCAGCACTGAGCAGGCCATGAACGTTCACCAGTCATGACAGATGGGTCTTCTATGAAGGAAGTTCCTTGCCTTGAACGTCTACTGAGACTCTTCTCCCGAGACCTCAATTGGAACTCATATGATATATTGCATACTGGCAGAATAGTTGGTTCATTATCCAGTAATTATCTGACCGCCCCCCCGCTATATTTTATATTTACAAGAGCCAAATCAACTCACAAAGGGGCGTATTGGTGCCATATCTAGACTGGAGCTGCCGATTCCTTGCTTGCTGGTTTTGACTTCAAAAGCATCTAAGTTGTCTAAGTGGAACTCATATATATGATCTATTACTATCGATGCTTGTAAAATGGTTGGCTCATTATCCAGTAATTATCTGACTCCTGCTATATTTTCAATTCAATGATGGATTTTCGTTCAATTATGTGCAATCCAGATGGTATAACATGTCTGAAAAATCAAACGATATTGTTCTTGCCTTTCTTGATTACTTTCATATAAATCAAATCTCTAGAACTTTTGGTAATCTCAAAATGTCTGCTGAGAGATTAATAGTGAAAACATAATGTAACTTTTCTTATACAAAATATTCATGACTAGCTTTGCTATCGGAAGGCTCTTGATTCGGCCTTCATCAAAATAAGTAGGGGGGATTATATGTGATAGGTAACAGTAAACTACAGAAGAACACAACATTTACTGCTGCATTGAAGCATTGCATTAATATTTAAGCTTACCTTTTACAAGTTCAACGATAATTCTTCTGTCACCACCTACAGTCTGCCGCGACATGGATTCTGTCCCCACTGGATTTCGCAATTAATTTCGATTATTCTGAAATTTATTTCCAAGTTATAAAAAATTTTATCGTCCAAAAAAAAAAAAAAAAAGATCACGTAAAAAATGATCGAAAACAATGGCAGTAATGATAACTTGAGAATCCAAAATTCCGGGTCCAGATCCGATCCACAATGGTTAATTTGCTCCTGGAGTCAGCCTGATTCCAAATTGGTATGATATGCTGGACTACGGCCTCTAGAAGTAAAGTTGAAAATGTTTGACACAGTGAGACATTGATTTTTGCATTCTTTATATGCATTTAGCAAAATGTATTGTGGACAGACGAATCCAAATTTGGACTTTTTGGTAGTAAGGGGAGGCTGGAATAAAACAAAAATATTAAAGAAAATACTCTGTAGTTATTTAAAAAAAATAAATTACATTTTAAGTTTGTAAAGAAATGCAGGGTGGCGTCACACTTTTTGTCTGTATATTGTTTTCCCTTGCATATATATATATATATATATATATATATATATATATATATATATATATATATATATATATATATATATATATTTGGTTGGATTGATGTGAGTTTGTCTAACATATTTGGTTGGACTGATTCACACACAAACACACGCACACACACACACACACACATATATATATATATATATATATATATATATATATATGCATTCCTGCTCAAAATATTAAGACCAGACACAAAATGGTAAAAAAATATAAAATGATAGTACTTCAATCGAAATATATTTGCGAAACATTTACATTGAATTAGAAAATGTAGTTTATCAACAAACAAGTGAAAATTTTAAGCTTTTAATTTATTAATTTAATCAAACATTGAAAAAGTATCTCTCTCTCTCTCTCTCTCTATATATATATATATATATATATATATATATATATATATATATATTTATATATATATATTAAAATAATAAGAAAGAACAGTAAGATTTATTATCCGGTTTTCTTAGCAGTTATTTTTATTTAAAAAAAAAAAACAGTGATCGATACAAAACAGTTGAGTAAAATATTATAATTATTTTCTTTTTAGAAATATTATTCCATCGTGACATAAAATTTCCATGTTTCAAAGTTGAAACTAAATTTATAAATTTAATTATTAAAATTAAACTTAAAATCCATAGTCGCGTTCCATTGTCAAGTGATGACAGTATTTTATGTTTAATTTTTATAAATTTACAAATTTTGTTTCAGTTTTGAAACATGGAAATTTTCTGTGTCGCAATGGAATCATATTTTTAAAAAGAAAATAATGATAATATATATATATATATATATATATATATATATATATATATATATATATATATATATATATATATATAATTAAATAAAGTGTGTAAGGCATGGCTGTGTTTTATCACAAAGACCTATTCAAACTTTATAGAGAAGCAATCTTAAGAGAATTTCAATTTCTACTCGGATATATTCTTGGTGACCACAATATTAATAACAACAGATACGTATATGACACAGTGTTGATACCAGACAGAGAAACGAGTCTACAAGAACACTGACAGAAGGTATTAAAGGAAAGGCAGAAGAAAGGACTAAACCTCATTTGTAAGAAGACAATGTATGGTTGTCAACAAAAGGGACAGTTCAGCATGCGAATTACAAAGTGGGGATGTCAAAATCAAACAAGTATAAAGATGTGAGAATCTTGCATTTCTGCAAGGTTGGCATATTTAAGATACGTATAATAAATACTGGCTTTAGTCTGGCTCGAGAACAGGCTACTTGCGTCCGGGTTAAATCCGTTTTCAGGCAGTCTTCCCTCTGAACGCTTGTTATTTAATAAACTTACTATAACAGAATTCAACCTATTATAACCTTCAAGGAAAAAACCCGCCATGCCACGCCCATTCTAGCTAACTATTCTCATCTCCTTCGTATTCGACTGGGGAGATGTAAGTTCCAACCGAGCAGCTTCTTTCTACGAACCGCTCCTCTATGGAACTAACTCCCAAGAGAATGCCTTCTCGATCACTACAATGTTAACCTGTTCAAGTCTAGGGTGAATCGTCATCTTCCCCACATATCATCATCAACTGTGTCTCTTACTCTGTAACACTCTACCCCCAGTTGCTTTCGGGACTTGTACAAAGTGAACATCATTGTAAATAAATGCTTAGTATATTTGTACAAAAAGCCAAACCTTGCCTGTATTAACAAGTGATATAGACTTAACTGGAAAGCTACGATTTCAAATGTTGGCCTTTGTCTACAGGCAGAGTGTCAACCCCTTGTACATTTCCTACACCAAGTTGAGTTAGTCTGTAATAAAGTAATAAACTAGTAACTCAATAGTAATCCAACTCTAAGAAAGTAATACCATTGGCGTTCTTATCTTTACGACAAAATAAAAATTCATAACGGATTGATTTTTAAAAGGAGAGTATTAGTATTTATTTGCTTAAATCGTGACTTAAAGATAATAAATGCAATTTTTTAGTTGAACAAAAAGTAATTTCAAATATTTCTATCTATAAAAGGCAGGATGCGTGTGTGTGTGTAAAGAATATACGGCCGCAATTTTCGACAGATTTGCACCAAAATTACATGCACATGCTCCAAGTTAGCGGGAAGGCCAACTTGCATTTTCCAATTCCCATCGATAGTGGAAATAATCGATTTTTTCATGCTTCTACGGCAGTTTTCATGTAGTTTGTGGCCATTTTTTACTGGCCAGAATGAGAGCCTATAGCTGGCTGCCACGAATAGGCAGGAAGATTCTATTGGCCAGCGTGAGAACCAACAGCTGACTGACACGAATGTGAACTAGCATGCTAGCATGCAAAAAAAATCGATAGCTGCATTCGTCACAAGCGGGAAAAATTTAAATCTGCATGGCTCTTTACTCCAATTGGCTCATTCGCTTGCTTAAACTTAACGTTGATTCTGATTCCGCAGAACTGGGCTGGGTGTGAAAAAGTATTTGTTGTTAACATTATTTTTTCATTCGTTTTTTCAAGTTACGAGTTCTTTTTTTTTTAAAGCTGATCGTTTTGTGTTCATTTTGTTTAGTTCTTTTTTCGTAACAGATTTAATGTTTAGTATAGAGCTTAGAAAAAATTCGCAATGTGAGATAGGCAAGAAGTAAGGCATATAGCAAGATCAGCATGGCAAAGGGCATTCCTTTAAAGGCAAGGAAGGGTAAAAATATTTTAAGTCAAGTGATAGCGATTGCTGTATGAGTCGTACGATTTTTGAATCAAGTACGGGCAACGGCGGGCCATGCTGCTAGTAAGATGCTAAAATTGAATTTTCATTTGTCTTTTTCTTATTTGAGGAAATTATTTCAACATGATAAGAATGTATTTTAAATTACTGTGACATATTTTCCCATATAATTCAAATTTAATTTAAAAAATAAAAGTTTTTATTAGTCCTGTTAGTATTATCGACTGATTTGCAAAGATGTATTTCCGTTAATTTCCCTATTATCTTTTTCTTCGCTTTTGATATTATAATTTCCTATGGTTCTGCCATATATTTCCGTTTTAAGATGTGACTGTCTATATATATATATAGTCTCGTAATATATACTCAATCGTAAATGCTTTATGATTCAAATTTATGTTTTATGATTCAAATTTATTAACCCATTAATGTACACCGTTCCACTGAACATTACTGAGTTATTTTTAGAAATCTATAAATAATATGGGATTTTTACAGAATCCAATAATTAATACCAGGTTTTCATTAACCAATAATAACGGAATTTTTTAGAAAAAAATAATTTTTGTGATGTCACCGAATACTCATTGCCACTTTTGTGATGTCAACGTATACTCGTTGTCACTTTCGTAATGTTCGTTGTATTAGAGACTTTGCAATCGCAGATACAACTATAGTGACGCCGTTGAACAATACTGGTGTCTGACGCCTTCGAATAACACTGGCACTATTAATACTTGCACAATAATATTTGCTCGAATAGTAATCCGTATAGAGATCTGAATAGAGAAATAGTATAGTGATGGTGGTCTATATGGTAATAGAAGATAGACTAGAAAGGTAGATCCATATAGTAATAGAGGATAGACTAGAATGCAGAACAATTAGACACACGCTACCTCCCATATATGCGTTTCCTCTATGGTCACGTGGTCTACTTTATTCAATAATGGGATCTCCTGTGTTTGCTCACTGGCGATCTGTGTTCAATCATGCAAGGACCATTTCCGTACCTGCAGTCGCGCCGATTGTACGCAGACAAAGATGTGAGGAGTCTTCTTAAGGCTCTTGGCAACGTCTCCGAGCTTGCTTGCATCACCGGGGTTTCATCTGGGAAACCACGGTACGCTGCCAATATCACCGTGAAAATGTAATGGAAGACATAAATTTCCACGGTTAGGGGAAAAAAAAAAAAGAATCAAGTAATGTCACACAGGAGAAGAATTTACCAAAATGAATTCTTTATCACAGAACATTCGCAATTAAGTTCGGCAATAAAAAATGTACAATGCCGGAGATATCCACAAGAAAGCATTAATCAGCATGTATTTGCCTTGGTTAGGGTTGTGGAGGGTTTAAATAAGAATTTAGGCACACACCATGAATACAGTTTCCGCAAAAAATCACAACCCTAATCAGAAAGTGGACCCGAGCGCGTACACCGGGACGAGAAAAAAAAAATTGCCCGCAATCCCCGCCACGGTGGGTTGCGCTTGCCTCGGTACGAGCACTGATCCCTCTCTCTGGTGCAATGAGAGGGCAAGGCTTTGGGCAGCTGTTCCCCAGGGCTGGGCACCTCTCGGTATAATTTTCCTCAGTTGCGATTTGACCTTCAACGGTGTCGTCACTGTGTGCACTCTGCCCAAAGACAGAGACGCAACTGAGAAATGATAAATAGGGTGTTACAAACTACTCTAGAGTCAACTGTTTACATTATTCGGACTATTGTCCTCATCTTTGTCGCCATATTTATTACGACGTTTCGGCCGTTGTACGTTCCGGCCTTCTTCAGGTGTTTGGAATGCCGAACTGAACCCTTTATTTCCACGTGCCCTGTTTAATGGATTTTAGTTATCTTCTGTTAATTTTCCTCTCCAAGTTCTCCACTGCCTTAAACGGTTATTGAACTCACACTCTTTGGATCCTGTCACTGGATCTGGCAACGCCTTTATCCACTGCGCCATGTGTCTTTGATTAAACATGATACGTGGAACTAGAACAGCCTACCCCAGTGAGCGAAATATAGGATTCAGTTCGACATTCCAACCACCTAGAGAAGAAGGCTGGAGCGTAAAACGGCTGAAACGTTGTAATAATAATGTAATTGTAACAATATGGCGACAAACATGAGAACAATAATCTGAATAATATAAATAGTGTACATAATACCTCATCCCAGAAATATAGACAGATACTCGAGAGTAGTTTACATCCTTCTGTAATACAAAGGTAACTCTCGAATTCAAATATTTAAAGGATAATATGAGAATGGTTTGAAAAGTTAACAAGTTCACTATGCAGGTGTGGTGAAAGATATACGAAATCTTGCCTGTACTGGTTTCAACACTTCTTATTAATAATTATATTGTTTATTTCCAAATAAATTTACACGTGTTCATGGAAAACTTCAAAGTAGCTAGGCGCGACATAAGATTGGCAAAAGTTGGTATTGTGGTGTTATGAAATACCTGGAGAATAAGGGGTTTAGACACCAAGTACATTCATGCTGATATGGTTGCTAAATTAATGATTGACACTCCAGATTTATCAGAAGGGAAAACCTGGGCAGTTGAATTTAGGAGGAGAAAAAAGAGTATGTCCCAAATTCTGAAAATTCATGTCAATTCCAAACGCCGAAGAAAAAAAAAAATCGTTTTCACCACATGGTGATGTATGGTAACCGATTGATTATAAATCAAATAACCAATGTTTTTAGCATATCCAGTGCGACGATAGAAAATATTTTACATGATGGAATTGCCTTGAAGATGACTTTTCCAAATCTTCCGGTTGATCTCGTCACAGAAAAATCTGACATTGTCTGAGGCGCTTCCGTCTGGGTTCCTAAGCCAAGGTGGGTCCATAACTTTGAGTCGGAGACATTCTATTCAGTGGAAACACCCCTCCTCATCTGTTCCAAAGAATGCCATGTTTGATTTATCTGCAGGGAAGATGATGGTTTCAGTAATTTTGAATGCAAAAGTCATTGTGTTTATTGACAATCTTCAAAATTCCCACACCATCAATGGGGATTACTGTGTCAGTTTGCTGAGACAGATGCCCAACTCTTTGAAACGGGCTTTGTTTCATCAGAACAGTGATACCGCACACAAGTCCTTTGTTTCAATAACTGTTTTATGTGACATTGACTTTGAACTGGTTCATCAGCCTCCCTTTCCTACTGATTTGATTATTATTAGTTCACCAATATAAGCAAAAATACTCTCCTGGGCACTAGTATTCCAGTGATGACAGAATGAACAGTCATCTTTAAACAGTCAGATGACAGTTTACCTAAGGAAAAAAATAATACTGTTCGTAATACGAGGAGCTGGAATTAATATAAGCAAGATTTCACACCTCGAGCGTCACTTTTCATAGTCAGTATATGAACCTTTCGTCCCACTCTCGTATGTGAATCGGTCCCAGTAATGGAATATGCTGAGCTAATGATACGTTGCGTGCTAATACTCTTAGGAAAGGTATGAATCCTCTTCTTTTCCCCGCCCATCTCAGGGTAAATAGCAGGACAAACCGGTTTCTGTAGCATTGCATGGCAACTGGTCTAGAAAGAAATGCCAACTTACTGCGGGGAAAAAAATCTGCCTCGTCAGTCGGGTATCAAAAGATACATGATCGCCTAAGCCTGTATCTCGGATGGCACATAACTGATAATTGGGAAAACATCAACCTGAAACGATTAAGATAAGTCAAATGAGGTAACAATGACCAATCTGGTAAATATTTTGAACAGGTCTTTGGTTTGAGGTCAGGATGAGATGACCTATCTACGTACAGTATATAAACTTGTTCTTCTCTATAGTATGTCTGTAACTGATGTAATGAATATGCATACACCTGGGTTCCCCCTCACAGTAATATGATTAGCTGGTGTCAGCCATAAATACAGACACATGTGGAGGTACAGAGACGCCGCCTATTGTCTTCGCCTATTGCTTACGCCTATTGCCTACCACTACGACGAGGACCAGTCCATTACGGTTACCTCCTAGATTGTTCTACTCGGTTACAGAAGTCAACAACCACTTTGTTACTTCGAACAAATATATCCCTTTCTGGGACATATCAGTAACATTAAAGGAAGCGTGAATAGAGGAAATATCGTGGAATATAAATTATAAACAGATAAATTAATTGTGACTTTTTCCTGTGTGCTATTTTCACCTAGCCAAAACTGTGGCGTTTTTCAGTGATGTTTTTAATTTGACACAAAACCATCGCAATTATGTTCGGCATTAACAAATGCTCAGTGTAGAAAGTGTCTCCAAGGAAACAGTAATCGGCTGTTTTTTTTTTGCCACGGTTAGAGTTGTGAAGGGTTTAAATAACAATTTAGGCATACACAATGAATATACTTTCTACAGAGAGCCTTCGACAAACCCTACATGACCCTAATCATGGAAAATTATTAGGCCTGTAATCAAATTTCTTCCAGTAATACAACACATGAAACAAAGTTCCACAGATGAATGAGTCCTACTTCATTCCTTATTTCTTTGAAAAAGGATCCAAGCATGTCCGAAAGTTCCCAATATTTCTCATCGTGCATCGGTTTAGTCGAAAGGCTTACTACTATACAATAAACATATATTATTGACAATATTTTTATTATTTGGTTGTCTTTTTATGCCTGGAATTTTATTAACCGGGTTATTAATAGAACGCCTAACACGTATAGAGAAATTATTTTTTGTAATAGGCGTTTCGTCGTTGAGGATATCATGGGACTGAATTTACTTACGTTGGTGAGAATACACATGCATATATATATATATATATATATATATATATATATATATATAAGTGAACACTGTCGTGGCAGTATGTTTCATGCTTAAATGAAATCCTCTGGTCATGTATATACATATATATATATATATATATATATATATATATATATATATATATATATATATATATATATGTATGTATATATATATATATATATATATATATATATATATAAAGGTGAACATAGAAGTCAGCACTTAGAGGCGACAGTCTATTTCATGCTAGATGCAATCAGCAAGCCATGAAACAGACTGTCGTCAGGCATGAAATCAGACTTTCGCATCTAAGTGTTGACTTCTATGTTCGCTTTTATATTTATATTTACACACACTATATGTATATGATATTGAGTACTTTATCCCATAAATATAGCACATCTTAAGTATATATATATATATTCGATTCCCTCGGTAGTGGATGCGCACTGCTGATGAGTTCCAAATATAGGACGAAACGGCCGTCCAGTGTTTCCTGAGGTTTCTATCAGACTCGATGAATCAATTAATATAATTATCAAATCCTCCTCATTACTATGTGTGTTTATCTTCGCTTGAACCAGCTTCTAATGCTCCAGTTGGAGCGGCTTGGTGAGAGTAGTCGTGGCTCCAGGAGGCTCAGTCCTATGGTCAGAGAGAATCTCAGTTGAGTTCCACCACGGAATGTGGGAGTGAGTGGTGCTTCTTAGAGTCTGATTTGCAATCTCCTCGTCACCGAGGCCCGGCGGAGCTGTTGGTATAGTGTTCGCTTGCCAACCTAAATGTCGCGGTTTCGCTTCCCTCGGTAGTGGATGCGCACTGCTGATGAGTCCCAAATATAGGACGAAACGGCCGTCTAGTGGTTTCTATCAGACTCGATGAATCAATTATATATATATATATTGCATATTTACATTTATACAAATATATGTATAAATATGTTATATATACTATTATGTTGGTGCAAAAATAATATCGTTTTTTGACCTATTTTTTAACGTCACCAACCTAATATAAATATATATTATACATATATTATATATATATCATATATATTATATATATTATATGTATTAAAATAAATATATATATATAATTATATTTATATATTATATATATTTTATATTTATATAAATATATATAATTATATTTATATATTATTTCATATATTATATATTTATATATATATATATATATATAATATCTAATTATATTTTATATATTATATATATAATTATGTTTGCTCTACTCTGTATTGACCACTCTCATATATATATATATATATATATATATATATATATATATATATATATATATATATATATATATATATATATATATATATATATATATATACAGAGAGAGAGAGAGATTATTTAAAGATTAAATGCAGGTCAAATGTGGATCGGATATCCGAAATAATGATAAAATAAATGACGAATAGGAAACGCATATCAATCTAGTATGTTTCACTTTTATTGAAGCTTCATCAGAAATTGAAAGAAAAACAAGGAAAAAGATGGAAACTCAGGTATTTTCAATTTTATTTGGCTTATTACTCATTGGTCAATTCAGTCTCACGTGCATTAAAACCGTAGATAGTTCTATATGCATGTATGTTTGTGAAGATTCTTTATATATTTAAGTGGAAATCAGATGGTAAAGTGTATTCGTTATTGAATATGTGCATCTGTCTAGTTCTAATGTCTTCACCTTTGTGTGCTCAGCCAGCGTAGCCGGGAGTGACATCATTTTAATATACATCCGATCTCTTTAAGCATGTATTCTTTGCATTATTTTAAAGTTAGATTCTTTGAGAATAGATTCATTGAATGATGACGATGTCATTTAATGTTTTAGCGAATGGGCTTGTAGTTAGCAATAATGTTATTTAAGCTTTAAGTATTTCCTTCTGAAAGAATTATTTTTTTTTAATTAGGGTGTCATTAGTGAAATCAAAGTTATGTCCAGAAGCGTCTCCGTGCAAAACGAGAGAGTTAGATAGTTGTCCAAACGCAAGTCTCTCTTCTGTTCGTAGATGTGGGCTTTTAAATAACGTGGTGTCTCTCCACCCCTGTCGAACGAAAACTGACCCAAACAAAATTGAAAATACCAGAGTTTCTGGCTTTTTATCTTTTTTCTCGCACTGTCTGCAGAAAATTTAAACTTATAAAAGCGAAACATGTTATTATATATTGATAGAGTTTCCCATTTGTTCCTTATTTTATCATATATATATTAGGATGGTGCAAAAATAATGACGTAATAATGTCGTTTTTTGATGTTTTTTTAACGTCAAAACACGTCATTCTTGCGTCATTATTTTTGCACCAACTTAATATATATATATATATATATATATATATATATATATATATATATATATTTATATATCACATCAATACAACTAAATACATATACATACATACATAACCCTTCAACATTTCGTTCTCCAACATCCGTGGCATTAGAACAAACTTCTGTTGTATGGAATCTTTCCTCATTGCAAACTGCCCGGATATACTGGCTCTCTGTGAGACCAACCTTATCTCGTCTATCCCCTCCTCTGATCTCTCGATCCCAGGCTACCTTCTTCTTCTCAGAAAAGACTCTCAAACCCACGTCCACGGTCTTGGTGTCTACGTCAAGGACCATCTCCCTCTGGCCAGAGAGTTGTCTCTCGAATCGCCAGACCAGTAATACATGTGTCTCCGACTATCTCTTCTCAATGCTGTAAGCTATCTCTTCTTCCTTTATCGCGCTCCATACTCTCAAGACTGTGGGATACTCGATAACTCGTGGGGATAGCTTGCTGCTGGCAATTACATATATATATAACAATTATATATATATATATATATATATATATATATATATATATATATATATATATATATATATATATATATATATATATATATATATATATATATATATATTCAGGCTGGTAACACAGCTATGAGGCTGTGTGTTTTCTTTTTCAATTAAATAACTCTGTAGCACATAATGAATTGTAACAACAGAGAAAGAATAATTCTTTAAGACGCTATTAAATTTAGGTAAACATAAACCCGGCATGAAAAAGCAGAATCGAAAGGAAAGCAATGCCATCAGGAGAGATTGTCTTAATAAAGAAAAGAAATAAGAACGACTCCAAGAAAAATGGAAAACGTCGACTAAACAGAGATTAATACTTCGGCAGGAATTCTTGACATTGACGAATAAAGGAAAGCGGAATAAAGTGTAAGACAATTCTGTTTTTAACCTAACTGCAATTTACAGATGCGCACGTAATATAATCGTTAACGAGTCAGCGTACGAGATGGGCGGTTGGGGTTCGAATTCCTGTCGAGCTTATTCAATTTTTTTTTTTCCTTGGAAAGGTATGTGATGTGGGCCCAAAGTCGGGACCACGGAAGGAAAACACGTAACACGGATTAGAGGTAAGAAAGATATATTAAACAAAAAGGTTACAAAGATAGTGTAAGTGTAAGCGGAGCTTACTATATGCTAGTGTCCAATATTGGTAGTCGTACGCGACTGATACTACGGTATTAGAATACTATCTCTTTCTCTCTTTCCTCCTCTTCTCCTAGAGTGTTATATCGCATACTTTATATAGTCCTGGAAGAGTCCATGTTGTAGGTATGTTACGGTCTAACAACAGTATGAATCCGTATTTTCTCAAAACCCCGTCTACTTATGGGTTAAATAGACAGATATCTCTGGATGTCATTGCAACCACTTTCAGAGAAGGGCGTCTGTGGACTATAAACCGTAAATAGAAATATTTGTAAAAAACTATTAAAAAAAAATAGTACCATCAATGAGTTTTTGAAGAAAGAATATTACTAGAAATACATTTTTTGAAAAAGAATATTCCCACCAATAAAAAAATTGTCGGCATGAATAACGCATTGAGATTAATATGCCGTAAATCAAATTAAACCAAACCAATCAAAACCAAAGAATACATATTCTATTCATACGAATTTATCCTAAAAATGTTGTCGGCATTAAATAACCCCTTGAGGTTGATATGCTGTAAAAAAAAAAAATCTAAACCAAAGAATACATATTCTACACATACGAATCTATCATAAAAATCTTGTCGGCATTAAATAACCCATTGAGGTTGATATCCCGTAAAACAAAATAAACCAAACCAATCTAAACCAAAGAATACATATCTATTCATACGAATCTATCCTAAAAAATTTGTCGGCATCAAATAACCCATTGAGGTTGATATGCTGTAAAACAAAATAAACCAAACCAAACCAATCCAGTTTTTTTTCCAGAATTTGATTTAAAAACTTTATATTCCCCTCATATAGAACATGAATAAAAAAAGTGATTCGTTTACAGTTTTGCATGAATTTAAGGTTGGCCATAATGCTTCTCAAAGTGCTGCCACTGTCACCATGGGATGTAGGATCAATTTGTAAACGACGATGAATTCTGAAGTTCCGCAGTAGGGATACGAGTCTTGAAAACGAAATTGGTATAGGACGTGCAGTTGATAATCATCTCAGCTGACTAGCTGAACACATTCCAGTTAAAAAAATCTAACTTAAATTTCTCTGAAGATGTGCATCAGTGTTTCAACAATATCCAAACATTTCAAGGAAATTGCCAAGGAATAATCCTCGTTAAAGGTTTCCACATGAACTCGTGAAAATCAAGTAGCTCGATATTTTGAAGTGTGTTCGATTCAGCATCTGAGGAATTTTAACTGTCCATTCCTCGATCGAATAGTAACTTGTAGTGAGAAATGGAGCCTTTATGGCAATCGTAAACGAGATGGATAATAACTAAGTAAGCAAAAGCTTTCCAAAACCGAAACTAGATAAACAGAAGATTATGCTTACTGTCTAATGGTCTGCCATTGGCATTATCTATTACAGCTTTCTGGAATCTTGCCAGAGATTCACTACCGAAGTTTACTGCCAGCAAATGGATGAAATGCACATTCAGCTAGGCAAAATGCGGCCGGCACTGGCTAAAAGACGAGATTCAATTCTGCTTTATGACAATGCTCGGCCAAATGTTGCTACGATGGCATTGCAGAATTTCAACAACTTGGGATTCCAGACTTTTGCCACATCTACCATATTCCTCTGATCTCCCGTTGCGAAGAAGATGCAGAAAATACATTCGAAGATTTCTTTGTATCCCAACCTATAGAGTTTTTACATTATTCGGACTATTGTCCTCATCTTTGTTGATATATTTATCAAAAAGTTTCCGGTAGGCTGCGACCTTTTTCAGGTGGCTGGAATATCGAACTGAGCCCTTTATTTCGCTCGCTGGGGTACACTGGTTTAGTTCCACGCGCCATGTCTAATGGATGTCATTTATGAGTTACCTCCTGTTAATTTACCTCTCCAAGTTCTCCACTGACTTAACCAGGTATTGAACTCAGCTTTTTGGGTCCTGTTACTGGATCTAACTAACCTTAAGGACACATGACACAGTGGATAAAGGCGTTGTGATAAATATGGCAACAAAGGCGAGGATAATAGTCCGAATACTGTAGATAGTATAAATAATACCTCATGTCAGAAATAAAAACAAAGACTATAGAGTTTTATCGTAAAAGTATAAATAACCTTGCAACTCGGCTGCAGAAATTGTTCTCATTCCGGCTGATTACTTTTAAGAATAATAATTGTGTTATAAAGGAATAAATTGTCGCTAACGACACTGGAGTTTGAACACAGATCACCAGAGAGCAAATACAGGCGATCCCTTTTTGAATAATTAGATCACATGATAGTAAAGAAAATGTATTAGTGCGGCGTCTAATTGATCACCATATCTTTTCTATCCTCTATTACTATACTCATCACTCTTTCTACACTATCCTCTATCTCTACACTATCCACTATACTATTTCTTTATTCTGATCACTATACGGATT
>OZ010589.1:50912221-50919721 GCA_963932145.1 Acanthosepion lycidas | reverse complement strand
GGAAAATGCCATTAAAATGGTGTTATATACCACTTAATTGTCCTAATAAATATTAGGTTGGTGCAAAAATAATGACGTAATAATGTCGTTTTTTTAAGTTAAAAATACGTCAAAAAACGACATTATTACGTCATTATTTTTGCACCAACCTAATACATTTATTATTTACTATATAACGTTTAAAAATCTAACCCAATAATTACCAAGGACTTCAAATAACTTTCTATCTAAAAGCCATGTTGCTTATGAATTCTCATATCCTTTTCCAGATTCCATCTTTAATTCTTACATTGACAACACATGCACCATAATCTCTCGTAGGTAGACGTTTCACTTGTAGAACTTTAGTGCTATTCATGTACATATCTATCATCCCATAATAACAAGGAGGCATAGTTGTGTCATTGAATGCCTCCATACAGGTCGAATTGCACCTATTGATAACAACAAATGACGTTTGATGATAGTGTATGGAAACCATGGAGGAGATGTGAGCACGGTTAGTGGTGTTGAGTACAGTATTTTGTCAGTAGCAGAAGATGGACCACGCGAAAGGTTTACTAATAAAGACATCGCTACTACTATGAAAAGAATCCGGCATTATTTCTTTAGCGAGAACTTGCATTTAATAAAACCGTGCTATTGTGCTCTGTGTATCTGTTGTCGCTTCCATGGTAATAAATAGGAGGAACTGCTTCCCTTGTAGATACTAATTGCAACCTCTGATTTCGAAGACAAACACTGGCAAATCAAAACGTAGCGATGCATAAAGATTCTCATGACAGCTTGTCGCTATGTTGACACAGAGAAGTGGGGTTAACTGCTTCTAAGAGAGGTAAGGATTCTTCAGACTCTCGACGATTCTTTTCTGTATTATTGTATTATTTGCCTTTTTAGATCCGTTACTTTCAACAAAACTGCGTGAACTTTTATTTCTGCCTCCATTTGATTGACACGAATTCACCGAATAGGCGGAATTTAACGAACACGAAGGAAAACAAAGCAAGAAGCACACGAATAACCATGTGATTGAGTTATTCATTGATTAAATAGATTTGTGAATGGGAAAATAGAAAATACAGTTAATATTAAAAAAAAAAAAACGAGAGATAGGTATTATGTATTTAGGTTAGTTTTACCTATGTCTCACAAACATCAGAAAGTCAGCCAGATCATAACTTCTTCTTCTTCTGTGGCTGCTGTTCTGTGCCGTGTCCCTTCATGGCATTGACGATCATTGCTCTCCACAATTTACTATCCTTTGTAGCTCTTAATAAACTGTTTGTTTTTTAAATCTCTTCTAAAACCTGTTCTGCCATCCTTTTACTCAAGATTGGTATATAGGTTATGCTTTATTTTCCTGTGTTCTTTTCTCTTTCCTTCAATCTACCTTGTGAGTATAAAAAACTTTTCAACCCCTTTTCCTCAAATTGAACCATAGTAATTTCAGATATCTTTTTCTGATGTTAAATATAAGTGTCCTGTACGTTTTCGCTTTCCGTAAAACTTTCTCCCTTTTTCACATCTCCAGTTCATGTTATGTTCATCGCCTTTTCCAGAACCACGTTTCAGCTGCTTCATATCTCTTCTTCATTTGTGAGGAGATTGTTCAGCATTTAATGCCTTACAGGAAAACCGATGCTACATAACAGTTCAGTACAATGTTCCTTAATACTTTGCTTATTTTTTGAAGGCATCTAATATTTTCTATTAATACCCTCGGGATGAGAAATTGGAATCAGATTTCAGTCTAGTTCTTTACTTTGACTCCCACACAAAAAAACCCTTGGTGAAATTTATGAACCCATCTCGTCCACCCCCAGCTCTAGGTTGTTTTAGTTTGGTTTATTTTGGTTTACGGCATATCAACCTCAATGGGTCATTTAATGCCGACAACTTTTCTGTCTGGTAATATTTTTGTTCTGTCAAAAATCCATTTCTGTTAATGTTTTTTTTTTACCCAAAAATGTATAGCTGGTATTTTTTTCAAGAAACGTATAGCTGGTAATGTTTTTTCAAAAACGTTCAGCTTGCAACATTATTTTTTCTAAAACGTACTATCAGAGGCCTTGCTGTTGGACGTAGTTTATCGTCTTACCAGGACGCTCAGCTCTAGGTAAATCGCAGTAAAGGCTGGGCCTGTTTTGTTTCCATTTCCCTTAAAACTTTGTCGTTGCTTTAATCAATGCCATTCTCAGCATCCTTCTGTAAAACTACATTTATGTTACATCAAATCTCGTGTAAGTAGATTGTCCAATATTCACTGCTATATAGTGGCACTTATATTACGTAACAGTTCAGCACTCTTTGTTTCTGATGAAATTTTCCAATTTCCTTATACTTTGCTTAGCTTTTGTATCGCATCTTTCGCTCTCCGAATACCTCTTCGGATTTTGGTATCGCACAGTCCATTAACACATCTCAGATATTTAAATTCTTCACTCGTCTGATCTTGGGATCTTCAATTTTTATTTACATGTTTGCCTTTCTCTTTTAAACTTTTAAATCTAACGCTACAAGTTGACATTTCGTTGAAAAGTGACAGACAAGGAAAGTCAGTGAGTCAGTTGTGTGCACTGCGTGATACACGTTTAGCCATTCATGCATCTTTCGATACATGACAGACGAGGCAGATTTCCAGCAGTAGTTTGCCATATCTTTCTACGGTAGACCAGTTGCCATCCAAGGCTATTACATCCGGTCTGGCTTGCTATTTAACCATAGCTGGGTGGAGAGAAGAAGAGCATCCATACCTTTCCCAATGGTTTTAGCACGTAAGTGAATATAATGGATTCGACTGGAAGTCGAACTCGGATTTCCGATTCCTCAATTTGAGTAGCTATCCATTATCCTACCGCATCAAGGAAAATCACGTAAGGCTTCTTAAAGCTTTCTCTTGAAAGTCTAAGAGAGTGTAAAAACTTTTTATAATGGTTACTCCCGCAAGCGCTTTCTGACATTTTAAAGAATTCATTTGATTACATTTTTAGGTGTTCCTGTTCTAAGGTGTATGTATAAAAATAGTAGTAATCTTTGGGATACGTCATGACTGTACGTTGGATTGTCTTCTTGGAAGAACAACCCACGCGAACTATTGTTAAAAAAGTAAGGTTGGTGCTTGTTGTTTTATCATGCTGGGGCACCTCGAGGTGGTGTAATGCTTAGCAACCTTGTTTCGCTAGAACAATTGTTTTACATAATGAGCCTCCATAACTTTTAGCCTTCATCCGCTCGTAAATTTCTGTAAAATAGAGGTGTTATAAACCATAATTTTTCTAATAGGGACAGACAGTTGTTTGTGACTGTGAAGATGTTTCTTTATGGCTTATCATTTAAGTGGTTTGTTATAACTCGAAAGACAGTTGTCGTACTTCCAATGGCGGATTATTAGTTTATTCGACAATTGATAGATTATCCTGGTTGATTTAAATTCTGATTTTAAGGAAGTGTTGGTATTTATAAATTTATTATTTTAATGTTTATAAGCATTTTTATATATAAATTCATATATATATATATATATATATATATATATATATATATATATATATATATATATATATATATATATAAAGCTCCAACACTAATGTTCGATGGTTATAATTTATTACTCATCGGACCTACAAATACAAAGCTTTTTGAATTTGTAGGTCTGATGAATTGGACCGTGATTACGATTCCAATGTAATCAATTATAACCATGGAATATTAGTGTTTGAGCCTTTTGTATTATATTATATTCTTGCTCTGTCCTGGATATTGAGCTCTACCTAGATTCTATTCTCTTGGAAATTTATATATATATATATATATATATATATATATATATATATATATATATATATATATATATATGTATGTGTGTTTGTGTGTGTGTGTGTGTATTGACCACTAAAATCATCTATCTATCTCTCTCTCACTATATATATATATATATATATATATATATATATATATACATATATATGAAGAAATATAGTCTTATGGTGTGCTATATTCATGGAATAAAGTGATCAATATCAGCCTGACAATTGCGTCTAGCATGAAACAGACTGTCGCATCTAAGTGTTGACTTCTATGTTCACTTTTATATATATATATATATATATATATATATATATATATATATATATATATGTTGAAACTTGACTAATGGATGGAATAATAATGCTACACAAAATGTACTTAGAACAAAATGTATTGAAACAAGAAAGTGTACACAATATTTACATATAGTCTTTTGTCTATTTTTGGGAAGACCGTTCCTGAAGAATGTGTTGCCGGAGTCGGAGTTCGACATATTCTCTCTAGTTGAATCTCTGTATTTATCTATCCACCCACGAGGATAAAATGTGGCACAAGGCCGGTTTAATGTGGGTATCTCCGAGCCCGTAGGCTCGGCCAAACATATAGCCTTTTTGAACCCGCCTAGACGGGTTCAAGGCCAGTCTACCTCCCCGGACGAAACCTTACCCGTCGGCAAAGCTTCGTCCGGGTTCCTCTCTGCTAATGCATAGAGTTCGACAGATTCTCTCTGGCTGAATCTCTTCATTCCTTCCCGGTACCAACCATATTTATATGGTCGGTACTCCACTATGCAAATTAGGTGGATCCTACCACAACAATATATATATATGCAAGTTTCATTAAAAACGACAAACAAGGTAATACGTTTAAGCTTTGTTTTAAATTTTTCTTGTGTTCTAACAAGAGCTTTCTTTTCTGGACAAAGAGTCTGTAAAAACTGTCCAAATGTTTTATATTTCCGACCGCTTTCGGCTATAACTTTAGCCATTATTAAGAATGATTTGATTTTTCAGCTTAATTGAGTGAGTGCGTTCTGTTTATGTCTTAGTGTATGATAGGGATGTTTTTAATTTCTGAATAGGGTTAGCATATTGTGGCTTTGTTCGTAGTTAATATTGTTAAGAGATGGCTTTTTCTTTTTTATTATTAAAGCTTCCATTATTTTTATTCTTTTTTACAGGTGGATGCACTTAATATATTTGTGTTTCTACTAGTATATATATAGAGAGATAGATTAGACTGGTTTCTCGTTTCTGAGATAACCCGCCTGCTAGAACGGCTAGACATTTTTTATTGCAGACGGCTAAAAACGGTACATCCTCGCTTATTCACAATACTCAGAGCCCATCTGTGGTTTATACTGCAAATATGGCGAGCAGATCTCAATTACAGTTTATGCGTGTGTATGCGCGCGCCCGTGTGTGTGTGTGTGTGTGTGTGAGAGAGAGAGAGAGAGAAATATAGCGTGAGTGAGAGATGGGGTGAGAGAGATCGAGAGAGAACCAGAGATAGCTTGAGAGAGTTAGCGTGTAAAAGAGAGCTAGAGAAAGCGAAAATGAGAGATAGGGAGAGAGAGAGTGAGAGAGAATGAAAGATAGCGTGCGAGAGAGATATCGTGTGAAAAAGAGCGAGAGAAAGCGAAAGAGAGAGATAGGGTGAGAGAGAGCGAGAGAGAACGAGAGATAGCGTGAGAGAGTTAGCGTGTAAAAGAGAGCGAGAGAAAGCGAAAGAGAGAGATAGGGTGAGAGAGAGTGAGAGAGAATGAAAGAAAGCGGACGAGAGAGATGGCGTGTGAAAGAGAGCGAGAGAAAGCAAGAGAGAGGGATAGGGTGAGAGAGATAGCGTGAGGGAGAGATACAGTGAAAGAGAGCGAGAGATAACGAGAGATAGCGTGAGAAATAGATAGCGGGTGAAAGAGAGCGACAGAAAGCGAAAGAGATAGATCGGGTCAGAGAGAGATATAGCGTGTGTGTGAGATAGGGTGAGAGAGAGAGAGAATGAGAGATAGCGTGTGAAAGAGAGCGAGAGAATGCGAAAGAGAGAGATAGGGTGAGAGAGAGAGAGCGATGGAGAGATAGCGTTAGTGAGAGATAGGGTGAGAGAGAGCGAGAGAGAACGAGAGATAGCGTGAAAGAGAGGTAGCGTGTGAAAGAGAGCGAGAGAAAACGAAAGAGAGAGACTGGGTGAGAGAGAGATAACGCGAGTGAGAGATACGGTGAGAAAGAGAGAGCGAGAGAGAACGAGATATAGTGTGTGAAAGAGAGTGAGAGAAAGCGAAAGAGAGATATAGGGTGAGAAAGAGAGAGAGAGATAGTGCGAGAGAGAATGGGAGATAAAGTGTGAATGATAGAGAGGGAATAATCTGGCGTGATCGACAATTTGAACAAGTCCAGTACACTCAAATCCTCGGTCACCATTCCCCAACAGTTGACGGTTTCCGAAAAGTTCCGTCTAGACAATTTCCCTCACAAAGTTCAGAACAACCTGCGGTATGGTTTTCAAGAAGTTTCCAACGGAAACGCACGCTGAGAGCCCGCAGGCCAGTAACATCGTGAAGTCACCTTCCCAACAACGCACAAATAGAATACCTTGTCATAGAGTAATATTAGTAAGCTATTAGCGTTAAGTTTATAGCTGTACTGTGAGTTAAATCCTGACAGGGTGTCTCATATTAATATCACTATGCCGGGCGATCCTTCTTTTAGATCTGCCAAATATTATAGCATTGGTTTTAAATTCCCCAAACAAATAATTTGACAAGTATGGCTAATTCATTTCGCATTAAATAGTTCGTAACGATACTCCTCTGCCAATATAAGCATGATAGATATAGTGATTTTCCAAGCACAGCTTAGATGTGGCACAAGGCCGAAATTAGGGGGGAGGGACCCAGTGAGAATGGAATTCACTACTCAGTCGTAATTGTTCTAGCGAGACAAGGTTGCTAAGCATTACACCACCTCGAGGTGCCCCAGCATGATAAGTATATACATAGACAAAAAGATAATCAGTGAGAAAGAAAGAAAGAAAGAAAGAAAGAAAGAAAGAGAAAAACAAGGAAAAGAACTAAAGACAGGGAAAGATGAATAGTGAAGAAGAGAGAGAAACAAAGGAGATGAAAGAATGAAAGGGTTAAAACAGGGGAAAGAAAGCGAAATGTAAACAGAAAGAAAGAAAGAAAGAAGCAAAGAAAGAAAGAAGGAAACCAAGAAAGAAGAAAAGAAAGAAAGAAAAAAGAAAGAAAGAAGCAAAGAAAGAAAGAAAGAAAGAAAGAAAGGGAGGAAATAAAAGTGAAGGGAGCAAGAGAAGAAAGATATGACTCAGCGTCAAGAAATAAAAAGACAGTAGAAGACGGGAAAAAGAGAATGCAAGAAGACAGGGGGGAGGGGAAAAGTTAGAGGAGAGAGAATGCAAATAAAGAATAGAGAGAGTGACTCTGAGAATGTCTCTGAGATGAAACAAGTTCATCAAAATCAGAGACACTTTGACATTAGACAGAGTTTTATAATCAACTGAGCAGACAATCAACTTATAGTAAACAAAACCAAGAAATAGAAAGAGATTTACCAATAATAAACTGTCAATACTTGGCGTAGACTAAAAAAGAGACGTCTTTGGTGGTGCTAATGACGGCGGCAATGGAAAGACAAAGACGGTTGTGGTATGGTTTCCACCAAGACTGTCTGATCTGGA
>OZ010589.1:50784721-50899721 GCA_963932145.1 Acanthosepion lycidas | reverse complement strand
CTCAATAGAATCATATTTTTTAAAGTCATTACATATATATATATATATATATATATATATATATATATATATATATAATAATGGCTTTTTATTTAAAAATACGACAGGTTTTATCATTTAATCGTTATTTTTTTTTTTTTACGTCCTTGGTATGACGATCAACTACATCCGCGTCCTGGGTATGGCGATAAACTACATCCAACAGCAAGGACTCAGATAATGTTTTCGGAAAAATAATGTTGCCAGCTATGCGTTTTTGAAACCATAATGTTGCCAGCTATACGTTTTTGAAACCATAATGTTGCCAGCTATACGTTTTTTTATTCCATACAAAATAGGCATTTAAAATTCATATAAACTGGATTTGGCATTAAATAACACACAGTGGTTGATATGCCATAAAACCCAAACAAACAAACAAACAATCGTTATTTTTAGTCGATGCCCATATTTGAGTAGAGGATCCGTTCATTTTTTTAAACAGTATGTTTATTATACTCTTGAGCTCCCGCCTTAAGTCATGAAATCCATAGCCGCTGGTCAGTAGCGAATTGATCTGTATCGGCATTTTTGCTTCGAGGAAGGAACTTGCCAGAAAAAAAAAAACAAAAAAAAAACAAAAAACAAACTTTTCGCTCTTATATTTTTCACTTCTTATTTCAGTTTTATTTGCTGTATTTGTGGCACTTGTATTTCTTTAAAAGCTGTTTCGAACATTTAATCCAAATTGTGTTACATTCGTATGGGCTTCTTCTGATACAGAATAAAGATTTTTACTTTTTGCATACTCCATTACGAGTTGAAAGATGCCAATCTTGTATAAAAGTAAGATTCCTATAAAGCCCATTGTTAAGTTTCTAAAGTAATTTCCAGTCGAATCGTTCGAGTACACTTATCCTTAAACACACACTCAAACTTTGCTTTATGGTGGTGCATTCTACTGCATGTGAATTGTTTGAGAATTTTTCAAAACAGTTTTTTCAGTTCCATATGTATGCGGTTTTTTTATGCAAGTATATGGGAATGTATTTTTTTCCGAACATATTGTGGCAGTGTTCATAGTTAATGTCACTGAGTATTGGCTTTTCCTTTATATTATTAGGGCTTCCATTATTCTAAAATTTATTTTGCATGTGGATGATACATACATATAGATAAAAATATGAGAGATATGGATCAGCATCACCTCGCCTGCTTCACAACCGAGTAGTGGCGCCTGGCTCAACGCAGTGCCCTCGTCATCTACCGGTACCCTTCTAGATGATCAGTGCACTCGGGTCGGAGTCGCGATCCGTCTTAGACTCAAATTATGTGAACGGCACAGATGCAGATGTGGAGCTTCCATTGATGAGTTTGGTTTGCATCCTCTCTTCTGTCGTCGTAGTTCCGACCGCTTTTGACGGCTTGCAGCAATAAACGACAACATTAGTAGAGGTTTGGATGCAGCTGGGTTCCCTTCCCAAATCGAACCCATAGGCCTCGACCGCGGTGATGGAAAGCGGCCGGGTGGCATTACCATTATCCCTTTTAAAATAGGGAAGTCGTTGATTTAGGATGTGACCTGTACGGATACATTTTCGACAGGTAATTTGATCAGGTCCGCCGTTGAGCCGGAATCCGTCGCCCGAGACGCAGAGATAAAAAAAAAATAGTTAAATATTCTTCTCTTGCTGACAGATTTTTTTTTTACTCCTGTGGCAGTTGAGACTTCTGGGTTTATTGGCCCTCGTTCGATGGCGTTCCTTCGGAGGATTGGCGCGATTGGGTCTCGATTAACGGACGAGCCTCGCGAAACGGAGTGGCTCTTGAAGCCTGTCTCACTGGCGATGGTTGGAGGTAATATTTTCTCCATCATTGTGGTTGGCAGAGGATAGCAAAAAAACAAAAAACAAAAAAAACATTTTGTTTATAGTTACTTTGTTCAAACTTGTTCTGTACTTAGTTACGCAAGTGGTTTTAAAACCGAACATTTTCACGTTTGATAGAATCGAATTTCAAGTCCCTCAAGGTGACATCATATAAATGGTCAAACTAATTTATTTTGTGTTTGTGTCTGCATATGTGTGTGTGTGTGTGTTTATATTAAATAAACTTCAATATTGAAGTTTATTTATTATAAAGATACAAAACAAGGCGTCTTTCTCCATAGGGAAGACGCCTTATTTAATGCTGTCTGATTTTCTTTTATTACAACAGCACCTGGAATATGGAGTCTTTCTTTGCATGGCGTCCTGTATAAAATTATGGTGTTATCAACCAAAATTTGTCTAATATTAATATATTTTTTACATTTTTTTCTATCTATCTATCTATCTATCTATCTATCTATCTATCTATCTATCTATTGAGTTCTTTGTCAAATCTATCTATCTATCTATCTATCTATCTATCTATCTATCTTTTGAGTAATTTGTCAAATCTATCTATCTATCTATCTATCTATCTTTTGAGTTATTTGTCAAATCTATCTATCTATCTATCTATCTATTGAGTTCTTTGTCAAATCTATCTATCTATCTATCTATCTATCTATCTATCTATCTATCTATCTATTGAGTTCTTTGTCAAATCTATCTATCTATCTATCTATCTATCTATGCGTCTGTTTTATTTTATTACAGTGAGATTCACTCTGTAAAAAGCGAGTGGGGTACTCAGATTAAGATGCGTTTTATGCAGAGAGGAGAGGAAGATAACGGTTAATCCTCGATTTGGACAAGTTAAGATTACTATAATGGGATCGGTCGATTCCACTGGGTAATGAATCATGAGAAGTAGCTGTTTGAGTGGCACTTACTTCTCACCTTACTTGACTTGTATCGGTTTTCACCCTGGTCGGGTTGAACCGGCTTCCTCCCGAGCAAGTACAGCATCAAAGTTGTATCGCTCATAGAGGAAGTTTCGTTGGAATGTGATTAAGGCAAGGGTCCCAAGTCCTAAAACTCCATGTTTGCCGCTGATTTTCCACAGATACATTGGCAGAGCGACTCGAGGCCGCCTGTTGCCGGAACAGACACCTCCTGGATTTTCACCAGAGCCCCTTTTAGACCGGTTGCGGCCCTAATACCGCTGGGTGCTAGAACAATCAGCCTTGAGTGGCCCTACCGGGAAACGAAGTTCCCGACGGCATAGGCCTGGCACTATCACGTTGCCACCGCCCTGCCATGTTGGGGAGGGGTTGGAATTTTAGGGCGGTTACTTCTCACCAATGGAATACTAAGGGAATCTTGTTGGTTTGCTATAATATGAGAGTCATTGCTGGTCCAAGACGTGAAGGTTAGAATTGGTGGAACCAAGGAATGTAGTTTGACTGAGCACTTTCCTTGGACGCAGCCATAGAGCAGTGAAAGGATTGCAAGTAAGAGACGGGTTGGAGGGTACAATATAATAGATAAGTCATGTCAATGATGTCTTCATTTTCCTAATGTCTTACCATCAAAAGGGAGATATTTCTGGGAGCTGTATGTGGTATATATTTGTGCCGCATCCTTATATACGTGTCCTATTTATTACCATTTACCTTAGAAATCTAGACGTTACCTACTTGTTCAGTTTATGGTATTCTCATCATCCTTCAGTATAAAAAAAACATTTCTGCTGCCTCAGGTCTTCATTTTCGCGTGGATTGTTCAGTATTTACCTAAATATAGGAGGAAAGATATTACATAACAGTCTAATACTCTTTTCATTGATGCTGACGGAATGTTTCTTTTTCTTAATACATTGCTTAGCTTCTGAAAGACAATTTCCGCTATCGTAATGCTAATTCGGATGTTGGCGTCGCATTTTCTGCTATCTTTACATATGTTCTTTGCCAACTACTACAATTTTCCGATTTCCTGGTTTCGAAAAAAGGTTCTAATTTTTTTTCTTTTTTTAAAAAAAAAACTTTCTTAGCCTGAAAGCAATACAATTAAATACAGGAGAATGGTCCCTAGGTATCCGACTGCTAGAAAGAACCTTGCAGCAGGCAAAATCATGCTATAATTATTTCATGTATAAATTCTGTATAAAATTGAAATTTACAAGAATTTGAATTACGTCCGTTATTTCTTTTTTAAACCAATCAAAAAAAAAAAAAAAAAAAGAAAAAAAAAAAAGAGAGCAAATAATCCTTTTCCTGTGAAGAAGTAATTCATGTATACATTTTTTTTTCCTGGCGCCTTTCGCAAATTACAAATGATCTTTTATTTTGTTTTTATTTGCTTGTTTTTTTCTTTAGAATTCAGTTGATTCCACCTCTAGATTACATTACATGTATACAAGGCGGTTTCATTTCGTCATAGTTCAATTTCGAAGATTCGACTTTAAAAAAAATTTTTTTTTTTTTTTTAATTTTTTACTAAAATAAATATTCAAATGAACCCGGTTAATCAGTCTCTTCAGGCATTTTTTTCCTTGATCACGGTGATCAGCTTTTTTACATTCGTCACGCTTACGACGGAAAATGCTACAGGCCACTTACCTTCTGCTTCAGTCATTTGCCTTCACACGCGGACTGTCGCTGCTAACATTTCACGCCCTCCCACAAACACATCCACCCAAGTATTAGTTTGTTGCAAAAATAATGACGTAATAATGTCGTTTTTTGACGTATTTTTTAACGTCAAAAAACGACATTATTGCGTCATTATTTATGCACCAACCTAATACATATATAGTCATGGAGGTTTTGTCATGCGTAAAGATTTGCTACAATTTTTCTCTATTTTCTTTCTTTCTATTTCTATTCAGTTGTTTGTTTTTTCTGTTTCTCTCTTTTTTTCTAATTTCTGTCTTTTCGTTTCTTTCCTTTCGCTTTTCTCTTCTATATATCGTCGTGTGTTCATGATTTGTAACTTTCATCCATTATATGCAAAATAAAACAAAATAAAACAAAGGAATACTTGACTGACAAAATATTAATTCATATTATTAATTAATTAAAAAAAATAATTCTTTGTTTTAATTCCCTCTCTTTAATTTTTAAAGAATTTTTATTTTTTTGGTCGTAGTCATTCTTTAAACATGTTTTGTTTTCGTTTTTTTTAACAAAATGCTAGCTCACTTCAGGATGTAGGCTGATATAGCTCTCCACAGGTTCCCTTTCTTTCGTCCAAAGTACCATAATTTCCAGTGGCTGTGAATTCAAAGTAATTCTTTTCTTATTCTGAGTGTCATCAAAGGATAAAAAATCTAGGTGAAACCTGTAATGCAAGCTATTAATGTTGGGTAGAAGAGATGACCCCATGACTTTCCCAAGAGTCATCGAGTGATAGAAACCGTAACCGATCAGGTGAAATTTGAATGTTTCGCGAGCTCCTTTTACACGGTGATATTTTTAATGTAATCCACTTAATTTCTAATTATTATTCATAAGAAAAATCTCTCTAGTCTCTCATGAAATTCAAACGCAGAAGATAAATTATCCCTTTCCAGAAATCGATATGAATCTCTATCTATAAAAGGCAGAAAGTGTGTGTGTGTGTGTAACGAATGCACGGTCGCAATTTTCGACGGATTTGCACCAAGATTTACATGCTCATGCTCCTAGTTAGTGAAAAGGTCAAAACCGACGTTGCATTTCCCAAATCCCATCGATAGTGGAAATAATCGATGTTTTCATGCTTCTACGGCAGTTTTCATGTAGTTTGCGGCCATTTTCTACTGGCCAGAGTGAGAATCTATAGCTGGCTGCCACGAATAGGCAGGAAGATTCTATTGGTCAGCGTGAGAGCCAACAGCTGACTGACACGAATGTTAACTAGTATGCTAGCATGCAAAAAAAATCGATAGCTGCATTCGTCACAAGTGGGAAAAATTTAAATCTGCATGACACTTTACTACAATTGGCTCATTCGCTTGCTTAAACTCAACGTTGATTCTGATTCCGCAGAACTGGGTTGGATGTGAAAAAAGTATTTGTCGTTAACATTCTTTTTTTCATTCGGTTTTTCCAGTTACGAGTCCTTTGTGAAAGCTGATCGTTTTGTGTTCATTTTTTTTAGTTCTTTTTTCGTAACAGATTTAATGTATAGTATAGAGCTTAGAAAAAATTGCAATGTGAGATAGGCAAGAAGTAAGGTATGTAGCAAGATCAGCACGGCAAAGGGCACTCCTTTAAAGACAAGGAAGGGCAAAAATATTTTAAGTCAAGTGATAGCGATTGCTGTATGAGTCGTACGATTTTTGAATCAAGCACGGGCAACGCCGGGCCATGCTGCTAGTCTACTCATAAGAGACGTATTCGTCGATGCTTAAAATGTTGCTGCCACATATGGTCCGGTGCTACTGCTATTTATTCTGAAGTCCTTGATAAAATCCAAAGAACACTCAGCAATATTATTGGCCCTGATCTGGCAGCTCGGCTTCAGTTATTTACACTCCGCCGTAAGGTTGCCTCTGTGTCTTTTCTATAAATACTTTCTTGGTAACTGTTCAGATAAACACTTAGCTATCCTACCGAGACTTTTGAATTTAAGCGCAGCACTAGACTGGCGTCGAAATCTTATCAATTTACGGTTGAGCTGGCTAGATGTAACCCTAAATTCTATGCTGACAGTTTCCTTTCCAGCACTTCTCGTTTATGGAACTCCCTTCCAGCTCCATGATTTCCAGCCAACTTCAATCTTCAAAAAATGTAAATGCAATGTCAATCACTATCCAATGTCTTCCTGATTACTTTTTCCTTTCCTGCGCATTATTGATGTTTCTCACCATGTAACACGTTGTGTCTTAGTGGCTTTATTTCCTTGCATGGTGTGATACCGGCTTGCCTTATTCTGTCACAAGGTTCCCAAAAATACACAACTTCTGACTTACCTTCTGCTTCAATTATTTGACTTCTCCGCAATACAATCTTTTTAAGGCTCACACTCATACAGAGGCGAAGTGAGTACATTCAGTTACAATATGTTTCATCGTGAGTGCAACTTGGTATAGAGATGTTTTGTATATAATTTTATACTTTCAAGATAAACGTATATTTATAGATGTATAGTTTGTAGAGGGTCTATGTTTTGGTATCGTCGTCGCTCCTAATCGTATCCGAGTTTAGTTCATCCGGTGCCTCCACGTTGCCTGAATCCAACATGTCTCAGGAGGCAATGTCGGGAAAGGAATAGTCTCGGCAATTGATCGCATGGTAGCGTAGGTAACGGTCTTCGCTTGAGCTGCCAGGCCTTGCGTTACCTTTTTTTTTAATTTAACGTCAATCGTTCTCCTCTCCTGGAAAATGAAACAACAGAAATGAATTGTTATTCGCCAGGATGGACGGTCGGCGGCTTTTGTTGTGTTAGAGCTAACTCTAGTTTGAAGAAAGACTGCGTTTTGGGACTCCATTCGCCGTTAACGATGTCGGTGTAAAGGACTGGTTGGCGGGAGTCTTGAATTGGTCATTCTGCTGATATGTCCTGACCACCTGATTTGATGCTTGAGGACGGCGCCTTCAATGTACGGAATTTCTGAGTAATGGAGGATTTCGTTGATGGTGCATCGGTCCTGCCATCAGATGTTGCTACTCTTTTCTTGTTGGATTCAGCTTTGGTATAAAACTATAGCTTTAAGGTAGGAAATTACGTTGACGGTTTCAGTATTTTCATATAGTTTTCTCGAGTTGGTTTCCTTTTAGTATTTATGTCTTACAGGTGCGAAGTGAGTACACTCCGTTACAATATGTTTCATCGTGAGTACAGCTTGGTACGTTGGTATAATCTATAGAGATATTTTGTATATAATTTTATACTAAGCTTTGGGGTCCTTTTGAGGAAACTTAGGGTTGGTTCATCCGGAGAAAGCAAACTATTTGAACAGAATTTATAGTACCACTAGCTATTTAAACTGTCAAACGATGAGACCTATCCGCCAACGTAGCAGTATGCTTAGATTCATGCGGTCGAGCTACAAGGAAGAAAGTAATATTTATTTTGAATAAAGCAACAAAAAAAATGTTGCATAATGTCAAAAGGGAGAGTGTAGAAGATGACGGGTTTTCAATCTGTCTTATCTTAAACTTAGCTGGACATGATTATTGACCCCAAAATACCAAAATATCCCTTACACCAAAACAAGACATTCTTGCTATAGCTACCATTATATCAAGAAAGAATATTCATTAGAGGAATTGTCATAAAAATATTTATTGAAAGGAAATAAGAAAGCTATGTGACAGTGACATTGCAGGCCCTTCTTTGGATTTTGTCGAGAATCTCGAGAGATATATCAGGAGCAGCAGACCGGATATGGTAGCAGAATTCACATTGCAGACGAATGTTAGATTAAAAACGTCCAAGATGGATTTAAAGCAAGCAATGATTTAAATTGCAGGGTTAAGTACTACAATATTAGCAACTTCACATTAACTGTCCATCCATGTCTATCCTCTGAATAATTTTTAATACCGTCTAATTCCTCGTACATTCATGTTATTCACGAGTCAATCGCGTGCCTTGTATTGGGTGAACTCTAAAGAAGCAGGAAAGAAATGAAAAACTTATCTCACATGTGTATACAGGAATAAGAGAATTGAAACGTTGCCTGAAAAGGCCTAAGGCATTGGTTACTGAGACGAAAAGAACTAAGAACTAGAACAGTTAAAAAAAGAAAACAAGAAACGGGAAAAAAATAAACATTCTAAAAAAAAAAAAATAACTAAAAAAAAAAAAAAAAATTAGAACCCCCCCCCCCAAAAAAAAAACTTATTTTCGAAGGGCAGTGGATTAAGTTTTTCTTGGAATTCGCAGCGGGTATTCTTTTAGCGAATTTGAATTCTCACGAGACAATTCGCGAAGACAGCGAGATGTGTGTCACGTGGGGCTATCAAAGAGAAAGAAAAATGGCGGATAGACCTTGGTGAACATAAAGAAACGGTATCGGTAACTGAATTATCGACAATCGGATACGAAACAGCTTCGACTCGGGGCAGAAAAGAAGTTAATCTGTTTACAAATACACATACCTGCATATACACGAGGCTATGCGTATACGAAAACACAATTTAGACTCATTGCATACTCACTATAATATATTTCGCAGAGATAAAATCCAAATTTATTCGTAACTTTACGTTTCGTATATAACAAAGACTTACTGGGCGTGTAATACATATTCCATGCTCGCCTTTGCTATGAATTATTAGCCATAATGTTAATGACAATATTAGCCGTCTCCCTACAAGGAAAAATTTGGCATTTGTTGAGCGAGCAATACTTTTGGTTGAAATGTGTAAAATCTTTCTGTTAAAACAATTTTTCATGAAAACAGGTTTCCCAAGTCCAGTAGCTGTTATCGCTCTTTCCAGCATTGATGAGGGTTTCCTTCCTGACCTTTCATTTGAAGGAGTGTGGAATGTTAATAAAGAAAGTAACATAATAATGTCATTATTTTCCCTTCGTTTACAATATGTCATCTATTTTAGTTGTTGCCACTGTTGAAAGCCCACGTGTTCTGTTATTTGGTACAGTTCTTTGCTGGGGATTCTTTAGCGCCAGTCTGCAACATTCAATGAAGGAAGGTCTTTGCCAGGAGCCCCAGGATTTACTCGTTCGTAGCCATTTTGAAACATTGATTTAAGAGCAGCTGCATACAGTTGACTGTTTACATATTTCTGGACGGGTTTGGCGCCATATGAAAGTCTTGATCTAATGAGCCTATTTTGAAATATGACTAGAGATTTCAGGTTGATGTTTTAGTTTTTGGGACGTTTTAAGCTACTATCTAATTTGATAATGAGAAAAAAGTCAATTCAGAATTTAGTAGCACTAGGCTTTCACTTGTGGAGCAATCTAATAAACCTGACTTAAAGAGACACTGGGCACCACCAGCTGCAAGTAACCCTATTATCCTAAGAAATGCCATAAATGGTAATGATAATATTAGCCATTTCCCTATAAGGAAACATTTGACATTAACTGACTGAACAGTCAGTATTGCTTTCAGTTGAAATTTATAAAACCTTTCTCTTAAAACAATTTTTCTGGAAAATAGATGTTTCAAGTTCAGTAGCTGTTATTGCTCTTTCCAGTATTGATGGGAGGAGTGGGGGGGATTCCTTCCTAGCCTTTTATTTGAAGTACTGTAGAATGCTAACATCTTGATTATATTATTATTTTCTCTTCCAGTTACATGTGCTATCCATTTTAGTTGTTGCCAATATTGGTAGTCCTCAAGTGATGTGGTTCCTGTTATTTGGTACAGTTCTTTGTTTGTGACTCTGTAGTGTCGGTCCACAATTCAAAAGAAGGCTGATCTTTGCCAAAACCCTCAGGTTTCACTCGTTCAAAGCTTTTTTTCTAACCATTGATCTTAGAAAACGGTTTTAAACAGCTGACAATTTACATATTTCTGAACGAGTCTGGAATCATGTATAGAATCCACATGAAAATCTCAATCTATTTAAGAACATAACTTCCGTTTTCAGGTTAATGTATTGGTTACGTAGCAATTGGTGGTGTTGTGTGAAACTATCTATAGCACAACCTATTCTATGTTTCTATTTCCTTTTTATACTAAATTTGTTTTAATGGTCCTAGCATAGTATCCCAATGATCTGCTGGGTCGTGGGATGAGTTGAGATTTGAAGTCAATACTAATCACAAATGTTTGCTTAAATGAAAATACATCTAAATCCAATTTGGTGATGAATGACAATTTTTCAATGAACTACAATAAACTTTGTAAAAACTTTTCAATTTATAGACAAGGAAAACTGATATTTAATATTAACTATTTCTCTAGTAACAACAATCAGAATTGAGATATAAGAGGCATTAAAAATATTTATTTAATGTTTTCGTTTTGCAGCAATTTGCGGTGTTGGGCGAAACTACCTCTGGCGTAGCTTATTCTATGTTCGGTTTCTTTTTCATCTCTACTAAATTTGTGAGAACTGATGCATACGCTGAAGTTTTAAATTATCTAATATTTACTTTTTCCTCATCCTGAATTTTTAGGATCGACTCAGGTTATGTGCCATCATTGCTTTCTTTCTAATTATTATTTATAGTATTTTAGTTTGAGAAATTAATTTATGTGGGTTTAGTGCAACTTCAAATAAAGAAAAATACAGACCAATTTACGACATAACATTTCGTGGAAAAACTATCTATTCTGCTTACACGGGTTCAATACCTTCGCTGTCTTCAGGAAATAAGCTAGAATTTGTATCTCACTTTCTATCTACAATACTCTCATTGTTTTTTTTTTCTCTTATCCCTCACTGACAGCCGATAAATGTATATCAGAATATTTAAAAAATATCAGAATATTTAAAAAATCTTACAGACTCTGAAGGTGGTTAACCCGCGATAGCGGAAAAATTAGACTTTTTACGAAATTGTATTATCCAGAGTGTAACAGCAAAATTGTCCAACTGTTAGATTAAGCTTTGAACCGTTGTATCTTAGGAATGATTAAAGAAATCTCCGGCGTTTTTATAAAAATATTGGGGTTATTCTTCTGAGCAATAAGAATTTATAATAATGAGTTGAAAGATGATTCCTCTTCTTGTTGTGACCTCCTGATCAATTTTCTGTTTCTACTTATCCCTCTTTTTAAAACCTATTCACCGTTCTCTTCATGGTTCTTGAATGGATTTTGAAGATGGGAGCCAGAGTATGAAGGTTGGTACCATTACTTTAGGGTTGGATGTTCTTCTTACCGTTGACCATTTGGGAAGACATAGTGGAGGTAACACAGAGAACACCAATGTCTTACGGCATTCCAAAAAATACATAAAAAATCTGATAAATTTCCTCCACTACAAAATTCATTGATCGAACACCCAGTGATACCATTGCTTGAAATTTATAAAATCTTCCTTTTAAAACAATGTCTCATGACATCAGATTTATCAAGTCCTGTTATGGATCTTGTACTTTTCAGTATGGGAATTTTCCTTCCAAACTTGTTGTATGAAGTAGTGTGGAACGTCAACATTTTTTTTTTGTTTTTTCACCAATCTTTTCGAATTCCATTTCCTTTTCATTTTAGTTGTTGCTGTTGTTGAAAGTTATCGTTTCTGTACAGTTCTGTACTTAAGATTATATAGCCCCAGTCCACGAGGTTCGAAGAAGGGTGGCCTACGATGAAATTTACAGGCTTCATTCTTTAATCATTAATATTTGAAAGTGGTTGACAGTTTAGATAACTCTGAACAAATCGTGTGTCAAGTATGACAGCAATGTGATAGTCTCCGAGATGCATTCATGAAGTTTTGAGCCTTTTCGAGGGAGACATTTATTCATTTCAAAGTAGTAAAAAAATCCTAATTTCCTTCTATTATACCGTACCTATGGATTATAATGGCTATGCCCTAATCTCCCTAATCCAGCGGAATATACTGTCTGAGGGATTCGCTACTAGCAGTGGATTACTTACTACACGCCACTGGCGAATCTTGTATGTTAATGTTATAAAGATTACCATTCCATTTCCAACCTTCGTTTTGTTTATTCTTATTCAGTAACCTTTTCTAGGTTGCAACACCTTCAAAGTAGACTCCTTTGATTTCAGTACCCGTGTTATAACGCTCCACCCACCCCAGTGAAGACCCCATTTAAATCATCCAAAATGAAGATGTCCTGGTCCCTGTTCACAACCTCCTTCATCTTTTAAATGTCTTCAAAACGACTGTCCATGAGCGTCTTCTTCAGTTTGAGGAACCACCAAATGTCCCAGGGAGCAAGATATGGACGAGGTTGAGGGACAGTTTTGATGCCCATCAACCTGCTGTCGCAAACGTGTCTTTCCTTCTGTTCGGCACTGAGCAACCCGAGAACAAACTTTGCACAATGTTTGCACATGTTCAGGTCTTCATGAATAATTCTGTGTACAATTGCAACAATAACACCAAATCGTATGCTTACTTTTTTAGACACATGACGATCTTCATCCAGAAAATTGTGAATTTTTTCAGCCAGCTCTGATGTTCTGACATCAACGTCTACATTGTCACCTAGTGATATCGCTCACACTCGCCACTGTCCTTGAACCTCATGTATCAGCGGAAATCAAATACACGGCTGATACAATTTATTCTAGATCTGAAGAATTTCATACGTTTCTGTATTATCCTTTCGAAGTTTAATACAAACCTTCATTGCATGGCGAGCTTCCAGATTATCTTCACGACACGACTACATTCTGCAAATATGTCTTCTGTTACAAGCAGTGTTTAGTAGGGCGTATTCCAAGAGCTTTTACAACAGTTTCCTTCAAACTGGAATAACAAAAGTTGAGAAAGTAAAACTCAATAGATGTATAAGTAATTATTAGGTTGGTGCAAAAATAATGACGTAATAATGTCGTTTTTTGACGTATTTTTTGACGTCAAAAAACGACATTATTACGTCATTATTTTTGCACCAACCTAATATATATTAAAACTACAAAAATTTATATCTGCGGAGAGAAGAGGCGGATTTTTGGATTCATATGTTTTCAATTTTTTTTTTCTTAAGTGAATATAAAAAACCCAACTGGAATTGAAACTTGAAATACCATCCTGTGGACATTTTTTTTGCTCTAAAAAGAAATAATGGATAGCGGCTTGGATTGAGGAATCGGAGAGCCAAGTTCGAATTCCAGTCAGATCCATTACATTCTCTTACCTGCTAATACTCTTGGGAAAGGCATGAATATCCTTCTTCTCCTTGGGTTCTATAGATTTGGATGATCATTGGTTTAGGAGAAGGGCAACCCTGAATTAAAAAAAGAATCAAGTTTTATAATTATTTACTGGGGAGGCACGGTGGATTAATGGATAGTGACTCGGATTGAGGAATCGTAGAGCCGATTTCGAATTCCCGACTAATTCATTAAATTCGCTTACGTTCTAATAACCTTGGGAATGGTATGAATCCTCTTCTTCTTCTTCTTCCTGGGTTCTATAGCCTTGGATGACCACTAACCTAGGATTAGGACAAGCCTGACTTCAAAAAGATTCAAGATTTATAATTATTTAATGGAAATAATGGATTTTGTTAATTTCTTGTAAATAGATTAATTCATATTGTATATACTCATTGGGGATCTTTTTAATTTGTTGTTTTAATCCCCCCACTCATACGACGATTTGTACATGTGGGGAGTATTTAGGATTTTCATAGAGACAATGAGGTATTATGGCGGATGTAGTAAGAAAGGCTAGTAAGAATGTGTTGTTTTGGTGTTAGGAATATTGTTTGTATGTTTGGGTCAGTGCTTGTGTCTAGCTAAGTTTAAAATTAAAACAGATGAAGACCGTCTTTTTCCCATCCCCTTTTGTAGGCCTTGTGCCACATTTTCTGTATATTTCACAGAAAAAATATTGTAATGGATAGTGGCTCGGATTGAGGAATCGGAGAGCCGAGTTCGAATTCCAGTAATTTTTTGAATTACTTTATATTATTGAATGCAACTCATATATCTGATGGGGATTTATTTTTAATAATATGACTCGTGTTTTTAGGTTAGTGTTTTGCATTTTGTAGCAATTTGAAGTGTTGTGCTAAACTATCCCTGGTGAAGCCTATTCGAAATTCAATTTCAGCGAATCTAGTTTGCTTGATATTATTCAACACCAGGCTTCCTTCATTCTGATAAGACTAACTAAAGAGCACAAGGCAATTTTTAGATGATCGAACTCCCTTACTTTAATGAAGACGTCTGTGAGATGCGAATGCTAATTGACGCTCGACCCTAGACGCCTCTGCTCTTCGCCCGTATATGTTGCGTTGCCCTTGCGAAGCGTCACATTCCCATCTAAAATCCAAACACGAATCCAATTATCTCGAAACGATCACAGGAAATCAGAGATCTAATCAATCGTACATTAGGAAAACATTATCAAAGCTTCGATACACCAAAAACGCAATCAACGTAGTCAGAGAACCTCAATGATAATCAGTCCTGCTGTCTTGAAGGAAGATACCGTGTCAGAATCTATCATGCAAGTCAATGTTTTTACGAAAAATGCCATTAACGAAACAATATTGCTAGGATCTTTTTTTATACCAAAGTTCAACCAATATGAGGATCAAGAGCCACTCAAGTAAGTGTTTACTGTGTGGTGTTGTATGAGAGCAGGAAATAGCAAGAAGTCAAGTTCATGGAGCTATTCCTAATTAATTCATTCGTTTTTTACGCCAGAAAATATTTTTAGCCACTATTTACATTATTCGGACTATTGACCTCATATTTGTCGCCATATTTAATATAACGTGTCTGCCGTTGTACGCTCCGGCCTTCTTCAGGTGGTTGGAATGTCGAACTTTATTTCGCTCACTGAGGTAGATTGTTCTACTTCCACGTGCCATGTTTAATGGGTGTCAGTTATCAGTTATCTTCTGCTAATTCCCCTATCTAAGTTCTCCACTGCCTTAGCCGGGTATTGAACTCACACTCTTTGGGTCTTGTCACTAGATCTATACCCGGTGAACTTGGAGAGGGGAAGTAAGAGATCCATTAAACATGGCACGTGGAACTAGAACAGTCTACCCCAGTGAGCGAAATAAAGGGTTCAGTTTGACATTCCAACAATCTGAAGAAGGCCGGAGCGTACAACGGCCGAAACGTTGTAATAAATATGGCGACACAGATGAGGACAATAGTCCGAATAATGTAAATAGTGTACATAATACCTCACCTCAGAAATATAGACAAATATTTTTAGATTGAGAATTTTTAAATTAATTATTATTTACTGATACAAATCCTACTAATTAACCCATATCTTGGGAGAGAAAAGGTGGATTCTTTGTTTCATATGTTTTCCAATGTTTTTTTTTTGTTGTTGCTTAAGTGAATATAAGGAATTCGACTGGACTTGGAAATTGAAATACCATTCTGTAAACATTTTTTTCTCTAAAGTTTTGATTCCTGAAAGCAATCAGCTGCAAAATGAAGATTGATGAATTGATTTGTTTATTTTACGGTTTATCACCTTTTAACGGGTCTTATTTAAAGCCATATTTTTTTTACGTGTTAAGAATTTTGGGTGATGATAATGTTTTACTAATAAGAGTCTGACAAAATAACCCATGACTGGTTGTAGAAAAGGTGGATTCATGCCTCTCCTAAGAATATAAGGGCGTAAGGAAATATAACGAAACCAACTGGAATTAGAACTCGGCTCTTCGATGTACAATTCCGAGCCGTTATCCATTACACCACCCACACATCCAAGCTTACAGCACCTGGTATTGCCACGCGGTTAGCCATTTAGGCATTGACAATGCCCGATTTTGGTTAATTTTGGTGATCGTGCGGGAACCAATGTTTCAACATGATGTGGTCATAAGACGCGGTTATGCAGGAAAGACAACTGCTATCCCGAGACTTGAAAAGGTCAAGTGATTAGGAAAACATTCTGCCGGATGTCTGCTTCACAAAGCAGTCCTTGGGGAGAAGCCGACCCAATAGAACTTCTTATTATAGGAATACGAATAAACATCAATCGGGCATAGATAAATAAATAAATTATATAGGCCTGAGAGATTAAGAGAGTCTTACACTATGGCAAGAGTTGTAGCGACGTATAGAACACAAATCGGTATTAGATCAGTATAATTTTTATGCCGTGATCTGTAGCCACAGCAGAAGTGGTGTTTCTTGAACTAGATAGCTTGACACACTACCACCTCCAGGACGGGTTTGGGTTTAGAGTTTTTCCTTCGCCTCGTCCTGTTGCTATCTAAGGTTTTATATGTTATATGTACTGCTATTTGCCCATAAGAGAGGATTCATACCTTTCAAAAGGGTATTAGCATGTATATGAATGTAAAGGATTCGACTGGAATTCGAACTCGGATCTCCGATTCCTCAATCTGATCCGTTATCCATTACTCCACTGAGGCTCCCATATCGTTTGATATATGGACTGATGAATGGATAGAAAAATAGGTAGGTAGGTTGGTAATAAACAACATGGAATAGATAGATAGATAGATAGATAGATAGATAGATAGATAATGAACAATCTGGAATAGATAGATAGATAGATAGATAGATAGATAGATAGATAGATAGATAGATAGATAGATAATGAACAATCTGGAATAGATAGATAGATAGATAGATAGATAGATAGATAGATAGATAGATAGATAGATAGATAGATAGATAATGAACAATCTGGAATAGATAGATAGATAGATAGATAGATAGATAGATACATAGATACATAGATAGAGAGAGAGAGAGGGGTGGGAAGAGATTACTAGAGAGATAGATTTCAGAAAGAAATCTATAGATAGATAGATAGAACTAATGGAAAAAAAATAGTGAACATTGAAATTATTATAGATTTGCCACCGAATATATTCATTAATGTTTTTTTGAACTATTTCTCTGCTTATTATCCCCGTCATTTTTAATCTCATCACATTAGGAATTACTTATAACTATTTTATTGTCATTACTCTGTCTTTTACGATATTAACATAATCGTCACTTCAAATTTCATTTCGATCCGTTGCGTCAGCAATAATATTGAATATCAACGCTTCATTGGTTAGGACAATTCTTTAATGAAGCCCAAAGAGATGACACCCCCACCCACCACAACAGCCAATTTTAATGATTCTCTCTTCATTAGCAGAAGAAACTTCGATTTTGTTGAAATAGAAATCTATATGCGTCTATGTTGTTGTTGTTGCTATTATTATTATTATTATTATTATTATTATTATTATTATTATTATTATTATTATTGATCTTATCGGAAACAAATGTTAATATTAGAAAAGGTACATTTCAAAATCTTTATATTAAAAATCATTTAGATTATTATTATTATTATTACTATTATTAGTAGTAGTAGTATTAGTATTATTGCCATTATTATTAATTCCTTTCATTTCTGTTGTATACACATTTCCTTCCGGGTCCCAAACAGAGATCTAATTTCAGAGACGGCTTTTTGTCATTTTGATCATTTTTGTAAAACTGAGATACCACACATTCTACGTAGATAAAGCTCTTCGTAATATCTGAATTTTGCTTGTGAGTACATTCTTTTGTATTTCTTTAAGGCATGAACTACCAGAAATCCCTTCAATGACAATATGGTAACATTTCTCGTTCAATCGGAGGGCTCCAACTAAAACTGGAATTATTGATGTCCTCATATGGCACATTTCTTTTGATTTACACTTCAAGATCCTTACCTTTTGATAGTTTTTTTTAATATCTTCAAAGACACCTTACAGTCTACATGATTGACTTGTCTATAAAAAAGCACATTTTCTTCTTATAGTATTCGATCAGGAGGTCTGGGTGACTAGCTTTGATTGCTCTCTGTGAGTATTGTAAAGTAACATAAGATTATTACAGGGCCTAGATCTGAAACCGGGTCCGTTTTGTAGTCTCTTTCCCGTAAATTTTGCATAATTTCCAGTGCAGATATTTGGCCACTATTAAGTTCTATATTCAATCGGTACTAACACTATACAACCTGATACAAGATTGCCAATAGTTTCTGGATATTATGATATACATAATGTGAATTTGGTTTCAACAGTTTTTCCTCTTAATTTCTAGTTAGCAAGGTTTTGCATTAAGAATAAAAACTTCGGTTTCAGCTTTTAACCCTGCACTACGTAACTATTGATTGGCACGGGTCTTATCTACATCAGCTTGTTTGGTAAGAGCAGAGAATTGATCATGATGAGACTTATCTTGTCATCCATTTTGCATTTGATACATTGCATTTGCTTTTTTAGATTCTTCGCTGTTGCAGTAGGTGTATTATGGTTTATTTCCACTTCGTCATCCATCCTTTTTTGAATTTGTTGACTTCCTTTAGTACTGAATAAAGTTTCTTATTTCGATCCTGTTCTTTGACACAGATCATCATCCAGCCTTCTGTAGTTCCTAGGTTTCTTCTGAAGACCGATTTTTGTGGTTTTATAAAACAGTTCGAGAGGCATTAATAATTTGTCTCCTCCGTGACGAAGCTGGCGTTGATCGGCTGTATGTGCCCACAGACATACAGACGATCAACACCGGCTTTAAGATGATGCACAGCCATTCGCTTACTGTCAGTTATTATACGATTAAAGATGTTAAAACTCTATTTTACGACAGGGACAGCCAAAATATTTCTTGCTGATAACGTTTTTTCTGTGAATTCAACTCGATGCTTAAAACAAGAAAAACACGTCTGTTGTGTTCATTTCTTTGTAAATGTAAATCTATTGAGTCTATTTCTGTAATTCTCCCTTCCTTGAATATTACTTTTAAACTTTTATCGAATCCGACATCCCTACCATTTGTAATATCTTATTTTGCCGATAGAAATTACAACGCTTTTCATATAGTCTTGTTGTCTGTACCTTTAATTGTAACTTTTGTGTATGAATTTCCATGGTTGGTGGAATTTCATTTACTGCTTTAATTTTATATTTCCGCTTGAGCGTCTTCCTTTTCCGTGTTGAAACATTTGGATTGCTTCAAATCTCATCTCGTGTCGATAATTCACATCAGATTTCCTCAATTTCTCGCTTTAATTTTACCTTACAAATTGGCTATTTTCCTCTGTTTTTAAACTATTATTTGTCTTGACATTAACTATTTAACTAGATACCAAAGTTGTTGCATCAATGATATTATTTATTTATGTGATCGCTAGTGTTGCATGGACAAAGTTCTACTTCGTATGTGGCCTGTACTTATCAAAACAATCTTTTGTATTTCTCTTAACCGGTGATATTCAAGAACTTTTCAAAGTGTTGTTGTGTTCCTTTTTTATCATTCCAAGCGCACCTACTATGACTGGTAATATTCTTGTTCTCAATTCCCACATTTTTTCTATTTCGAATTCCAGGTCTTTATACTTCGATATTTTTTTCAAATTGCTTGGTTGCTATATTACAGTGAGCTGGGTGAGTCATATCAATTAGTAAGCAAGCTTTTTCGTCTCGTTTTTCGGCAATTATGTCCGGCTTATTTGCTACAATCTTCCTGTCTGTAAAGATATTTTTTCTGACGTACGTTGTCCGTTAATAATTAAGTATAACTCAAGACTTCAATGTTAAAATAAGACAGTACTGAATTAAAACAGCAAATAAATACTTAACAAGACCAAAGAAGTAAAAAGTCAGCCAAAGATAATTAACAATTTCAGTGAATACCTTGTTAGTAGCGCGGCTCGGCTTAAGGTCCGGTAAATCGTAAATCAAAACCCAAATCATCGACTCACAATAATTCACACTAATTCGACTGGATAGTTCCACTTAGTAGTCACTCAATAATCACTGCAGTCAGTAGTCTGACATTGTTATTTATACACCTGGCGGAAAAGATATATTCATAAGTTCAGAGTTTCACGGTCGAACCTCGGTGTCGGTAGTTATTCTCTTTCTATATGACAATGTTTTAATCTAATAGAATTGTAATGTCTTCGGTTTTTGTAATCGGTGCTGAGTGTTGTTGTTTTTGTTGTAACAACTATTTTCATTTTTTTCTGCATTAGACTCATTTCTTTCCAGGTCTGAACCTGAGCCCCCAGGTCAGAATTGGCATTATGACATATTTGAAAAAAAAAAAAAAAAAGACAACCTAAGATCACAGACATTTTACATAGATTTAACCCTTCGTAAGGCGTGAGCTGTACTTGTGAGTGCAATTATTATTATTATTATTATTATTATTATTATTATTGAGTGAGAAAGTAGTTCGCCAATTAATAGACTCTGGAGTACAAATATATGATCTTGATTATACCCTTATCTTGATTATACCCTTATCTTGATTATACCCTTATCACGATACCGAGTTTGATAAGGTGCACCAGACACGTACATTGCAGGAAAATGTGAACAATATGATGAAGTTTTGACAAAAGCTGTGCATAAACTTGTGGGCGCGATCCAGTTAGAAACACCTTCAGATCAGGTAAACACTCTCCACATATGTTATCCGATCGATGGTGTACCCAAATCCTCTTGTCTGTCTTATCATTCAAACTTTTAAAAAAAAGAAGAAATCTTATTACTTGGCTATAATTCAATCCAAAATACTCTCGCTCATGAACCGTTATGAACAATACTTCAGTTTATGGGCCCATGTCTAACTGGTTAAGCTCAGGCCAAATAAAAAGCGAATCATAGGCACTGAGCGCGTTATTACTAACCTATATGAATTCAGTAAAACAAAAAACGTAACATGCTAACAGTTTCAATCAATTAGGATCAGAAGCCATAAAAAACTATATCATGTGCGAGATCAAGACAGAAAAGCCACGTGAGCTAATTTCATTTGAATATTCATCACATGTAACTGTTTAATCACCGGATCAGCGCAGACCCCAGCACTGTTAAGGGCTAGGCAGTCGAATTCCTTTTCTTGTTAATTTAACCTACTTCCCCGAAATATCCGGTGGTTGAGCTGATATTTTGGTTAATATATATATATATATATATATATATATATATATATATATATATATATATATATATATATATATATATATATATATATATAATGTAGTGTTTCTTAACCTATTTAAGTAACAACAAATCTAGGAGCAAATGAAAATATCACGGCGCACTTAGCAAAAAATTTTAAAGACCATACGTTTAAATATTAGGAAATAAAATCATGAATTAAAAAAAAAGAAATACACAAACTTTATATCAATGTTTGTGTTCTACTATTTGGAAAGAAATATTTCAAGAGGTTAATACTTGTCAATTTATTCAAATATTAACTCTGTATCATTACTAATTATACACACACACGCACGCGCACGCATATATATATATATATATATATATATATATATATATATATATATATATATATATATAGAGAGAGAGAGAGAGAGAGAGAGAGAGAGGCATGCGATATTTTGAGGCACACTTAAGATAAGTTGATCGCGTCGCATATTGGTGTACCGTGGCACGGAAGTTGGGAATTGCCCAAAAGTATAGATTTAAAAAATATCTTTTAACCAGCGATGGATATTAGTGTATAGTCACTGATAATAATTTTAATGGTTCTAATCTAAATTTTTGTTATTTTTTGGGAATATAATTGAACGATTTAGACACGTGGTCTTGTGTCAAATTTACTTCGATTATTATTGTTATTAGTTTTATTATTATTATTATTATTATTATTTCTTTCAATTTGTTAAACATGTATTCCTCTTTAAGAACTATAATTATTATTACTTGTCGTCATTGAAGAATTCCACTTCCCTATAACAGTAAGCGTGCTTAAAATGTTATCGATACTCAAGCCTGACTTTGTATTCACAGGTATCATCTTCATTAGCTAAATTCAGTATTGATTTCCCGTCTTAATTGATGAATGCAGAAACCAATTTCTCCTTCAATTTCCATCCTCAGCAAGGAAGTTCGAACAAGACTTTAACAACGACTCACATTGAATTTAGTTTCCTATTAAAAAATTCTTAATCACTGCAGGTGTACAGTTTAAGCAGTCACTAAGGGAGCTGATTTTTCTAATAAACGACCCATATTTTTGAGCAGTCACCCAAGCTATCGATGCCGGTTTTTGAGTCATATGGGCACTTCGACGTTGTTTAATTGTTAGCAAGCTTGTCTGGCTAGATCAGTTACGAGTAAATATTCGATCCTCAATGAGAGCTCAACAATTTGGCCCTGTGCCGCATCAAAGCTAGGCTTAGGAAATTACCAGAAAACACGAGAAATAGACTTTGGACGCATCGACATGGAGACAATGGCTCGATAGATCAATGACGATTAAATAGTGAGTTTAATCCTCACTGGATGCTCCATATATTCGGCCTTGTGCCACATCTAACCTAAGTATAGAAAATCACCATTTGGGCACCTCGACGTGGTGTAATGGTTAGCAAGTTTGTGTCACTAAATTAATTACCACTGAGTAGTGAGTTCGATCCTTACTCGGTGCCTCCTACATTCGACATTGTGCCACATCTGAGCTACGTTTAGAAAATAACTAGGGCACTTCGACGTGACGTAATGGTTAGCAATCTTGTCTCGCTAGAACAATTCCGACTGAGTAGTGATTTCGATCCTCACTGGACGCCTCCTACTTTCGGCCTTGTGCCACATCTAAGCTACGCTTGGAAAATCACCTTTATGGGCTCCTCGTCTTGATGTAATAGTTAGAAAACTTGTCTTGCTTGATCAATTACGATTCAGGAGTGAGTTCGTACTCATTGGTTGCTCCAATACATTCGGCCTCGTGCCACATCTAAGCCGCGCTTAGAAAACCATTACTTCCGCCATTGTGCCACATCTAAGACAGGCTTAGAAAATAAAAAAAAATGGCCATTTGAAATTGATATAATGGTTAACATGCCATCCTCACTAGATTAATTATGACTGAATAGTGAATTCAATCCTCACTGAATTCCCCAGTCTTCTGGCCTTGTGCCAGATCTAGGATTAGAAAATCATCATTAAGGGAGCTATCGATTTTGGACCAACACCAATAGGTGACAGATTTTTGATCACTCACCGGAAATATTTACTTTTGAGCGACAGTGACACGTCACGGCGTTTTCAGCAGTCACAATAGATATTGATCTTCATCTGTCAATCCCGTAGTTGATTTAAAAGCATTCACCCCAAGATATCGATTTTCGAGCCACTGTCCCTGATATCCATTTTTTTAGTAATCCCTTCAGGTATCGATGTATGAGCCATTGCGACAGCTATCGATTTTTCAGCATTCGACACAGATATCGATTTTTGAGTCGTCACCTCATATCAGTATCGATTTTCACTCATCAAGTCATATCACTTCTCATTATCGAATATTTCAGCGCCAAAGACATATTCCTACTTCCTGTTGAAGAGACATGCTTTGCTTTGCAGCCGATCATAAGACGCCATGATGATCTTTGCTGTCCCAGTGGAATTATTATCATAAATGCTACCAATGAATAACAACATCATTTACAGATCGACGTGAATGACTCGTTTTAGACGTTCACAACGCAACCTAACTGAACAAAATTACCAGTTATTTGCATTCAGATTATAGACCACAACTTATACGGTGGTTGTGTACTTCGGCCTTCATCAGGTGTATATTGATCTGAGGAATATATAGGAAATCCTGAACTGAAATTTATTTTATCTAATCCATTGTTCATGTTTTAGCTCTTATTTTTATTTTAGTACATATTCTCTGAATCAGGGATTGAACTAACAACGAATAAGTCAGTAAATTAAGAAGGCGTTTTTCCATACTAGTTCATTGTCTCGTAGTAGACTGCTGCAGTAAAGTTTGAGTTTAAAATAAAACCTGCCAACTGATTAGGTTGTGACTACAGTTGCTGCTTCCCGTAATTGATGCTGCTGTTCAGGATTGGTGCTCCTGTCAATGATTGCTGCTGCTGTCCATGATTGCTGCTGCTGTTCATGATTGATGCTGCTGTCCGTGATTGCTGCTGCCGTTAATGATTGCTGCTCATTTCCATGTTTGCTGCTACTGTCCATGATTGCTGCTGCTGTTCATGATTGTTGCTCCTGTCCATGATTGCTGCTCCTGTCTGTGATTGTTACTATTTTCATCATTGCTGCCCTGTTCATGATTGCTGCACCTGTTCATGATTGCTGCTGCTTTCCGTGGTTGCTGCTGCTGCCGGTCTTTGCTGCTACTGTCCATGATTGCTGCTACTGTCCATGATTGCTGCTGCTGTTCATGATTGCTGCTCCAGTTCCATGATTGCTGCTCCTGTCCGTGATTGTTGCTGTTTTCATGATTGCTGCCCCTGTTCATGATTGCTGCTCCTGTTCATGATTGCTGCTGCTGTCAGTGATTGTTGCTGCTGCCCGTCTTTGCTGCTCCTGTCCATGATTGCTGCTGCTGTCCATGATTGCTGCTCCAGTCCCATGATTGCTGCTCATGTCCGTGATTGTTGCTGTTTTCATGATTGCTGCTGCTGTCTGTCTTTGCTGCTTCTGACCATGAATGCTGATGCTGTCCGTCTTTGCTGCTGCTGTCTGTCTTTGCTGCTGCTGACCATAATTGCGGCTGCTGTCCGTCTTTACTGTTTCTGTCTGGGATTTCTGCTGCTGACATGATTCCTGTCATTTGTCTTTATCAGAGATTATTATATTATAATTATTTCTAGACTTGTCTTACTTATTATTGATGATCGACTTTGAAATAGATCGATATATTTGCACTCTGTAACACATTGGCATTGAGCAAAAGGGTCTCGCCGAAATACATGTTAATATAAATATTGCTAGAACATTGGCATTCCATTCGAAGAGAAATTATCGAATTGCCCGAAAATCTTGTATGGAAGTACGACCCACTGGATGATGCTGATATCAGATGGTACAAAGTAGACAGGAAGTTGAATAGAAATGATATGTTGTCCCTAGCTCCAGCGGACGTGCACGGATCGATATTTATTCAATCGAATAACTCATTTCCTAAGATGTAATCACCTTCATTGATCCGATGATTAACCAGCAGACTGATCGCCAGGTCAGTAAGTTCATTTTCCATTGGATAACTCATTATTTTGTTGCGAGGATAGAATTATAAATATTTTTAAAAATTTAGATGTCTGCCTTAGAACCCATTTTGTTTTAATCAATTCTTACCTAGCAAGATGGTAATGCCACTAAGAGGCAAGAGGGCTATTAGGAGAATGAAAATCCTTCAGAAAGGAAAAACCGAATCTTAAACAGTAAAAAAAAGGATTAACCTTAAGTCCTGTTCAAAAGACTAATAGATTTGAACTGGGTGATAGGCGAACCTATCTACTAATGAGAGGGAAAAATAGTAAATAAATTTCAGAGCTAAAGCGAAGACGTTGGAAATATAGATTTGAAGTAAACTTTAAAAGGGACCGGAAATCAAAACCTTAAGTGGTAACAAGTGCCAGTCTTTTCCTGTTCTAAAGAATATCGCAGAACGAAATTACAATCTTAACTCCATGTATCGTTATATAGGCAGAGAAGGGTATACAGTGTAAATATTAAACTTACCTTTCTTTGTGTGTTGAACTCTTGTAAGAAAACTGGTTAAATTTCACAACTAGTAACATGATATTGTTACAACCTTGTAACGGCACTGTCATATGTTAAAATAAAAACAGATAGGTTCCCCTATCGTCTGATCCACAATCCTTCCTCTCATTTTGAACTGAAGTAGAGGTTTAACACTTGTATCCTCTATAGGGCTAAGTTTTTTGTGCCCTCTAAATTCTACTACATCTTCATGTTTCTATCGTCTCCGCCTAAACTCTGAAAGTTATCCTATTTTTGAGCATCCGTTTTTGTTTCTTCTCTTTCACCGTCAGTGGCCCCTTGCGTCTTAGTGGCGTCATCTCCTTGCTTGAAATTGATTTTAAAATATGAATAGCAGAACATACACTTATCGTAATTAGTGTTTTTTTAATTTAAAAAAAAAATAAAAAAATAAATTGTATACCTTCTATACACACTGTTTAGTGAAGAAAACTATTCCAACTATTATTTGACATGTGCAATGTGTTTCAGTTATAAAGCTTTACAACATTCACATGACGTTATTGCTAGATTCCGGTTCCTTTAATTTCACGGCATATCAAACTCAATGGGTTATTTAATGCCGATAAAATTTTCATTGTTGTTAATAGTTTTTTCCTTCAAAAATATATTTCTGGTAATAATTATCCTTCAATGGTAATATCTTTTTTTTTCAAAATGTATAGTCGGTAATATTTTTTTTATAAAAAAATGTATTGCCGGTAATATATTTTTTTCAAAAATGTATTGCTGGTAATAGTTTTTTACAAAGTATTTCTGGTATTAAAACCCATTTTTACACTTTCATAGTGTTTCGACCCCAGTTTTGGGGGTTAGCTGTTTGCCCATAGCTGGGACCCTAACGAGTGCTACCACCCCGAGTCAGGGCGGACCTGTGAACACCTGCAATTAAGAGGTGGTTCCAAGCTCCTTAAGATCTCTTGATTAGAGGCCTTGCTGTCGGATGTAGTGTATCGTGTTAATCAAGACGCCAGGACGGGTTATTTTTTGAACTCATTTTGTAACAAGTGATGGCATATATGGGTAATGATATAATTATTAGCACAATGAGTGGGACTGGTGCAGTGATTTCAAATGCTCTTCCCCAAACCTAGTTATGGTTTGAATAACAGATTAAAATGGACTTTCTAGCCATAGTGTCTTACGACTGTATAAGGTTGAAACACCGCTTTCGATATGATCAGCGTCCTGGGTATGACTTCATCCCGGTAGCAAGGCCTCTGATCAGAAGGTTTTGAGGAGCAGTAAGCAGACAAAATATTTGGTTGTCAGCAAAAAGGACAGCCCAACAAGCAAATTACACAACCGGGATACCAAAGTTAAACAACTGTAAAAATTAAATATCTAGGATTAGAGTGTGAAAAAAGTGACAACGAAATTCGAAGATGCGTTAGGATAGCGAAAGATGCCTTCCAAAAGCTAGAGAAAGTATTAAGAAACAGGAACATTTCGTTAGACTGTTATGTAATAACGGTACTTCTGTATCGCATTGAATGCTAGATCACGTGATCAGAGCTGAAGACGTGACTAGATAACAGAAATGCAGTTCTCCTGAAGAATGCTGAGAAAAAAAAAAACAAAAAAACCATGAACTGAATATGTGAGTGACGAAGAAGTTTTAGAGAAAATTAAACAAAAAGGAAGGGCATACTTAACACCAAAAAGGGATGAAATGTTTAGTGGACATAATGAGAAAAGAGACCCTTGGAAAATGTCATGATTACATGACATATTGAAGGTAAGATAGACAGTTGAAAACAGCGAATAGCCTACCTAACAAGCATGTGCAAATGGTTGGTAGAATAAGTAATAGGAAAGATAGCAAGACGACAAGATTTACTCAAGGCTACAAAAAACAGGAAATTGAGGAGGGCTATGCTCGCCAACGACCGAAAGGATTGCAGCATATCGAAAAAATTGACAAAAAAAAAATTATTATTATTAGTCGCAACACTTATTTCAGTCTTCTCTCTTTCTCTCCCCGTCTCTCTCATGATTAATAGCCGCAACGCAATTGCATTAAATAAATAAATAATTGAAAAAAAGAACTTTCTGGAAAAAAAATTATACTATTAGGTCGGTGCAAAAATAATGTCGTTTTCTCACATATGTTACTATGTGAGAAAACGACATTATTTTTGCACAAACCTCTTTCGGGACCCGGGAAAATTTCACGGTTTTTCTATTTTAATTCTGAAGTTAATGATGGAATAATTTCATGGCGAGATCTACGGCCATAGAACATGAGTAGAAATTCCATTATTGCATCGTTAAATAATTTAGCCTAACAAATTTAACGAAATATTGCAATAGCTATCATAAATATTAAAGTTGCTCATTATTTGAAATTGGCAATTTTTTCTTTCAGTTATTTGAAACAGCGGATAAGCACTATCTTACTTTCTTTCTTTCATTTATTTTCTCACTGAAACCAAGTAGCGTCTCTGTTTTATCCTTTCTCCTACCCTTTTTTTTGCATTATTTTCTTTTTTTCGTAAAACAGTAAGCACTTCTATCGTCCTTTCTTTCATTCATTTTTTCACTGAAACCAAGTAGCGTTTCTGTTTTGTTTTCCCCAACAGTTTCTCCTTTTTTCCTTTTCAGCCTTTAACTCTCTAATTCTTGGAAACTTTTCTCTTTCTCTCTCTCTCTCTCTCTCTCGCTCTGTCTCTTTTCAGTTACATTTTACAATTAGATTTAATAATTTCCCCTTTTTATTTTTCTCTCTCTTATACCTGTTCTTTCTCCTCTTTTTTTTTCATTATTTTATTTTTTCCTCTTAATTTAATTTATTTTTTGCCTCAAAACGGAATAGCTCACTATTTATGATGCATTAGCAGAAGACGGTAAGCATTTCTATCGCCTCTTTCTCACTAAAACTAAGTAATGTATTTTCCCCTCTTTCCATGCGGTCAAAATGGAATAGTTCATTATTTATGAGGCACTGGCAGGGAGCAACGGTCGTGCAAACTGACGAAGAGAGGCCCATGCACAATTATTATATGATAATATATTCTATTCTCAATTAATCTTGAACCCGACTGATCATCCGCTACACTTGTAATGTTTTAAGAGTTCCATTCAAATGAATAGCTATCATAAAAAAAAACAACCCAATGAATGTCTAAAAATAATTTGTAATAATTTTTAAAACTCTAGCATCGCTCTGAACTAAAATTATATTATCGTTAATGGATTTTGTATTAATGAGAGTCGTCACTCTTATTTTGTCGTGAAGAGCAAACAATTCAGTAATGGCGATGGTAATGCTTTTACAGTTTAGGTTGCAGCAATCATTCAAAGACTTCTTGAATATTCTCCAGTTTTCACGGTATTTTCTTTTACATTTTGTTAACATTATTGCTGTTGTAAACTTTTTTTTTTAGATTCTTTCTTTGGTTTTCCTTATTTTTCTGCCAGTGGAATTGGGTCGTCGTCCTCTAGACGGTACGTGCGAGATGTCATGTTATAGGTGATCAAACCATGTTGTTAAAAGTGCCGGAGGTATCTGCGTCGGTGGTGCTGGGGGCAACGTGTGATGGTGTCGACGATGTTGTGTTGACAGGTTCGTTTGTGACGAGTATAAAGATATCATTTCCATTTGGCATGATGGTAATTGCAGAGACCGTGAGTTAGTGAAGTGAGAACGTCGATTAGGGACAAATGAGTTAGAAGCAATGAAGAAGATCGCAGCAGACATCGAAGAAGGTAAAAAAGAAAAGGAAAAAAAAACAGAGATAACATATGAAAAAATGGGGAAGGCTAAATAATGAGAGAACGAGAGAAGAAGAAGAAGAAGAAGAAGAAGAAGAAGAAGAAGAAGAAGAAGAAGAAGAAGAAGAAAAAGAGATGGAAAAAGGGTGAGGAGGAAAATGAGAACACGGAAAAACCTAAAAGGAAACGAATTACTGGAGAAAGAGAGAGAGAGTGGGGCAGAGGACAGAGTGAGAAAACGCTAAAAAGAAAAAGGAAAGGAATTGTTGGAAAGAGAATGAGAAAAGACTGAAGAGAAAAATCTGACGAATTGTTTGAGATAGATAGATAGATAGATAGATAGATAGATACTGAAGAAACTGAGATAGATAGATAGATACTGAAGAAACTGAGATAGATAGATAGATAGATAGATAGATAGATAGATGGATAGACAGATATTGAAGAAACTGAGATAGATAGATTGATACTGAAGAAACTGAGAATGATAGATAGATAGATATGAACATAGATAGATAGATAGATAGATAGATAGATAGATAGATAGATAGATAGATACTGAAGAAACTGAGGTAGATAGATACTGAAGAAACTGAAATAGATAGATAGGTAGATAGACAGATAGATAGATAGATAGATAGATAGATAGATAGATAGATAGATAGATAGATAGATAGATAGAATAGACTGAAAAGAATAAGATAACGAATTTCTTGAGAGAGAGAGAAAAGACTAAGGAGGAAAAAATGACGAATGGCTTGAGAGAGAGAAAGAGAAAAGTGAGAAAAGACTGAAAAGGAAAAGGTGACGAATTGCTTGAGGTAGAAAGAGAGAGATAAGAAGAGAGTCTGAGTGAGTGAGAAAGACTGAAAAGGAAAAAGTGACGAATGGCTTTACACACACACACACACACACACACACAGAAAGATAGAGAGAAAGAGGAGGGAGAGAAAAACGAGAAAAATGAAAAAGAAATGGTGACGATTCGCTTGAAAGAAAGAGAGAGAGAGAGACGAGACTGAAAAGGAAAGGATAGCAAATAAGTAAAAGGAGAGCAAATAACTAGTAGCAGTAGGAAAACAAGTGAAGAAGTAGAAGAAAAATAAGAAGAGACTGAAAAAGAAAAGGAGAGCAAATGACAACATTAATCCGAAAGAGGTAACTAGGAAAAGAACATAGGATTACGACTGAATGAGAAGAAGTAGCTAGTGAAAGACAACAGAACATATAACGAGAAGCAGGAAAAAGCAGTAATTTGAATTATTAAAGAGGAATAGTAAATAAAATATATAAAAATGTAATTTAATATATTAAAGAAAAAGTTAGGAAGAACGAAAGAAAGATTTAAGAAAGATATGAAAAAGGGATGTTAATGAAAAGAAGCAAATAAAATAATCCAGCATAATCATTTAACAATTTAAAAAAAACAAAAAACGAAAAAGGGAAATAAAGAAAAAAGAAATAAAAAGAAACGTCCATAAAAAAACTAATAAATATTCTGAAAATCCTTAAGAAATCTGAAGAAAACTGGTAAGAAATAAAAAAATAAATAGGAAAAAAAACAAAAAACAAAACAAACATATAATGCAAAAAGCAGAAACGAAATATTATGTTGGTGCAAAAATAATGACGTAATAATGTCGTTTTTTTACGTATTTTTTAACGTCGAAAAACGACATTATTAGGTCATTATTTTTGCACCAACCTAATAACAGATACAAGACGAAAATAATTGCCTAAAAGCAAAAAGCAAAAGGGTAAATAATTCATTAAAAATAAAGAAGGTAAATAATTACCTAAAAACAAAGAGGATAAATAATTAGTTAAAAACAAAGAGGCTAAATAATTACCTAAAAAAGGGGATGGATAATTAGCTAAAAACAAAGAGGGTAAATAATTAATTAACAAGAAAGAGGATAAATAATTACCTATAACAAAAGGGAAATAATTACCTGAAAACAAAGAAGAGAAAAAATTACCTAAAAACAAAGAGTAGAAATAATTAACTAAAAACAAAATGGGTAAATAATTATCTAAAAACAAAGAGAAATAATTAGCTAAAATCAAACAGGGTAAATAATTAGCTAAAAACAAAGTGGGTAAATAATTACCTAAAATAACAATTACCTAAAGCAAAGAGGAGAAATAATTTCCTAAAAAAAAAAAGGGAAGATAATCAAATAGAAGTAAAACATATGACCGAAAAAAGACACAGAGAGAGAGAAAGAGAAAGTGAGACAGAGATCTAGAGAGTGAGGGGGAGAGCTTACCAAGAATTAGGGAATAGGTAAAGGCTGATGTGGAAGAAGGGAGAAATTATTGGGGGAAAAATGGAGAAAACATCGACTAGAAAGAGAGTTTAAAAGTAAACGTGAATTAGAAAACAATGAAAGACATAAAGGTTACTTAAAGCTAGGAAATATTTTTAGATTTAAAACAAATAGATTACGGAAGAAAAAATAAGGGTTTAAACATACAATTCTTACTAATTGACCCATAGCTGGGAGGAAGGAGAGTGGATTCATACGCATCCCAATGGTATTTGTGCGTAAGTGAATCTAACGAATTCGACGGGAAGTGGAATTCTGTTCTCCGATTGACATATCCTAGAATATGACACCTGGCAGGCATTGTCACCCAGCTAGGTAATGATCCGGATCTACAAAGAGAGACCGTCGGCGAGAAAGGAGTTTAGCCTGTAAAGAATTTGCGTGAACAAAAAGAAACGTAAAAATGTCTAGAGTGCGATGGATAAATTGTCGTCTAAATTACGCAAAGATGAAAATAACACTGACATCTCATTTTAACAGATATATTTACCAAAAGTACACCAAAATGTCTTGAAAAACCAAAGAGTATTCAATAACATCGCCATTAGCTTCAACCACAGCCTTCAGGCGACTTTGGAATCTGCTTGGTTACATTGGTGAATGCCGTCATAATCCTTGTCTTCAGTTCATCTTTGGTGATATAAAAGTGTTTTCTCTCTCTCTCTCTTTCTCTTTCTTTCTTTCTTTCCTTCCTTCCTTCCTTCCTTCCTTCCTTCTTTCTTTCTTTCTTTCTTTCTTTCTTTCTTTCTTTCTCTTTCTCTCTCTCTCTCTCTCTCATGGCTTTATTTATATACATGTTGCGATGGATAAATTATCGTCTAAATGACACAAAAATGAAATTAACACTAATATCTCATTTTAACAGATATATTTAACAAAATCAGACAAGATCAAATAATAAAGAGTAAATTTGTTTAATAAAATCGCCATTGGCTTCAACAACAGCTTCCAGACGACTTTGTAATCTCCTTCATTACATTGGTGAATGCCGTCATAATCCTTGTTTTCAGTTCATCTTTGGTTTTACAAGGAGTTTTGTTGGTCTCTCGCTCAACCGCGCCCCACACAATCAAAGGGGTTGCAGTCTGGGGAGTTACGGGAACAGATGTAAGGTGTGATGTGGTCACAGAAATTGTCTGACAGCCATGACTGTGTTCTCCTGCTTGTGTGACATGGTGTCTATTCCTTTTGCCAGGCATAGAGTCCTTCAGCAGCCACACTTTTGACCCAGTGCAACACATCTCTGTATTTTCTTTTGAAGTGTCTGATTCAATAAATCGAAAAGATGGCAGTCCTGATATGCGCCATCAGCCAGTATCTCGATTCGATCACTGACAGGGACGTCAAGCGATCCAGTCGCCTAACTTTTATTTGTCATCGATCCAGGCGATACGAATTTTAGACTTTTATCAATCAATTAAAAAAAAAGCACACACACACCCCCCAAAAAAAAAGATTTTAAAAGCAGGCAAGATTTCATTTTTTTTTTTAGTCATTTCACCTCAAGCAAGGCTGGAGTGATACTAGTATGCAAGGGGCTAAAAATTACTTCTGGCTATCGTTATCCCTTGTAAACCCATGTCAATACCTTCTCAAAATATTCTTATTTCTCTGTTTCACGCATGGCTGGGCTACTACCAGACATCTGACTATTATTGCTAAAGACTTAATGGGAGCAATTTCATCAAATATTCAGGACCCTCCACGGTATCATGGAAACACCAATAATGTAACCATCTTGACTGTTTCAACCAATGTCAGAATCTTAAATTCATCTAGACTCTATTCCAAGGAGTTTTTTGTGTTGTTTTTTCTTTTAAATCATTTTACCCCAAGCATGGCGAGAATGCTACTACTACGCATAGGATTACAAAGAATGAAATTGAGAGAAAAGATTGGGTATAGAAGGGATTAAAGAAGGCCTAAAAGATCAACGGCGTTCAAGACAAGAGCGGATGGCGATTGATATTGCTTCTAAATGTTTGTAGTTATCAAGGAAGCAAGTAAAAGAAATGGGGGTTTATAGGTGTGAAATTCGAGAAATGAAGCTGTTGAGATAGATGTGGCGGCTGCATTTCACTCATTCAACGCTGAAAGGGTGGGACCTAGATGCCTATCTAGTAGCACACTTAAATTTATGTAATCGGGGCACCAGGGAGAAAAAATGCTCGTCAGAACAGTTGCCATGAAAATATTTGTAGAAACGACAGAGGCAAGCCCCATTACGACTGTGAGAAAGTGGCTGGAGTCGAGATACTAAGTAAGGATCGATTACATTGCAGATCCTTCTTTGAATTTTGTCAAGAACCTTGAGATGAATAGCAGAAGCACCAGACCAGATATGGCAACAGTATCCAATGTATGGACAAATGGTAGATTCGTAAATGGGCAAGATGGACTCTGAGGAGAAAAACCTTCTTGCACGACACAATGAACCAAGTTTCCTTGCAGTAGATGCAGCTACTGATTCAATAAGGTTGTTCCACTTCAAATCAGTTGAAAATGAAAGGCAGGAAAGGCAGCGAAGTGAGGCGCTCACCTGAAGGCGCGTATCAGCCATCCTGATGGCGGACAGGGAAGTTTCTCTATGATTTTTAAATGAGACCAGTTTAGTTTTGGAGGCATCAAAATTTACAAGCCATTTCCTGTCCCAGTTAGCAACTGATTGGATGCCCATTTCAAGAGTATCGGCAGGTTAACTTTGTCAGCTCTGATCCTGAGACAGGAGTAAATGATAGTGTCATCTACATAAATGCCTACTTGGGAACTGATGACACCAGGACGATCGTTTGATGAAGATCAGAAAGAGCGTAGGTCCCAGTATAGAGTATAGTGTATTCATTATATTTATTCTTGTTCAATCTCCAAATGAAGTTTACACAGAAAACTAAGTACGCCAACTAAGCGTTCCAGGACCACTCTCAGTATTCAAGATATCTTCGACAATGTTATCGTTTGGATATTAATAATTCTAGTACTTTAACAACTGCTTGTATATCTGTCTCTTTCACATGACACCACGTACTAGGATTTTCCAACTTCTTAGATAACTTCGAAATATTTATATATCTTTCAATTTATTATTATTATTATTATTATTATTATTATTATTATTATTGTGGTTGTTGTCGTTGTTGCTGCTGCTGTTCTTATTGTTCTTTTCTCCTTTTTATTCTTTTAATTCTTTTTTATTTTTCTACTTTATTCTTCATCTTTTTTTCTTTTCTTCTTCTCTCCTTTCTTGTTTTTCTTCTCTTTTTAATTCTTCTTCTTTCTTCTTCTTTCTCTCTCTTTTCTTGTTCTTCTCTTTCGTCTTCTTTCTTCTTTCCTTTCTTGTTCTTTTTTTTACTTCTTCTTTCTTCTTTTTCTCTCCTTTCTTGTTCTTGTGCTTCTCTTTTTTTTACTTCTTCTTCTCTCTCTCTTCTTCTCTCCTTTCTTGCTTTTGTTCTCTTTTTTTTTAATTTTTCTTCTTTCTTCTTCTCCCACTCTTCTTTATTGTTCTTGCTCTTCTCCTCTTTCCGCTCCTACTCGCAGCTTGAAAACACAAAACTTTCCTCAGCATATTTTTTTACAATAATGTTCACTCTGTACAAGGCCCGAGGGCCACTCGAAGTAGATCGTTTCAGAATGAGGTACAGTTTAAGGGGATATGCGGCAAAGATCACGTTTAAGTCTAAACTTGGACAGGTTAAGATTGCAATGCTCAGGAAAGGATCCTCTTGGGAGATGGTTACACAAAGCAACGGTTTGTTGGCAGAAGTCGCTAGTGTAGAACTTACATCTCCACCAGTGGAATACGAAAGGAACCCGAATGATTCGCTACAATGTGCGTGTTGTTTCAAGCAGTGCTACTATCTGTGCCCTTCCCAGGCGCCTTGCAAAGCAGAATGATTCCGGGAAATAGTTCCCAGTGCGCCAACCACATAAGAGACATACTGAGTTGCTATTTGTGTACATTTTTCGATTTATACCCCAGATCATAGTACCTGCGTATTATACCTTGTTCCCAATGTGCTGCAGCGATTAAGTTAGTTGACATGTTTTTGGAATACAATTGGAGAATGGCTATTAAAACAGTGGATTACAAAGGTGAAAGACTCGCTGAAAGTAACAGACACCAGAAAGATGTGGAGAGCCATAACTGCTTACATCTTGAAGAGAAACGTATGGTAAATCAAGTTTTCTGAAATGTCCAGCACAACAATCATGCAACCTCGATGTCTATTTAATCCCTCTATATCATTGTCTTTTTAAAGGAACGTTCAAGTACTCCCATTATTAACGGCACTACTTTCATTTTAGTTTTCATAATAGAAGAAAGAGTAAAATATGCCTTCCAAGAAACTAAATAAATATTAGGAAGAAGAAAATCTTCATTAGAATCGAATAAAAGTGTCCAGAATTGCGAAGTATTATCAATTCTTTGACAGAGATGTGAAAGCTAGGCAATTTCTCCGCAGATGAAGAGGAAACAGGCGTCGAGTGAGAGGTGGTTCTGCAAAAGAATGCCGAGAATATCATGACGGAACTTGTAAGCAATGAAGAAGTCTTTATGGCAGCAAAAATGGTTCTTCTACTTAGAATCAGAAAGAGACAGTCGTAATTTTTAGGGCACATAATGAGGAAAGAGGGCTTAGAAAATTTAACAATCACGGGACATATCAAAAGCAATGACAGAGGAAAACAGCTAATAACCTACCAAAGGAGCTTATGTATATCGCTGACAGAACAGTGATTACCGTATTTATCGGCATATAAGACGCGCGGGTGTATAAGACGTACCCCAATTTCAGGACGGCAAATCAAGAAAAAATTAGTAATTAGTAAACCTACACATGACATATAAGTCGCAGGGTAATTTTAAAAGATATTTTTTGTAAAAAGGTGCGCCTTATATGCCGTCAAATACGGCAGTTGAGAAAGCAAAAGGACATTTTAATAAGAGCTACAAAAGACAGGAAGTTGGGAAACGCCATGATCGCTCAGATACTGAATGGACACTGCACATAAAAGAATTATAGAATAAGCTCTTTGGTAAAGTAACTTACTGTTGTGGCCTTGTTAGGGCCAGAAATATAAACACAAGAGAGGAATTGAGTTAAACAAATATATTAACAGAAACAATAATACAAACATATACAAACGAGAGTGTTAAAGCAAGAATGTTCGGTTCAACTGTCAGAGTTGACTTCTGGAAACTTCCCTCTATCCTAAAGGCAGTACCTGCTCCTATTTATAGCAGAAAGAGTCCATGCGTGCATGGGTAAATTACCATAACACTTACTTAAGGTGTCTGAGTGAAGAAAAGTAGAACAATGTGAGATGGTAAACTGGCAAGGTGTTTTGGAGCGTCAGGTTAACGTATATCTTGTTGAGATATAGCATAGTTAAGAAAATAGGCAAAAACCGACCTATCATAAAGCTTTATATGATATAGCTTATACAGCTATAGCATATTTCCTCTTTGATCGATTTTCAAGAGAAAATGTTTCCGATATACTCGTTTTAACAAATAAATATACGTTTCTTCCGACACAGAATCTGCGTCGTCATTTTCAGTGCGTATCTCGTAATATCTGCGCTTCTATATGGAAGTGACAAATGAAAAAGAGACATGAGGTAATAGAAATATGATTCTACAGAAGGATGCTGAGAATAACATGAACTGAAGATGTGAGCAATGACGAAGTTTTAGAGAAAATTGATAAAAAAAGACACACTGTACAGTAATGACTTGAAATACGAGCGTACCCGGCATAGAAGTTTTTTGAGATACGAGCCGGAATTAGGTCGATTTTTTTGCCTTAAGATACGAGCTGAATTTTCAGTTACGAGTTTCAGATACCGACTGAAATATGATTGTCTTGGAAGAGTTTGAGCTGGAAGCTGAGATTTATGGAGTTTTTCTAAACAACAGACAGGAAGGAGGAGTTGATATTTCATAAAAGAGGAACCGTTTCGCCAGTTCACTCCGGTGAGTGTCGCAGCGAAGAGAATATGCACTTTTTTGCTTTTCTCCAAATCGAGTAGCAAATCTCTCATCTAGACAGCGAGGCACATGAATAAAGCAGACTGATTCCTTCAACTTTTATCCGCCATCCGTGATTTTTATACGAATTTTCGATGCCCCCACCTTTTCTGCATCCATTTACAGCGATCTCGCCAGAGTGACTGGTTCAAGTCGGAACCCGACATGAGACAAACTTTGGAAGAAAATGTTCGAGTATTCTTGCAAAATCATTAAGATTCTGAGAAGTAAAAATTTCAATCTTCAATCGATTTATTTTGTTTGACTGAAATCGTTATTTCATTTTTTACATTTTGTAATTCATCACTTTTTTTTCAGTCGGTATATTCTTTAGTCCTAAAATTAAATAAAATTTCATTGATAGAAAAGAACAAGAGATAAAGAAAGGAGTCTAAACAAAATGGTTCGCCTAAGCGGTGGATAATTTCGAAATGAAAGATAAAAACTGAAAAAAAAAACGGAAGAAGAAAAGTGAGAAAATAATTTCAAGAATAGATACAGAATAATCGTTGAAAAAAATGTGACATGAAAAAAAATCTATGCGTGATTGTAGAGACATATGCAATGGACGCAAAAAGCAAACGACACTAAAAGTTAAATGATTTCACTAAAGATTTGAAACGTAATGTTGAAACTAGTGCGCATGTCAATGTAGGCAGTATGAGGAGACGAAGGTAAACTTTAATAGCATCAACGCTATCTTTGTCCGCCATCTTTGTTGAGCAAGTGTCGGAAATGGTCGTCATTGAAGGGCAAAATTAGATTCGAATCACTGATTTTCTCGTGGCTGATTCACTGATAAACACTCTCAGCATAAAAGATCTCAGAAGATATTAAGAAATTAATTTATATGCGATGTTGGACAAGATATATATATATATATATATATATATATATATATATATATATATATATATATATGTGTGTGTGTGTGTGTGTGTGTGTGTGCGTTGTTGTGTGTGTATGTGTGTGTGTGTGTTTATGTATTTAAGCGTGCGTTTGTTTCTATATATCTGTACATTTACTCTAAAGCGAATATCAACCTATATAGCCACATATATGCGACAAACGTATCTATTAAACAACATTTACCGGCCTGAATGTCCGAGAAATTTTCACAGAGGACAAATATTTTCTGTGAAAATTTCTCGGACATTCAGGCCGGTGAATGTTGTTTAATACCGTTTATTATAAACAGAGCATTTACCTAAATACTTGTATCTATAAAAAGAATGTAGAAACATAAAAATGTCTTCATGCATATATATATATATATATATATATATATATATATATATATATATTTATATATATATATATATATATATATATATTCGTATGTGGGTGTATGCATGTATGAGGTCCATGGGCACGGGGCCGAGTCGTAGGAAAGTTCGCATTCTGACCATGAGACCCTAGTTCGAATCTAACCATGTTCGATTTGTCAGGAAGGAGACTTCCTCTTGATATCGGAATGAAGGGGTGGATAGGCACATTTAGAAAGTACATGAAAACCATACCACGGGTTAACGCAAACCTTGTGAGTGGAACTGGGTAGACGGAGCCCTTGGGAGCCGTTGATAGCTGTGCTAGCGTGAAGTCACAAGTCATTGTGACCGAAGGCTTGAGCGTGTTGGCCTTGTTCACATTGTTGATCACGCTAGATAACACGCACATTTTCAGAAAATGTGACTATGGTCTGCTCACCATAGTTACAGTATAAAAAATAAAGCAGGCGTCTGCAATAGGGATTAGCTAGCCGCCCTATTAGATGGGTGTGCACGAATACACACACACACACACCCGCACACACACACATATACATACATACATACATACATACATACATACATACATATATATATATATATATATATATATATATATATATATATTAATTTAAAGAAAAACAGACCACTTTAAGGCTCCATGAGTTATAATTTATTTCACCAGGGAATTTTATTTTTCTCTAGATCTTCAGACTTCACTTTCCAACGTGAAGCGAAAAATGAATTTTAGAATTTTAAATACATTTTTCGTTTCACCATTGAAATTCTGAAGACCAAGAGAAAAATAAAATTCCCTGGTGAAATAAATTATAACTCATGAAGCATTAAAGTGGCCTATTTTTCTTTAAATTAAATTATTCGCTCTGGCATAATATTGACCTCTGATGATTTCATTCTCCTCGGGATTATCCATACGGATTACCATGATTTTCGTTACTTAAATATATATATATATATATATATATATATATATATATATGAGATATTGTCGAAAATTTTTCCCTCTCTGCAAGAAAGGGTTCTCATGGATGTTTGATCTGTTGGTCAGATTCTGCGTACTGTTTCAGGCGAAATATTTGATCTAAATTTGTGTCCTCTTTTGAAAATGGAAAGGAAAAGGACACATATTTGGAATCAGAAAAAAAAAGTCGAAGCTTCTCCGACACACACACACACACACACACACACGCAAGTATATATATATATATATATGTATATATATATATATATACATATATATATATATATATATATATATATATATATATAGATTATTTAAAAAAAAATTATATAAATTATATATTAGTTAGTTTATGGGCTGCATTCTTCTGTCCATCTTGCCTTCATTGTGGGTGTCAAATTTTCTAAGCCCTCTTCCCTCGTTATCTGTAGCAGATCCTTCAACTGTCGGATTCTAAATATGTTTCCTTTTCCCATTTTCACATAACCTCGTTGTTGCTAACATATACATCATATTCTCAGTATCCTTCTGTAGAACCACATATCTGTTGAATCCTTACGTCTCTTTTCCATCTGTGATCTCCATCATTCATTGCCATATAGGAGCACGGATATTACATAAGAGTTCAGTATTCTATTCTTTATTTCTAAGAACATTTTCTGGATTCTTAATATGTTGCTTAGCTTTTGGAAGGCATCTTTCCCTGTTATAATGCGCATTCGGATTTCAGTCTTTCATTTTCCTTCCACTTTTAAAACGCATTTTAGATATATAAAGTTTGTACTTGCTCGATTTTGGTGCTTCCAATTCTTACTCGTCATTAGGTGTCGCTCTTTGTGCTATCAGCTATACATTCTGTCTTCTTACAATTTGTGGTTAGTCCTCCCTTCTCGCCTTTCTTTACTCACTTCTGTAGGAGTTCCTGCAGTTTCCTTTCAGTTCCTGATATCTACACTGTCTCATTTGTATATCTTATTTTGTTAAGATTGTTCCGCCAATAATGAATCTTGGTAGGAATTCTAATTCTCATAGGATCGTATCAATGTAAAGTCCGGTGAGAAGACAAATTCTTGTCTTGCGCCCCTTTCTGTTTTTGTGTATTTACTGAATTCATTTTCTATCCTCATGGAGACGGTTTGCTCAAAGGATAAGGTCCCTATTCTAATATTTTTTTCCGAAATTAACGGATTCTCCTCCAGCTCCTATCCCACGAACGCTCTATCCTTGGCCCTACTCTGTTCCTTATCTTACTTAAAGATCTTCCTGATGTCATAGGTTCCCAAGTAGGCATCTATCCAGGACGACATTACTATTTACTCCTGCCTGGAAAACAAATCTAGTGTCGCCGACAAAACAAACCTGGCCGTTTGTCTCGAAAAGGACCTCCAATGTTAAATGTAGCCGTCCCTTCTACTCCAATAGCTTCATGTCTCGTACCTCTCGGTTGTGGAACTCCCTCCTCCATTTCTTGTTTTCCTGATAGCTATAATCTCAAACTATTCAAATGTAATGTCAATCGACGTCTCTCGATGCCCTGATCTATCCACTAACCTTCTCTTCATCCTTTTCCTCTATCATTCCTCTTTGCTCTCGCTCCAACTCTCTCTAACCCTTTGCGTGCTAGTGGCTTCCAGCCTTGCTTGTGTTGGAATTGCTTAAAAAATAAAAAATAAATCAAGCTTCCCTAATAGTTCAAGTTGTTCTTTGCGGCATACTTGCTTTCAGATATCATTCTGAGCGTAATGTCCTATTCCTTGTCCCAGTGTCTATAACAATGTCCATGTCTTATTTCCAATCTAATTCTACTACTACACAATACTTGTCCTAGATTTTTCTTTTCTTTGTTAGGTCTTTTGATAAGTTAGTAAGAGGAAATATTTTTTTCCTTCGGCGGAGGATTAACATGAATGAAAACGGGGATAAGTGTAAGCAGAATGTGTTGTTTTAGTGCATTTCCCTTTGTGGGCGTGTGTGTATGTCTCGGGGCGGAGGAATCAAATCTGTACATACCACTTCAAGCCAAGCACGCCACCATCTTCCTGATTAAATAGAAACTGTGGCTGTGTTTTTTTTCTTTTTTATGTAAGAGCGTACACTGCAGGTGAAGCGGAAGTTATCCGGGATTGGACAATAAATTGTTAAGAAGATTCGTATGGTGTGTAGTTTGGAAGATGGAAAAAAATTGTAGCTAACGGAAGGTACACAACTTGATACCCGATCAGTATCGGTTGGGTCAACAAAGAGAACGAGTATGATGTTGATAGACGCGAAACCCTTAATGAACCTCGGCTAGAAACATCTCTGTTGATGTGTACTAAAGTATTCAATAGATGTATTTTACGAAATCTGTTGTCAAAGTAAGCGTTTTTTTAATAATAATAAGAATAATAACAATAATATATATATATATATATATATATATATATATATATATATATATATGTATACATTGCGTGCCAAATTATTATCAAGATAATTTTTTTTCTAATATTTCAAAAACCGTCCAATCAATTCACACAATGTTGGCAACACTGACCTGCGCAATCACTGAAATTTTCGTACTGATCTGCGTAATGTAAACAAACTGGCGCCAGTATTTGTTATCAGCACGGTGATTTGAGCGTGCCAAACTATTACAAAAGTGTAAGAATTTAGTGAAAAGATGGGCCGTAAAAGCAGTTTAAGTGATTCTGAAAAGAAAAATATCACCTCAGAACATTCAAAAGGTAAATCTTCCCTATAAATTTCTAAAATGATAGGGAGGTGACATCAAAAAGTGAAAAAGGTTCACTGCCGACCCTACACAAGTACGCAATAGGGCTGATACAGGCAAGCAGAAGGTTATTTCACGTCGTCTCATGGCACGACTTAAACGAGAGGCCACAAAGAACCCTGGACTTACCAATCAAGAGCTTTTCAGCCGCATTGGGGATCCCACTGTGTCTAAAAGTAATCGGTGTCGGTCTGAGGGAAATAGCAACAACAGTCAAACCTGTAGTGAAGCCTCCGTTGACGAGAAATCACATTCAAAATTGATTGAAATGGGCCGAGGACAATATGAAGATTGACTTCTCTAAAGTTTTGTTCACAGACGAAACTCGAGCAACACTTGATGGGCCAGATCGTGCAAAGACTTGGTAATGAGCGGACAGAATCGCCATCAGGGTTTCAGACGCCAACAAGGCGGTGGAGGCATAATGATCTGGGGTGGTATCATTGGAAAAACATTAGTGGGCCCATGGAGAGTACCAGATTGCGTCAAAATGAATGCTGATGCATACATATCGTTTATGAAGGAGCATCTTGAACCGTGGATGAAAAGGCAAAGAGTTGCCTTCAGAAGGGCCATTGTTTATATGCAAGATAATGCTCCCTCACATGCTTCTCACAAGGCTACTGAATATTTGAAACAGTTAGGCTTTGATGGACGTCGAAAAATGAAGTGGCCAGCAAATTGTTCGGATTTGAACCCAATCTAAAACCTTTGGAGCATCATGAAGCGAAGACTGTACGCCAACGGACGACAATTCAGGAGCGACGCTGAGTTGTGAGAAGCAATTTTTGTCATATCTCGCGGCATTACAGCAGATGACATCCTACAATTAACAAATTCTATGGATCGTCGACTTCTTCAAGTAATTTTAAAACAGGGAAACACCTTCCATATTAATTTGTTTAAAACTGTGCCTTTGTTTGTATCTGTTATTATTTGTTTGATTATCTTATTTATTAGCTTCTTTTGATCATAAACCTTCACGTGCAACATTAATAAACGTTTTGCTTGCTCAATTCTGGGAATCTTACTAAACCTTTCTAATAATTTGGCACGCTCAAATCACCGTGTTGATAACAAATATGGCGCCAGTTTGTTTAGATTGCGCAGATCAGTACAAAAATTTCAATGATTGCGCAGGACATTGGTGCCAACATTGTATGAAAAGTTTGTGTGAATTGATTGGACGGTTTTTGAAATATTAGAAAAAAATTATCTCGTTAAAAATTTGGCACGCAGTGTATATATATTGTCATCCACAGACCAACTGTTTCGTTCGCTGTATCAATCATCATTGTGGCTAGACGTCCGTTTGACTCTAGCTAGGATCGAAATATATATATATATATATATATATATATATATATATATATATATATATTGTATTTGCGCAGTAATCTTAATTTATACAAGTTTCATTAAAGACGACTGTACTAACTGCTGTGCAGCTTTTTATTCAAGTTTTTTTTCATTCCTAAACATAACGTATGTAAAATATTATAATATTAAAATAATATATATATATATATATATATATATCCAAGCAATTTCGGCTATTCTCTTATTAGCAAAGATATTTGCTGTATATTTCACTTGAATATGTATATTTTATACACACACACACACACACACATATATATATATATTTATATATATATATATATATATATATATATATATATATTTGAATCTATAGTGATGGAGATGTTTTTATTTATTTTCCAAACACATGTTGTGGCCGTGTTCATTGTTGAAATTATTGACTATTTGCATTTTCTTTTTTATTAGTAAAGCTTGTATTATTTTCTATACATTTTTTTTTACATGTCGATGAGGCTATATGTGTTTTCTTGGTTAGCATGTTCGAAGTGGTCAATATTTTCATGAAATACATTTGTACATTCAGAAAAATGCACTGAGAGATATACATACGCGGCTTATTTCGAATTAGCAGGAACAAATAAGATGCCTGCTCATGCTTAGGTCCATGTTTCTGTTAACAGCGTTTCTGATAAATGGTAATTCATCCTTTCATATGAATTACAAGAAACTTGTTAGATACACAGAATTTCGCATATATTTGCAGAGAAGATACAAAAGAACTGAGAGCGATAAAAACAAAAAGAACACAAAAGAAGCAGCAAGAATCCTTCGAATGGACTGGCGTCGAGATTAAATTATTAGCGACTTCGTTTTCAGCTGAGATAAGTCAACACGATTACGTCACGCTATCTTGCATGACATCAAGACCGCTTCTTTCTTACTGCCATGACACTGCCGGTATGCCTGTGACTTGCTTCCGTTGCGAAGTTTAAGTCTAGCAAATGTACTGTTGTAAAGAGACGCTACAGGAGTAAACGGGAAGGCATAAGTTCTGTATACGGATAAGCTAATTTACAGATCAGTCGTACTGGTCGGCCATTTTGGAAAATGGTAGCGAAACGAGAAGAACGCAAGAAAAAACAGTTGTTGGGTTCAGGAGTTGGGAAATAAAGAAAGAAAGGAATCAAGAAAGAAAAGCAAGAAGAAGAAAAAAGAAAAGCAAGAAGGAAAAGAAAGAAAAGAAAAAAGGAAGAAAAATGTAAAGCAAGCAAGAAATAAGAATGAATAAAAGAACGGAGTGAGAGAAAGAACTGAAAAAAGAGCAAAGAAAAAGCGAGAAAAAAAAAAGAAAGAAAGAAAGAAGGAAGGAATGGAGGGGGAACTGAATGAAAGATAAAATGGAAGAAAGGAAATTAAGAAAAAGAAAGTATAAAAAAAAAGAAGGAAAGAAAGTATAAAAGAAAAAGAAAAATATAAAGAATGAATGGAAAACAAGAAATTAATTAAGAAAGAAATTCTGTAAAGCCCCCACGAAGAAAAGAAAGCGAAAATATACAAAAGTTTGGGGAAAAATGAGGATGAAAGAAACAAAAGGTAGAAAAGAAGAAGTGCTTGTTTGTGTGTGTGTGTCGGGAGGCGCAAACGCGTAAGAAACGAATACAAATGAAAAAAAAAAGAAATAAAATGTAACAAAGAAAGAAAAAAACAACGAAAAGAAAGCAAGTGAAGCAGAATTAGTGAAATATCGATAGTATATAGCAATTTCAATTTAAAAAATTTTTGACTTAGAGAATACATCGAGGAGACAACTTCTCAAAAAAAAATGTTCATACATCGTATTCAGAAACTTAGCAACGTTTTATACTGAATAAATTATTCGTTGCAAAACATGAAATTAGTACTGAAATGCTTGATAATCTCTCCACAGATGAAGAGGAGTCTTGAGGTAGCAGAAAAGTGGTTCTACAGAAGGATGCTGAGAATACCAACGTGTAAGCAATGAAAAAGTCGCAAGAAAAACGAAAACCAAAAGAACACTGGTACACAGAATCAAACTGAATTTTTTTGGACACATAATGAGGAAGGAGGTTTGGATGAATTTGACACTCAGAGAACAGAGGCCCACCTACATGATGAGGTTGTGTAAATAGATGGCATGACGAGGGTGGGATGATATAAAAAGATAAATGTTACTAAGCGCTACATAGCATAAAAAGTTGTGGAGTGCCATAATTTTCCACGACCTGATAGTGCACACTATACAGAGAAGTGAAGAAAGTTTCAAGTACGCAATTTGTTTCATTATATCTATCAATATAATACTAAAAGTCTGTGGTTGCGTGTGTGCTTGCGTGGTGCGTCCGTCCGGCGCATAACAATTTCAGTTAATCTGATTTAAATAAATAAGATTTTAAAAATACGAGTTGTTTAAGTTAAAGACATGCAAAAAGAGATCCCGATTTGCTGTTTTGTCCAGTTGTTTGTAGAGCAATTATTTATATTTTAGCTTTCTTTAAGCAAACACTATTTTAAACATTTTAAAGATAATCTGATATAAAAATATTTTAAGCGAATAAGATTTAAAAATATAAGTTGTTTATACTCTATTTTTATTTTAACTTTCTTCAGACAATTCTTTTTAATTCAAATATCTTTTTTTTAAGTTAAAGACAGACTTAAAGTGATCCCGCTTTGCCGTTTCGTCCAGTTGATTGTAGAGTAATTATATATATTTCAGCTTTTTTTTAAAAAAACAATATTTTAGATATTTAAAAAAAAATATTATTTGGCATATTTTAAAAATATTTTCAAGTGAAAAGGATTTGAAAATATTTTTCTGGCCTATTAAAGAAAAATATTTTAAAGTTAATCTGATTTAACGTTCAAATTTATCCCGGAAGTTCTATGCCTATATAAATAGTGTAAACATTAAGTAAAACGTTAAACATGAACTTGTAAACCAAACCAATAATGACACGAACGAATTGAAATATTTAACTGAATCATAATAAAATTAAACGGCATTTCAATAGAATGTTGAAATCAACTTCAATGTTTTTTTGTTTTTTAACTTGAGCCGTCAGTAACGGGTTACGAGTAGTCTAGTAAGAAATAAAGTTTACTATCAAACCTAACATGCATGAAGGTATTAGCTATAGATGATTAAGTCAAATTCTCTTTCACCACATCTTTCAATGAATGTGTTCCGTGAATGAGAGCATGGATCCCAACTTCGGAAAACGCTGCTGGCTGCCGATACCTTCCAGCAGTTTTCCCTTCTTCATCACCACCTAATTTATCAACTTACATACGGTTTGTTTCAACGAAGAATTTACGAAGGGGCACACGGACAATGACATTCAGAAGATGTCGTTGTCATATTGAAAAGTATGGAAGTGAAACTGTGATGTATAGCTATAAGTAAGATATGTTTGATTGTGTTTCTTATTTCTTAGATGATAAAAGAAATTGCATTACTTTTTGACTCTCCCCGTATTACTTACGTTGGGCAAGAGTTTTGTATGTATGTATGTATGTATGTATGTATGTATGTATGTACGTTAACCCTATAGACTCAATTTTCTTATGTACTGCTACCTTGCTAAATGCTGCCGTTGTAATTTTCCGTCACAGGTAGTATTTTTTTTTTTTTACGGGATGGTGTTCTAGTCTCGCACCCAATTGGTTTTGAATTCAGACTTGTCCTTCTCCTAGTCTGGTTGGTAACCAGTTAGAGAGCCCTATCTACTCTGCTTTTAACCCAGTGTTTCTCAACCTTTTTAAGCAACGGCACACCTAGGAGCAAGTGGAAATATCACGGAAAACTGAACAAAATTTTTAAAGGGTATGAATTTCAATATTATGAAATAAAACCATGTATTATTTTAAAAATACGCACACAAATATGTTTCTATTCAACTATTTGTGGAGCTTATTTAGTATGAAACTTGTGCCTGGTGTTTTTTTCGCGATTTCTTCAATGTTTGGTCGAATGTGCGATAAGCAGACCCCCATTTCTTCTTCAGTTGAGCGTAGCCTTTCTCGCTTCTTATTTTTAATGTTATTTAGGGTCGAGAAGCCTAATTCACATAAATAAGAATTAGAAAATTAATGTGTGATTTTCCTTTTGTATTGAAATCAGAAACGAATCAATGGGTACCGTCGAATGTTTTGAGCATTCGATCACTAAAAATTATTAAATGGTTTTTAAAAATCTAAATTAAAAAATAAAAATAGTTTTTTTAATAATGAATATTAAAACAACGTATTTAAAATAACGTAATAAAAAATAAAGAAAAAAATCATTTGAAAAAAGTTTAATACTTATTTGTTATTTCAAATAGTAACGCTGTACCATTACTAAATCCACACACGCACGCACAAATAGAAACACACACACACACACACACACACACACACACACACACACACATATATATATATATATATATATATATATATATATATATATATATATATATATATACAGGGATCGATGGATTAATTTTCGTCTAAACTAAGCAAAAATGAAAATAACACTGACATCTAATTTTAACAGATATATTTAACAAAATTACACAACAATATCTTGAAATACTAAAGAGGCAATTTATTCAATAGAATCACCATTGGCTTCAATCACAGAATCTCTTGCAACTCTTCTGAACAGTCTTCTTGTTTAAGTTAGTGAATCCTGCTATGATCCTTGTTTTTCGTTCGTCTTTGGTGTTACAAGCTGATTTGTTGGTCTCTTGCTCATCTGCTCCCCACACATAAAAACCAAGTGTGCTGTAGTCTGAGGAGTGAGGTGGCCAGGTGTAAGGTGTGATGTAGTCGAAAAAAATTGTTTGACAGTCATGATCGGTTTCTCCTTCTTGTGTGGCATGGTGACAGACATAGGGTCTTCTAGCAAATATACTCTTGACCCAGGCTAATACTACCTCATCAAGGCACTTGATTTAAACCTCCAGGTAATGGCATAACATCGCTATCACTAGTGGTCACTCCAAATACCTTCGTAATCACCATTAAACTCAACGAACTCTTTTTGAATCCTTTGCACTGTCCTCCGATTGACACCTAAGCAGTCTGAAATGTTCGTGTTGGAGTTTCTGTCACGAATGCCAAACAGTACAACATGAATTGTTACAGTATAGTTTGCTCTTTGTGTCATAGTGCTCTTTTTTTCACAGATGGTGTCTAACTGACTCTAATATATGTTGCAGTCGATGAAATAAAAACAAACAAACAACGAAATTAAAAGTATAAAGTGGCGACAATTTTCCCAACGCACACTTTCGCGACGCACTTAGGATCGCACTGCACCAGGTTTGAGAATCACTGACTTATATCAACCAGAGATGAAGTTGTGAAAAGAAAGAACTTGGAACATGAAAAACGATGAGGTATACAAGCGAGGGTGTTCAAGAGAGAGCAAGAGAGTGGGAGAGAGAGCGAGAGAGTAGAGCGGCTCACATTGGATGCAACTTGGAAAAGCAGCTCACAGGGAAAGAAGATAAACATTGTGTTATGCATAAGATTTGTGCAAGATGTCATCGTAGTAGACAAGTAAAAAGAACAAATCCCGCGTAATTTTTAAAATGGAATTTTGGGTGCTCTTGAAAAGAGAAAAAGATCAATTCCACATTATAGAAGACCTTATCACAGCCGGCTGGAAACAAGGTTCTAAAGTGCAAAGCAAAAGAAAAAAAGAAAAAAAAGAATTGATGTATCACATCATCCCATAAGTTCTGTCCGAATTTTAACTTTTTGTTAAAATGAATGAAATTTAAAGAGTATTTTATAATGTCTAATGGATCTGAACATTATTTTTATGTTTAGATGCCTTTAAACTGATCAAATTTTATTTCAGTGAACAATAAAATTAAATTTTGTTTGATTAAAACCCTGCTCACATGGAAGTACCCAAGAATCATTTGAGGCACATAATGCTTTATGAGTTCAAGAAAGGAAACCCAGCAGTCGAAGCGGCTAGAAACATTCACTCAGTTTATGGAGAAGAATGTGTGAATGAAAGAACTTGCAGAAGATTGTTTTCAAAATTCAAAGCTGGAGATTTCACCCTTGAAGATGAAGATCGAACCGGACGTCCAGTTGAGTTTGATGAAACGCTTCTTGAAGCAGCCATTGGAGAAAATCCTGCTTTATGAGTTGAGGAATTGGCAGTGGTTTTCAGTTCAAACCATACAACTGTTCATCGTCATCTTCAACAACATGGAAAAGTTCTTAAACTTGGAAAATGGCTGTCTCATGAATTGTCTGAAAACAACCACAAATCCCGTGTTGACATCTGCTCTTCTCTCCATTCTCGCCAATTTGTTTCACCTTTTTTGGATAGACTTTTGACTGGCGACGGAAAGTGGATCTTTTATCGAAATGTTAAGCGTCATAGACAATGGCTTGGTAAAGGGGAAGGACCCCAGCCACCGCCGCGAAGGGAACTTCATGGAAAAAAGTTTCTTCTTTCAATCTGGTGGTATCGCCAAGGAATAATCCACTTTGAATTCTTACCACCTAATGCAACTATTAGTGCTCAAATATACTGTCAGCAATTAGGGCGTTTGAAAAAACTTTGAGGGAAAAAAGACCTGCTCTAGTGAATCGAAGTGATGTTTCATCAGGACAATGCGGGACCCCACACAGCAAGAATCACGTCATAAAAGATCGAAGAACTTGGTTGGGAGAAAATTCCTCATCCACCTTATTCTCCCGATCTTGCTCCTTCAGACTATCATTTGTTTCGTAGCTGACAGAATCATTTGGAAGAAACAGCTTTTGTAACACAGGAAGAGGTTAACACTAACATTTGTGAGTTCTTCGAATCAAAGCCAAAAGAATTTTACAGTAATGAAATTAGTAAGCTTGTTAATAGATGGAAGGAAGTCATAGATAATCAGGGAAAATACATTGTTGAATGAATCTGTAATTAAATGTTAAATTTGGTCACTTGTTTTCTTTATTCAAAATTCGGACAGAACTTATGGGATGACCTGATACTTTCTTTTGTTCGTCATAAATTACCGATTGATTCGATTATATCTCTCCGCAACTTCCTATCGTTTGCATCTCTCAGCAATGGTTTTCCTCTTATTGTCTCCCATCCTTTTCTGCCATCCATTTACACTTTCAAAGTAGGTTACTTTCTGTCTCCTCCTACCCTCTTTCTTGCCTTCAAAATGTGTCAATTTCTCAAATACTTCTTTCCACATTATTTCAACTGATTCCTGATTCTAAATAAATGTGTTCATTTTCCCATTCCCTTTAAAAATTCTTCGTTGCTCACATGTTACAGTCATTGCATTCTCAGCATTCTTCTGTAGAACTTTATCTCAGTTACGTCAAATTTCTTGCTGTTATTGAAAAGGGATATCGTTAGAGTAATAGCTACGCAATCGTCACTTTCCAGGCTTGGTAGAATTCAGAAGCATTTACGGAAACTTGTCAATGATGACTTCCAGCCTACAACCATTTTTTTCCACGTGAAATGTTGCAATCCTCACGTTACTCTATCGTTTTTTTTTATGATGGGCAAATACTTAGACGAGCTACGTTCCTTAATTCAACCAGTTCAGACCTTCACAACTTAATCCCGCCGCACAAACATACACACACATATTTACTTCCTATTTAAATGGTAAGGAAGAAACTAGAGCCAGAGAGATACTCCCCCGCCACAAAAAAAATTTGCAACAAACTAATGGGAGGATGTTAACTTCTTCAAGTCAACTGCGATCCATCTTATATATTCTCATAATAGCAAACACGTAAAGGAAATTACAAAATCTCCTACAGAAGGTGGCGATGGAGAGTGTGAAGAAAGGACTAACTATAAACTAGAAGAAGACAGAATGCATGGTCATCAGTAAGAAGAAGAGTCCGAAATGCAATTAGCCGGTTGGGAACACTAGGGTCAAACAGATGTAGAAGTTTAACTATCTGGGAAACGATTTGACAGAGAAAGGTAATTGCGACACTGAGATTTGCAGTCGTATTGAGATGGCCAAGGACGCATTCCAAAAGCTGGGCAGAGGATTGCGAAACAGGAAAATTTTTTTGGTAACACAGAAAAGAATAATGTGCTGTTACGTGACATCTGTCCTCTCCTTTACGGTCGCGAACGTTGAACGATTTCCTCAAAAATGAAGAAGAGACTCAAGGCGACGGAGATTTAGTTTTACAGAAGGATGCTAAGAATATCATGAACCAAGCGTGTGCGCAACGATGAGGTCTTGGAGAGGATGCAAACAAGGAGTAGTCTGATACTTAATATCGGGAAGAGGCAGCTGAAGTTTTTATGATACTTAATGAGGAAGGAGGGCCTGGAGAATCTGATACTCACCGGTCGAATAGAAGGAAAGAAAGACAAAGGAAAACAACGCGTGGCATACCTGGCGGGCTTAAGTAAGTGGATGACAGAACGTGGTCTGGGGGAGAAAACAGAGGGAAGGGACTTGTTAAGAGCTGCAAGGGACAGAGGGAGATTGCGTGTGTTAAAATCTTTGCGTTAAGGAAATGAATTTCTTGGAAAAAAAAAGCTTTTGGTCATACATAGAATGACTGATGTAACCACTTATACTTGACAGAAAAGCGTCATTTTCCGTTGTATCTATTATCCTGTACGATCACCGAAGTTAAGCACCGTCGACCTCAGTCACTACCAAGATGGGTGATCGCCTGGGAATACCAGGTTCCGTAAGTTGGATGTGCGGCTGGTGTAACGGATAATGGTTCGAAATTGTTAATCGGTGAGCCGGGTTCCAATATACTCGTTATATTCACTTACGCACAAACACCCCTGGGAAAGGTATGAATCCATTCCTTTTCCAAAAAGCTATGGGTTAATTAGTAAGACTTGAATCACTAAAGCAATATTATTTCCAAAAAATATTACAATCTAAAAATATCTCCTGTTTTAAATAACCTGGAAAGGGTTGCCAAGGCGTAGAAAACGATTCACTCAGTCTATTTGTTATTGAAGACACAATTTTTAACAAGATGACACTGAGTACTCATTGTTGTCCCCTGTCGCTCTCAGCACCTTATAAGTTTTATACATTATTCACTGTCATAGAAAGGATGTTTGGGAAATTTAGAGAAAATAAAACTTCAAAAGAGAAGAAGAAAAAGGAACATATATATAAATATCATTACTGAAAACAGTATGTGTTTTGCGCCACGATATTCTGTATCGCGTTTATGATCAATGGATATCAATTGTTCTGGGAAAGGTTGATCTGCAATTACCTCACTATGTAATAGGCTCAATTACAATAATGCGAGAATTGACTTCACTGTTGTATCAAACGATAAAAAGCAAGGTGTATTTGCAGGTTGAAATGAAAGGTAATCTCCTAGCCACACAATGCCGATCCCCGCCTTCCAGAATGTAAGTGTATGTCCCCGATATGTAAACAAGAGGTCGAACTATCTGCGCCTACGTGGGGACAAACCAAATGACAGTTCGACATGGAATCACACATCCGAGAGAGATGAATAAGACAGTTTCGTGCTTCCTCGCGATAAGAAGAATTAATGTCCGAAGTAAACTCTAAAGCCACATAATCACCCGCCGATATTATTACACGAAATACGGCAATATTGCACAGATTCGCATTTTGAAGTCGAGCGAGAGTCGATTCAAGATAACGTGTGTTCAGAAGACGTCCGCCATTAGTTGAAGATTCTGAAGTGACTAATTTGATTGTTATGGAGTAAAAAATCTAAATAATACATATTATTTACTAACAGTAGAGTCCGGCATTGCCCGGGGATGTAACAGTAAGAGATAGATCAAGTATCGACCATCATAAAGACTGAAAAATAAAATTGACAAAGATTATTGTTTAAGGTTGACGGACACGCATGTCTTAATTAGTTTTTTTGTTTGTTTTTTTTTTTTTACGTATTGGTCAAACCCAAACTCAAACAAAAAACATTGTTTTGGATCGTTATGAGTCTATCGATTGAAAAGAATTTTATTATAAACAATTGTCTTGTAAATGGAATTTTTAAAGCATTCTGAATGTAAAAATAAAGAAAAAAGTGTGCAAGACAATAAGAAACACTGCCTGCCAAAAAAAAAAGTGAAGTTTTGTTGAAATCGGTTGAAAAATGTAGAAAAATCCGATCCCATATATAAACGAACGAACACACACTCACACACACACACACACACACAGACAAACAACCTGGGTTTTATAAGTATAACTCGATATGAATTGCCCCCCTTTCATTCTAGCGACAGCATCGTGTTTTATCTTGTTTTTAAATTGATTTCGTGCAAAAAAAATTGTGTTTTTACAATTTTGGGCCCTGTCAGAACCACCGCAAGATAATTTTCCGCAGTCCTACGAAGTTTTGTTGAAATCGGTTGAAAAATGTAGGGAATCCAATCCAATATATAAACGTACACACACACACACACACAAAATCTGCGTTTTATAATAAGTAAGATTTGTAATGTACTTTTTTCAGCATAGGCCATGAATCTTCTGATGTCAACTCGTATCGTTCTACACTGAAATTAATGTTTTTTCCAATTCTGTCACTTCAGGCGTCGACGATCATGACACTCCAGTCTTTTATTAATAATATGTGAAATGCCATGAATTTTTGGAATAAGAAATTGGAGTGGTATTCTCCACAGTTTCGAATTTATGTTAACTATTCTTTTAGAACTTAGACAACAATGGTTTTACTCAGATTCTAATTTCTATATTTTCCTAATTTTACGTGGATTGCCATTGATTCTTGGCAAAGATAGTGGAGTGGGTTCGCGTTGTCTTCTCTACACTTTTGACTTTGGAATTTCCTTCTTTTAGATTGGTTTCCACACAAGGCTAGGATGCCTAGTCTTCCCGACTGTTTAGCCCAATAACTGGAGGCAGAACAGATAATTTCTTATATTTACCAAGAACATGATTGGGAAAGTGAAAGCAACAAACTAGGCCGCTGTACCGAACGCATATCTAATATATATATATATATATATATATCTAATATATATATATATATATATATATATATATATATATATATATATATATATATATATATATATATATAACACAATTACGAATGAGTAGTGAATCTGAGGCAAAGGAAGAGCATATTTGTGGAAGAGCATATGACTTCGGGGTCATTTATAATAGTGGGCATAGCCGCTTTGCCTCTGTCCATAATTTGGTTCGTAATCTTCCAGGATTCGCGAGATCCAATGTGTTTCTTTCTGATATAATGGAATATCTAATACACCTGAGTTCCCACTCACTAGAATATGATTGGCTGGTGTCCGTCATAAATACAGACGGACGTGTAGGTACGACAGAGTTTAATTCTATGACGACACCCATTGGACTACGCCATTGGTTATCCTATTATTCTACACTTATTACCTGCGACTACGACGAGTACCAGTCGATTACTGCTACCCTGTACTACTTGATTACCAAACCCAATTAGCTACTTCGATCAAATATATTCCTTTCTGGGACATATCACTTTCCAACCCTGGCCTCGAGAGATCACTTACAGCGATTGCCGGCTGTTTTAAAAGAAGTAAAGGCCAGACTACATCGCTCTTTGTGATAGATTTGGAAGTCGAGGTTCTGGTGACCAATGGCTGCATCGCATTCAGGTTTGAACCAGGGTTGACTCCCTGGTTTTTGCTGGAATTTTTTGGGGTTATAAAACACTCCATTACAGAAAGGATACATCCGGAGATTAGGACAGCAATTTTTGGAGCAGCATATTTGAAGAAGGTCGGGAGAGTAACCTCTGCCATAAATGACCAAAAGCTGTCCCACTCTGCCTGCACATAGCAAAGGACCACCCTTTGAAACGGTAAAGCAGGGGATGTCATTGGCTTGGAGTCAATCTGACGCGCCAGTGGGGTGGGGGTAGGTAAAACTTTTGCTGAACATTTGTCATCGCAGGCTGTTAGAAAATGATTGAGGTGGTTCAAATGCTGTCTTGGGACTCGGGTGGGTTCTTCAATGATCTGTGTTCATATGCCATAGAGACGTCTCTGCAATGTGTATCTTCCTCATCGACTTTCCACTTTGTGTTGAAAACTGACGTCATCGCATATGCAATGTTCACCTTGATATTTACTTTTTATTTATTTTCATACATATATATCCTAAATTATAGTTTAGCGTGTAACCATCCGCATCCAAATAAATTCCATATAAAAATGTTTGAGAATTCGACCAATTACTTTGACGGGAACAATATGGCGCTATTCTAGAAACGAACCTATTTCAATTGAATTGAATACGAATGTGTTATTTAAACTATGAAAGCAAACTTTAAAGTGTATGTATTTGTATGGTTTATACGATTAGGTGCAGAGTTTGGAAATGGGATCTAATTTCAAAGGTTTCAATTGATAGGGTTCTCTTGTCGTGACGTCAGCTGGGGCAGTCTATAGAAATAATAACGATGTATCAACCACTGAAGGCTAAAGATCCGTTCAACTCGCATTGAAAACATCGGATTTAATCAGATCAGTAATGGCAGGAAGCGCTAAATATGATCACAATTCTTTAATAGATAATCTTCTGCTTAGAAATATAAAGAAGCGTAAATATATTGAATTGTGTAAAATCAAAAAGAGAAAGATTGCTTACGGTCCTACCACCTGCTCTCGTCCGATTTTTATATGTCATTTATTTGGATGGTTGCACGCTAAACTATAATTTAGGATATATGAATCCAAATAACTTAAAAAAAAGGCTGAAACATTAGATATTTTCTGATCAAAAAGCGAAAAACGTGTGAAATAAAAAAAAATAACACATTGAATATACGTTTCAGTTTACTCAGAATTAAGCGTACAGATTAGACTTCGCATTCTCCCTCAGGACGTTAAAAATTTATATTATATTATACTAGCCATTATGGTTGCTTTCATGGTTCTAGAGGAGTAATCCTTATTTTCCTTTCTTGTCCAAAATTGCAGTGCACGTTTTTATTATAAACTATCTTAAAAGTCACCCTATCGGGTCGCATTTAATCTAGTTCCTGTGGAGGATTTGGTTTGGCCATAGCTAGGGAGGAATAGATGTGATAGGCGCCAATAAACTGTAAAAAACAGCTCTAAATTGATCGCTGCATTTAAGTATTGCATTAATGTTTAAGCTTACGTTTTAAAAGTTCAACAAAATATCTTCTGCTGCCACTTAATTTAAAGACGATTTGATGTAAGTAGATCCTTATCTTCCGTACAAACAATTATCTTTCATGAGTGACGGAACAGAAGAAAATTTATAAGATAAAACTAATATAGTTTAAAGATGGGAAAATAGAATTATTTATACATTCAACGTTTGAAGAGTTAGAGAAACATAATTGCTAATTAAGTAAAATTTATATTATACAATCTATATGAGTCAAGGCGAAATTGGAGCGCAATTATCCCACAAATAACCCTAAATCTATTTTATAGTAATTTATACGCGGTATTTACTCGTTCCTCCTACTGGAACAAGATGGGACACATAGTCATTTTTAAAGTGGGGAGCCCGAGCGCGTACACCCGGGCAAGGAACAAACATTGCCCCCAGCCCCCGCAACTGTCGATTGCGCTGGCTTCGGTGCGAGCACCGATCCCTCTCTCTGGAGCCATGAGAGGGCGCGGTCTCGAGTTGCTGTTCACCAGGGCTGGACACCTCTCAGTATAATTTTCCTCAGTTACCCCTCTGTCCTTTGACAGAGAAGCCCCTGAGCGCACTCTGCCCAATGACAGAGACGCAACTGAGAGATGATAAGCCATGAGATTCCTCCAGTTGTTTGGAAAGTATTTATACAATTTATATACGAACAATTGACAACATTTTCGTTGAGGTTACCAAAACGTATAGTGTAATTTAATGACTGGCCTCTCTTTTCCGACTGTTAAAAGATTTGATCACCTAACATATATACACTCAGTGATAGTTGAACAAATCCCAATAGCGAATTGATTTGCAGACCGGCATCTCAACATTTCAGTCAAGTTAGATTTTTATAAACTCGGCTTTGTCTCATATTGTTAGGATCGAACTCACTACTCAAACGTAATTGATCTAGCAAGACAAGCTTTCTAAGCATTACACCACGTCGAGGTGCCGCCGGCTTTTCCTCATATTTGACGATCTCCTCGCAGATGAAGAAGAGACTTGAAGCAAAAAAAATTGTGGTTTAAATAGAAGCATCCTGAGAATACCAAAGAGCAAACATATGAAGAACAATGAAACTGTAGAGAAAATGAAAACAAAAAGTACAATTATAGTTAACAACAGAAAGAGACAGTTGCGATTTCTAGGGCACATAATGAGGAAAGAGGGCTCGGAAAATGTGATATCCACAGGTCAGATTGAAGTCAAGTGGGCAATGAAAAAGGCCGACAAGACTTTTATTGCTGGTAATATTTATTTCTCAAAAATGTATTTCTGGTAATATTTTTTCCAGAATGCATTGCTGTTAATATTTTTTTCAAAAATATATTGCTGGTAATAATTTTTTCTTCAAAAATTAACCACTGGTAATTTTTTTTACAAAAAAACGTATTGCATGTATTAAACCTATTTTTACACTCTCATAGTGTTTTGACCCCAGTGAGGGGGTTAAATATTTACTCATACCTGGGACCCTAACAGGGGCTACCACCCCAGGTGAAGGTGGACCTAGGAACACCAGCAATTAAGAGGTGGTTCTATGCTCTTAAAAGCCTCATGATCAGAGGCCTTGCGGTTGGATGCAGTTTATTGTCTTACACTGGACACTCCATAACTTGAAAAATTACTACCCCCACCCCACCGGAGAAACTATCCCAAACGGCTGATGAATTTGATATAAAAGAAGAAAACACGAAATATAAGATCTGAACTTTGCATAATCAACACGGTGGGCAAACGTGATATTTAAAAAAGAGTATGGAACGTTACTTCATTTTTGTAGAACGAATGATACACGACCATCAATATTTTAAAAATCTAGAAAAAAGGATCATCTTGAATATTGTAACTTCTTGCTATAAGATAGTGCAAGAGCAATGCGGCTTTGACAGGGAAACTGGAACAAGGACTGCGATACTCATGATCCGAATCATAGCAGAGATTTCAAAGCAGACGGATTTGAAATTATGTTTTCTATCAGGTCATCCCATAAGTTCTGTCCGAATTTTGAATAAAGAAAACGAGTGAGCAAATGTTGACACCTAGTTGCCTGCGTATAAATTGTAAACACTTTCCTTATGGGCAGATACAAGTTGTTACATTATTTCGTAAGATGTATCGAAATCTGACGTTCAACTTTCCTAAGTATATATATATATATATATATATATATATATATATATATATCAGGTCATCCCATGAGTTCTGTCCGAATTTTGAATAAAGTGACCAAATGTTACATTTATTAGGTTGGTGCAAAAATAATGATGTAATAATATCGTTTTTGTCGTATTTTTTAACGTCAAAAAACGACATTGTTACCTCATTATTTTTGCACCAACCTAATAATTGCAATTTCAATCAACAATGTTTTTTTCCCTGATTATCTATGACTTCCTTCCATATATTAACAACCTTACTAATTCGATTACTGTAAAATTCTTTTGACTTAGGTTCGAAGAACTCACAAATGTCAGTTTTAACCTCTTCCTGTCTTACAAAAGCTGTTTCTTCCAAATGATTCTGTAAGCTACGAAACAAATGGTAGTCTGAAGGAGCAAGATCGGGAGAATAAGGTGGATGAGGAATTTTCTCCCAACCAAGTTCTTCGATCTTTTGTGACGTGATTCTTGCTGTGTGGGGTGGCGCATTGTCCTGATGAAACATCACCTCTTTTCGATTCACTAGAGCAGGTCTTTTTTCCTCAAAGCTTGGTTCAAATACTCTAATTGCTGACAGTATATTTGAGCATTAATTTTTGCATTAGGTAGTAAGAATTCAAAGTGGATTATTCCTTGGCGATACCACCAGATTGAAAGAAGAACCTTTTGCCTATGAAGTTCCCTTCTCAGCTGTGGCTGGGGCCCCTTTACCAATTTTGATAAAAGATCCATTTTTCGTCACCAGTCAGAAGTCTATCCAAAAAAGGTGAAACAAGTTGGCGAGAATAGAGAGAAGAGCAGATGTCAACTCGGAATTTAAGGTTGTTTTCATACAATTCATGAGGCAGCAATTTTCCACGTTTAGGAATTTTTCCATGTTGTTGAAGATGACGATGAACAGTTGTATGGTTTGAACTGAGAACCACTGCCAATTCCTCAACTGATAAAGCAGGATTTTTTGCAAGGGCTGCTTCAAGAAGCGTTTCATCAAACTCAACTGGACGTCCGGTTCGATCTTCATCTTCAAGGGTGAAATCTCCACCTCTGAATTTTGCAAACCATCTTCTGCAAGTTTTTTTATTCACACATTTTTCTCCATAAACTAAGTGAATGTTTCTAGCCGCTTCGGCTGCTGGGTTTCCTTTTTGAACTCATAAAGCATTATGTGCCTCAAATGATTCTTGGGTACTTCCATGTTAGCAGGGTACTAATCAAACAAAATTTAATTTAATTGTTCTCTGAAATAAAATTTGATCAGTTTAAATGCATCTAAACATAAAAATAATGTTCAGCTTCTTTAGACATTATAAAATACTCTTTAAATTTCGTTCATTTTAACAAAAAGTTAAAATTCGGACAGAACTTATGGGATGATCTGATAGATTACGCAAAAGAATTTGACAAATTTGGACACAAGGATCTATTTGAACTACTGGAAAATATGTTGAAATAAAACAGAAATCATACAGGGGAACAAACAAACCGTACCCATGCGGACAAGAAACGAATTCAGTTGTTACACTAAAATAGAAAAGGGCCTAAAATAATTTTATGTATTCTCCCACCATTTTTATTCAGCCTTTACAGTGACGGTACCCTAAAAGAACAGGAGACCGTACCAGGATTTATTAGGCAATATTATTATATAAGACGCTGTGTTGATGGCCGATACAATAAGAAAGCAACAGAACAGAAAATTCCACTTGAATCTCAGAAAAAGTGCTGGATTGTGAAGTAATATCTATTACTTTGCTTGATAGTGAATGATGGACATCCTAACCACGGAGGAGGAGAAAAATGGAGGCAGAAGAATTGTTGTTGGACAGAAGGATACTGAAAGTTCCTTGTGCGGAGAGTGTAAGCAACAAGGGTACCGTCAGTTATTATCGGTGGGGACAATCAAGTATATAAAATACGCAGATGACATTGTGATGATGGCCGAAAAGAACTGGACCTCCTAGACAGGGTAGTAGCAGAAAGCGAGAAAAAAGAACGAACTATCAACTGCAAGACGACAGTATGTATGGTCATCAGCAAAAGAGAAAACCCAAAATGCGAGTTAGAATTTGAAGACGACAACATCAAGCAGATGAAGAATTTTAAATATATGGGAAGGGTTTTAACAGAGGATAAAAATGTTTCACTGAGTTTCGAACACACATTGGGGTAGCAAAAGAAGCATTTCAAAGCCTAACCAAAGGGCTGAAAATCGAGAAAAGTCTATTAGAATGTCAGAGAAAGTGCTGGATTGCAATGTAATATCTATCATCTTGCGTGACAGTGAATGTTGGACAACCTCACTAGGGATGAGGAGAAAACTGGAAGCATCAGAAATGTCGTTGGACAAAAGAATACTGAAAGGTTCTTGTGCGGAGAGATTAAGCAAAAAGGAAGTCTTAAAGACAATGGTAACAAAAAAATACTTCAAATCAGAATCAGGAAAAGACAGCTGAAGTAGGTTTTGGAAAACCTAATATTCACGGAGCATATTTAGTGCGAGAAGGAAAGTGAAAGACAGACAGAATGTTGGGGAGGGCCATGCTCGCATATGTTCCGAAGTTGTACGGAAGATTTGGATATGGCGATAAACTACATACAGCAGCAAGGCGTTTGATCGGGAGATTGGACGTTTTGAGGAACCTGAAACCACCAATTCCTGTGTTTCCCAGATACACCTTGACCTGTGGTGGTAGCACCTGGAAGGACCCTAGCTATGGGCAAGTAATGGACCCCCAATCAAAAACACAGCACTATTAAAGTATAAAAATACATTTTTATATTAAAAATACCAGCAATACTTCTTTATATAAAATGCCAACAAAAGTTATTTAAAATAAAATTACCAACAATACTTATTTATACGAAAATGACCAACAGCAAAATGACCAACAATACATTTTATAGCAAAATAACCAATAATACATTTTATCTATAGTTGAAGGCATACAGTTACGTTCAGAATATATTTAGTTGAACCATAAAATTGTTTCAAAATATTTAGATTTCAGAGGTATTGATATGCAGTTAAAGAAAATTTACCAATACATGAACCGAGAACATGGAAAATAAATAAGCACCTCAGGAAAACAACAAACAAATCACTCGCATAAATCAAAACCACGTGTAACTGCAGAGCAAAGATCTAATGTCCATTAAATGGCAATTGCTTGCAGAACAATTTAATCTACCAAGGCACTGTAAAATCAGTATATAACGAAGAAAAATATACATAGGAGTAACTGAAAGACCCTACAGACTGGAAATAGGCAAAATATTTACAAATAGTACATACAATACAATACTTTCTAAATATATATGGGAAATTAAAAACAAAACAAAAAACAAAAACGAGTCAAATGAAAAATATCTTGGGGAAAAAAGGGAAACAACAAATAAATCCCAAAACTGTAAACTTTGTCTGGAGGAAAATACCTTCCCATACAAACACAGACTACTAAAAAAATGATCAGAACTTATCTCAAATTTTCTTATTTTATTGCTAATTTTATTCTATCTTGTTGATTTTTAGTTAAATTATTTTCATTATTATTTTTGTATTTCCCTCTTTTTGTTGTTGCTTTTTAGATACAACGAGTAGTTTATAACTAGTTTTCTCCAGTTTAATATCGTCACATCATGAAGAAACATTTTCGTATTATTATTTCATTAATAGATTTGCTCCATCTAATTTTTAATCTCGTTTACCATAACACCCTAGGTCTCTTTCCTCTTCGACCGTACGTGAAATTAAAATTTAATCGGAAATGAAGTGATAGACTGAGAGTAGAGTAGGAGACACGTGAAATACGACGAAAGTCCGACTTTCATATTCAACCTAGAATGTTGCGATAAAAAAAAAACTGTCTAAAGCAGGATTAGAAAAGAAAAAAAAATAAAGGAAATTCGGCCATATTTGTGATACGCAGCGCAAGTATAGACTTCAGGCGATCGTTTACAAATAACGCAATTTCAATTACATATCCCTCTCTTCTAGATCTTAAATATTTTATTTCTATGAAAACGCGCTTGAAGGAAAACATATTGAATTATATTATTAAATGGTCGGCATTTAATAAAGATATGTTCTCGATTTCCAAGTTGTTATTTACAAAATACATCAGATACTGAATATGCAATAATTACAAGGAAGTGGGAATTAAATATACCAGCCTCCCACTTGGTAATTACAGGACTTGACAGTAATATTAATTAAGGTGGTAATAAGACGAATAATAATAAATAAATTAAAAGAGAACCAATTAATGTTCCCGACGCGAACAGATAGATAGAGATAGGCAAGTCCTCAGAAAGTACCCTAATACTTAGAACCAGAAAGTTGAAATTTATTGAACATAATAAATTTAAAAAAAAATTTCAACTCATTCAGATTTTAAATATTAGGGTCCGTTTTGCTTCTATTCAGTCTAGAATCTTTCTACAGAACCACATGCGCACACATCCAACTCCCTCATATATATATATATATATATATATATATATATATATATATATATATATATATATATATATATATATATATATATATATATATGTGTGTGTGTGTGTGTGTAAATATTCACAAATATATATATATATATATGTGTGTAAATATTCACAAATATTTGCACAAATATTCTCATGGCAATTGCTCTGATGGGTTTTCCTCCATGATGCCTCGTCTGCGTGAATTTAAGTGTGCTACAAGATTAGCAACTATGTCTGTCTGTTGTTTTTTGTTGAAGTAGCTAGATTCCAGCGTATGTTTTATTCCAATAGTTGTTTTTCTAGCAGCTCTTGTCTGTGGAATTCATTGCCAGCTACAATCCTAAAAACATAAATGCAAAGCCAGACGCCATCTTCTGTCTTCCTGAACGCTGTCCTTTTATTGTTCTTTCGTATCACTTCTCCTGTCTGAAGCCTTATCATTTTCTTTCAATACCAGTAACCCCTTCAAGGTTCGCGTGACATTATCACCTTGCTTGGTGGGAAATGATTAAACATACTACTACTAATACTACTACTAATAATAATAATAAAGAAGAAGTTTTTTGTTTGTTTGTTTTTTTACTAATATTCACATTGTACAAGTCCCAAGAGCCACTCAAGGTAGGTAGTTACTGTCTAGATTTGTATTAGCAGAAAAAAGTACAAGCGTTAGGTGCATAGAGTTAAAGGAGACTTTAGGAGGACCCGGAAACGCATTCCAAAATAAGAAGCAAGGAGTAAGCATCTACTTCTGTACAGTAGACTGGGGAGGACACGAACCGGGCGATGGGTGCAGATGCTCTGATTTTACTACAAATATTTTAAATATTTTCATGGCCATTGTTCTAATTAGCTCTCCTCCTTGGCATCACCACTGCATGAATTTAGGCGTAATACAAAATTTACAATCAGTGTTTTACAGTTGTAATAGCTAGATGCAACCGGAAGTTCTATTCTAATAGTTTCTTCTACTGCAATTCTTCCCTGTAGAACTCTCTTCCGGTTTCTTTTTGACATGTCAAATTTAAATGCAATATCCATTGGCATTTTCTGTCTACCTGAAATCTTTTTCTTTTTTTTTCGTCCTTTTTTCTAACTAGTCTTCTCTCGTTGACTCCCAGTAACCTCCTTTCATCCTAGTGGCATTATAGTCTTGCTTGGGGTGAAATGATTAAAAAAAAAGCTACTAATGGTACTACTATACTAATACTAATAATGGCTGGATTTAGATAATCAATAATGAAATGAATCTGGAATTAAGAGCATGGCAGTTAAGACTTTGCTCAGTTCTTGGGAGACGAAGAACACAAAGAGCTGAAAGTCGCTGACGGGGATTGTGTAGCTGCAGCTAAATGTAAAACGTATGATAAGGGTTCTAATATCATTACAGCACCCACATTTGTAACCAAGGGCACAGCGAATTATCGATAAGACCCTCAGAAAGTCAATTAACGCCACAGCTACAGAGCTCTAGGTTTCAAGGTATTTAATCGGAAAACCTGTGTATGAGGACCTTCGATACAATTCACATGAGATGCGGTGAGGACAATTCATTGCTCGGGGTGAGATGATTAAAAAACTGCTACTGTTACTACTACTACTACCACTACTACTACTACTACTACTACTAATAATAATAATAATAATAATGGCTGGATTTAAATAATCAATAATGAAATGAATCTAGAGTGTGCCAAGCCTGATTACATCGTTGGCGATCTATAACTGTTGGCATTCAGCGGAGATAGTCCATTGATTGCATAGCGAATGAAGATTACAATACAGTCACCTTGAAGGTGGACCTGCCTCTTACTTAGTGCCATTAACCTTTCAGGGGTGGCGGCACAACCTCCGGGAGCTTTTCATTTAATCGAATGAATAAATAATCAACGTGGGAGGTTGAAATAGTGAATTGGAAGATGGCAACGACATTCGGTAAATGGAAGAGCAGTGCGAGCTGGGTGTGTGGAGGGACCAAGTATTTGTTGGGAGCGAGGCACACAACGCTCGCTTTCTTTAATACTTGCATCTGGGTTAATACCTTTCATATTGCATCTTCACTAATCTCCTCTCCCTTGGACTCTATGAGCTTCCCATTAAATATATTTAGGATGACATACACACATATACAAACGCATGCGCATACACACACACACACACATATATATATATAGATAAATATATATAAAGAAATATAGTCTTAGGGTGTGCTATATTTATAGGATAAAGTGCTCAATATCAGAGATAGAGCGTGTGTAAATATAAAAGTGAACATAGAAGTCAACACTTAGAGGCGACAGTCTGTTTCATGCTATATGCAATCGTCAGGCCTGACAATTGCATATAGCATGAAACAGACTGTCGTCTCTAAGTGTTGACTTCTATGTTCACTTTTATATATATATATATATATATATATATATATATATATATATATATATATAAAAGGCCTGACGATTGCATATAGCATGAAACAGACTGTCGCCTCTAAGTGTTGACTTTTATGTTCACTTATATATATATATATATATATATATATATATATATATATATATTTGGTCAGCAATTCCTCTTTTATTCAAATTTTGATAAAGACAACTGACAAGGTACTACAATTAAGTATTTATTTATTTACTTTTTCTTGTGTATATATAAAGGTTTTCTTTTCTGAACATAAAGTGTGTAAAAATTGTCCAAAAATTTGCATATTCAAGTGATTTCCTCTATTCTTTAGCTATTATCAAAGATGCTGAAATTTTTGACAGTTTAAAAAATATTGAGAAATTAAAAAAATAAAATATTCAGACACATTGGGTTGTATATTAATATTTTTTGTTTTACTATTCGAATTAGATTCCTCGACTATTTTCGGCCAGCATGGCTATCATCAGGAGAAAAAAACTTCTACTTGTTAGTAGCAGTGTATATTGTGTATTTCAGCAGCAATCCTTCTTTTATATATGTTTCATTAAAAACGACTGACAAGTTCATGAGCTTAAGCATTTTATTTAACAATTTCAGAGGACTAATTGATCCTCAAGGAACTGATTTCCTGATCAAACAAAATTCATGAATAATTATATTGGATATACTACAATATGCCTATCAAGATGACTCACATTACATTGCTCTGACTATAGCTCTATTGGGATTCGTTTAAACATGTCCTGAAACCAACCAAACTCCGCCCGCAGGACATTCGTAGAAAATACAAGTATGATAGCCTCATCCGCATAAATAAGTAGACTATAATGGAAGTACTAATAATAAAAAAGAAAAAAAGACAACAGTCAATCACATCAACTATGAACACAGTCACAATGTGATGACCGTGTTTAGAAAAAAAAACAATCCTATCATTCTAGAAAAAATATAAAAATCTACATATTCAGTTAAAAATTATAAAAAAAATATCCTTGATAATGGTTAATAGAATAGCCAAAACTGCTCGTAGATATTAAATCATTTTGACAATTTTTACGCTCTTTATGTCCATAAAATAAACAAATTTTACGAACATAAAAAAAATGAAATAAAAAGCTTAGTCGCAGTTCATTGTTAAGCGTTTTAATAAAACTGGCGTTTGTCCTGTTTCTCATCCATACAAAGGTTTGAGCGAGGCCGACTTGAACCTCGGGATCAACGGCGTGCAAATATTAAAAAGTGTTGGCATCATGCTGCTCCTCTAGGTGTCTTCACTGCCATTGTGGCTTTGTAGCGAGCAGTAAAGCAGGCGATACTGTCAACTCGCGGAAACAGAAATTTATCCTAAACCACTAGAGGAAAAATGGCTCAGCCAATATGTTCCATCTGTCTAAAATTTTGCAAAACATCTGCAGATCTCGGGAGGTACATGCGTGTCCATAAAAGTTGAGCAACTCTTTATTTTGCTAAAGCCCACATTTGCAGTCCGCGACGAGAGAGTTCACTATATATATATATATATATATATATATATATATATATATATATATATATATATATATATATATAGTAAATAATAAAATATATATATGTATATAAAGGTGAAATTAATAATAAATATACATTTTTCCACAACAGTAGAACAACGCTGAGTTTCCGGTGCTAATTGAAAACTAACCGGTTTCCATACAATCACCGAAGTTAAGGAACGTCGAGCATGGTCCGTACTTAGATGGGCGACCGCTTGGAAAGGCCAAGTGCTGTAAGCTTGGATGTGCGGGTGGTGTAATGGATAATGACTAGGAATTGTTAATCAGAGAGCCGAGTTCCAATTCCAAACAGGTTCGGTATATTCGCTCATGGGTAAATATCTTGCGTTACAAAGATAAAGTGAATCTGAAGCGATGCAGCATCTCCCCTTTCTTCCTGGGGAGACAAAGCATCAGAACGAAGGAGCTGGCACCTGTCCCGCTTTTCATCTATACAGAAGGTTTGTGCGAGGCCGGCTTGAACATCGGAATCAACAAATATTAAAGTGTGTTGGCATCATGCTGCTCTTCCCAATGATAGCCTTAACGCCCACTGTGGCTTTGTCGCGAGCAATAAAGCAGGCATTGCTGTTCACTCGCGGAAAATGTGGCAGATGACCCTTAACCACTCGAGCAAAATGGCTCGACCTCATGCTTCATTTGTCTAAAAGTTTGCAAAATATCTGCAGGTCTGGAGAGACATGCATGTCCATAAAAATTGAGCATCTGCTTATTTTAATGAGTCTTCATCTGTCGTCCGCGACCAGAGAGTCCAACACCACACAAACACACATATTATTACTGAAACGTTATATATATATATAAATATATATATATATATATATATATATATATATATATATATATATATATATATATATATATATATATATATATATATATATATATATTACAGATAATTGATCAGTTTTTATATAATACAAGAGAATCCTAGTAATATTAATTGTAAAAACGGATCCGCAGAGAGGCTCGGTGCTTTTATTTAACAGAGGATATGTCATTTTTCCAGAAAAAAAATTAATTCCTCATCACTGAGTAATACAAAAAAATAATATTTTTCTGTGAATCCCCAAAAATGACACCCCAGGGCCGTTAGAAGAAACACCACATAGTAGGAACTGCTATTAAACTACAAACAAAAGGTCCTTGCCATAAATGAACTCCAAACCCAGACGGCTTCCCCGGTGATATACTTTACGCCCCCATAAATCGCTAACACAAAACTATTCTCATTAACAAGGCGCCGAATTGAGGAAGACTGACTTTGAAAAAAAAAATTTAGAAAGACACTCCGAGAGGTTTTTTTCTGTTTTTTTTACTGTAAAATATATATTTTGTTTTGCTCTTCATTTTCGTTGTTAGTGTTCTTTCGTATAAATTATTGCCAACGATTTACTCCTGATGAGATGTAGGACGAAAACGCCTTAGAGATAAATATTTTCCTTGTTTTTAAAACAATATATCAATTTTGTACCTCTAAATAATTGTTTATATATAGTCGACTCTCCCGTCGAGATCGACGTATGAGGGTCAAGGAGATCAGTTCCCAGAAAAACCTACAGCCCGACAATGGCACATGAGATTTGATTATAGTGGTGAAGTTTTCGTGCAGGACCAGCCACACTTTTTGAAGGGCCGAATTCATATATATATATATATATATATATATATATATATATATATATATTTACTTATGTGCTAATACACTTGAGAAAGGTGTGAATCCTCTTCTTCTCCCCACCCTAGCTATGGGTAAATAGTAGGACAGACTATAGCCTTGGATGGCAACTCGACTAGGAGAAGGACAACTCTGAATTCAAAACCTGCGTAGTGCACGAAGTCTCTGTATTCGGCCCTTTAAAAAATGTGGATTGTTCTGCACAAAAACTTGACCACACTAATCAAATCTTATGTGCTGGTGTGGGGCTGTCAGTTTCCTAGGAACTGATCTGCTTGACCCTCATACGTCGAATTCGACGGGTGAGTCGATTATATATATATATATATATATATATATATATATTGTTGGAATGAATGAATATAGTTATATATATATATATATATATATATATATTTAGAGGTACAAAATTTGTATATCTGTGTTGACGCCTCCGTTTATTTATTAAACCATACATTTATTTTCATCTACCAGTTGAATATTCGAGAAATCATATTAAAGCAAAATATCGGCTCTCTGACAAGATTCAAATTTAAATCTCTCTTTTCAGGAAAAACTACAGTTAGATCTGGCGTTCTCTTGACCGAATCATCCACACAGTGTGTTGCTGATCAGCCGAGCAGTGACAAGAAAGAAGTAATGGATTTTTTTTTTTATTTGAAATTATTTATAGTGGATACTCACATTTGACTAGATGCTCTGTTTATTTATTAAAAGGCATAGTTTTGTCTACCAGCCTAAATATTCGAGAGATCTTATATAAAATATGTGATATATATATCAAAATATATTCGATAGGATTAGAGCCTGTGTCATACTGGACCGACAACATATTCCGTACCTGAGTCGGTATAAACAACTCGGATCTAACAATGATTTCTTTTGCCAATAAACGTTATTTTTAGTGAGAATACGTGTCTAAGTTGTTACCTCTATTTTTTTTCTTTTATTAAACCGTGAAATTGGTAACAACCGGCCTGAGGTGAGAATCCCTACTATATATATATATATATATATATATATATATATATATATATATATATATATATATATGTGTGTGTGTGTGTGTGTGTGTGTGTGTGTGTGTGTGTATGATAGAAATTATTAAGAGGATTTAACTGTGCTAACAGGCCTAATTTTCTCCTTACCCACAGGACTGTGCTCCCACAAGCCACGACTACTATCATGAAGCCGTTCCATCCAGAGCATTAGAAGCCGGTTCAAGCAAGGATATACAAGTGATAGAAATTATTAGGAGGATTTAAGATAATTTTAATTAATTCATCGAGTCTAGGAGAAACCTCAACAGAATTCAGAATGCACTGGACGGCCGTTTCGTCCTATATTTGGTGATCAGTTCCGCCACTTAAGCCCAATTAGTCCAGTTGGTATGACGTTTGCCTGATAACGTAACTGTCCGGGTTTCAATTTGCACTGCTGATGAGTCCCAAATATAGGGCGAAACGGCCGTCCAGTGCTTTCTGCATTCTGCTGAGGTTTCTTCTAGACTCGATGAATTACTTAATAATATATATATATATATAGGCATCAGTTTTTCGTTAATGCTTGTTACAATAAATAATAGAGACTAGTTTTATATATATATATGCGGGCGTGTGTATTAGCAATTTGTGACTGGTGGGGTATTTTCAAGTAGGATATTAATCGTGGCTTCAGATAATAATAATAAAAAACGAACTCTTAAAGATTTATTTCTTTTATAATTTATTTTAGTTCATTTACTAAGAGATTTCTGTCTGAAGCGATGAGTATATAGATATTCAAGAAGTAAATTATAACCGAAATGAATCTTTAATTGATATCATATATATATATATATATATATATATATATATATATATATATAACGTCATCCATATGTATATATATATATAATGTCAATATTTATATATATATAGTATCAATATATATATAACATCAACATATATATATATATATATATATCAACATATATATATATATATATAATATCAATACACACACACACACATATATATATATATATATATATATATATTAAGTGTGAGTATGAGTGTGAGTGTGTATGTTTGTATGTATATATTGTGTATTTGGACAGCAATTCTTCTTTCATACATGATTCATTAAAAACGACTGACATGATACTGCGTTTAATATATGCACATACATGGTTACTCAGTTCTTTGGGGACGCGTCTTTTAATAGCTCTGAATTTTTCTAACCTTGTTCTGATTATCATTTCGTTTCAATAAAAAGACAAACATGAAGCTAACTCAACAAAATGACATGTTAGGCTGTAATCGCTGACTTAAAATCAGGGCATGGCAGTTAAGAGATTGCTCGCTTCTTGGGAGTCGAGGTTCGTAAAAAGCTGAAAGTTGCTGACGGAGATTCTATAGCCGTAGCCAAATGTAAAACGCCTGGTAAGTATAGGGAATTATCGATTAGAACCCCAGAAAATCAATTAACGTCTCAGCTTAAAAGCTTCGTGTTTCAAGGTATTCAGTCGAAAGAATTGGGCATGACAACCTTCGATACAGTTCAGATAGGATTCTGAGGGGACAATTTATCTTTGTAAAAACATAAGATAACCGTCTGATCAGCGCACATCCTATGTTGGGAGAACATCAAGAGTCTAAAATGCTTTGGTTTTTCTTTGAATGAAACATTTTGACCCGGAGTAAAATCTGAACCAAATAATTAACAGATAATTAAACATAGACCGTAATGGCATTCTAATCGTCATGCACAGAATGTTTCCGCCAACTTTGATGGCTATGGGAGTTTTCTCACATCTTTCCTCGGGCCTTAAGTGTCAATACCGCTGGTCATATGTAGGGGCAGAGAGGACTGTGGGTCCCTGAACAGAGAGCGGTGTATAGGAAAAATGTACCCATGCGAACAAGATTATGCCTAGTATAATACGACGAATACGTCCCATGAACTGTCTCCCAGACATATAAGCTCCTAAACTCTCCAGTCCTGAATACGTTCGACTACGACGAATGCGGCGCTGTCGATAGGGAAGTTTATCAACAACTCTGTAAGATTATAAAGTCTCTGAAGTCCGCCATAACTATGAAAATGACGGAAAAAAATGAAGATCATCTGATTTGGAAATGTTAACATCTCAGACCTTCTGCTGAATCAGTCATCGATACTAAACCCCGATTCATTATGTCTCAAGAGAATTCTTGGCAATTCTTTTGCAAATAAGGCGCTTCTTTCATGATATGCGTCTTTTAATGAATTCATGCAAATTTTCTCAAAGAACTCAGCAACCCTGTATATATGTATATTAAACACAGTAATTGACTTAAACCCACTAATACTTCGTTAATATAAAAATATAATACAAAAGATGCAGTAAAAGTGTTTAATACTATGTAGAGATGAAATGATTATAAAAGTATAAATCTATTCAGGTTTCTTCTATATAAGTTGTTGGTTGACTAACAATTTAATAAACAGATAATCACATTACATCTCTATATAAAGTAAAATAGTGTAAAGTAAATAGTATAGCCACATCGGTCTATTCAAAAACGGAAACCGGGTAATAAAAAGTTATTCAGGTTTAGAAAATTGTTGCAAAAAAGAGGAAAAAAAAAATGTCAATTCCATAATTTTCTAAGCCCTTATTATTATTATTATTATTATTATTATTATTATTATTATTATTATTATTAAACAAGAAATCAGAAACGTGATTGTTAAGCAAACATATCAAGATGTATCTATTGGGAAATATGTCACAACAATTATGCTAAAATCTCTCTCCCTTTTTTACTCTCTCTCTCTTTCACCAATACACACACATCTATATATATATATATATATATATATATATATATATATGTGTGTGTGTGTGTGTGTGTGTGCGTGTCTGTGTGTCAAATATCAGAGCTAAAATTTATTCTAATAATAAATATACATTTGATTTCTCCTTCCAAGATTTTTCAATGAGGATTCTTGCCTCTTAGCGAAAACTCCTTGCACAAATCTCCTAGATAGTGATGGCTTATTCGGTTTTCAGCAAGAGAGAGAGAGAGAGAGAGAGAGAGAGAGAGAGAGAGAGAGAGAGAGAGAGAGAGAGATAGACAGGTAGACAGACATGCTGACAGATCCAGAGAGTCACACACACACACAAACACACACACAGAGGGAGAGAGAAATAGAGAGAGAAAGAAAGAGAGAGAGAGTTCAACTTTGGTATATTTTCTGAAGACGATCGTAGAAACAATCGACTCAGCTCACTACAAAAAGACAGTGATCGCCAAAAACTCTTTTGAGTGACATACGCAAACACATGATGCCATGACAAAATAACATTAATGCGAACTGAATATAAAGCGCCCTACCTTATATTCAAACACGACTCACCAATTGCATCTTTTATTTTAGTAACCGTCACACTATCACAGAGTGATATATTTGTTTTATTCCTTTCACCCTGATATGCCCCGGAAAGTCATATATTTGTTCGAAGTAGCAAAGTGGTTGCTGACTCCTGTAACCGGGTAGAACACTCTAGCAGGTAACTGTAATGGACTGGTCTTCATCGTAGTGGTAGGCAATAGACGTAGGCAATAGGCGAAGACAATAGGCGTCGTCTCTGTACCTTAACATCAGTCTGTATTTATGGCTGACACCAGCCAATCATATTACTGTGAAGGGGAACCCAGGTGTATGCATATTCATTACATTACACCCCATCCAAGGCAAAATAATGCAAGGGATTACCGAATATGAAAGAATAAGAATAGTGCGAGAAGGTGCAACGTGTCAGTGTCCTGGAGGTTAGCTGCAGCCACGTTGATGGAAGGCAAAAAAAGTTCTTTAAGCCGGTTAAGAGATCAGTTTTTTTTGTTTTTTTTTTTATGCAGGCGTTGAAATTTAAAAAAAAAAAAAGAAAAAAACATGGCTGATGATATTCCCAAATTATCTACACTTCGTCGTGGACGTATCCTCAAGCATTGATTAAACGAACTGAATAATTCATCTTAAATAATTTACTCGTTTTTTTTTCTTTCTATTTTTTTTTCTTTCTATTTTTTTTTTTTTTTTTTTTTGTGTGGCATAACCGGTCCATTGACTTACTTCTGTCTTGTCCTGATTTGTTCTCGGAGGAATTTCTCTTACTGCCATTGAGAGAGTCATTTTCCCCAACTCACTTCTCGTATTTCCCATCCTTTATATTTCGGGAAGCAATCATCTTTCTTCCGGCTACCTTAAATATTTAATGGTGTCTCAAGCTACTGAACTTCCGGTCATATTGTAGTCGCAATGAAACCGCGAAAAGCGAAATAGAAGAAATTCATTAAAAGACAAGAATAGTTTTGGGTGAGGGGATTAATTGTGCTAATTACAGTCGCTAGCGAAACAAATAGAAAACGCTCGCTTATTGTCACCTACAACTAATCATTGCAAGCAAGGCAATAAAGCCACTAAGACGCAAGTAGTCTCTGAGTGTTAGAGGTATGAGAAAATGTACTATTAGATTGGTGCAAAAATAACGTCGTTTTCTCACATAGTAACATATGTGAGAAAACGACATTATTTTTGCACCAACTTAATACTAAGGCGAGAAGGCAATAAAATAATAATTAAGAAGACAGAAGATAAGGATTGATAAAGCATTTTCATTTTTGAAGATCAAAGTTGGCTGAAAAGCTATAAGCTGGAAGCAAATTCCAAAAGCTAGACGTGTGCGAGAAGAAACTCTTAGCATAGAACTTACGGTTGCTTCTGGCCAATTCGACTGTAAATTGATGACATCTTCCCATCAATCTAATACTACGATGAAGTACACAAAGGTCCATTACCATAGAGGAAATTTCATCAGGACAATTACCGTGAAAGTGTAAGGTAACCAAATAAGTCCTTGACGTTTTGTACGTCATGTGGGAAGAAGTGATCACCGATACGCAAACAAGTGCGTCACATGCCGGCAAAGCAGTGGTGGTGAGGACTGGGACATCAATCATCGCTGGAGAAACGGCGAGGAAACATAGTCAGTGTGGAAGTATCTCTTTCGGAGTTGTCTGCTTTATTACTTTAAGGTGGGTTTTCAAGCAGCCGCATCAAGTCAAGCCGCTGGGGATAATGTTGTAAGTGAATGCACCGACAGGAATTGCTTCCAAAAGTTCAAGTCGGGGAGATCTGTCTCTTTGTAATGAATCCCGCAGTGGCCGGCCGCAGGTCTTGGATGATGAGGATTTGAGACGACCATGAAGGAGGACAATAGCGAAACATGTTATGAGTCTGCTGAACGTTCCAGGTGTCTGATGAAACAGTCAGACTTCACCTGAACCGTATAGGAAAGGTGTAGACGTTGAACAAGTTGGTACGCTACACGTATCACCAAATACCGCCAAGTAACAGCCGTTTGGCGTTGCTTTCTCAGTACCGCAACAAAGACCATATTTGATCGAGTGCTCACTAGTGACGAAAAATGTGTTCTGTATGACACTCCCAAGCATGTCACACATTGGTGTAACCACGGGACCCACCACTAGACCCTAGCACGATTATAGTCATGGTGGACTACTTGACAAGTTGTTCACTATGAAATACTTCTTACAGGGCAAAGAATCACTACAGACCTGTACTCGCAGAATTTGGAACATGTGCAACAGAAGGAGACAACATTGGTTAATCACAAAGGCGTACTGTTCCTCCGTATCAGTCGGGCCTAATGTAGAGCGGAAATCCAGTGATACCATACGGTGACTTGGCTGGGTGACACTGTACCAACCCATTCGTCCCCGGAACTTGCGCCAACATATTATCACCTCTTCCATTCCCGGGACAAACACATTTGGCGGAAAATACTTCGCAACTAAAACAGACGTATGGCAGGTACTCACAGACTTCTTTGCTACCAAATCATTTGATTCTTACCGGAGGAACATTTTGCAGATTGAATTTCGTTGGCAAGGGTTTCTGTATATCGATGGGGAGGACTAGCTGTATGTCAAATTTGCTGTAAATTTTTTTTATTAGTTTGTATTCATAAAAAAAAAGCTGCAGGTAAGCTACGTTACGGCGGAGGGAAAATGATTGAAGATGAGATGCCAGGCCAGGCCTAATAATACTGCAGATTCTTCTTTGGATTTCATCAAGAATCTCTAAATACATAGCAGGTGCACCAAAACAGATGTGGCAACAATATTAGAAAGCATGGACCAATAGTTTACTTAGAAATATATAAGACAGATTCCAGCGAAAAAAAATTGTCTATTTGTATAATTATTGCATTAGTTCTCTCGGAATAAATAATTTTCTGTATAAGCTAATATTTATTGACGAGAAAAACATAATTAAGCACTTTTGGTCCGGTAATTAATTTTAATTAAAATGTAAATTAATAGAAAATATCGGTGTATCTGTTGTCACACATCTAAGATTGTTGCGTCTTTTTTCCGTATTTAAAATTCGTTTTCAAGGCGGATTGGCCATAGTATCGTGGAAACTGAGGTTAACACAGTCTTGGTATTATCATTTAATCCGGTATCCTGTTTGTAACTCTCTATATTACGAAACAAAGCTTGGTAAATATAGAATGGCCATTGAAGTCCGTTTAAATCATAACGTATATAAGCAAAAATAAATGAAGCAAATTACAATAGGAAAAACATAGGTTAATATAAAGTATGAGTATAGAAAAAAATACTAAGATGGCTACATTTATATTGCAGAGAGGTTGAGAAATCCAAACGTTGCCTAAAACACAGCAATGGGAACGAACGGAGAATTTTAAAAAAAAGCTAGTTTTAGCCGAAGAATTAGAACATAATCCACTGAATAATAAATTTTATAATTATATTAATTACGGTTTATGCATAACCTCGGCGTTTTGTGATGACAAACAATTTTATTTTTACATGCAAGAAAGAATTCTGCTTTTAAGATAATTAAGCATATAAATATCCAAAGAAAATGTAATTAATTAAATATGGCTGACGAGACAAAGCATAAAAATGACGACCATATTTAAGTAATTGTGCATTTGGATTGGGTATATTTTTTGCATGAATTATCAGTGATTTTTGTTCCAACAAATGGCTATATCAGCGAATGTAAAAAAAGAAGTGTTATTTTTAAATAATCAAAAGTAAAAATAATACTCATGCCGTCATAAAATGGTTATGTTTAAATAATTTTATAATTGTATTTATAGGTGTTCATAGATAAAAAATCAATAGCCTTCAACAAAAATCAGCTTTCTTTTACCAAGTGAGTCATGAAGCAGAACTTAAGATAAACCTGTCAAAGAAAATATTATCTAGAATTTTGATGAGAATGAAAATGACACGGACCCTAGAGCCATTATAAAAATTGACTGTAGAATGAAGAATGGGTAAATTCTAAGCACTTCAAGAACCTCGTTGTATGGAACATTTATAATATATGAAATAAAGATATTGAATATAGCACAGATCATTGTATGGGTACATTGGTCTAACAACGAAAGCTGATACAAAACTGTAATATTAACCTGAAAACTCGAGTCGTATCCTCGTATGTTCTAGTCAGCTCTAAAATCTTATATATATAAATGGCGACCATCTTCCCAAGAAATGTCTAAACTATCAGGTTTGTCAGAATGGCTTCAAGCAAATGAACGCTGTAGGTCTTGATCAAGAAAATACTTCATCAGAGTTTATAGATTGGCGCTACATAATCAAAAACAAAGTGCAGGACTAAATACCAAAAATCATATCACTTGAATAACACAAGCAGCAATACCAAAACTAACTGAAATTTGTAACGCATACAACGAAAAGGGAGAATAATTAAGTAATGAACATATTGTTAAACAATAGATCAACTTAGAGTAGGAATTAAATTGTTATATAACGTACATATGAACACTAATGTGTATGTCCCAATCCTCATAAATACGTTGGACACTATTGTAAGTAGGTGTAATATTTTCTATAAGTAGTCAACAACTAGCAGTGGTTTACCTACTTCACGCCGCTGACGAGTATTGTATTTGTTGATGCTTTAAAGATTACCATTCAATTTCCAATCTCCGTTTTTGTAATTCCTCATTCAATAAACCTTTCTAGGTTACAACAATAGTATTACTGACTTTTCCAAAGCAAAGTGAAAATTGATTCATTCATTCGTTCTTTACGGCTTACCGAGCCATTTCAGGTTATTTAAAGCGAGGAAATAGATGTTTAGATTTTAAGAATTTTTCTAATTTATTATCATTTCTTTCTTTCTTTCTTTCTTTCTTTCTTTCTTTCCTCTAATTTCTTATCATTTCTTTTTCGTTTCTTTCTTTCCTCTAATTTCTTATCTTTCTTTTTCCTTTCTTTTTCTTTTCTTTCTTTCTTTTTCTGTTTCATTCTTCTAATTTCTTTTCTTTCTTTCTTCTAATTTCTTATCTTTTCTTCTTCCTTTCTTTCTTTCTTCCTTTCTTTCTTTCTTTCTTCTAATTTCTTATCTTTTCTTTCTTTTTTCTTCTAAATTCTTATCTTTTATTTCTTTCTTCAAATTTCTTATCCTTCTTTCTTTCTTTCTTTCTTTCTTTCTTTCTTTCTTCTACCGTACCTATGAACACTAATGTGTATGTCCCAATCCTCATAAATACGTTGGACACGATTGTAAGTGGGGGTAATATCCTGTCTTTGTAGTCCACCACTAGCAGTGGTTTACCTACTTCACGCCGCTGGCGAGTATTGTATTTTGTCGATGCTATAAAGATTACCATTTCATTTCCAACCTCCGTTTTGGTTATTTCTCATTTAGTAAGCCTTTCTAGGATACAACAAAAACGCACATCAGTACTTGACAGTTAACAAAAGAAGTTTGCTTTCTTCAATAAACTCTGTTTTAGAAGAAATGTTTGATAAATTTCAACTGTCAATAACACTAACTGTTCGATCAATAAATTCTCAATGTTTCCGGTATGGAAACGGTTAATTTCCCGAACTAGTAATTGTGTTGTATTTGTCCTTTGATTAATGTACAGGGTGCAATGAGTACGAAATGACACTATTTTATATTCCTATTTCGCGTTGTTTTATTTTGATTTTATTTAAGGCACAGGATCAGTTAGGCACCGTCTGTGAGAAAAAAGAGCACGATAACGCCATAAATTTGAAAACGGCATGCTGGACTGCTTGGCATTCGTGTGGCACCATTTAACGAGGCAGAAAAGGAAAGGAAAGAAAAGAAGAAAAAGAGAGGCTAAGAACCGAATCGTGAGTGATAAGTAAGAACACACACACAGCTAAAAGACAATGGATAAAGGGATATTTTGATAAGTAACAAATGGCGAAAGAGTGTCATTACAATGACAGGGAAATTCTGAGTAAAAAGAAAGGGGAGGAAGGAAAGAATTAGATATGTTTTGGCATCGGCCGTGTTATCTAAGGATATGAAAACAAACTATTGGTACGGGAAGACATCTTATTATCAACTACAGGCCGGCTGGCCAGAGAAAGAGAGAAAAATTCAAATGAAAATGTTATTTCGTTAAGTGACGAAAAACAGACAACTAAAAAAAGGACTTGGACAGATATGAAAAATTAAAAAAACCACCCACGAGCATCCTTGGCCTGCGATAATAAAATTTTGTTATCAGGAATTGTGCCGAAAGAAAATGAATGTGTTTTCTTTCTTTCTTCGAGGCGACAGACGGACTGGAACTTTGGAGATGTTCCTTTTTGAGACCATGTCAAGAAGACCACACATTCTGATAATTAGCGATAAAATACCTGACGTAAACCACGTGTAGAACAAGAGTTATGACAGCCATTGTCATATTGTCCCGTTCGCAGCTGGAGAAATGATAAACCATTAAGGGAAAGAAAAGGGAAATAGAAGAGATAATTTTTTTTCTAAGCAAGATATTTTTTTTCTTCCTGAAACAAAGCCACAGATTCGTCCACGCCCGACGAAGACATCATTGGTCGAGTGGTGATCACGTGATGCACGAGGGAGGCTGTTGCCGCCCATCTGGAGAATGAGTAAGAGAGGATGTGGGGAGGGCGGTTCACGACTCTCTGAAGTATGATGAGAAGGTGGGAGTGAGGAAAGATTCCCAAAAATGGAAAAAGGTGGAAATTCCTAACCAGAGAGGTGGATATGTATTTAGAATTATCCAGGAACCCCCCGGCGCCGACAAACTCACCCCGGTTTTGGTCGGCGCCCATATAAACGAAGCCACAACGAGCAGAAATGAGTCGAGACCCAGCATTTCCCAGAGTCAGTCTCCGGTTGAGGCAAGCCTCGCAGATAGCTGACCAGGATTCACGCACATTTTCCGGACCCATCTCTTCAAACCAAGAACAATTATTTTGAAGAGCGACTTAGATCCAGATCACCGAAATAAGTTTTTCTTTTGACTTTCGTCCAAAGACCCACCGAAACACCAATTTCTTGGAGAGCAGACGACTTGAAGTGTTAAAACTTGCCTAGCGGAAAACGACGTGTCACAATCCATAGAACGGGTCGGGAGATAGATGCAGTCCTATGTAACGAACAACTAGACATAAAGTTTGTTACCTTTTCTTTGATACTTTGAACTTTTGAGTTTTCATTTTATTGCCTTTTATGCGTATTTTTGTGGTATCACCCCCGTTGGACTCGGTTTGCAGTACGGCCCCGATCACTGATTGATTTCCTCTGCCTAGATCAATTCACAACGTGGGTAGGCAGACTGGGGATCAAAGTAGGACGTCACCGTTGGTGCCGTGGTAGACTGGGATACAACGACACGGTTGGCGCTGCGACCAGGGGACGACGTCACATTCGCACCGGAAGCTCTAATACGTACATTTCAGAGGGTTTGGGTGTCAATCAGGGTGTCAATCAGTGCAGAGGATTCAAAAAGAGTTGGATGTGTCTAATGGTGATTACGTAACACCTCGAAACACTCACGCTGAACGTTCCGATAAGAAAAAAAAATCTTCTGAATTGGTTGGCGAGAACCTCATATTCAACACGGAGGCCTACATCAAGTACCTTAAAAAGGTAATGCTGCCATGGGTCATGAGGGTGGCTGCTGGAAGAACCTATGTCTGCCAACAGGATTCTGCACCATGTCGCATAAGCTGGAAAGACAAGTCATAAAATTTCTGCGACAACAACACCCCTTACATCTTAAATAACTCTCCAGACTGCACTCCCCTTGATAATTATGTGTGGGGGCGCAGTTGAGTGAGAAACCAAAAAAAACTCCTTGTAACACAAACGATGTAGGCAAAGATTTTGGCAACATTCACCAACTTAAACAAGAAGACCGTCCAGAAAAGATGCTGAAGATTTCGAAGTTGTCAAGAGGCCGTGGTTGAAGCCAAGAGCGATTTCATTGAATAAATTTACGCTTTAGTATTTCGAGATATTTTTGGGTAATTCTATTAAATATATCAGTTAAAATGAGATGCCGGTGCTATAGTAATTTTTTACGTAATTTAGACGGCAATTCATTCATCGCACCCTATAGAATATTCACCTAAAACCGAGGCTCTCTCCTAGTAATATTTCTTACTATATATTAACGATCTGCTTAAGAACTTTCTCACATCACTCGTAAAATAAAATAAATTTTGGAAAGACCAATCCTTCTCTCCTCTAATTATTAATGATATATTCCATTGTTATAGTAACATAATTGATATTTCATAATTAGCTTGATGCACTGGGACTTAATAATGACGGAATATTTTGATGCAAAGTCATTTCTTAAGAAATAAGGGATTTTTGTTTATTACTCTGGCATGCTTTTGTTGCTTTAAACATTATTTTTAGTAAATAGCTATATTTTGGTAGTGGCCGAGTCGATTTCTCCTGCAAAGGGGGGCATAGGCTCGAATCCTGCGCACGTTTCGTTAATATGATTTCTCGAATATTGATATCAATAGACGAAAATAAAATGTAAAATGTGAATATATATATATATATATATATATATATATATATATATATATATATATATATATATATATATATATGTAATGTAAAACAAACCACTTTAAGGTACCATTACGATAATTTATTTCACCTAAATCCTTTTTTAAGGATTCAGGATCATCAGGTAAAAACTTATATATATATATAAATATAAAAGTGAACATAGAATTCACTTTTATATTTACACACGCTCTATCTCTGATATTGAGCAATTTATCCCATAAATATAGCACACCTTAAGACTATATTTCTTTATATTCTTAGTATATATATATATATATATATATATATATATATATATATATATATATATATATATATATATATATATATGCAAATATATAGAAAATAGGAAAGAACGCGTTAGGTAAATAATTCAATTTAAGTCTAATAATTATATTGAAGTTTTCGGCTCTTGTTTTGAAACATGAGAACTCTTATGTAGCGTGTTGGAATCATATTTTTAAATAAATAATTATATATATATATATATATATATATATATATATATATATATATATATATATATTACATGAATCATTCATACAAAAAGATATAGAAGTGCATGATATAAATGGCGAGAATACATCCTCGCAAACAAATTTAATAAAGTACATTAACCCCGAACCTGTAGATGAATGTTATGATCTCTGTTTATAAATTCCAGTTGCATAAGGTCTTTTTTTTATCTTTTTACAAGCTTTTATCTGTACATACATGCATCATCAGGTATGGAAATAGATTTGTTTTTACTTCTCGGTAATAATAGGACAACAAAAATATAGATGTAATCCGAAATATGTTTTTAGAAATGTGTTATTGTTAATTGTAAGAATTTTTTTATGAGCGTGCGGTCGCAACGCTGAGGTTGAATTTTTCAATTTTAAGATTGTGCATTTTTGTACTAATATGGTAATCGGAGAATTCTTTTGTACTGGTAGGTTTTTCAGTCAATGTGGTATGAAGTAAATTGTTCAACAATTACAGGAATGTCACAGTTATTATCCGAAAGTTGCACGTCGGATCAGTTATTTTAATATCAAGTATGTGGTGCAGTTCAATTTACATTACTTGAATCATTCATACAAAAATTTATATATTTATATATATAAATTGCATATGCATATATATATATATATATATATATATATATATATATATATATATATATATATATATATATATATATTCTCCATATCACTGATAGTGCTAGAATATTTAGCTGGATTGATGTGAGTTTGTGACTCTGGGTTTAATTAATTTAAAAAAAATCTGGATTTATGTAGGGTTGCGTGTATTGGTGTTTTTATGGAAGTGGGAGGAAAAATTGTCGTCCTGACGCCACTCATACGCACGCAAAGATACATACACGCCCCTACACCCATTGACGTACGCAGACACATACACACACGCGGTCGCCCACCGGAGGTCACGAAAACATCAACACATGTGAACAGTATTGGACTTGGCATATATATGTATATACGTGCCGCTGCTTACATACGTACGCATTTGATTGCCGTATTCAGTGTTCAACGAAAGGAAAAGACAACAAATAAGAGAAAACGTATTTAAAAAGGAGGGAAGAGAAAATCAGTGGAATCAGTGTTAATATTTTATATTAAGAGGATTTACTATGATCATTACCCACGTATTTTTACACACACACACACACACACACACACACAAACACACACACACACACACACACACACATATATATATATATATATATATATATATATATATATACATAATTAGTATATTTAGGCAGCAATGCTTCTAGACTCGATTAATTACTTAATTATGATTATCTGAAATCCTCCTAACAATTACTATATATATATATATATATATATATATATATATATATATATATATATATATATATATATAGTAATTATTATATATATATATATATATATATAGTAATTATTATATATATATATAGTAATTATTTTATATATATATATATATATATATATATATATATATATATATATATAGTAATTATATATATATATATATATATATATCGTAATTATTATATATATATATATATATAGTAATTATTATATATATATATATATATATATATATAGTAATTATTATATATATATATATATATATATGTATATATATATATATATACATGCACATTTCATTGAATGCGACAGACAAGGTGCTTTTATTTAGTTTTTTTAATACAATTTCTCATGCGATCTAATTTTTTTTTTCTTTTCGGATGATAAATCATATAAAAACTCTCCGAATGTTTTTTTTTTATTCGAGCACTTTCGGCTATTCATTTAGCCATTTTAAAGGATTAATTATTTTAACTGCTAAATAAGAAATAATTTTATGCATGTATGTATTCATATAATGTTTTAATTTTTCAAAACACAGTCCATGTTCATAGTTGATATTATTAAGTTTTTTTTTTTTATTAATATGGCTTCCATTATTTTAAGCCTTGTTTGCAAGTAGATGTTCCTATTATATTAGTGTTGTCAACAAGTATGTTACGAATAGTGTCCGGTAGGTCTCCATGAATATTTAAATGAGATCTAATTGAGCTATGGTCACACAGGTGTAGAGTGAGTCTTCGTGTCAAACATGTTATAGTGTGGCCTATATAATTATTTACGAATTTCGATTGTTCAGAAATACAAAATTCGAAAATAAATTTTATATATGTTTTCCCTCTAAAGTGCTCGACCGAATTTTATATTTCGGGGGCGTATATTTTTTTTAAAAAATGTCTTCCTTGGAGATGCATAAGCCGGTTGACATTAATTTCACTGTTTAAAATTACAATATTTTTAGCTCAAACAGGTGTACGTACTGAAAAGTTAACGTTTATATCAGATCAATGTAAAATCAAATTCGTCGGAGTCGATCCTTCAAATCTACAAATCAAGCATTCGACCTTGCATGTAGTTATGCTGCCATATATGGTCTGGGGTCTCTTCTCTTTCTCGCAAGGTCCTTGATAAAATCCGAAATGAGATATGCAATGTACTTGGCCCTGATCTGACATCTCGTATGCAGTCTCTCTGTAACAGACGTGCCGTCGCCTCCCTCTGTCTTTTTTTACAAATACTTTCATGGTAACTGCTCCGACGAGCTGCTTTCGCTGGTTCCCAGACTTCATGAATTTAAGCGTTCTACTAGGCTGGCATCTCCCCCAAATCCTTTCACTGTCGAAACTGTAAAATGTAGCCGTCTCTTCTACTTCAATAGCTTCATGTCTCGCACCTCACGCCTGTGGAACTCCCTTCCCATTTCTTGTTTCCCTGATAGCTATAATCTCCAACTATTCAAATGTAATGTCCGTCTAAATCTCCAGATTCCCTGATCTATCCCCTATTCTTCTCTTCATCCTTTCCTCTATCACTCCTCTTTGCTCTCGACCCAACTATTTGTAACCCCTTGCGTGCTAGTGGTTTCCTCCCTTGCTTGGGGTGATTCGCTAAAAAAAAATGACCGAACTTGACACTGGCGTTTGTTTTGGTGTCTTTTTCTTGTGTGTTCAAGAATGAAATGTTTTATCGTTCAGTTGCAGACTTTGCTGGATGTTGACGTTTTTTTTAACAAACGGATGGCTTAACGATATCAGATGAAAAGTTTCATATCCGCCATATTATGCTCTTTGAACTTCGGAAAGGTGTAAGTGTTGGAACTCCGACAAAAAAATTCAGAAGGTTTATTTGAATTAAAATTAAGTCTTATTTAATTATACTCCAATGCACACATGCACATAATTTTATTTACCATAGAACATTTAAAAAATTTGTGCCAGATTAGAAAATTATAAACAACATTTTACATACTCACAAAAAAAAAAAAACAACATTTATTAGAAGCATTTGTCTGCTATTTTTATTTTTTTAAGCTTCTGCACTGTCTGTTTTACAATATGGCGTCTTACGTTTTCCTGGTGGAGAAAGCACATTTTTGATTTTGACAAAATCGGCCGTCACATCAAAATGGCGAAAGGCAGTTGCGATATAAATTTTCAATCTCTTACACAATCTCATTCTATCGAAACCTTTCATTTATTCTCCATGATAGCACGCAGATAGTCCTCATGGTTTAGTATTTAGGCTAAAATCACCCTGACGAAATCCGCCAAACCCCTTTTTGAACATCCGAAGAGCACGATTCAGATAAACATTCTGAATGTTTTTGTCGGAGTTCCCACATTCATAGAACATAATACGGAAGGGGTACGGTTTTCAGGTACTTTCCAAAGGTATGGCACAAGACAAATCCATCATAGTGAGATTCTAACCCAGGTCTCATGGTCAGAAAGCGATAGTACTAAACACTCCGCGGCGTGACTATTTAAATACATAAAAACACCTAAACATATACACACGTTCAAATTCATTTACGCGGTCTTGTGGGTAATGAATTATTTTCAACCCTACACCCACTTTCCCACAAACGCCACAAGATTTTCACTACTTTACCTACCTGCTTTCCCTACCGAAGCTACATAAGGTATATCACTTCAAACATTAGCACCGCCATTCTCATTACGGTAAGAAAGAAATTACACTTGACAGCCTGTTTCTGAGAACTGTAAAGATGCTTCCGCAATCACTACAATGTTAAACTCTTCGAGAGAAAATTTCAATCGTTATCTATTCTACATATCCTCATAAACTGAACTTGCTTCCGCCCCATACGTCTTCATTCAGTAACACTCTATCTGGAGCGGCTCTTTAGCCTTGTAATGGATGCATATTTAGTAAATACAATTAAACAGCCATGCACTCACATTGGGAAAACGAAATAAAATAAACGAAATGTCTTACAATGTTAACGTTGTTTTTTTTTTGTTTGTTTTGTTTTTATCGTATCCAAAAATCTTAACTGGTTCGCGATTTCCAATTCAATCAACGCCTTGGCATCATTTATTTTTACCATTCCAATATTTCTTGTGAATACAAAGGAATTTCCAGGCAGTATAAAATAGTAAAAGACAAGTAACATTCAAAAGGAAAAAAAAAAAAAAAAAAAAAAAAAAACGTCATATATGCTTCAAATCTACAATTACATTTCAACACATCTGAACTGTTTGCTAGACGAATATGAAAAGAAATAAATAATAAAAAAAATTAAAAAAAATCTGTACAAGAGAACAAAAGGAAATGTGCCAATAAAAAATAGGTAAAGGACAAGAATCGAATAGTGTAAAACGAAATCGGTGCGTAGTATTTCTGAGAGAATGATAAGTCTGAATTTCTGTAATGGGATTCATATATAGGTGTGAACATCACGGATATATTAAAATGGCGTATTGTCCAACATAAAGGATTTTCCCTGTCGGACATTCAATTTATTACTTTTCCATTCTGTTTGTAACTGGCAAGATTTCACATAACAGACCAAAAGTAATAGAAAGGATAACATGAAACTCTTTCTCACTCTCTCTCTCTCTCTTTATATATTAGGTTGGTGCAAAAATTATTTCGTTTTCTCACATAGTAACATATGTTAGAAAACGAAATTATTTTTGCACCAACCTAATATATATATATATATATATATATATATATATATATATATATATATATATATATATATATATATACATATATATATATATATATATATATATATATATATATACATACATATATATATATATATATATATATATATATATATATATATATATATATATATATGATGGGTTTCGTCCAATGTGGACTTTCTCAAAGCACAAAACGAATTTATATATATATTTAAGTTACGAAAAACTTGGTAATCCGTATGGGTAGTCCCAAGGATGATGAAATCCTGAGAGCTCAATCTAAATACTGAGCTAATAATTTAAAGAAAAAACAGACCACTTTAAGGCCCCATTGTAAAAGTTTATTTCACCAGAGACGTTTTAAAGGACGCTGGATCATCAGACATCACTTCCAAAAGGGGAAACGAAAAATGAAATGAAAATTTACACTTTTGACGGGTAGTATTAAGTTTATGCAATTTAACAGAGAGGGTAGCGAGGAGTGGTGTGAGAGACATGGTCGAGTTTACAGATGGTTTATTTTAATATTTCTATCTATCATATTTAGTATTGAGGAAGGAGGGACCAGACATTGTACTATTTAATCGGTCAACTTAACGGAAATGATATGTTGAAAGGGAAGGAGAGAAGAGAAAAAAAGCAAAAGAAAAAGAAAAATCTACTTGCATATATATATATATATATATATATATATATATATATATATATATTATAAAATAATTGATTTAAAATATCTTTTTTCGCTACACAGTTCTAACCATGTTTCAAAAATAGAAGCTAAAAGCTTCGAATTTAATTTTGTAATTAAATTAAAGACATTAGTTCCATTTCATCCTCAAGCGAATTTTGGAGTAACTTATTTTTAAAATTACTGGATTTTGAAGGCACAGCAAAAAATCATCATTCAGGTTTCCAAGGATACAGAGAAATCCATTCATCCAGACAAGAGGCCGTTGCGTGTTCATTATCGCTGTATTTTGTTGTATGAGTTATTACTTACATTTTGGTATGGGTAGGGATGTATTTTTCAATGAATTCTGACATCCGTTAAGTGGATGTCGTCCGGATTTTTAAAAGAAATTATTGTTAACAGCACAGATTCATAAAAACTACAAAAAAGCGAATAATAATAATAATAATGACCTCAACATACGTCAAAATATCAATACTAGCAGTAAGGAAATCACTGATAAACTGAAGATCAGTGATAGGGTAGGTCAACTATATCAAAGAGAATACTACATAACCTTAAAGGACCACAAACCAGATTTTGAGGCTAATCCCACTACAAAGATAATAAATCCTACAAGACCAGATATCGGAAAAATTAGTAAAATGATCCTTGAAAGGGTAAATAAACAAATTAAAGACAAAATAAGCCTGAAACTTTGGATTAATACCAAGGAAGTGATAAACTGGTTTACTTACATAAAGGAAAAAAAAAACAACAAAAAAAACAAAAAACAAATGTACACAAATGCAGTTTGATAATGATAATTATTACCAATCAATATCTAAAGAACTATTCATGAATGCGTTGGACTTTGCCACCCACTATACATACGGATATTACAAGTGAAGAAAAGAACATTATCCTATATACGAAACAAATCAGTACTTATACATAAAGGTTATACATAAATGGATTAAGAATTCTTATGACCACTTTGATATCACAATGGGATCACTAGATTCAGCTGAATCTTCTGATCTCATTGGTCTTTTTTATTTTATACAACCTTACAGCGCACCCTGATATCAATATACCTGACATTGTTTTTTACAGAGACGATGGTCTTATGGTTATTAGAAACTCTACTAACTTTAAAATAGATAAAATTAGAAAGGTATTATATAAAGAATTTAAAAGCATGGGCTTAAAAATTACGGTTAGCACTAAATTAAAAAAGTGAACTTCCTTGATATAACATTAGATTTAGATAAAAATACATACACACCTCATAAAAAACCAATACCAATCCTTTATATATACACCCTAAGTCAAATCACCCCCCCCATCTATAATTAAACATATACCGTTATCTATCCGAAAAAGAATGAGTATATATTCAGAAAATGACAAGATTTTCGATGAGCATATCAATTCCTATAATAAAGCTCTAAAAGAGAGTGGCTACAAAAACCCAAAACTAACTTATATAAAAAATGAAAATAGAAACCATAGAAAGAACAGAAGTAGAAAAATAATTTGGTATACGCCCCATATAACCAAATGGTAAAGAACAAATTAGGACAAAAATTCCTCGCATTAATAGTCAAGCATTTTCTTAGTGAAAATAAACGAAGTACTATTTTCAATAAAAACACACTAAAATTCAGTTACAGTTGTACGGAAAACTTAGAAAAAATTATTCAGAAACATAATGATAATATCTTAAATAAACACTAATACCAAAATCAAAAAATTTTAGACAATGGAAAAATAAAAATAAAAACTGATAAGGATAAACAAAAATTATGTAACTGTAGAAACCCTCATAAATGCCCTCTACAAAATAAATGTCGCACTGAATCATTAGTATACCAATGCAATATCTCTTCGACTGAAAATCCTGCAAACATAAAAATATATATAGGTTGCACTAGCCATGAGTGCAAAAAAAGATTCAACCAACATTAAATTTCATTTAGGATAAATAAATATAAAAATCAAAGATCTCTCTCGAAGTACTTCTGGCACCTAAATGAATCAAATTAAACACCTACAGTAAAATGGAAGTTAATAAGAAAAGCAAGAATATGTAGGTCATTAAATGACCCATGTCCTTTGTGCATAGATGAGAAACTATATATTACTAAGTTTATAAAGAATAAAAATTTACTGAATTAGAGAAATGAAATAGCTGTTTTATGCCGTTATTGTCAAAAATTTTCCTTAAGTAATATTTAAAAATAAAAATAAATTTTAAAAGTGCGACCAGGTAATATACATACTTATATTTAATGTGAAAAAATAATTTTATATACTGTAAGTAATTCTATTACATTTACTTGTTTTATAAAAAAAAGTCTATTAAAATAACAGTGAAAATGTTTTAAAGTTGTATTTAAAATTCTAGTTAAACCGAATTCTAACCTAAACATCTTTTAAATTGTAGTTAAATAAAACGTATTCTAACCTAAACACCTCTCTCAAAGTACTACCAGCACTTAAAGGAATCCAATAAAACACCTACGATAAAATGAAATTATGATGAAAAGCTAGAATATGTAGGTCATTAAATGACCCATGTCCTTTGTACATACATGAGAAACTATATATTACTTAGTTTATAAAAAATAAAGTTTACTAAATCAGAGAAATGAATTAGCTATTTTTGCCGTAACTGTCATAAATTTTACTTAAATAATATTTAAATAAAATATTTTAAAAATTGTGACCTGGTAATATACATACTTATACTTGATATGGGAAAATAATTTTACTTACTGTAAGTAATTCTAATACGTTTTACTTATTTTAAAAAGAAAAATAGTCTATTAAAATTAACAGTGAAAATATTTTAAAGTTGTATTTAAAATTGTAGTTAAATAAAACGAATTCTGACCTAAACATCTTTTAAAATTGTAGATAAATAAAACATTATTCGAAATTAATTAGCTATTTTTGCCGTCATTGTCATAAATTTTACTTAAATAATATTTAAATATAAATTTAAAAAAAAATGTGACCTAGTAATAGACATACTTATACTTGATGTGAAAATAATTTTACATACTGTAATTGGTTCTAATACATTTACTTGTTTTAAAAAGAAATATAGTATATTAAAAATGAAAAGTGAAAATATTTTTAAAATCGTAGTTAAATAAAACGTATTCTAATGTAAAACACTTAGAGGAGCAGTGCTTCTCATACGGCGCGAGGATGTGTTCCTTTATTCACCTTCGCAAAAAGCTAAAAATGTGGTCTACACTGAAGTCCTCAGCCAGTCCTCAGCAAACTCCATTCCATTTTTCCTTTCCATGCAAGAAAATTGAGGTCCCTGCACTTTCACATCCGTACTTACTGCAAATGCTATTCTACATGTATGCTAATTTATTGGTTGCAATAGAAAATTTAACATCGCAGATTGCAGTGTGAGGAAGAGAGAGAGAGAGATTGAGGAAAACCCAAACCGGTCGTTAATCACATCTTGCAAAGTTGTAACCAATCGTATTGCAAAAACTGAAGAGATTAGTTTGTCAGAGAAGTCGAGCGCGTCCACGCAAATCAGTACTCATTTTAGCGTTTGGCCATTTGAGAGAGTTGGGTATGGTGTACAATGCATGCTTCAGCTGCACACACCACTGCAGAACTGAAAAGACCTATTACTCTTCGATTTCAGTGGTCAAACTGAGGAAGCTTCTCGAGGAGAAACTTTATTCGATTACGTTGCAACAACATCTAACTGCTCACGCATTGTGATGCTGATTGTGGAAGCGGCATCGCCCTTTTGGGCAAAAGATGCGTCCCTTTTTTGCATTCAGCGATTGGTTGCATACGAAAAGATATCTCAAGATTTGAATTTTTTTGTGTTCAGCTATGTCTCTATTCAAAACCACAAATCCAGTATTCAATATGTTTGATTTGGCAGGACCTCAATTTTCTTGCATGGAAAAGAAAAATGGAATGTAGTTTGCTGAGGACTGGCTGAGGACTTCAGTGTAGACAACATTTTCAGCTTTTTGTGAGGGTGAATAAAGTAACACATTATCGCGCCTGCCGACTCGAGAGCAGGTGACGTAAAGTTGGCCGTATGAGAAGCACTGCTCCTCTAAGTGTACACCAGGGACAGACAGTGTTTGTCCTTGGGCCTTATTGTCATAGCAAAACAGGGTGCGAATAGGGATCTTCTGAAAGTGAAGGGTACATCGACATCTGATGGATAAAAATGTATCCTTGGGTAAGCACTTGCTCCTCTTTATCGCATTACTGTGAAACATTGAACTCATCGCCAACTAATTTTCAGTTACAAGCATCAATTATCTCTCCTCACATCACCATACCATATGTACAGTAATGAATGACCCCGACCAGATTACAGGTCCTTTCAAAAATGCGTGCGAGACCCCTTCGTGCAGCAAAAAATCGATAAAAAGCTCAGGTTCGACCCTGTCATCAGTTGTCAGTTTTTGACTTCTTTTCACGCCCAGGCTGCAATTAACGTCAAATGTCGACTCAACTTCCGACATTTACGGTGTCAATTCGTAAAGGAGACAAATTTTCAATTTGGACTCAGGCTTTCAAAAAATTGGTAAATCGGCTGGTACTCTGGTATTTGGACGGATTACATTCTAAAATTTCGGGCGTTCTTTACAATAACCAGAAATTTCTACGAGGCCCAGTTAGTGGTGCCTTGCATAGAATGCCGTGTGACCCCGTCGTGACTCAAAAATCGATACAAAACTCCGTGTTGACCATGTCCTCAGCAGTCCATTTCCCACTTCTTTAAACGTTGTTCTTTCTCCCATTGTGTCATGCCGGAGCCCGATTTTTTATTTGGGACTCAAACTCTGTAAAAAAAAAACAACAAAAAAAAAACGCTTAACTCACAAGTGATACGGATTTGGGGGGTTTAAGTTTAATATCTCGACTGCACTACGCGGCCCAGTACATCTAAGCTTTTCACCTCATTTTGGACTCTGTGCAATTGACTTCGCATTTGAGCTTTTTATTTGAACTTAAATCGGATCAATGTATGCTTTCCAGAGTACCAGGTTAACAAAACAAGGGCAACAACAACCCCGCCCAAGTACTTTGACCAGTCTCAATATTTCAGGAAACTGGGTTGGGTGTGAAAAAGTATTTGTTGTTAACATTTTTTTTTTCATTCGGTTTTTCCAGTTACGAGTCCTTTTTTAAAGCTGATCGTTTTGTGTTCATTTTGTTTAGTTCTTTTTTCGTAACAGATTTAATGTTTAGTATAGAGCTTAGAAAAAATTCGCAGTGTGAGATAGGCAAGAAGTAAGGCATGTAGCAACATCAGCACGGCAAAGGGCACTCCTTTAAAGGCAAGGAAGGGCAAAAATATTTTAAGTCATGTGATAACGATTGCTGTATGAGTCGTACGATTTTTGAATCAAGCACGGGCAACGCCGGGCCATGCTGCTAGGTGGTAGGGCTAGCTGTACATCATCTCTGCACCCTATCTATTAGCGAAACACGAATTAACGAACGGAGACATATGGTGGCTATTATGTCAAGCACGTCATGCAGACGCTTGTGCCTTACCAACGGGGCTGAGTATATGGAAAGAAAAAAATCTATTCAACTGTCTTATTACATTTCCTGCGTTGTAATTAACATCAAACTGCACAGGAGACACTGGGTTTGAAATATCCATCCTTATAGAAAGACCTGAAAAGTACATCGTATGAATATATATATATATATATATATATATATATATATATATATATGCGGCATTCTTAATACTTCAAAGGCTATTATGATGGATACTTCTTATTTGAAATAGAGACCAGTTTTTATTTATTAAACAATGCATACTACCTCTATCGGGTCTGGGCGTTGATAAATCTGGTTGAGTAAATTCAAGCCTGATTCGATGGGAAAAATTACCATTTCATCTTGGATGCTTTAACACTCGCCACGAAGGACTGCACAATGCGCTTTTTATCCCATTAAAGGAAAGCATCATAGCCACTGGACCAATGGGTCTCGGTAACGGTGTGGTAACAAACAAAGACTCGATATAGCACCAGCTCTTCACAAATCCCGTTGTGTGATTCATGCGAGTTTGCTTATACCAATAGACTGTGCCCCCGTTAGTTACGACTTCTATTCCCAAGCCGCTCCATTTCTCTCTCTCTCTCTCTCTCTGTATATATATATATATATATATTTCTTAATTTCCTGTGGAGTACATAATTTCTTTTTGGAAATAAAAACGGTTAGACCAATTTTACTCTTAATGATAAAAAAAATTGAAAACAAACCCAGCCGACCAGTTTCGCCCTCACTCAACAGAGCTGAAGTCGAGGGGTTATGTATAGCAATACAAAATATAAAACACAAATGATATACAATATTAAACAAGGAATACAATCTTGATTGAAATTTCTTCAAGTCCTAACATTTGTATGATTCATAAGCACTTTCCATAGACATCTTTCGTATAGATTCGAATTCTACTTTCCGATTCTTCAATCCGATCCACTATTCCACCGTGCCTTCTATCTATCTATCTATCTATCTATCTATCTATATATATATATATATATATTTCCTGTGTTGTAATTAACATCAAACTGCGCAGGAGACACTGGGTTTGAAATATCCATCCTTATAGAAAGATCTGAAAAGTACATCGTATGAATATATATATATATATATATATATATATATATATATATATATATATATATATATATGCGGCATTCTTAATACTTCAAAGGCTATTATGATGGATACTTCTTATTTTAAATAGAGACCAGTTTTTATTTATTAAACAATGCATACTACGTCTATCTATATGTATATATGTATAAATGAGAGAAAGAACAAATGGAGTTTAAACCCCGAACTTCGTAGCGTTTACTTGTTTTTTTTTTAAATGTGCTCAAAACAAAGTAGAGCAATAGTTTTGTAATAAGAAATTATAATAAAAAATATTTTTGAAATCGCTACACAAAAGCTTTCATGTTTCAATACTGTTGTGGGGCTCTCCCCCCCTTTTTTTTTTACATATGATGGACATGTCCAAAGTATACTTATACTGATAGATAAAATACCTGCTGTTGAGATACGTCGAGATACAGTCTCTCGACGTCTGTCGAACTCTCTGCTTTGGCAGAGAGGAACCCGGACGAAGCTTTGTCGAAGGGCAATGTTTCGTCCGGGGAGGTAGACAGGCCCTGAACCCGTCTAGGTAGGTTCAAAGGGGATATATTTGGCCGAGCCTACGGGCTTGGAGAAATCCACTTTAAACTCGGCCTTGTGCCACATATATTCTTCGTGGGTGGGATATTATATACTGAGATACGTTGAGATACGTGGAGATATGTTGAGATACGCTGAGACAGGTTGAGAGATACGGAGATAGACACAGGGTGTTCTCAGAGAGTTATACAAGTCCAGAGAGAGAGAGAGAGAGAGATGATTACGACTTTACTTACAGAGACTTGTACATATACTTTCTACTAACCCGCATTCCTGGACTACTAATCTTCACTTCAAGTCTGTATTCTTACGTTTAATACACTTATTTTTCTATCTCAATTACTGGCGTTGTTTATTTATTTGTGAAGGATTCCATCCCCGGAATCCACAACATTAGCTTAAATGTCACCCGATATGGTGGATTTTAAGCGAGTAAAGCAATATTTACAGTTTTTCAGTTAGGCTTGGAATCTGCTAATTTCTTGGAACTTCGAAAGGACGCGCCATCTCTCCTTGAATTCAGAACGCCACAAATTATACTAACATCGTTCACGGAATCCACAATAAATACTATGATTTTGCTTCCTCAGGTGATGGTTAGTAACTGATGATAATATTTTTTAGAGAAATTTAAAAACAAATCCTTTCCTCTTTTTCGAAAGTTAAAATGGAGTTTGGGGGGATGAGGTCAGAATTAAAAAATATACTTACGGGTAAATTTATTTATTTTTTTAAACAATATGTAATACGTCTATAGGCCAGCTACTCGAGAAATCCAAGTAAGCTTTTCCCTAAAATTGAGAACGCAGGTTCTGCACAACTGAGAGATTTCAAATTGACCAAATTTTTAATCGTACATATCAGATTTCTGTGCCTGAAAAAAAATGGTTTGCAATGTTTGACAGCATATGTCGACAGTTTTGTTCTTAACATCCACGTCTCAATCTTATGAACGAATATATTTTGGTGCTTCTCTTTTATTCTCGAAAGAGGTATCTGCCATTATGCTTAAATAATATGGATTTTGAAGATCGACATCCCCGTATGCATTTGGTATCTGCGATTTAATCGGGAGTTTTGCTTTGCAGTCTTCCACAGATGTCATTTGTTTTCAGTAATCTGGCAAATTCGAACGTTCGCATTTTCAGGGTTTTGTCTTTATAATCATTGTTTTATAAATTTCGATTTTTTTGTTTTTTTAGACTACATTATCGTGTCTGTGAATATTCTCAGCAGTTTTACTCTACGGTCTTCTTCAGGTGTTAAGTGTTTTCGTAAGACGCATATGCCGACAGTTTTGTCTTGATCAACCTGGATTTCAAAATTTAACTCGTTCAATTCAAATTTCGTTGCTGGGATCGTTGTAATCTACTGCCTTCTCCATGTATATATGTCGTCGTGCATAAATTCGTGCTTTTCAAAGTTCGGCATCTATACAAGCGCACACGAATCTTATGATTATTTTCAACCTTCTCCAGGTGTTAGATGATAATGTGAGAGTTTCGAACGCTGGAACTTAGCATTGAAAATCTAACTTCTATATAAGTGTACACAAGGCGTTTAATTATTTCTGCAGTTGTAGTCTCCGGTCTTCCCAGGGTCTCACGTGTTTTCAGTAAACATATTTCGACAGTTTTACAATGTTAACCCTGGGTTTCAAAGTTCGACCAGTCTTCGGGAGAATTATTTCTACGCTGTCTTTGCATTAAATATGATTGTGCCTATATTTATCTGGTTAAGAGCAAACATATTTGCGCACGTGTGATATTTTACCTGACGATCGAGATCCCTGGACAGCGTTCTGTCGAAAGTTACTGTGTGGAGAAGAGAAGAAACGGAGTGGTCAATTGAATTGGTGGTCTTTGTTTGTCCAAGACTCCGTTTGTTGCTTGTGTACACGAAGTGTTTTGATTGCAGGACAGGTGTTTCGGATTTTGCGCGTTGTGCTCGCGTGAAATGGGACTTGAGTCAAAAGGGAAATATACTTATTTCTACCTGGATGTTTGCACAGAGAAACAACAATTAAGAAAAAGAGAGAAAAAAATTTAGAGAGGTAGTGAGATATATATGTTGAGAGAGAAAGAGCGAGAGAGAGAGGGGAAGAAAGAAACAGAAAGAGAGGAAAATGCTAGTGAGTGGAGATATTGATTGTGTGAGATATATATTGAAAAATAAACGCATATATATATATATATACATATATATATATATATATATATATATATATATATATATATATGTATGTATGTATGTAACAAAATCCCGACCAAGCTTTAATAAAAGTGAAACATGTTAGATTGAGAAACGTTTCATATTTATTCATTTTCTTAACTGTTCATCTCTCTCTCTCTCTCTCTCTCTCTCTCTCTCTCTCTCTCTCTCTCTCTCTCTCTCTCTCTCTATCTATCTATCTATCTCAATTCGTTCACATCTGTCTATCTTATTTTTTTGTGTCTATCTATCTATCTCACTCTGTTCATATCTATCTATCTATCTATCTATCTATCTATCTATATCTGTTTCTTCATATCTATCTATCTATCTATCTATCTATCTATCTATCTCAGTTTCTTCATATCTATTTATCTATCTATCTATCTATCTATCTATCTGTCTGTCGGTATTTCTATCTATTTCAGTCTGTTCATATCTATCTATCTATCTATCTATTTATATCATTCCTTTTGTTGTAAGGATTACGACAGATCTCCTCAATTGGTGGGATTCTGTCAAGTTATGCGTATGGCCAGAAACCTCCCCCACCCCGGGCTTGTCTTGGAGACTGACAGTCGCGGTAGGGAGCACACGCTTTGAGTAATAGGTTTTTGTTCGGATGCAACCTGAGGCGCCATTTGGGATTCAACAAAAGCTGTTAAAGGAATCTGACCTTAACGTCCTGGCTGGTAATGTTAATGAAAAAATATTCAAATATGAATAATTGATCGAAACGTCAACCTCTCCACTAGAGTAACACATGGAGTCTTGTGCATAGAAACGTAAGTAAATACACAATTACATATTTTATGCACACACGCACTCGCAGAGAGACAGAGAGAGAGAGAGGGGGGAAGGCACACACACAGACACACACACAAACCAACACGTATATCTTCGTTGTTTCTCTCCCTTTCCAATCATCAAGGGATATTTGAAAGCGTAATTTGCTTGAACAGATGGTATAAATAACGGGACAACTAGCGATGACAAGACCAACTCATTAGCAATGGCTAACGAGGCTAGTCTGATAACAATCACTCTATGACTGTGCAGTTGAATATGTTCAAAGATTTGTTAAGTCTGGAACGTGGCTCCCATAATGAAATAAAAATAATGATCTTCATTAAGCATGAATATTGAACCTGTATTTCAGTGGATCCTGCAGAAGCTAACCTTGTATCAAACAGGTTTGAATCTGGCAAATATCCAGGGTTATTTGATTTTTATTTATTTTAAACTAATACGTATGATAATCCGTTAATTTCACGACGTCTGCTAATCTGATTAAACCTATTACTGATAGCCTGTCTGGCTGAAATAATCATCCAATTCTGTTAGAAATCTGTTTTCGAGTTTGGTCAAAAGCCAGGATTTCGAAAGTACACTTTAATGCGCACATATATTCCCCACCAACGTGAAACATTGACAGGACACGCTATATTTTCTTTATTGGACAAATGTTCAAAGTTAATTTTGATGATTAAATATATAGAATAAAATCTGCATTGATTGTCACAACAATTTATCAAAGAGACAAATACAGGGTGTATTTTTATATTCGGGAAGTAAACAATAATTATTTAAATTGGACATTATTTCTGATAAATTATCTTTTAAAAAATCCATGAAAAACTTTACTGCTAGCTGACTTTAAAAGTATTTAATATTTATTTCAGATACAAAAATAAATCGAGAGGCGTGCATTTATTTAGTAGGTAATTGAGCCTTGCCTTCATAGACTAATTGGTAAAGAGACCTCTCGGCTATAGGAGTGAATTCTCTAATGGCTAAAAGGAAAACAGGTTTGATTGATTTTTTTTTCTTTCTGGAAACACCTGCATGTGCATAGAAAATAAACTGAGTAAGTAAACAAGAATGAAAGTTTTGTAAAACAAGAATTTATTTAGCTTATACAGAGAAGCGATGTTAAGAGAACTATAAGTCCTGCCAGGATTTATTACTGTGGTACACAACGGCGGACGGGAAACTGCAGGCGCTTCTACAAAAGGTAGTAAAGGAAAGTGAGAAGAAAGGACTAACCATCAAGTAAGAATGTATTATCATTAACAGGGGAGACAACCGAAAATGCGAGCTTTAAATAGGCAGTAAAAAAAAAGCGTAGAAATTTAACTATCAGAGAAATGATATAACAAGCGATGGAAAAATGTGACACTTAATCCAGAAGAGGCACGGAAGTATCGGAAGATGTCTTGCAGAAAATAAGCAAGATATTTAAAAATATGGAATTTTTTTTTGTGTGGAAACAAAGAAAAGATTGTTGAAATGCTATGTAACGTATATCGGGCTATGTTAATCCCGGTTATTTTCCTCACAAACGAAGAGGAAACTTGAGACAACAGGGAAGTAGTTTTAGAGTAGGATACTGAGAATGCCATGGTTAAGGACAGAGTACGAAGAGACAAAAAAGTGATGAGAAGGGGAAATGACCACGAAATTTGTCCACGCGCACAAGCACTCACACAGAACACAAACACATGCAAAAAAAGAGAAAATAACTCAACAAAACACCAATGATAGGTCCATCCGAACAAATGCATCAATTAATTACAGTAAACTTCGTATAACGATAAAAAGAAATGAGAAAAACAACAGTCAAATGCCGAAATCTCCGAAAGAATAGACTGAACAATTGCAATGATTGTATGTGTGCTTGAAATAAAGTTCATGATGATATTAGTTTGGTGCAAAAAATAATGACGTAATAATGTCGTTTTTTGACGTATTTTTAACGCCAAAAAACGACATTATTACGTCATCATTTTTGCACCAACCTAATAGCTCCTGTCAGACGTGCTGGAGAACATATGGACCTACCAGAAATGCAATTCCAGCCTACACATTAAAAGTAAACTAATTCTAGTGTCTAGCCTGTATTGTACCATGGGGATTCCGATCAGCCCACAAATATTGATTGTGTAAAGTTGTTATTCCATCACTTCTAAATTTGACCTCATCCGTGAACAAGACAAACAACGGATCGGCAATTTGTGTAATAAACCATCAGCAAGTGTTCGCCTATAGTGAGTTGTGAGAACGCCCACGTTGCAAATGATACGGATACTGGAGTTGCTCCTGAATTACTCTCAATACGGTACTATGAGATGTACAAAAAGCCCTGTGCTGATACCTGGATTGTGTTCTTTTTGATTAAGTATACGAGCGAATCTGGGTCTTCCTCGACCCATAGATCATGGTGCCACCGATTCTGTCTTAGCAACGCGACGATAAACAACAGAAAAACGTTCGATGACTCGACTGCCATCGGGGTCTAGAAACGCCATCTGATACAGCCGTGCAGCCTTGCGTCCGTTGCCCTTCGCGTCGGCTGTATGTAAAAATCTGCCTGCTCGCGATATGAATATCCTGCCATTAATAAACAGAACACTACCCAGTTAACTCACTGCTACAAACGTTGAACGTTGAAGAGAGACTTGAACGAAATCTATACGAAAGATGTCTATGGAAAGTGCTTATGAAGCATACAAATGTTAGGACTTGAAAAAATTTCAATCTAGATTGTATTCCTTGTTTAATATTGTATATTATTTGTGTTTTATATTTTGTATTGCTATATATAACCCCTCGACTTCAGGTCTGTTGAGTGAGGGCGAAACTGGTCGGCTGGGTTTGTTTTCAATTTTTTTTATCATTAAGAATAAAATTGGTCTAACCGTTTTTATTTCCAAAAAGAAATTATGTACTCCACTGGAAATTAAGATATATATATATATATATATATATATATATATATATATATATATATAGAGAGAGAGAGAGAGAGAGAGAAAGAGATAGATATGAACAGACTTAGATAGATAGATAGATAGATAGATAGATGGATAGATACGGAACAGACTGTGATAGATAATGAACATAGATAGATAGATAGATAAGGAACTGAATGACGTAGATTGATAGATAGATGATGAATATACTGTGATAGATAGATAATGAAGATAGATAGATAGATAGATAGATAGATAGATAGATAGATAGATAGATAGATAAAAATGAACAGATTGTGATAGATAATGAACAGAGATAGATAGATACATAAATAAATAGATAGATAAGAAACAGAATGACATAGATAGATAGACAGATAGATAGATAATGAAAAGACTGTGATAGATAATGAACATAGATAGATAGATAGATAGATAGATAGATAGATAGATAGATAGATAATAATGACCAAACTGAGATAGACAGACATATATTCATGCATGGTCTGCATTAGAGCAATGTTTATTATGTTTCCATGGCATAACAATGATTCCTAAGAGAGAAAGCATTTATTGTGCTCTTTTGGCACACTATGTTAAATTGTCTTTGGCATATCCAACGAAGTTGTTATGGTTGTCATTCTACCAAACATTTTCTTCGTTATGGTTTCGAGCCTGTGCATGTTCTACGCAATTTTCCTACATTTCTTAAACTCTGCTTATATTCACTAATATTTTTTCAATGTCTGGCTTTTCACCAAATTTTATTTGCTTGCGTCATGACTAAACGTCATGACTTAATGTTTTTGTTTTTTTTTAAATTCTTTCCTCTTTTTTTTCCCTCCAAATTCTTTGCTTGGTAGTATACTGGCAACATGCTGTCAAATCTTTACGTCATTTCTTTTTCTGTTGGCAATGTCTTTTGGGTTTGAACATCGAGACCAACGTCAAGATATATTGCTGAAAATTTTGAAGATGACAGGATTCTCCTGATTTTATTATTGTTTATCTTCAAACTAATCGACTTGTTACATACAGACACAGCACATTCTCTACCTCAGACAAACACGATACACAAAGCTCGTTTCCGTTTGTGTATCTTTCTGCGGCGTTGTGCCAAATCTATACAGCGGTCTGTGTTTAATCATTTACATAAACATATATATCCACATATCGTTGCGTATTTGGGCAACAGTCTTTCTTAAATACGGTTTTTCTTGTGCGCAAGCAAGACATTTCTTTTTGGGATTAGTGTCTGTACATTTGTTTATGTGACTGCGATTTCTGAGCGCCTTCCATTATTGTCTTAGACGTTCAACATCCGAAATAATTAAAATGGAAAAACCAGGTAACGCGATGAGAAAATAATGATATAATTAACATGTTGACGTTCCGCATGACTCTAAACAAAAGGTTAGGAAGGAAACCTCTGTAAATACTAGAATATGCAATAACAATAGATGTGAGAAGCCTATTTCCCTGCCAAAAAAATTTTTAATACAAAGATTTTATATATTTTAACAGATTAGCATTGGCTTCAAGGTCAATGAATGTCGAATGTTTCGTTGCAATAAAACGGTTAATATTACCAATACCATTAAAGACGAGAATATACTACACTTTGATCACAGTCCGGTGGCCAGGGAGTGAAATACAGCGTAACTCGAGTAGTACCGGGTTCTTAGTCAATGAATGAGGAATGTTTCCTTGTAAGGAAACGGCTAATATTGCCAATACGATTAAAGACAAGAATATACTACAATTTGATCCGAGCCCGAACTTTTTTTTTCTCGCAGTTTCCGAAATTCACTGAGCGTAAAGTGCAACACTTCATCTTCCACGTTTAAGGCACTCATTTGTGCACAACACAGTGCATGATTTTAATCTAGAAGACACCATAAATCAGCACGAAAACTAATCCCAGTGTCAAATTGTGTTCAATTTATATTAATGAAAATCAGGCTGGAAAATTTGCAATTATCTCAATATATATATATATATATATATATATATATATATATATATATATATATATATATATATATTGTGTATTTTGGCAGCAATATTTCGTTCATGCAAGTTTCATTAAATATCACAGACAAGGTGCTTTGATTAAGTTTTTTATATAATTTTTCATGTGATCTCGTTTTTTCTTTTCATTAGATAAATTATATATATATATATATATATATATATATATATATATATATATATATATATATATATATGCAAATATATGGATATATATATATATATATATATATATATATATATATATATATATATATATATGCAAATATATAGATATAGATCCGACAGTATGAAGAAAAATATACAGAAAAAACAAACAAAAATGTAATATGCAATTATGCTGTATTAATGTTAATAATACATTGGCATTATATTAACATTAATTCTCTATATTTTTCTTCATATATATATATATATATATATATATATATATATATATATATATATATATAATGCGTGTTTGTGTGTAATAGATATATAGAGAGAGAAGGCTTACGAATCAAAACTGCACCATGGAAAGGATAGAGGAGACATCCTAAATGTGATCCTGGAACATAAAACTAGAGGCCTACACTGTCTATGTCTATAAATGGTCTGTCTCCCATATTGAATAATCTTCCTCTATAACTACAGACAATTTAAAAAAAATAAATTACGAACACACATAAACTGGTATATATATATATATATATATAGATATATATATATATATATATATATATATATATGCTGGATATTCAAGTCAACACCCACATGTGACAGTCTGTTTTATGCTAGATGTAATTGTCAGGCCATGTGTGTTGTGTCTTTGCACAACTTTCTATATATCCAGTTCAGTGGTACATGGTTGGTATTCTATTGCATTGTGGGTAGTGTCATTATTCTAACGGCTTGGTTGGTATGGTTAGTTTTTTTTTTTTTATTTACCTAATTTATTTACTTATTTATTTTACTTGTTTTTGTTTATTTAATTTATTTATTTTAATTTAGTCGTATAAACCAATCTCGTTCGGCCACTTCGTTCGCCATTTTCAAGTGGGGGTTGTTTTGGTGCTGTTTGTTTCCTTTTATGTTTTGACTGTTCGAAATGTATTTTCTGCATGGTTTTGAATATATATATATATATTTTTAAGCTTAGCGCCCCGAGCAAGGCATGAAGCCACTAGGATGCAGGGGGGTTGCAGTAGATTGGTATCAAGAGCAGATAGGAGTCATAGAAGAAAGGATGAAGGGATGGGTAGTGTGTAGGTCAAGGTAACTGGAGTTGTCGATTGATATTACATTTGAATAGTTGGAGATTATAGCTCTCAGGGAAACAGTAATTGGGAAGGGTGTTCCACAGGCGAGATGTGCGAGGTATGAAGCTAATGGAGTAGAAGTGACGGCTACATTTTAAAGTTTCTATAGTGTAAGGGTGAGAGCGCGATGCCAGCCTCGTAAGGCGCTTGTATTCATGGAGACTGGGGACCAGGGAAAGCAGCTCATCGAGGCAATTGCCATGTAAGCATTTGTAGAAGAGATAGAGAGATATTAATAGATAGCGTTTATTCCGAGCCTTCGTGTGTTGAGTTCAGCTGTCTGCATGAGCTTCTGTTCTTTTCAATCATTATTTTCTGAATCTCTTATTTTATATTTTCAAAAATATAATCATCTTCGATTGAAAAATTGGGGGACATAAAAATGAATCATCTTTAATGTCTCCTTTGTTTGCGGCAAATTTTTACGAGTACTGCAACAATTATCGACTGATTCTGTTTAATTCCATCGCATGAGTTTGATAGGGTCGTTCAGTATGCCGGCTAAAGTTTTCATTTTTTTCCCTTTTCCCAAACCAAATATTATGATATTTACGATTCCGTCTCAACCGCTTGATCTATTTGTCCTTATTACAACTTGAGTGGAAAATAAGTCTTTCAGATATCTCTATCTATAAAAGGCAGGATGTGTGTGTGTGTGTGTGTAACGAATACACGGCTGCAATTTTCGACGGATTTGCACCAAAATTTATATGCACATGCTCCAAGATAGCGGGAAGGCCAATACCGACATTGCATTTCCCAACTCCCATTGATAGTGGAAATAATCGATTTTTCAGGCTTCTACGGCAGTTTTCATGTAGTTTGCGACCATTTTCTACTGGCCATGAACAGACAGGAAGATTCTATTGGCCAGCGTGAGAGCCAACAGCTGACTGACACGAATGTTAACTAGCATGCTAGCATGCAAAAAAAAAAAAAAAATCGACAGCTGCATTCGTCACAAGTGGGAAAAATTTAAATCTGCATGGCACTTCACTCCAATTGGCTCATTTGCTTGCTTAAACTCAACGTTGATTCTGATGCCGCAGAACTGGATTGGGTGTGAAAAAGTATTTGTTGTTAACATTTTTTTTCATTCGGTTTTTCCAGTTACGAGTCCTTTTTTAAAGTTGATCGTTTTGTGTTCATTTTGTTTAGTTCTTTTTTTCGTAACAGATTTAATGTTTAGTATAGAGCTTCGAAGAAATTCGCAGTGTGAAGTAAGGCATGTAGCAACATCAGCACGGCAAAGGACACTCCTTTAAAGGCAAGGAAGGGCAAAAATATTTTACTTCAAGTGATAGCGATTGCTATACGTACGATTTTTTTTTAATCAAGCACGGGCAACGTCGGGTCATCCTGCTAGTAAAGAAATAAAATCTGTCATTCTTTTTGATGTGACGTTCATTTTTAACGACCCTTTTTCTCTGTGCTAGAAATACAACGTCCTCTATTTGGCAACACGAATTTTCTTGTTTTATGTTTGGGGGAATTGGTGAAAATGTTGAAGAATATATTATTAAAAAAAAGTATTACTTTCTATTCTGCAAGTTCTCTTTTTTTTATATATATCGCTTCCATTCCAACAGGCTATACGTGGGAGTTTGTTTAAAATGGAAGTTCCTGGAGAAAACGCAGCCTGAGTAAAATTCTTTCTTACACTTTAGAATACGGAAGAAATGAGAATGAATTGAGTCGGTATTTACCGGAACACCCAGTAAAGCGTGATGTGGCACAAGGCGGGTGTATCGTGGGGTTTTCTGAGCTCGGGCAAAATTCCCCGTATACCCCGTAATCGGATTTGCCTACCTCCCCATACGAGACTCTGCTCTTCGGCATAGCCTCGTCTGGGTTCCTTTCTGCTCGAAGGAGGTGAGTTCAGCATTAAGTCTTACCGCACAGTTAAGACCTAATGCTGATTCTAAGATGAATTGATTCCGTGGAAGTGTCAGTGTTGTCCTTACTTCAAAGGTCTGAATACGTGGAACTAAATGATTTGGTTTGGTTCATTTTGTTTAGCGGCTTATCAACACCTCTGTGGGTTATTTCATGCGGAAATCTCAATACGTAAATTGAAATTTTATAATTAATTCAAGAGAATGATATTATTTCATGACTAAATTATAATTATTTAACAGAATTTTTTTTCAGCAAATAATCTTAGAAAATCAAACGAACAATGAAAACCTATTTCTTCTTACAAGAAATGAGGTCAATTATTATTTCTAATTATTTAATATTTTTATTTTTAATTTTTTTTTTTTTTTTGACAATGTAGGTCAAGTCTTAATTTTACTTTTAAATGTATTGATTGTTATTTGGCAATAAAAATATATTCATTTTCTTATAAAATATATTTTTGGCTATTCTGCTATAAAATGTATTGCTCGTCATTTTACTTTAAAAAAATTTTGATTGTCATTTTGCTATAAAAACGTATTGCTGGTAATTTTATTATAAATATGTATGATAGTGTTAGGGAGTGGTTTCACAGTGGAGGCTTGTATTTGTACTAAGTCGGTCCAAAAATAGGTTCGACGTAAAAAACGTTAGGATAAAATAGGTATAACGCAGAGTAATCTAGTTGTGGTCGCTGATACTTTAGTATCCGACTAACGGTCGACTGACTGGCCCACTGAGCGACGCTATTTAGTTCCCTCCCCCCACGAGTGCATCATGTGGCACAAGGATGGTTTAACGTAGGATCTCCGTATAAACGGGTTCAGGGTCGGTTTACCTCCCCGAAAGAGAATCCGCCCTTCGGCTTAGCCTCTTTCGGGTTCCCCCCCGCCCGAAGGCGGAGAGTTCAACCGATCAGCCGGTCAGCCTAACTGACCGATTAAGCGACTGACTTGTTACTCTTACTACTCCTAATTATAGGTGGGAGGGTCTATTAACTATAGAATAGTTGTGATCCACTATAACAGATAGGTAATTTTACTAGAAAAATGTATTGTTGGTAAATTTTTTTAGAAAAAGGTATTACTGGTATTTTTACTATAAAATACATATTTTTATATTTTTCTAGCGTTTTGATTCTTGTTCGGGGTTTACTATTTGCCCATAGCCGGGGCCCTAACAGGTATTACACCTCTCGGATGAGAACATCAGCAATTAAGAAAACACTCTAATCTCCCGATCAGAGACCTTGCTATCGGATATAGGTTATCTTCATACCTAAGAGTACGTGGAAGTAAAGAATTAATTTAATTTGGAAACATTCCATGGCAATGGCGATAGAATAGCGACAGGTGAGTAACACTGCGTTGTTTGCGAAAGAGATTGTTGAATGAAAAATATGCCACCCACCTACAAAACCGGGTAAAATATTTTATATTTTATCATGAATTTCAATTCAAATATAGCGGTAGTATCAGGATAACATGTACCGGCAACGTTTCGACACACATGGCTCACCATCAGGGCTGTGAGCAAGAAAAGAGAAGAAAAGTAAATGAAAGCTATTTTAAGCAACGCATTGTTAAGTATCGTTATTTTTAAAAAAATCTAAATCCAATATATTAAGACATGTCAGTAACATGTACCGGTAACGTTTAATGACGTGATTATTTTTCTTCATCTGCATTCACGAACAACGCCTTGAATTATATTTTAATTGATGGTTGGTTACTTTTGTTGAATGTAAATGTTTTCAAGAATGTTTAATCTTTAGTGGGGAATCGACTAATGATAATATAATACTTATGGTGCTTGTTGCTGTGAGTGCAAAGATTCAACGTAAATTTGAATCACACATCTTTAAAAAAACAATTGATCCCTCTCTTTATCCAACTATCTCACTTTATATGTATATATATATATATATATATATATATATATATATATATATATACGTGAACAACGGACCTACATTGGTCAAGAGCAATTCCACCACACACTTGGTTACCTTATATATATACGTGTAGCCTAACTGTAAGGCACGTCAGCGTAAATGACGGTTCCGTATAGGATGCAGGTTCGAATCCTGTCAAAGAACGAATATTTTCTATGTAAATTTCTTGGACATTCAGGCCGGTAAATGTTATTTAATACTGTTTATTATAAACAGAGCATTTACTTAAATACTTGTATCTATAAAAAGAACGTTAAACATGTCTTTAATATATATATAATTTTCATCTGACACATATATATATATATATATATATATATATATATATATATATATATATATATATATATATATATATATATATATATATATATATATATATATATATATATATATATATATATTGCCATCCTTTTGACTCGCGGGCTCCATACAGGTACCATATACGCCAGCTGGATGTTTTCCATAAAAGCTGTCTATATGCGAACTGTGGCATTAACCTTCAAGATAGGACATCTAACGTAGACCTGTTTAACAATTGTAATATTGGAGGAATCGTGACTTGGGAATGTCTGATGACAGGATACCCAAGATCCTAATGTAGAGCCAGTTAGATCAGGGTTACAGGAATCTAAGAAGTCCATGGCTAAGATACAAAGACAAGCTGAAAAGCAACTTGTCAGCTGTCAATATACCACATAACACCCTTCAGCCCTTAGCCTTGGAGCGGGTAGAATGGAGAACACCGTGTTTTATTGGACTCAGCAGTTTTCAATCTGCTTGTCTGAATTATCTTCAAGAAGCAAGATCACGATCTAAAATGTCAGCCAATCTAACAGTAATCTCATCTCACAATCCTCACTCTTGCTCCATTTGTGGCTTCCCTTCTAAATCACTAGCGGGTCTTAAGTGCCACTTAAGATGAGCGCAAAAAAAATTCGTAACTGTCAGATCCTCTTACGTCGAAACCGACTGGAGAGTCCATTATATATAATAAAATATAGTTTTTAGGCATGCTATACTTATGCGTTAAATCGTGGATAGAGCTTATGTAAATATAAAATTGGGCACTGAAGTCAACACCCATAGGCGACAGTCTTTCTTGCTAAAAGAAATCGTCAGATGATGTGCACTGTGTTTTGCTGGACCATATATATATATATATATATATATATATATATATATATATATATATATATATATATGTGTGTGTGTGTGTGGGTGTGTAGATATATATATATATATATATATATATATATATATATATATATATATATATATATAAATAACAATTCTGGTTGAATGTGTTGACAGAGCGTTTAGGGAGTTGAACAGGGCTCAGTCGGTTAAATATTTACCGTTTTTAGAAACTGTTAAATTCATCCACCAACTTTGTACAGTCAGAATGAAGAAATAAAGCCTTAAGATGTGCTACATTTATGGGATAAAGTGCTCAATATCAAAGATAGAGCGTGAGTAAATATAAAAGTGAACAGAGAAGTCAACACTTAGAGGCGACAGTCTGTTTCATGCTAGACGCAATCGTCAGGCTTTGCCGCATCTTATCTAGTGGGGAGGTTGTGGTCTGACGATTGCGTCTAGCATGAAACAGACTGTCGCCTCTAAGTATTGACTTCTATGTTCACTTTTATATTTATATCCATATATATATATATATATATATATATATATATATATATATATATATATATATGGATATAAATATAAAAGTTTTATTCATAGGTCATATATATATATATATATATATATATATATATATATATATATATATATATATATATATGACCTATGAATAAAACTTATGACTGTCATAATATTCTCGGCTATCCGTCATTTTGAAACAAATGTTTCTAATGATTTGCATAATGAAAACTGTGTTTATACTCATTTAACTTAAAATTATATAAAATATAAAAGGATTTAATTTTTTTGAAGCCATGTTTTCAAGTGTCTGGAGTTTCTAGCTGCAAAGATTCTAGCTAAAGCGTCTAACTTATAAAATCCTTTCAGATGATGCCTCCTTCAAATCTTTCAATAATAAAATTGAGGACAACGCCGGGTGGTCTTGCTGGTTAATTTATGAATACACATGAAGGTAAAGAAATTTATTTTCATGCGAGAAATTGTTTTGCATCGAAATGCGCAAAATAAAACCAAACATAATATGTAAAATACTGACAATGATTGACAATACGCACGCACATACTCACACACACACGCATAGAGACGCTCACACACATACACATATATATATTTTGACTATAAATATATGACCATAATATATATAATGATGGACGAAATATATATATATATATATATATATATATACATATATATATATATATATATATATATATATATATATATATATATATATATATACATACATATATATATATATATATATATATATATATATATATATATATATATATATATATATTCAAATTTCGCTTCTTGTGCATTCAAATGTCTTGCATATTAAATTGTTTCTAATGCGCACAAGACTTATTCAGGCAAAAAACATGGTTTAGCTTTTAAGGCAATTTTGTTCGTACTGTGTAATTTCCTGTTGCATATATAGACTGGATTAACAACAGAACCATCTACACATATATAGATAAACGTGTAAGTAAAAAAAAGAAAAGAACTGTGATATATTCTCTTATATTTTTATAATGCAGGTGAAATATTTTACATAAACGGAGATAAACGTACCTATGCATAAAAGCAAATATTTTTAAATAAGAAATAATATACATTAATATATGTTTTCATATATGATATATAATTATGTACACACACACACGCGCACTCACATACACATATACCTAAATATACATATAATATATATGTTCATATACAATATATATATATATGCGTGTGCATATGTGTATAGATGGTCACTCGTATTCGAAGACACCCGTTTTTATAGGGCCGCTAGCCAATCCCCGTTGCAAACGCGTGCTCAGGCGCATTTGTGTTTATTCAACACCCACAGAACGTACCTGTAGTCTATAGGGCAACTATACTGAGCAAACCTTAGTTACAGTTTCTGGGAAAGTGCGCGTTATCTAGCGTGATCAACAATTTGAACAAGGCCAGCACGCTCAAGCCCTCGGCCACGATGACTTGTGACTTTGTGCTAGCAACGGCTCCGTCTACCCAGTTTCACTCCCAAGGCATGGGTCAACCCGTGGTAGCGTTTTCCGGCACTTTCCCAAAAGTTGCAGCCCGCTGGGATCGACCCCTGCAGTCCATGGTGAGATTCAAACCCGGGTCTATATATATATATATATATATATATATATATATATATATATATATATATATATATATATATATATATATATAGAGGAATTGAAGAGAAAACAGTAATACAAACATATACAAACAAGAGTGTTGCAGCAAGAATGTTCGGTCCGACTGGCAGAGCTGACTTGCTGGAAACTTCCCTCTCCAGAAGGTAGTACCTGCTCATATACCAGGGAGGGTCCATGCGTACGTGGATAAATTCCCTTAAGAGATTATGAGCTTCGATTACGAATCTTGGGTTTAATCGTTTAATCTCGAAACAAGACGATAATGCCAAGAGTGAAAGAAAATGAGAAAACCTTACCGAGCAGAATGGACAATAAAAGTAAGGATTTCAGAAAGAAAGAAAATGTGAATTTATATTTTATTTAAATTTTTGATTATCGTAGATGCCGAATGCAACTAGCGAGTTGTGTGAGAGAAGAAACTATTAGAATAGGACTTGCGGTTGCATCTCTTTATTTCAACAGTAAAACCATAAGACCTATGTCCCAATCTAGTACTTCATTCAAATGAATGCGGCCAAGTAGCCGACAAGGAAATTCGTTAGAACAATCGCCATGTACACATTTATAGAAAAGACAGAGGGAAGCTACGTCCCAGCAAAGGAAAGTGCATGATATCGGATATCAGGACCATAGTCGATTTGTCAAGTGTGTGTTGAGGGGTCAGCGTGCGGCATTAGGAAGTGCCTGAAAGCAGAAACAAGGATTGACTGTAGACAGGTGTGCGTAATTCGATAAATGAAACTATTTAGAATGTAGCACTAATTCAGAAGTCAGCCTGACCGAGATAGTACAGACTTTGTTCAACTATACACAGTGAATTGTGTGTTCTCTCTCGGAAACTGCAAATAAGATTCGCAAAGCTAAGATGCAGTATAAAACACATAGTGTCTCTATGGGTTTAAAAAAAAGAAAAAAAAAGAGCCTGAACAATCGTTTGCGACAGGGATTATCTAGCCATTCTGTCAGTGTGTACTCAGAAATGAGAAGCATTGTCCATCGTCCGAAGCGATTTCGACCACTTCTTTAGGTATTTTCATGTGGGTTTGTTTAAGGTGGTATTAATTTCTTTTAATGTTTGATTGCTTAAGATGTTTTGTGATGCTTAAATAGAAGCATCGTTTATTCCAACTTTCGCATATTAGGCGTAGCTAGAATTCGAGTTTTGGAGTCTTTGTATTAAAAAAGAAATCATTTAAAACACCATTTTCTCTGCTGAATAAGGTGAGATTTATATTAACTGGATGCAAGGTAAAGGGCCTTTCTCACAAAAATAGATTAAATGAAATATGTTTAAAAGAAAAGTTGCTGCCCCAACACACACATACACATAAATATATGTATCATTTCACCTTTATATACATATATATATTTTATTATTTACATATATATATATATATATATATATATATATATATATATATATATATATATATATATATATATATATATATATATATATATATATATATATATATATATGGTTTATTGGCGTTTGTTTATATTCGTAAAAATAATACGCTAGAATTTACTCTGGGGTAGAAACTCGGAGTGATGCTAAATTGGTGGCGTTTCGATCCCAGCTTGAAGCAGTCAGTTGTCTAGCCGCACTCATGAGCGAGACAGGCCTCTCTATGGATGACATTATATATTCTATCTACCTATATATATATATATATATATATATATATATATATATATATAGGTTGGTGCAAAAATAATGTCGTTTTTCTCGTTCAACTTCAAAAGTTCATAACTCCTTTCATAATAAACTTTATTAATCAAAATAAGAACCGTTAGAATCGACAAATTTTTGCCAACGAGAAATAAGTTTATTTATCCCTTTAGTATAGAAATTCGGAGTTCTGGAAGCTATGAAGTCATTGAAGGCCGATTCGGCATCATCTCGGCTTTTGAAGCATTTTTCGCGCAGGAAGTTGTCGGGATGCTTGAAAAAGTGATAATCGTTGGCCGAGAGGTGCGGTGAATATGGCGGATGAGGCAGAGTCTCGTATCCCAATTCGTTCAGCTTCTGCAGGGTCAGTTGAACAACATGCGGGCGAGCGTTGTCATGGAGGAGAATTGGTCCCTTCATATTGACCAATCTCGGGCACATAGGATGGAGCTTCTGGTGCATTTCGTCAATTTGTCGGCAGTACTTTGTCGTTTCTCCCGGAGCTGTGATGGATGAGACCGGCCGCAGACCACCAAACAGTCACCATAACCTTTTTTGGTGCAATTTCAGCTTCGGGGAGTGTAGTGGAGCTCCTC
>OZ010589.1:50774721-50779721 GCA_963932145.1 Acanthosepion lycidas | reverse complement strand
ATATTTTTGAATGAAGTTATGCTGCCTAAATACACATTCACGCGCGCACACAAACACACACACAAATATATATACTAAATAGATGTATGTGTATGTATGTGTGTTTGTGTTTGTGTGTATCTTTGTGTGTGTGTATGTGTGTGTGCATTCGCAAGTGAAAAGCACACGTGTATTCAAACGTAATTTCTTTTTTTGATAATATGTATTCTCCGCCATCGAAAGAATATGATTAAATTGAGAACTCGAATCAGGTGTAGAAAAAGTTTTAGAAAACAGCCAAGCAAGAACACAGTGAAACAATTTGCAAAACAGAATTCTTCAAATTTGGAGAAAGAAAAGAATTTTTAAAAAAAATGACAGCAAAGTCCTTGTAGATGAGTATTTCACAAAAAAAAGAAAAAAAAAAAGAAGCATTTTAAAATCAATTTTAACGCTTGAAAAAAAAAAACTAATTCCACCTCTGGGATAAATTACAAATTTAAAATGTTTACTTGCATCGCGTTGTATTCGAATCAATTTTCTTCTATCGAAACTTCAATTTTCTTAAAAAAAAAAAAAAATCTTCTCCTTCCATGTTTGTTTGTTTCATTTCTTTCTTTCTTTTTTTCTAACGTTCTGGTTTCTTATGTTTTTTGATTAAAGTTTATCTTTCAAACATTTCTCCTTTCTTCCAACCATATTTTAATATTTACCTTTTTACTTTTTCGTCTTGTCTTTTCGATTCATTCTCCTATTCAATAAAACGTCATTTTCTTTTTGACTTTTGTCATCTTGTTCGTCTATATTTTGCATCTCTTTCTTGCTTTTCTTGCTAAACTTTTTTTTCTGTTCTTTTCTACTTTCATAAATTATTATCTATATTCATTGCAGCCACGGCGTTATAGCGTAAATATGGCGGGCTATGTAGATTACCCTATCTTTTTGCTGGAACTTAGAACTAAACAAATCCAAATTTTGGACTCAATGCTATTGCATGTGCTTTGTCGTATATATAAAATTATTACTGCCATTAATTTTCATAATCAATCATAGAACTTCCTTTTACGTAACAGGGCACCCTGGTTCCTTTTCTCGAAATGGTAATTGCTATGCCTGCTGCTAGGAAAGTTGGTTCAATTTATTTATATATAAGTCAAATGTTCGTTCATCCTTTGCATAATGATGGCACATAATGTCTTGATAAAATACAAAGAAGAATCTGCAATATTATTGGTTTTGACCTGGCTTCTCAGCTTCCCAGTACCTTTTCTATAAATAATTTGTTATTATTCTGATGTCCTTTCTTATATAATATTAGGTTGGTGCAAAAATAATGACGTAATAATGTCGTTTTTTGACGTATTTTTAACGTCAAAAAACGACATTATTACATCATTATTTTTGCACCAAACTAATATCTTTTTTTTTTTTTAAATTTAAGCGCGGTTCTTGATTGGCAGTCAGGTCTCATAATTGTACAGTTGAAACGGCTATATGCAACCCTAAGTTCTGTCCTAGCAATTTATTCTATTGTCGAACTCTTGATCTTCAAAAATTTAAATGCAATATCAATCGTTATTTTATGTCTTCTTAGTTCCTGTTTTTTTTTCTTGTTCTTTCTCTTTAATAATGTTTTTTTTTTCTTCTAATTCTTTCACACTCAGGATCTCCTTAAACATTAGTGGCTTTATTGCATTGCTTGAGGTGAAATAACTAAAAAAAAAAAAAAAAAAATGAAAAGAAAAATGTTCCATTGAGCATTCCACTTTGGTACCTTGACTTTTAAAATTTAACCACAGTATTAGTTAGGCCTCACTATATTACAGTTGAAATAAGTAGATGTAACCGTAAGTTCTGTGCTAACAGTTTCTTCAGCATCTGTCTATATTACCGAGATGAGGTATTATGTACACCATTTAGATTATTCGGAATATTGTCCTCATCTTTGTCGCCATGTTTAACTACAACGTTTCGACCGTTGTACGCTTTGGCCTTCTTCAGGTGGTTGGTATTTCGAAATAACCAGGTATTGAACTCACACTCTTTGGGTCCTATCACTAGATCTAACTAACGCTTTTATCCACTGTGCCATGTTAAAGCGGTGAAGGACTTGGAGAGGAGAATTAACAGCTTCAACGGCTTTTGGTGATGGTTATGGACATTTATCCTTATATAAAATACTTATAGGTTAAACATTGTTATATGCGACCCATTTTTCAGTATCAGCTTTGATATTTCTCTATATTTCTGAGATGAGATATTATGAAAACTATTTACATTATTCGGACTATCGTCCTCATATTTGTCGCCATGTTTATTACAACGTTTCGGCAGTTGTACTTTCCTGCCTTCTTCAGTGTGAGTTCAATACCCGGTTAAGGCATTGGAGAACTTGGAGAGGGGAATTAACCGGAGATAACTGATAACTGACATCCATTAGACATAGCACGTGGAACTAGAACAGTCTACCCCGGTAAGCGAAATAAAGGGTTCAGTTCGACATTCCAACCACCTGAAGAAGGCCGGAGCGTACAGTAGCCGAAAAGTTGTAATAAATATGGCGACAAAGATGAGGAAAATAGTCTGAATAATGTAAATAATGTACATGCCTCATCTCAGAAATATATACAGATACTAGTAAAAGTGTATGAAAAATTGGGTTGACGAAGCTTCTGGAATTTCTATATATGTCTTCTTTGCAGAAAATATCAATAAATGTCATTCTAGAAAAAATAGCAACGAAAAGCACTAGAAAATTGTATTTAAAATCGAAATAAATATGAATAAATTTGTATAATAGACGTGAAATTGTAACCTGATTCCAAATTTGTAGTGATATGTAAATGACTACCTAATTAGCATATCTAAGACATAAAAAACTATATAAGGGTCTAAGCAGTAAGAGTTTGGGCATAATACGATGCGCGAGTCGAACTTGCGTGATTTGGGGTCTCTTATGCTGTTTATCATCTCTTCGTTGTGTGGCTGTTTTCGGACAGAGCGCAACCCCTTTGTATCTTTCTCTTCGGGCATCGTGCAGCCAAAAATGTTGCCCACACCGGTGGGTGGGGAACAGCTGTCCCCGACAGTAGCTCTGTCATTACACTAGAGGAGAGGACGGTAGTAATTTCGATGGAAGCGCAAGTGACGATTGCGGAGGTGCTGGGATATTTATGGACCTGTCCCAGGTCCACGCGTCCGGAATCCCCACAAACTCACTTTGTGCCAAATCCTGCCTGCGGAGGTGGGGTGGGGGGAGGTTTGAGTAGATATCAAATACGATACACGAGATTAACAACTATGGCTTTCATAACAACCTTATCTCCTTATTATTATTTTTAATCAATTCACCCCAAGCAAGGTAGTAAAGCCATTATGACGCAAGGGGTTACTGAGTATTATAGAACAGAGGTCGAAAACCTTTTGCTTACTATTTGCCGACTGAGGGTTTAAAAATCATTCAGTGTGGCCACAGCATACGTATTTTTACACAAATCAAGATCAATAAACCTATTTTAAAATATATTTTATATAATATAATAATGTGTAAACCACATTAATAGAAAAAACCGTTTTAAAAAGTTTTTTTTTTAAGTTTTTATTATGAACTGGAGTCCAACGAGTGAGCAGTTTTGAAATAGCTAAATATGTTCATTGCATTGTAGTAGTTATTGGTTAGGACTGCGTGCCACTGGAAATTGCTTGGCGTGTCACGTCTGAAACGCGTGCCGTAGGTTTCCGACACCTGTTATAGAATATCTGAATATACTATTAAGGGGAGAGGCAAAAAGAAAGAGAATTAAGAAGAGAAAAGATAACTATTGATATTGCTTTTTAAATTATTGAAGACCAAAGTTGACGTGGAAGCAAGAAGCCGGAAGAGAGTTCTACAAGTTCGATAGAAGAAACTGTTATCATAGAACTTACGGTTACATCTAGCAGCCATTTCACCTGTGAAATGATGACACCTTGCTGCCAATCTAGTACTGCGTTTAAGTCGAGGTACCACTCACGGAAGTTCATCAGAACAATTACCATGAAAAGACTTATAGAAACGTTACAGGGAGGCTACGTTACCAGTGTGGAAAAGTGTCTAGCACTGAGATGCGAGGCCAGGACTTATAACATTGCAAATTTTTCTTTGTATTTTATGAATAATTTCTAAATATATAGCAGAAGCATCAGACCAGATGCGGCAGTAATATTCAAAGCATCGGCAAATGGCAGACTTATAAACATGCAAAATAACATCTACCTATATGAACCAACTTTTTTAGCAGTAGACTTAACAATTGATTCAATATCATTTATGTGCCATGCGTGATACACTCTTAGGCGATCATGTAGCTTTCGATACATGACTGACGAGGCATATTTTTCCCCGCAGTAGATTGCCATTTCTTTCTGCGGTAGACCAGTTGACATCCAAAGCTATAGAATCGGATCTGACTGCTATTTACCCATAGCTGGGGAGAGAAGAAGAGGATTTATACCTTTCGCAAGGGTATTAGCACGTAAGTGAATGTAATGAATTCGACTGAATTCGAACTCGGCTCTCCGATTCTTCAATCCGAGCCGCTATCCATTACTATAATATCTTTTGTCATGACATATAGTCTTCTGTAAGTTATCATCAGGCAAAATGACTGGGCCTTTTAATGACTTACAAATTTATTATCTTTGGTCACTTCGACGTGGTGTGGTGTAATAGCAATCTTGTCACGTTAGACCAATCATTTACGACTTAGTAGTGAGTTCGATTCTCACTGAGTGTCCCATAATATCGATCTTTTGCCACATCTAAGCTACGCTTAGAAAATCACCACAGATTTGTTAACATAAAGTGATTTACCTCCCTTTCTTCTTTCGTGCGGAAACTAATGTTATAAATAAACAAATACATACAACACGGTAATTATTATTTAATACACCTTGTTACCTTTTCAATTTGAACATTAAAGAAAGAGAAAGATAAGAAAAATTTTTCAAAAAAATCTTACAGGAACCTAAAACGGTTATTA
>OZ010589.1:50754721-50769721 GCA_963932145.1 Acanthosepion lycidas | reverse complement strand
CTTTCTTTTTTCTTTCTTTCATCGTTTCTTTCTTCCTTTCTTTTTTCTTCCAATTTAATTTCGTATTTTTATCGCTGTATCTATATTTCTTTTTTTCTTTCTTTCTTTCTTTCTTTTTTCTTTCTTTCATCCTTTCTTTCTTTCTTTCTTTCTTCCAATTTAATTTCGTATTTTTATCGCTGTATCTATATTTCTTTTTTTCTTTCTTTCTTTCTTTCTTTTTTCTTTCTTTCATCCTTTCTTTCTTTCTTTCTTTCTTCCATCCAATTTAATTTCGTATTTTTATCGATGTTTCTTTATCTTTCTTTCTTTCTTTTTTCTTTTTCTTCTATTTTTATTTTCTTTTACAACCAGCTTTATCATTTTTATTGCTCTCTAATTCATTTTCTTTCATCCTTTCTTTCTTTCTTTCAATTTAATTTCGTATTTTTCTCGCTGTATCATTATTTTCTTTCTTTCTTTCTTTCTTTCTTTCTTTCTTTCTTAAGCTTCTTTTTTTTAAATTTCTTTTTTTTCCAGTTGTATATATTTTAGTCATCTTTCCTTTCTTCTTTATTTTTTTTTATTTTGTTTCTCTATTAATTTACTTCCTTCTTTATATCTATTAGGTTGGTGCAAAAATAATGACGTAATAATGTCGTTTTTCGACCTTAAAAATACGTCAAAAACGACATTATTACGTCATTATTTTTGCACCAACCTAATACATTCATTCATTCTTTTATTCCTGCAGTGATACAACAACAACAACAAATAATAATAATAATAATAATAATAATAATAATAATAATAATGATAATGATGATCTGAAGGTCTTATCCTTGCTGCACATGACCAATGCTTGCTAATTAGGAATTATTAAGCGCATATACTAAAATATTGTGTCAGCCCAAAATGCAGATTCTGTGATAAATATCCAGAAACGATTGATCATCTTGTATCAGGTTGCACGATATTGGCACCCACTAAATATAAAACCCGGCATGACAGAGTGGGCCAATATCTGCACTGGAAAATCTGCAACTTCTACGGGAAGGAAACTGAAAGAAACTGGTACCAACACCACCCAGCCCCGGTTACGGAGATAGGACCTGTTACAATTCTATGAGACTACACAATACACACTGACAGAACAATCAAAGCCAACTGCCCAGATATTGTTATTAAAGACCACAAACAAAAAAAAGTTCCTCCTTATTGATATGGCAGTCCCTGCTGACTGTAATGTATCTTTGAAGATATTCAAAACCTGTCAAAATACAAGGACCTTGAAATAGAAATCTCGAAAATGTGGCATAAGGGAACATCAACAATCCCTGTTGTAGTTAGTGCCCTAGGACTGGTTAGAAGAGATTGCAGTAGACTAATTGAAGGGATTCCTGGAAGTCCATGCCTCAAGGAGATACAAACAATTGTTCTGACAAGTACAGCTCACACTTTACGAAGGGCTTTATCTATGTAATTTTTTTTTTTTTTTTTTTTGTCAGTGGAAAATGTCATGATGCCATTTCTAACCTTAGGTCCCTGGGCGGGACCCGGAAAGAAATGAGTAAACGCCAGAAATCAAAGAAAATAATAATAATAATAATAATAATAATAATAATAATAATAATAATAATAATAATAGTCGTAGCAGTAATATAATGTGGCATCTCAAAACAGCAGCATTACCTGTTATTATTGAGTGTTGGAGAATTATTTCACAAGAATGAAACAAATATATCGGTGAAATTCCTGTTATCCCTAAAATATATGAATTAAAAAAAAAAACTCTTGGTGTATACATCTAAAATCATAGGGAGATTTCTTTACATGAAGTGACCACAATTACCTGCTTTCTCCAAAACTGGATGGTCCCACATCTGTTTGCACTTTATGATACATACTTGCATTCAATGTTTTTGGGGTAACAAAAATGATAGGCAATACACAAGAGCAACAATAACCATAATAATAATCAAACCGTATAATAATTATCAATGTGTATTTATTTATATATTTCCTGTCCCATCTGTAGTGGGAAGGGAGGTAAATCAACTTATGTTAGTAATTTTAGTTGGGGGGGATTACTTGCTTGTTTCGTTTTAATAATCTGTACAAATAAAATATTTATCTGCATTTGACTAAAGTTTTTCTCGAGCAAAATGAACAGTTGAAGTATTCCGTCCGTTTATTCGTGCGTTGCTTAGATTGCAGTCGTATTTGTACAGATCTTTCATTTGAGGTACTTAAATATTTCGTCTGTGAAGTGATCGTCTTCATCCATCTTGGTTTTGAAATAGGCTTTGTCGTGGACGCCTTTGTCGTTCTGTTGCATGTTTCTTTCCTCCAATAAATATTTCTGTTTCACTGGTAACATGAAAAGATTTTGAACAAAAACCGATTTACATAATATTAGGAGTAATCAATGAATCATAGATACCATTGAACGTCTAAAATATATAATGAGAATGTATTAATGAAACTGTTCAATTCTCTCTATTTAAGCAGTGAATTCTTTACGTCTCCTTTATTGAATCTCAGTTTCAAGACATTTCTTTCATTTTATTCCACTATTAAAACTTTCTAAAAATTGTCGTAATATAAAATTGCCCAGTAAAAAAGAACAGGATTCATTCTTCGAGAAAAAAAACATCAGCTCCAATTGTTCTATCTCAGTAGTCCTCTAAAAGCCCGGATATGAATGTTATGGATTAATGTATCTGGAGTATACTCCTAACTCACTTGCAAAACCGTCGTCGTGACATCGTCGATATTGATTCATTCAAGTGGAACTTAAGTGAAGCTTGGAGTAAAATTCCTCACGACCCTATCGGCAAAGACACTGCCTACTGTTTACCAAGCTTACAACTTTGTGATGAACATTCAGGTAAACATTTCGAACACTTACGATGATTGTTCAGTTTGTGCATGAAACATGATAGCTAAATGAAATTCTTTCTGTGCACCTATAATAATAATAATAATAATAATAATAATAATAATAAGAAGAAGAAGAAGAAGAAGAAGAAGTATTATTATTATTATTATTATTATTTTATTTCCTTTTGTTGCTGGTGTGTACTCAGTTCTTTCCTGGTCCTAACCAGAGACTTAAGGTCAGAAATGTGATCATGACATTTTTCACTGAGCAGTTTTGAAAAAAAAAAATCACACATCTTTTACATAAAGCCATTCGTAAGGTGTGGGCTGTACTCGTGTGAATACATTTTGTTGTTGTTGTTGTTGTTGTTTTTTGGTGTTGTTGTTGTTGTTGTTGTTCTTGTTCTTTCTCTCCTCTTCCCCCCTCTCCTACTCCTCCTCCTTCTTCTTCTGCTTCTTCTTCTTTTTCGTCTCTGCCGACTAAGGAGAAAATCCAGTAGAGAGGGAATTAATAAATCAGTTTCTTTATTCACAGGAGAAAAACCTTTCAAGATTTATTGAACAAGGCCTCTGAAATGCATGTATATATGAGCATTTAGATTTCTTTGAAGTATACTCCTACAGCTTCAATTTCCATAAAAATCGGTGTTAAAGTAGGCTTGTTCTTCTCTTACACTGTTTGCCAGCCAGCTATTAACACATAGCATGGGAGAAGCGGTAAACTCATTACTTTCCATAGCTATTCTACTTTTTCTCACCCATTACAAGGAATTATAGCCACTCGAGGTACAGCGTTGAAGCTGAAATGTTAACAATGAATGTCGTATGTGATATGAATAGAAAAAGAGACAGTAATGAGTTAATCATTAATATGATATAGACGATTGACCATTGACTTGCATGCACACATGTGCAAATTAATTGAAACAAAACGAAATATTCCGTTATTATTTCCTTTTTTCGTATTTTTGCAATGGAACATGACCCAGTGCACATGTTAGTACTTCGTCTACAAAGTCTTTCCTTGCAGATTGACCACAGATTCTCGATTGGATTTAAATTAGGAGAGTTTCCGAGCCAGTCAATAGTACTTTGATTTTCTCACTGGTAAAGCTTGCCATTATATTCGTGTAGCATTACAATTTTCGTACGCTTCCTTGGAGTAACGTCCATCGCAGACAATGACGGTAGGACAACTAATCGACAGTCGAAACAATAGTGTCTGGGCGTGATGAAAATCTGATGCAATATTTTTAAGCCCAAACAAATTTCATCATATACCCCGAAAATAGATTGATATTACTGCACACAACTGCAAATGACCAAACCTGAGCGAATAAATGATCGTGTGGTGAAAGGAAAGAAACTAAATCGATTGTTTCAATTAATTTGCACAAGGGTGTGGGTCACAATTGAAAGGTTCGGGGAAGTTATCGGGTAGTTCTTGATTAAAAGTTGATTACGTCTTACATTAAGCACAAGTAGGAAATCAGGATAATTCGATTCCTTGGAAGTAGTATGGCGTATCCCCGCTGAAAATGTCTCAACTGTTGGGACTAATTTAAATAGTTGCCACGGATACAGCGATAGAATGACAACAGATTTTTCGTCTTTGGCAAAACAAAGTTGCAGAGACGAGAATAAGTCTCTCGCCACTAGACAAAATAAAACGTTTCTGAAAACTTTAAAAACTAGAAAGGTAAGATTTAGAAGCTCTGTTTCTAAATGGAAGCAACAATCCATTGTTGGTCTGATCTGACTTTTGGTAAGACATTTCCTGGAGCAGTAGAATGCTCTGACCATTTTCCCAGACTCTTTAGCAATGGATCGTATATATGAGGTCCAATTGAGGTCTGAAGTGAGCTTGAGAGCCAATAGACGTTCAAGTCATGGAACCATTCATCGTAAGACAGGATTGTTTTTGCTTATAATGGCACGATATCAGATTTGTGGAAGCATTCATCGTAACGCAGGGTGTTTTTCGCTGATAATAGAAAGATACCAGGTACGTGGAACCATTCATCGTAACACAGGATCCTTTTTGCTGATAATGAAACGATATCAGATTCGTGGAACCGTTCATCATAACACAGGATCTTTTGCTGATAATGGAACAATACTAGCTTCATGGAAGCATTCACGGTAACACGGAATCTTTTTTTCTGATAATGAAACATTAGCCGATTCGTTTTTGAGGTTTTGAAAGATATTAGGCAGTCATTTCCCGATTGAGTCGTTAGCGAGAGCAAAGACTAACTGCAAGACTCAGAATATGCATATTTTTGGTAGTGCGTCAGTAAACAGTGCAACCATCTGCATAGATGCTTACTAAATATCTGAGAATATTCTTTGGTTGATTAAAGATGATAAAAACCAAGAGGAAGACGCCTGAATTGATTGATTCAAATGACTTGTAATGCGTAACGGCCTTCAAAGACCTAACTGAAAAAAACAGAAATTATGATTGCATACATTATTTTAACGGCTTTTTATTTCAAGCATTAAGTTATTCGGAATATAATCTTTGTTTTCTTGGAGATGGAATGAAACGCCTTAAATTGAAGCAAATGATAGATTCATTTCTAATGAATTTAGATATCATTATTTGCAATGACAAAAGAACATTACAGTGCAAATCTGTTTTATTCCTTCTTGAAGGAAACTTTGACATTTACCGAAATATATGTCACTGCAACTAAAGCAAAGTTCTACAAAGAACTAATAAGCAGCACGTTGGCCGTAAATAATTTCAAGAATTATCTTGTGGGGATCTCCCCTTTTTTACTCGTCCAAATTATACTTATACTGACAGAAATAATACCTGCTGTTGAGTCTGTCGAACCCTCTGCTTTGGTAGAGAGGAACCCGGACGAAGCTTTGCCGAAGGGCAAGGTTTCATCCGGGGAGGTAGACAGGCCCTGAACCTGTCTAGGCGGGTTCAAAGGGTATATTTTTTGGCCGAGCCTACGGGCTCGTAGAAACCCACTTTAAACTCGGCCTTGTGCCACATATATTCCTCGTGGGTGGGATATTTAATACAATGAATGGTGTAACGAGCACCAGGTCATGACTGTTGAACTCTCTGCTTTGGCAGAAAGGATCCCGGACGAAGCTTTGTCGAAGGGCAAGGTTTCGTCCGGGGAGGTAGACAGGCCTGAATCTGTCTAGGCGGGTTCAAAGGGTATATTTTTTTGCCGAGCCTACGGGCTCGGGAAACCCACTTTAATCTCGGCCTCGTGCCACATATATTTCTCGTGGCTGGGATATTAAGTACCGAGTTACGTCGAGATACAGTCTCGACGTCTGTCGAACTCTCTGCTTTGGCAGACAAGAACCCGAACGAATCTTTGCCGAAAGGCAAGGTTTCGTCTGGGGAGTTAGACAGGCCCTGAATCCGTCTAGGCGGGTTCAAAGGGTAAATGTTTGGCCGAGCCTACGAGCTCGGAGCAACCCAGTTTAAACTCAGCCTTGTGCCACATATATTCCTCGTGGGTGGGATATTAAATACTGAGATACGTGGAGATACGTTGAGATACGTTGAGAGATACGTTGAGAGATACGGAGACATAGGGTGTTCTCAGAGAGAGAGAGAGAGAGAGAGAGAAAGAGAGAGAGAGAGAGATGATTACGGCTTTACTTACAGAGACTTGTACATATACTTCCTACTAACCCGCATTCCTGGACTATTAATCTTCACTTCAAGTCTGTATTCTTACGTTTAATACGCTTATTTTTCTATCTCAATTACTGGCGTTGTTTATTTATTTGTGCAGGATTCCATTCCCGGAATCCACAACAAATTATTTAAAGTAAGAAATGAATGGAAAGAAGATACATAAAAAAACACCCTGGCACAACCAGAAACATAATAATATAAACATAAGAAAAACAACCTTCATTTTTGTTTTTATCCCAACATTTCGACCGTTGTGCCCACCGGACTTCATCAGTGGTGCATCAATCCGGGTAAGCATTAAAGAATTTCAAACGAAAACCTTTATTTAATCTATGGAAATATATTGTTCTGACTTTGCTGTAACTGCAGACAACTCAGGGTGGTTTAGGTCATAATGAAACAATGGCAGATTCTTGTTTAAGGTACTGAAATGTACTAGCCAGCCATTATCGATTGTTCCGTGGTATATCGTTTATAAAAATAGAAAGAAGATAGAACGGATGATAGAACACCTGAGTTGATCACAGAAGACTGGTCATTCACAACAACTTACCTAAATCTACCTGAGAGAAAGGAGATGATGACTGCCTAAATTCTTCTGGTGATGCCATAACTGGAGAGCTCGTACAGCAATCCCCAACGCTACAACTTTTCAATAGTCATTGAGATGTTCAAGTAAATATCTCTCGTAACAAACTTACTAGCGAGCGACTCTAATCCTGAGGGTAATGATAGGTAATAACATGAACAGGAAGGCCTATATGGGCTTAGACTTTCCGCACCGTAAAATCTACACTACGCGCATAAATTATAGACATGCTTGGTTGTTAAATATTTAGAAGTAAGACAATTCAGCATTATCAGATATATTTTATCCAGATTTGCGAGAAAAAAAAAAACAACAGAATTAAATTCCAAATCGGTACTACTTTTGTTCTTGACAAATAAATATATTTTCTGCATTTGGAAAAGATGTTTGACTTGCTCTACAAGGGTTCAAAAATAATTTTTAATGAAAAAAATTCTGATGACTTTTTATGCCATCCGTTCATCACAGATCTGATTTTAGCATATGCTCTAAATGTTTTTTCACAATTTGTGGCACTTTCTAGTTATCGTCTGATTTTTCCAAATATAGTTTGGACTATACACTATACAAAAAAAGAAAAAAAAAAAAAAAAGAAAAAAAAACTCATCACTCAACCATTTTTTCTTAGAGATCTTGGTATAATTTAAGATTTCCTCTTTATTTTGGCAAAGATGAAAAAAGAAAAAAAAAAACGTACTGATTTAATTTTTCCGGAGTCAATTTTCTCCTTGTTATTCTCCGATTTCTTCAACTACTCTAGCAATTAAGAGTGTTACTTGGCACAGCTGAAGGCGTACAACATTTCAATGGTTCGTAATTAGCGCCAACCACCAGCGACAGTTGGAGGAATGAAGAAGGTGGTATAATTTTATCAATTATTAACGATGAATAATTTCAATGGCAGAGAATAAGCGATGGAAAAATAATACCTATGTCTAAAATATAGATCTAGTGAAGCGTATACATATATGTAATCCCATACAGAAAGACCAACGCATACATACATACATACATATATATATATATATATATATATATATATATATATATATATATATATATATGTGTGTGTGTGTGTGTGTGTGAGTGTGTGTGTGTTTATTTTATTTGTATTTTTGAAAGAACCTGGCTGATTATTAATATAGTAGTCTGAAATATACATTTAACTATATATATATATATATATATATATATATATATATATATATATATATATATATATATATATATATATAAAAGATAGATACATACATACATTGGAATGTGTACTCAATGTAACAAGAAAGATCTTTTAATGAAAAATTTACATGTAGAAACGTATTTAGAATTTTACATTTTCGTATACGCACACACACACACATTTATATATACATACATATATATATATATATATATATATATATATATACACATATATATATACACACACACACACACACACATATATATATATATATATTAAGAAATGGACAAAGTCCGACAGTTTTATTTATTAAAGACATTTTTATGTTTAACGTTCTTTTTATAGATACAAGTATTTAAGGAAATGCTCTGTTTATATATCCTTGGTGGCCGAGCGGTTAGGCACGTCAGCGTAAATGACGGTTCCGTATAGGCTGCGGGTTCGAATCATGTCCAAGGACGAATATTTTCTATGAAAATTTCTCGGACATTCAGGCCGGTAAATGTTATTTAATACTGTTTAATATAAACTTTAAACTTAAATACTTGTATCTATAAAAAGAACGTTAAACATAAAAATGTCTTTAATAAATATATATGTATATACTCTGTATATAATAAATATATTATTATACATACATTTGTGAATGTAGGTATGTGAATATTTGTATGCATAAAGAATAAATTTGTTTTTATTTATAGACATGCGCCGGATATTGAATAGCGATGCTTGCCTCAGTTTCCAGTTAGCGACAACAATATGCCTGGAGGAAAACAGTGGAAGCAAATATTTATTTTTAGCATAATCCTCTGCCTTGTCAGTGAAATAAATTCATTAGCACATATTAATTATATAGTTCGAATATTATACAGTGAAAATTTCCGATCAGAATTAATCCCATAACTGTCAGAGTATAAGTATAATTATCTTCATTCGGAGCTTCTCAAGTCCATCCGTCTTCGCCATGGTTTCAGAACGTATGAGTTATCACTGTACATGGCCCTCACACGTTGTCTTCTTCAATACTTTTTAGAATATTATAGAACCAGGGGAATACTGTTTCATTTTCAAAGGGTGCTTGTATTAAATGCCAAATAAAGAAAAAAAAACGACATTAAAATTGGCATAAAGTAATATTATTTCCTAATTTCTATAAAGGGAGAGAACGAATAAGTTTAGACTGCATCAATTTTTAAAAGAATATATACCTATGAGTATAACAGATCTAAACTTCTAAAAGTTTCAAGAATTATTCAAAACTGAATAAGAAATTGCGTCATTTAACATACAGATTCTGTAAGAAAGAAAATGTTACTTAATATCGCCTGCTGTCACCCCTGTTTACTAACTAAAGCCTGTCACCTATTGATTGTCACTGCTCAGATTTCCCACTGTGACTCTGTTATAAATTCGTGTGACGCCTTCTGTAGTATGTCCGTCATGCGTAGCCCTCTTTATTTGCTGGCTCAACCTTTGAGATCTATTGTAACCGTCATCTGCACGTTCCACCATTGGGGTCTTTGTGGTTGGTCGCGCTTAGTCTGGGACCCCGTCTTCGAACTTACCGCCAGGTGTGTCCCTTTCAGGAATTTAGAATACTTTTACGTTATAACATTTTGCCATATGCTGAAAATTATTGGATTTAATGTCAGTGGTTTATTTTGTATAATGATAAATTCGTGGTGGTCCAGCATTTACTAGGTATAGATATATAATTTACGTTTGTGTTTATCAGGTTTATTCTTAAAAAAAAATAGGAAATACAAACCCAGTTCACTCAGTAATATATCCACCATTATTTGTAATGAGTTACTGCCAAGTAGCTGTTCGATACATCTCCCTTAAAACTCCGCAGGTATTGATGTGAAAAAGTCTTCGAAGAACGCTTGAATCTTGTTTACATTAGAGAAATTCTCACAGACCAACCGAGTTCCCAATCTTTTTCTTATGGTATTCTTGCTGTATACGGGCTCGCGCTGTCATGGAGAACAACTTTTCTTTTTTTTAATCCGCTTTGTACGCTGCCACTAGTGTGAAAACAAAGATACATTACTGCAGTTCAAATTTATTCTTAACATTCACCTATGATTATAGGTTGGGGTGGTACATTACAAGTGGATCCCCAGAATGGGAATCATATATTACTCAGCCTAATATTCCCAGCTGTTCTCTAGAATATTTTTGTTGCGGCAACATCATAAGCCACATCCCTAGCATCCAGCTAAGTTTCGCTTACACAGACCTTTTAAAAATTCATTTGAAAAGTATACATCGATGTTTTAGCCGTTTTGCCGAGTCATATATTAGTATAGAATGCTGTTTATTTGATTGTTTGGAGATACATAATTAAAATTTATTTTATTACTGTTCCAGGTCATCCTGAAGTAATACCAAATGTAAGGTTTTTTAGTATATGCTATTGGATGCGATGTTATCAAACGAAAAAACTATAGCTATATCGTTGCAGTTGAAAACATTGACACCCCCCTGCTGGCGGCTGCAGTCTTATCTAGGCGAGGTGTGGTGTGTCCTGTGTATTTAACGTTAGAAAATTGCAAACTTTCGTGTATAGCCTTTACGTTAATTTCATTCTTGTAAACATCCTTGTTCCTTAAGTATAACTTAGATTTTATTATACAGATTCTATAAAAAAAGAAAATATTACTTGATATTAATGTCACCTGCTATTGTTGACCATGTTCATCATAGTCTATGAATATAGAATACAGCGCAAATACGTAATCTGTTCAATGAAACAACGTTAAAGATTAACATTCACGAGTCAGACACTCTACTGAATCTGACTATATCACCAGTACTACCAGCAGCTGCTCTATAATTCTTGTCTTCGATATTAAAGGCTGCCAGTGAATATTCGGAAAAAAAACATGGCCGCCTTTATACCCGTCGCAGTGAATATTTTGAGCCTTCTGATTGGTTAACCCTTCTATTGGTGAACTATAAAATGAGTCAGCTCATTTTGGCTGGCTCACTAGTACTACTCAAAAATGGGGGTGGGGGCGTTTTTGTAGTTTCCCCTTTAAATGAAGTGGTATTATGGTGGATGGAAGATTGAATGGTGACGGATGAGTTCTGGTGGTGAATGTGGAAATTGTAATGTATTAAAGGGTCGTGATTCTGATTAGCTAGGTATAGAGTAGTTAGTGAAGACCAGCCTCTACCCCTCCCCTTTTTTAGCCTTGTGCCACAATTTGTATCTTTGTACAATTAAATAGTCTAGTACTACCCAAAAATTCCAACAGCTATCACCCTATTTTCTTACTAAATCCTACCACCTCTTTATTCTCACTGCTCTCCTTTCGCTCCTGTATCATTACAGCATCTCGAAGCGTGGCAGAACCACGAGATTTGCGAATATCAGATGTACACTAGATGATGTATAGTATTTCATTCTTACTTTCTAATCCTTGTCATTTGTTAGTAGATATATTTTATTTGTATGATTAATATCGATAAGTATGTGACAAGTTAACCGACGAGAGTGTGTGATGATTGTGTGACCAATAAGAGAATCTGATATTATTCGAGAATTCATAGAGACCTTTTTTCGCCTAAGTGCTTTTTATCGAGGTCCTATTTTATTTATCAAGATTAATTTAATTTTAGTCTTTATTAATCTTTAATAATTAATGACGATTACGTGTCTATAGATTCTTATGAAATGATCGCTTCTCTGTAAGATTAATAGTGAATCAGTGTGGGATGTCACTTAAACATCACATCGGTGCGGGTGGTGTAATGGATTACAAATCGGAATGGGAAATTAGAGATCTGAGTTCAAATTGCAGCCATGTTCGTTACATGTACTTACGAGCGAATATTGCTTTGGCGATCATGAAACGAAAAGCATGTTCCACTTACCTCTACAAACAACGAGGTAGGGTAATCGCCGACCCCTAGCCACGAATCAGGGGAAAGGACTGAGTCCGACAACAGGCCTTCACAGGTTGAGAAGAACAAGAAGAGGAGGAAGAAGGCGGAAGAGAAGAAGTCTGTTCTTATAACGGAAGAAAAAGAAGGCGTTTCTGATAGATAAAAATTGTAGAAGTAAAATAATTTTTGATAAATGAAGAAGTAAAAGAAGGTCTTTCGGATAGATAGGAAGAACAAGAGTTAGAAGATGAAGAAGAAAACAAAAAAAAAGAAGTAGAAAAATAACGCTAAGGAGAAGAAGGAAACGAAGAAGATGGAGAGGTAAAAGTCGAGGAAGAAAACTAAGAAGAAGAAAACTTAGTAGAAGGAGAAGAAAGCGAAGAAGAAAACGAAGAAGAAAAAAAACAAACACAAGAAGAAGAAGAAGAAGAAAACGAAGAAAAAGTAGAAGAGAATAAGAAGTAAACCGGGAAGTAGAGGCAGAAACTAAAAGCAAGAAGAAGAAGAAGGGGAGGAAGGAGAAGAAGAAAACGAAGATGAAAAGAAAACGAAGGAAAAGCAGAAAAATAATAAGAAGGAAAAGAATAAGTGAAGGAAGAAAACGAAGAAGAACAAAAGAAGAAAAAGAAAAAGAAGAAGAAAACAAAGATTAAAAAATGAAAGAAGAAGAAGAAGAAGAAGAAGAAGAAGAAGACAACGACGACAAAAAGAAAAGTAGAATAGGGCACAACAGACATTATACTATTATTACATTTTTGCTATGTTTTGGTAACGGATCGACTTAATCCGAAAAAAATATTTTAAAAATCTCGAGAGAAAACGTGATTCACGCTAAGCACACGGACACTTGATTATTTTTTTTTTTAAATTAGATTTTAAATAATTTCAATTCTCTTTTTACATTCACTCTCCCCATTCTCTCTCCCTCGATATATATATATATATATATATATATATATATATATATATATATATATATATATATATATATATATAGTTTCCTGATTTCCTTATTGAATTTTTGTGTTTCAGTAGTTTTTTTTTCATTGTTGAGTAGTGAGTTTATTGTATTCTATGTATGTATTCTTGTTCATTAATACAATCTCCCCTCCCTTGTCAGAGAGAGAGAGAGAGATAGAGAGGGGTTTGGATTTTCGTATTTCTTGCTAGGTTCTTTAGTGCATTTAGGTGTCTCAGTAGTAATGTATTTTCATTGTTGGTTTCTATAGTAGCAGTGATTATGGCTTGAATGAAACCTTTGCTGAATTCGGAGTCGGTTTGCTTATGACTTTTTACTCTAGTGTTTATTATTTCTCTTTTGAAGTTTCCGGTGCCAAATTTTAAACCAAAGCTAAGGTATTCTCGTGCTGTATTGGAAAGGTTTATATCAGACAGATTTTCTATTAGATCAGATCTTCCAACATATTTCCACTTGCTGTTGCTGCATAGGTTGTTGAATTTTTTGTCTCAACAACAACCGAAAAGAATTTATTAAATCTCAACATAAAACTTGTCATAACTACAGCAAAAACAATCAAAGACTTAGTCAATGCAAAGACAAAACAACGAGCCAAGAGTGGAAGAAGCTTGAACAAAAGACTATATGAACACTAAATATATATATATATATATATATAAACAACAAAAAACAACGACACGTAAAAGGCATTTGGTTGTACACCATAGCGATACTGAACCCAATTTTGACACAAAAAATACTACTCTAATTAAAAGAGATAACGATCCCACTAAAACGAAAATAGTTCAGCCACAGTAAAAGTAACGCCCATGTGCTTATGTCGTGTCCACTAAAATATCAAATACAATATTTACAAAAAAAAGGTGTTCGTTAGATCCAGTGACAGGACTCAAAGTGTGTGAGTTCAATACCCGGTTAAGGCAGTGGAGAACTTGGAGAGGGGAATTAACAGGAGATAACTGATAACTGACATCCGTTAAACATGGCACGTGGAACTAGAACAGTCTAACCCAGTCAGCGAAATAAAGGGTTCAGTTCGACATTCCAACTACCTGAAGAAGGCCGGAGCGTACAACGGCCGAAACGTTATGATAAATATGGCAGCAAAGATGAGGCCAATGGTACGAATAATATAAATTGTGAACCCTTTATTTCGCTCACTCAGGTAGACTGGGACACATGACACAGTGGATAAAGGCGTTCGTTAGATCCAGTGGCAGGACCAAAAGTGTGTGAGTTCAATACCCAGTTAAGGCAGTGGCGTATTTGGAGAGAAAACTGATAACTGACATCCATTAAACATGGCACGTGGAACTAGAACAGTCTAACCCAGTCAGCGAAGTAAAGGTTTCAGTCCGACATTCCAACAACCTGAAGAAGGCAGGAGCGTACAACGGCCGAAGCGCTGTAATAAATATGGCGACAAAGATGAGCCAATCACACCCTATTGACTGTGATTTGTTTGTAAATATTGCATTTTAAAGTGTTTTCATCTTAAAACACACCAATAAAACCATAGAATACAAATCAGAAAGTTTGTTTTATAGTAATCATGATTTAGATAGTTACCACCAAAATAGCGGGCGGATTTAAAGGACATACCACGTGGCTTTTAAAGGCCAATTAGGTAGAAATAAATAATTTACATTTTGAACCGATGTTCTTATGAAAAAGCGTATAAAACACACGAAATCCGGCACCAAACAAGAATACACACAGGTGTCACTAAGCTCCACGTCACTCTCCCTGATGAACTTCACGACCTCATTCAAGCCTACATGTTAAAAGCGACAGTGCTGACGAATGTCAAAGAGACC
>OZ010589.1:50747221-50749721 GCA_963932145.1 Acanthosepion lycidas | reverse complement strand
ATGCTCCAGATATGGGTTAAATAAAAATGCAGACTGAGCCAGTCTATGAAAAATAAAACTGAATTTGAATGAAATAAACGATAGCGCAGACTGGGTTATTTAGCCCTGGTAGGAAAACAGTCTAGTAGAAGACCAATTCTAAACTCATAACCAGTCCGATGAGGGATTGGCTCCATAAATATTTCTCGAGACACATCAAGCATTGCTACAGCTATGCCAGATGAACCAATGAAACGAGTATGTTACAAAACAAGCGAACTTTTTCGAAGTAATGGAAACAACAATTTGAATTTCACAAAGAATGTCATTTAAATCTGGATACAACAAAAAATCAAAATTAATATTCAGATATCTAATGAAATGCTTAATTAATGAAACCATTTGAAAGATCCTTTTAAATGAATATAATTATTTACTTCAAGACATAGGCAGTCGTAGCTCTCCACAGCTTCGTCTTCGTTAATACCTAGGGATTGCCGTAAATGACGGAGGGAAAAAGTGGAATGATTTTCAGTTGCCTTTTCCACTTTTTGGAGATTTACACACACAATGATGACCAGAAACTAATGAAAAAAATATGTTTTTAGGAACTAAATACTCCGGTATTCTATTCTTTATCCGTAAATCCACTTCTATCACTTGTTCACTGCCATTGAAATAATATACATACGAAGTTAAGTGTATTTCTTCGACAGAGTACCATCTCCCTTTCGGATGGAGGCGATCATAGGGCTATAAAAATCCGTTTACTTTATCAACTGCCATGGGGATTTGTGGAAAGATAGATGATTAGTTTTCTGTCGTCTTCTCTGGGGTTTGCGTCTCCTAGACAAGTTAGTGAGCCCAGGGCTACAGTACTATTTAACAAATAACTGGGGTGTAGAAGGAAAAAAAACCCAGATCAGACAGATCAATGGAAAAAAACGGCTTGTAGCTTTCAATACCTCGAAAACTAAACCGATCTGATTTAATCAACACCTTCAATTTGCTCAATTCGCAACGAATGGTTATGCTAGAACTGTTTTTTTAATACCTGTTGCAGACACCCGCTCTGGCACGTATGTTTTCTTCAACATCCAGAGAGCCAACCTGTGGTTTATGCCGCTAACTATATTGAGCAGACCTTAGTCACAGCTTCTGAGTGATAACACATCATATGATGTTTTCAGCAGTTGAACAAGGCCAATACACTCAAACTCTCAGTCATGATATGAGACATTGTGCGTGCTGGCTTCAAAATAGTACCATCTAATTTCACTCCAAAGGCTTGGAACAACTCAAAGTTGTCATTTTCAGTTACTTTCCAAAATGCTGCCACAGACAGGGATTGTCTTCCCTAAATTGATATTCCTTGACAAATCGCTCATGGTAAGATTAAAACCCAGGTTTCATGGTTACCGTGTTTTGAAAGTCTATTTAGAATTTATTCTAGACTTCATATAGAGTTCCATTAGGAGAAATATTTTATACATTTTAAGCTGAGAGTTGTACTGGCTGTGGTGCAGTGGCTAACTTCTCAGAATGAGAAGTCTGTGAGACGATTTCGGGTTCGTTGCATTCACTTACGCGCAAATACACTTGGGAAAGGTAGGGATCCATCTCTAAACCCCTCTGTTATGGGTTAAATAGCAGAACAATGTGGATCCTATAGCCTCGGTTGGCAGCCGGTCTACCGCAGAAAGAAACGGCAACTTGCTGCGGAAAAAATCTGCACAGAATCGAAAGAGTCATGGTCGCCCAAACGTGTATTGGCACTTAACTGAGTACTGGCGACTTGGTTAAAAAATGTCGGATTTTACCTTATAAAGTGACGAGTAATATGATCATATGAATAGTTACCTTATAAGGTGACGAGAAATATGATCATATGAATAGTTACTTCCGTGTACTTCTTAAGGGAATTAATACGAAAGTGACCGTAGCATGTTACGTCGTAATTTGAACTCGGTTCGCTGAATCCAGTGTTACGGTTCTTTTTTTAAATGATAAAGTCAATATGACAACACAACGCTAAAAACGCAACATTGTGAATTTTCTATCTCTAATATTCAACACTCTTCAATATATATATATACATATATATATGGTAGTCTCTCCAGTCGTATTCAACGTATGAGTGTCAAGCAGCTCAGTTCCTAGAAACCAACAGCCAGACACCAGCACGTAGGATTTGATTATATTGAAGTTTTTGTGCAGAACCATCCACACTTTTTGAAGGGCCGAATACAGAGGCCTGATGCCCTATGTGACACAAGGTCCCCAAACAATCCACCGCAGGTTTTGAATTCAGAGTTGTCCTTCTCCTAGATGAGTTGCCATCCAAGGCTATAGAATCTGTCCTGCTATTTACCCATAAGTGAAAGGAGAAGAAGAGAATTAATACCTTTCCCAAGGGTATTACCACTTAAGTGAATGTTATTGAATCGACAGGGATTCGCACTCGCGTTCGTTGTATTCACTTAACCGCTATCCACTACTCCACCATATATATATATATATA
>OZ010589.1:50647221-50739721 GCA_963932145.1 Acanthosepion lycidas | reverse complement strand
CAATCCACTTCTTTGTTTTCGGTCAGGAAACTTTATTATTTTCCATTTTTGGAAGTCTTTCGTCTTCCCACCTTCTTCTTTTCTCATATTAGTATCTCACCTATACCCTCAGAGGGTGTCAAAGGGTTTCCTCTCTCTCTCACAGTGGCATCTCACACCTATCTCTTCAGGGGGGTGCAACAGGCTTCCCCTCCTTCTTCACATGATTACCTCCGCCAAACGGTCATGCCACCATTCAGCCAATGGGCGCTCAGCGGCGTGGGTGTGGCCAGACTAGCCTCGATTTAAAAATTCTTGGTCAAAGAAAAAAAATTATCTTCCTTTTTCTTTTTTTTCTTTTTCTTTTCTTTCTCTTTCTTTCCTTCTGCCCGACAACAAACTCTTGGACTGTTATCTTAGCCAAATGTTACTTGGACTTTATCACCCGGCGCCTTCGCCAAACAAGTGGGTGGTCAATTGGACGTATTTGCATTCTGTTGCTAATTAACTGTTCTGATAAAATAATTTCGCTATCATAGCCAGCCCTTGGTTTCGGTCAAGCTTGACCTAATTAATTTTTATCTCCTAGAACCCTGTGGGAGGTCGCGCGGGCATTTTGTTTTTTCGGTCAGTGCGTGCTTAATTAATTTTTATCTCTTTAGAATTCTGTCTCGCAGGCCTGGAATTTTCACCATTGCCATGGGCAGATTGGCTATATCGTATTCTCCGCCCCGTAACATAAATCAGATTAAATCCAGTATCTTACTTTCTTGACAATGAAAATAAAATTCTACCACTTTTCTTTGTTAGAAAAATAACATTGCTTAGTGTCCTTTTCGTGATGGCTTCTTATCACCTAAATTTAATTCTCCCCTTTTCTTTTTTTCTTTCTTTCCAGCAACCCTAAATGGTGTCACATTTCAAATAGTATGACATTGTTCACAAATCTAATAATCAAACAAAAACAACGATGAAGCGTCAGAGCTTCATTCATCTTCAAGTGAGAACGCCTAAACGCACCCTCATTCTGCGCACTTTTACTTCAAAGCTGTGGTTAATAAGATGTTCTTCTTTTAACGCCTCAATAATCTTTCTCAAATTATCTTTTCATCAAAGGTTATTCGAATGACAATTTAAGATGGAATCACACGAACAAACTATTGGCTAAATGGCAAAGCTTGATTTGGGGCCTAGTTTGTCGTAGATTTCTTTCACTTACCTGATATAATCTAAACCAAACATTCACGCAAGACAATTTATGCGACACATGTCAAATTTAGAAAGCAGCGGATGAAAAAGCAGGGAGTTATGACCGAAAAACGGGCTTTTTGAACAGAGATGTCTCGTTATACGCCGGGAAGCGAACAGAACTAAAACCACACATCATATTTCGTGCATGACAACAAATCTTTTGCGACATGTAAGAAAATCGTTTAAGAAATGAGGAAGTTATTCAAGTTTTTAGTTTAAGTAGTGCAAAAAACCCGATTATTTCACAGTTGAAAAATTAAAACAGACATTCTCGATTCTTTTTAATCAAACTTGTTTGGATGAATACTTGCTGCATCAATATATATATATATATAATTATTTAAAAAAATATGATTCCTTTGCTACATGAGAGTCCTCATGTTTCAAACACGAGAGTCGAAACCCTCAATATAATTATTATAACTAAATTGAATTAAAGTATCAAGTCCTGTTTCATCCTTAAGCGAAAATTTAGGAATAAACAATCTTGAAATTTACGCATCTTTATAAGCATGTTCATTCGCAAAATTAATTACTAAGGAAACGGCTGGGTCGACCATTTTGGTAAGGGGTCTAAGAGATAATTTTTGTCCACATATCAGTCACCTTCAGAAAGAGGTCAAGTTGATGCAGGGTGTGGTATAATTTAAGCTCTACTGTATGGAGCACTGGTTTTTAAAAATAAAAACAAAAATATTAAAGAACTCCGGATCATTTACCTAACGTGTACTTTCGTATTTTTCTACATATCTGCACACACACACACACACACACACACACACACATATATATATATATATATATATATATATATATATATATATATATATATATATATATATATATACCTGTCTTTTGAACAGAAGTAAAGTTTTATCCCGTGTTTCATATTTAGGTTCCGTCTCATAATGATCATGGTTTTCCATTTTCGTTAATATTTGTAAATTACTATGGCTATTCTTGGGAGACGTTGTTAGGGAGTTTCCTGTTGCTATTTTTTTTTACGGATATTAAGTCGTAATTGTCTTTAACTTTTGAGGATGTGCAGGTCGCGTAATAGATGGAGGCTTACAGTAGTTCAAATTCCAATCAACCTCGTTACATTCAAATACGCGCAAATAGCATTGGAACAGGTATGAGTCCATCTCCTCCCCCTAGTTATGTGTTAAATAGTAAGTAATAGTAAAATCATTGCTATTCTCAGATAATTGTTAATGTTGTATTGTATCGTGAAAGTATAAATTATTCTTAAATTCCAGAATATGTTTCAGATAAATAGATAAGTCATGAAAATCTAAATTTTTGACAGGTTGCCAACCAACCAACAAAGATCTGAGACAAACCCCCTACTTCAACTATAACTGAAAAGTTAAGAAGAAACAACCTCGAGCAGTATTCGAACTCGACATGCTGATTCAATTTCCGTGCCAACAAGCATGACATGTAAAAAGAAAAAAGAAATGGAATTTGAAGTGAACATTTTGGATAACCTCAGATTTTGTACGGTTCACTCTCCACCCCGGTATTTTGAACAGGAGTAGAGGTATATATATATATATATATATATATATATATATATATATATATATATATATATATATATATGAAGAAAAATATACGGAAAAAACAAACAAAAATCCTTATATGCAATTATGCTGTTTTAATGTTAATATGTCAACGTCGGACGTTTCGGTCTAATAAATCATCTTCAGGACATATTCCTAAAATATATTTAACATTATCAATTGAACATGACAAACACGATGGACATAAGAACAAGACTTATCCAAACAGATAACTGAAAGTTTTATATGATCAGCGTTCCGTTTAAAAATGGTCACGTTGTCGTCACCTGGACGACGCTGTGAAAACGTATTCCTAAATTTGAGTATTTTGAATGAAAAATGAAAAATGAAAAGAATTCTATTTTGATCTAAAATTTATATGTACGCTAGAAAAAGGGAAATACTAAAGAAGCCAGGTCTAGTATTCACGTATGTCCTGAAGATGGTTCATTAGACCGAAACGTCTGACGTTGACATATTAACATTAAAACAGCATAATTGCATATAAGGATTTTTGTTTGTTTTTTTCATATATTTTTCTTCATACTGTCGGATCTATATCCATATATTTGCTTACATATATATATATATATATATATATATATATATATATATATATATATATTGTTTCCTGTTTAGGATTGTCTTTCTGGTTCCTTTTAAAATATTTTCATTCTCTTTTACTCCCAATAGCCCATTGCGTCTTAGTGGCATTATATCCTTACTTGGAACGATTTGATTAAAAAAAAATAATCTTTTACGAATGGGTTCGAAAAGTTCTCAGTCCGACGAGAATTCTGGCCGAATTAATTATATACTGTCATAAAAACTAAAAAGAACACGAGATGAAATCACTTACACGTAAAATCCTTCATCAGTTAATATTAAAATAAAGGTATGTGGCATTCGTTCGAACGTGATTTTTTCTTTTCGCGAGGATGCGAGACTCTCTGTCGTTTCCCTCTCGGGAAAGGTCCTTATATATCTTCATAACATTACACGTGTGCAAACCTAAACGCAACTGGATCAATCAACAGCTTACGTGCTGGAAGTGGACACTAAAATCCTGTGAGCCCGAATATGCGCCTGGTTGCTATGCGTACACCTTCCCGATCATTCCTATTTTGTATCTGGCTTTTCCGATCCTCTCATATGATAATGGTATTAAAATGTACTTTGGTATTTATTCGGGTGATTTCAGTACATAGTGGGACCCGCAAGGTTTACACCTTTTAAAATAAAGGTTGACACTGAATTAGATTCAATCAATCTCGTATTTCTTGACATGAAGCTCATGCTGTAGTAATATATTGTTTTAGTAAATACCATTTTGATCAGGCCGAACACTTTTTAACAATCATTATTTATTAGAATTTTTCGTACTTTTAATTATTTTGTAGGCTGTATTCGATTTCATATAAACTTTTTGTGAACCGTTCTCTCTATATTCTAAGCGCCGTGTCTGTTCATGACATTGGCAGTGTTGGATTTACACGAATTCTTGTCCTTTGTAAATCTTACTAAATGTTATTATCTCTCCAAAACTCTACCCCGCCATCGATTAAATCAAGGTAGGTTAAGCCTTGTTTTACTCAGCCTGCTTTCCGTTAATCTCACCTATAAGTATCAAATTTTCCAAGCCTTTCTTCCTTATAGAAATACCTGGTGTTAAGTATGGCTGTCCGTTTTGTTTCAATTTTCTTTAAAATTTCGTTGTTGCTTAGATGTTTGGTATATGGTATTCTCAGCATCTTTCTGTAGTGCCAGACTTTCTGTTGCTTCAAGTCTATGGTTCTTCATCTGTGAAGAGATTATCCAACATTCTTTTCCAAACAGGAGGACTGATATTAAATAAGAGTTCATTAGTCTGTTTGTTTTTGACGAGTTTTTCCTGTTTCTTTATCCTTGGCCAAGGTTTTGCAAGGCACCTTTCGCTATCCCAATGCGCCTTCGGATTTCAGTGTCAAACTTTCCGCCCTTTGTTGAAACACTTCCCAGATATTTAAACTGTTGTAATCGTTACTAACATGTAATAAGCTATAGGATGAACTCTGAGATTTTACATACTTTGTCTTTATTCAACTCTGTACGTATAGAGATATCTTAAAAGCAGTGCCTCAAGTAAAAAAAAAGCAAAAAAAAATACGTAAATCTTATAACTTCTTTATTTTTTGGTGCATCAGATCGAATCTTAGTGGCAAGTCACGTTTCAGATCAAAAAATAAAATAAAATGATGAAAGTGAAAGAAAGAAAATCAAAGAGACAAGAAAGACGACGCAAGAAGATGCGATTGATTTTTTTTTGATTTTTTTTTTTTTTTATCTTGGCTTGAAATTTCAAGTAGCTTTTCAGATATTTTACTGCCTACGTTCATTTGATTTATCTGTGAAATGCAGGTGTACGAAGCAGGTGTTCAGCGACAGTAAGAAAATTGGAAGTAAAAAAAAAAAAAAAAAAAAAAAAAGATAGCATCAAGAAAAGAAGTAAAGTAAAAAAGCAAAACCGAGAAAAAAAAAAAAAAAATCGAAAGAAAAAAAAAATCAATTTAATTTTCCGTTGGCACAAAAAGAAAGAGCCCAATTGATTCTAGGCTGAAAAGTACCGGACAAAAAAAAAAAAAATAAAAATAAAAATAAAATAAAAAAATAAAAATAAGTAATTTAAAACTAAATAAACGAATTGAATTAGTTATGAAGCTTAGCACAGATAAATGAAACTGCATTTAATACAAGACAAAGGAATATATATGTCGTGTAAGACAATTTTTCTCTCCAGAATCTCTCTTACATATCTATGTCTACCATTCCTAAATGCTTAGAATATTACTACCACATAATGTTCCCCTGCTATTTACCTTGAGCTCTTTGATAAAATCCAAAGAAGAATCAGCAATATTATTGGTCCTCACCTGGCAACTCGGCTCCAGTCACTTTCCCACCGCCGTAAAGCTACCTTCCTGTGCCTATCCTATAAATACTTTCATGGTAATTATTCAGGTGAACTCTTTGCTATTATACCGTGACTTTTTGAATTTAAGCGCTGTACTAGACTGGTGTCGAGATCTGATCAATTTAAAGTTGAGCCGGCTAGATATAGCCGTAAGTTCTATGATATCCTATTTTTTGCGCACTTCTCGCTTCCATGCTTTCCAGCCAACTTTGATCTGCAAAACTTTAAGTACTCTCGTCATAATTACTCTTTTCAGATCCCACTCATCATTAATGTTTCTGTTCCTAATTCTTTCACACCCTGTCACCCCTTGTGTCTTAGTGGATTTACTGTATTGAATGGGATGATACCGATTAAAAAAATGTTATATATATATATATATATATATATATATATAGGTTGTAATCCGTTGTTACAATCCAGGCGAGTCCTATTTACACAACATCGAATTTGAAATATGTTAAAAATCACTCAAAAAAGAACTCTCAATGTTGATTTTCATTAAATAGAGCAAATTTTCTTTACAATTAGGATTAAGATACTTTTAGTTAATGACAATTTTCACCATTTTCATTATATATATATATATATATATATATATATATATATATACATATATATATATATATAGATATACGGGTTTTTATATATATATATATATATATATATATATATATATATATATATATATATTTACGGTTGTATATAATACATGACAAAGACGATGGACATAAGAAAGGAACGCTGATCTTATAAAACTTTCAGTTATCTATTTGGATAAGTCTTGTTCTTATGTCCATCGTCTTTGTCATGTTGAATTGATAATGTTAATTATATTTTATGAATATGTCCTGAAGATGGTTTATTAGACCGAAACGTCCGAGTTGACATTATATTAACATTAAAACAGCATAATTGCATATAAGGATTTTTGTTTGTTTTTTCGTATATTTTTCTTCATATATATATATATATATATATATATATATACTGTCTTATTATAAGGAATTAGTATACACATATGTACACATAAGCGTCTAAAGCGGGACGAACGAAAGAGATCACCTGTTGATCCAACCGTTGTGACAGCGGTGGCGGCAAGTGTTGTGGAGCGCCCTAGAGCATGGACGTGACACCTAAAGAAGTCCTGGTCATCCACTGAAGCCTGGTAGTCTTCCGTCGTAACGGCTCTCCATGCCACTGGATCAAGACTTCCCAGGCCGAGAGAGTGAGATTGTCCATGTGCAACGGTCTTCTCACTGTAAAATCCTAACGCACACGTCCGTTATGCAACTCATGCAAATAACAGTGCGGATTCTTCTTTGCACTTTATTAAGAATCTTTAAATAAAAAGCAGAAGCACCGTACCAGATTTGACAGTTATATTGTATGGGAGACTAAATGTGTAAGAAAGATTATGTACAGAGAATCTGTCGGGAACGACACGGCGAACCAACTTTCCGAAAGTAAGACCTAGAAATTAATTCACTATAATATTTCCACTTCATGTCAACAGAAAATGTTAGCTCGGGAAGGTGCAATGAGTCATTGTTCTGGGGTCTGCGCGAAAAGAGGTTACCGGGTAAGAAATTTGTCATCCGGCAAGCCTGTGCTAAGGCTTCTAAACTCTGTCAAGGATAGACACTGGAGACTACACAGCATGGTGTGTGTAGGGGGGGGCGATCTCGTTTTACCTGTACTCTTATCAATATCTGGAATTTTAATATCCCTCCTTGCTGTTCTGCTATCCATTTTCACAAGCTTGTCATGTAGTTTGCGCATTGTTTCGCACAGTTTTCCATGACATTTGGGTTCGGATCAGAGCTGTCATAGACTGGGTGCCCCACACTGTTGGCCCTGCGCCACATCTAAGTTACAGTTAGAAAGTCAATGGGTACTTCGACGTGGTGTAATTGGCAGCAAGCTTGTCTTGCTAGATCAATTACGAGTGAGTAGTGTGTTCGATCTTCACTAGGTGCTCCACACATTTGGCCTTGTGCCACATCTAACGTTTTGCCTGCTTGTCTTGTTATAGCAATTACGACTGAGTAGTGAGTTTGCTCCTCACTAAGTGCTCCACACATTTGGTCTTGTGCCACATCTAAGCTACGTTTAGAAAATCGTTTGGGCGGGCTTGTCTCGCAAGATCAATTTCTACTGAATTGTTATTTCTCTGGGTGCTCCACTCTTTCAGCCTTGTGCCACATATAAGCTACTCTTAGGAAATCAACTTAGGTTTTTGATACAATTGTATTTAAATTACGATAAATATACTTGTCTACTTGACTTCAATGTGTTCTGTGTGTGGCAAAATTCCCAATGCCTACTTTCTTCGTTATGTGAACAACAAATTATATCTGTCCTTTTTATTTTCTTTGTCATTATAACGCCTTTGTTCTTTACATGCTTCGTCGATGATATATTCTCAGCATCCTTCTGTATAAAACATATATATGTTGCCTCAAGTTTTCATCCGTGAGAAACCTGCCCAGATTTCACTGCCCCATAGGAGATTACATAACAATTTAGCGCTCTTTTCTTTGTTTCTATCGACATAAAGTACCGTTAGAATCCAGTGCCAATAAAGGGTGTTACTCAAATCGATATGCACCCGATGAAGGCCAGATGGCATAGAGGTCGGAACGTTGGAATAACAAGAAGGGTGAAGAGACTAGTCCGTATATATAGGTTGTTCCAATGAGTTGGACTGATTTTAAATGTGAATTAAATTTAAGCGTCTAATAATTTTTTAATTTTTTTCAGATTTAACAACTTAAGTCTTTGTCAATTTCAACCATGGAAAGATTAACAATCAAACAACGTGTTAAAGTTATCGAAGCCTATTACGAAAATGGACGTTGAAACAGAAATGCAATAAGTTCCCAGGTAGCATTATCTCTCGAAACAGCGAAGTCAATTGGCCACGACGATCGTGCGACTTGACGTCTTTAGATTTCTTCCTTTGGGGTCATTTCAAAAGTAAGGTCTATGCCAACAAACCAACAACAATTCAACAGCTGAATGATGAGATAATAAGGAATATTAGTGAGATCGAGGAGCAACTATGCAGAGACATCGTCAGAAATTTTGACCATCGAGATGAGGTGTGCCGCCGAAGCCTAGGCGGATATTTGAGCGATATTATTTTTCACACATAATTGCCATGACTTAAATAACATGATCCAATAGAGAAATAAATTTTCACCAAATAACACTGATTTATTTATAGTTGACTTTGATTCGTCTTAATGAAACACCCTTAAATGTAATCCGTCTTAATGAAACACCCTTTATATGTAATTACGAATGTAAGTACCTCAACTGTTTGTAGTCTAGTCAGATGAAAAAAAGAAAGAAAAACATTTATTTTACTGAAGATTTCTTAACATAAACTTGTCCCTTTGCTAATGCACTTAATCCAGTGTCTAATGATTTTCTTTCATTTTCTTTCAGATTTAGCGGACATTTGGGCGATATTATTTTTCACGCATAATTTTCATGACTTAAAGAACATGATCCAATAGAGAAATAAATAAATTTTCATCAATAAAACTGATTTATTCACTGCTGACTTTGATCCGTCTTAATGAAACACCATTTAGTTTTATAATAGAAGTTTGAATATTTTTACTCAGGAAATAATTTGAAATTCATCAAAAAGGGATTTTCGATGATCAGGAATGAATACACGTGTTATGAATAAAATCCTTGTCATCAGTCGCTAACTCCGCCTGTTGCAGACTGCGCATCAAAATGAGATATTCACGTCAACAGCAAAAAAAATATCAGTAAAAGGGTAAATTCGAGTTTACAATTGGGCATTATCAGAGCACCAGAAATTTGAAAAGAATCGCTTGACTAAAAATCTTCAGTTACTCGCTCATGAGCCAATGTCCTGCGTTAATTTATCCAGTACAATAGCAACAAATCCAAGGGATCTGTCTTTCTAAAGGGCATTGAACATGCGACAAGCGGGAATTGATATGCGAGACAAGCTGTCTCACCAAAGCGTTACGCTAGGCGTCCACTGTGTGTGTTTATGCGCGTGCGTGTGTGTGTGTGTGAAAATAACACGCCATATCACTTACAGCCTCGTTTTCAATTGGCGCTTGCCTCACGAACTCATTTCCTCAAATCCAGGGGGCATTTTTAAAACGTCTTGCGCATGCGAAAAACCCTTGTTACACTCTGATCTATACCTGGAAGCTGAAAATTAGAACACACACATCCGTATCTATCTATCTATCTATCTATCTATCTATCTATCTCACTTTATTAATTATTTATCTATGTATCTCTCTCTCTCTCTCTCTAGAAATACACACACACATACACACACAGACACTGAGACACACACAGATATATATATATATATATATATATATATATATATATATATATATATATATAACTGTAGCCTCCGTCTGTCTGTTATCGACCACCTCCTAAGGTTTGGGAGATAGACGCCCATATTGTGAAAAATTACCAAGGCTACACGGCTAAGTATATTTCATTTTGATCAAAGGGTGTCCATAATTTTTTTCTTTTTGTCGTAATAAAATTTCTAATAAAAAAAAAAAAATATGTCGCACTTTTTTTTTAACAATGTATAATAATTTTCTCTTATTTAACGCAGAAGATAACTACTTTTTGGGCTAATTTAAAAAAAAACAAAAAACTTTTGAACTGTGGTGTATATATATATATATATATATATATATATATATATATATATATATTGATTTAAGAACTTAAGTCTTTGGCAGTTTCAACCCCCGGTGTTTTTCTTTTTCTTTCGTCACGTGGTATAATTTGGGCTATCGCCTATCAATATGCGTTTTTCTTTGCCTCTTTAGCCAGGTTTCCCTGACGATACGCTTACGTGAAACCTGGGTAGGTTTGTCTGGCTCACTAGGTTTATGTAGGTCTGCTCTACGGTTGTATTGAGCTCTTTTTAGTTAGTTGTTTACTAGTACGTATCGGGGTTTTTCTTTGGGCTTCAAATCTGTATCTGTGCGATTTTTTTCAACAGACTTTCAGGTTTCTAGCTCTTTCTTTTTTTTAAAAAAAATTTTTCCACTCGAGATTGATTAGATTATTGTCAAATCAAATAATTCGAAGGTTTTTCGAAACCAGTATAGTTACCTACATTTATATATATATATATATATATATATATATATATATATATATATATATATATATATATATATATTAAAAAGAAGAGAGAAACAGCAAACGTTTTTGGTTGTAATATGGATTTAAAAAAAATATATTATGCTTTATTTTCCATAATTTTTCTACCCGTGTTTCCGGCCTCGCAACCGTCATCAGGCAAAGGGTGGAGATTTCCACATGTTATTAAAAATAATACTTTTTTTCTTATGCTTTTCGATGTTAAATATTCTCGATATTTTTGAGTGCTAATGCCTGCAGTTCAAGAAGGTCGTTTGGGTCACTAACACACAAAAAAGAGAATGTCTCATCCAAAGTTTTTCCTCGTTGCAACTACTATAACCTCTTCTTTATATATATATATATATATATATATATATATATATATATATATCTATATATATATATATATATATATATGTGTGTGTGTGTGTGTGTGTGTGTATGTATATATATATATATAAATTAGTGAGCAATTAATATTTCTTTATACCACATTCTTTATATATATATATATATATATATATATATATATATATATATATATATATATATATATATATATGATAGCTATACACCTCTAAGGTATAATATATTTATCGGTAAAAGTGCTCAATATATATAGAGAGTAGCTTGGTGTTGATCTCAGTGTTCAACTTTACACATGCACACTCATGCACACACACAGACACACGTGTTTGTGCGTGCTTGAGTATGCTTTTAAAGCAAATGTTATCAAAGACAACAGATAGTTTGGTAGAACTTTTGTAAATTACTAATAATCCTTCTCAGATAAGGAGAGAAATCCGTCAGAAAATATCCATATTTCATTTCGGAAGAAATACGATCCATGGTTTTGATTTTCATGAGTATTCATCCTGATCGTTCTGTCTTTTATAAAACAGTGAAATTAATATCGACCGCACACGGGTACTAAAATGGAAATAAAAAATCTGACTCCCTACAGGGATTAAACGAACCTTTTCATTTTTGAAAAAGTAAGCGCTTTCCAATTAAGCTTAAAAAAAGAAATGGTTTCATTTATCTGCTTCACAGTTAAGGCTGGAGGTCCATTAAAACAAATGCTCATATATCGTTGGGACATTTCGAACTCTACAATTTCTTACTTTGTTTTTGTAACTAAAGCATAAACAAAAGGAATTCAAGTTTTATACGACATTCGTTATTTTTAAATATATATAATGACTAGCTTAAAAGCTACACTTTTCTGGTAGCAATTAAACTAACACCTGCTCGTCATTATGTTTTTGAATATTCTCAATATTGGAAGCTCTTTTGCCTGTCGGTTAATCTGGGTTTTCATTTGTACGGGACGTTCTTTTCCTCGCTGCAGCCATGGCTCTTTTGATAGCAATCTGGTCCTCTGTTGGCGGAGATTTCTTTCTGCTAGCGTATGAGATAGTGAGGTACGAATTGATCTAACATGACAAGCTTGATAACCATTATACCAAGTGGAAATTCTCCTACGATACAAATTAGAAAAATGATTATCTTTCCATCACTTTTAAAAAAAAAAAATTTTACACCATGCAAGGCGGGACTGCCACTAATACACAGGGGCTTAAAGAGGACGAAAATGATTGAGTACACTAAAAATAAGGAGAATTGATGGAAGAACAAAAGATGGACGATATTTAAGAAAACAGAAAATGGCGATTAGCGGTGTCTTTAAAATTTTTAAAAATCGTAGCTAACAGGAAAGGGTGTAAACGGACGGGAATTACACAAATCGGAAGTGCTAGAACATAGACTGTTGGAGTAAAAGTGGCGGTAAACGGAAAGGAATTCTACAGGTGGGAAGTGCTAGAACATAGTCTGTTGGTGTAGAAGTGGCGGTAAACGGAAAGGAATTCTACAGGTGGGAATTGCTATAACATATCTGTTGGTGTAGAAGTGTCGGTAAGCGGAAAGGAGGTCTACAGTTGGGAAGTGCTAGAACATAGTCTGTTGGTGTAGAAATGGCTGTCTCCTCTAAATAATTCTACAGGTGGGAAGTGCTAGAACATAGTCTGTTGGAGTAGAAGTGGCGTTAAACGGAAGGGAATTCTACAGGTGGGGAGTGCTAGAACATAGTCTGTTGGTGTAGAAGAGGCGGTAAACGGAAAGGAATACTACAGATTGGAAGTGCTAGAACATAGTCTGTTGGCGTAGAAGTGGCGGTAAACGGAAAAGAATTCTACAGGTGGGAAGTGCTAGAATATAGTCTGTTGGTGTAGAAGAGGCGGTAAACGGGAAGGAATACTACAGATTGGAAGTGCTAGAACATAGTCTGTTGGTGTAGAAGTGGCGGTAAACGGAAAGGAATTCTACAGGTGGGAAGTGCTAGAACATAGTCTGTTGGGATAGAAGTGGCGGTAAACGGAAAGGAATTCTACAGGTGGCAATTGCTATAACATATCTGTTGGTGTAGAAGTGTCGGTAAGCGGAAAGGAGGTCTACAGTTGGGAAGTGCTAGAACATAGTCTGTTGGTGTAGAAATGGCTGTCTCCTCTAAAGAATTCTACAGGTGGGAAGTGCTAGAACATAGTCTGTTGGAGTAAAAGTGGCGGTAAGCGGAAAGGAATTCTACAGATGGGAAGTGCTAGAACATAGTCTTTAGAGTAAAAGTGGTGGTAAACGGAAAGGAACTTTGCAGGTGGGAAGTGCTAGAACATAGTCTGTTGGAGTAGAAGTGGCGTTAAACGGAAGGGAATTCTACAGGTGGGGAGTGCTAGAACATAGCCTGTTGGCGTAGAAGTGGCGGTAAACGGAAAAGAATTCTACAGGTGGGAAGTGCTAGAATATAGTCTGTTGGTGTAGAAGAGGCGGTAAACGGAAATGAATACTACAGATTGGAAGTGCTAGAACATAGTCTGTTGGTGTAGAAGTGGCGGTAAACGGAAAGGAATTCTACAGGTGGGAAGTGCTAGAACATAGTCTGTTGGGATAGAAGTGGCGGTAAACGGAAAGTAATTCTACAGTTGGGAAGTACTAAAACATAGTCTGTTGGTGTAGAAGTGGTGGTAAACGGAAAGGAATTCTACAGGTGGGAAGTGCTAGAATATAATCTGTCGGTGTAGAAGTGGCGGTAAACGGAAGGGAATTCTACAGTTGGGAAGTACTAGAACATAGTCTGTTGTTGTAGAAGTGGCGGTAAACGCAAAATAATTCTACAGGTGGGAAGCTAGAACATAGTCTGTTGGAGTAAATATGGCGGTAAACAGAAAGTAATTCTACAAGTGCGAAGTTCTAGAACATAGCCTGTTATAGTAGAAGTGGCGGTAACCGGAAGGGAACTCTACATGTGGGAATTGCTAGAACATAGTCTGTTGGAGTATACGTTGCGGTAAGCGGAAAGGAATTCTACAGGTGGGAAGTGCTAGAACATAGTCTGTTGGTGTAGAAGTGGCGTTAAACTAAAGGCGATTCTACGTATGGGAAGTGCTAGAACATAAGCTGTTGATGTAAATGTGGCGGTAAACGGGAGGGAATTCAACGTGTGGGAAGTGCTAGAACTGTTGCAGGAAAAGAGACGGTAAATCGGAAGGTAATTCCACAGGTCTGAAGTGCTAGAATATAAACCTTTGCAGTAGATAGTGGCGGTTGCATCTCAGCAGTAAAGGGGTATGACCTAAATCTCGATGTAGTAGCATTGCTTGAATTCATGTAGTCAGCTCATCAGGGAAAAAGATCGTCAGAGCAGTTGTCATGAAAATATTTAAAGAACAAAGAGAAAGCACGCCATATCGGTGAGAAATTGACTGATGTCGTGATGCCAACTCAGAATAGATTAGATTACAGACGCTTCTTCGGATTTTGTCATGAATCTCGTGATTTATAGCAGAAGCACCAGACCAGATATGACAGTAGTATTCTTTGAAAAGACGAATGGTAGATTTGTAAATGCGCAAGATGGATTATCAATGAGTAGATTTCCAGAGTGCGACTTTGTGTAATATCTTTAAGTAGTCAGAAGTATGCAATAAATTGCTATTAATTAATAGCATACTTCCGGATGACTAGTGCCTGTAAAAGTTTTCAAGCTATCGCCTTTCATTTGTTCTAAATGTTTACACCGAACCAAAAGGCTGTAAATTAAAAACGTTACAGTAAAATATCATAGATGCGGAAATTAGAATACCAAAAAAAAAAAAAATCTACATACTCTATATTTAATACCGTGTTCTTTCCAAATTCCAAGTTGTTGTTGCGTCCTAAGTATGACGATAAACTACATCCGGCAGCAAGGCTTGTGATCCGGAAAGTGTGAAGAGTGTCGAACCACCTCTTGATTAATAAATATAAATATAGTAAAAGTAACCAGTAATACATTTAAGAAAAAATTTACCAGCATACATTTTTGAAAAAAAAATTACCAGCAATGCATTTCTGAAAAGAAATACCAGCAATTCATTACTAATATATATATATATATATATATATATATATATATATATATATATATATATATATTGCTGGTATACATATATATATATATATATATATATATATATATATATATATATATACCAGCAATACATTTTTGAACATTTTAACAGCAATATATTTTTGAAAAAATATTAGCAGCAAAATATTTTTTAAAAAAATAATATTTTCAGCAACAGATTTGATTCTCGACAAAAAACCTCTTGACAAAAATACGTCATTGAAACCTGATTTAGAAACTAGTTTCTTACAAATAATACATATTCCATTCATACGAACCTATCTTAAAAATCTTGTCGGCATTAAACAAATTGAGATTGACATGCCGTAAAAAAAAAATAAACCAACCAAACAAGTTGTTGTTGTTTAGCGCCATATCAACCCCAGTGGATTATTTAAAACCCAAATCTAAATATTTTGCATACAATTTTACTTTATTTTTTGTGACTATAGTACCGTATACAAATTAGATAGACAAGTATAAATAGAGAACAACTAGCGAACATAGAGGGGAGGCTATGCCTAGTAAACCCGGTTGATATTTAGGACTGTACTACGAGTACTACTACGCAGAGAGATGTGTAACACATAACAGTGACAATAATTGTTAAAGTGATACAAGTCTTACTAAATAATCTATATCTGGGGGAGAAGAGGCGGATTCATACCTTTTCTCAACTATTTGCTCGTATGCGAATGTAACGAATCCAGTTAGAATTGGAAGTCGGCTCTCCGATTAACAATTCCAAGGTATTATCCATTGCATCATCCGCACATCCAAGCTTACAGCACGTGATATTCAGAAGCGGTCGCCCATCTTGGTACTAACAAGGCTCGACGTTGCCTAACTTCGCTTATCATAGGAGAACCGATATTTCAACGGGAGGTGGTCGTAATGCCCCAAATCCTAAGGTTACAGTGTACATTGACGGACACCTGACTAATGTACTATATGATTATAACAAGGAGAATATGGCCTGAATATTAAGGTTTATTATAATCGACATTACGCCGCAAAGTAATAACAGTGTAGGGCCTCACCTTCATAAATCTGGATGACCAGATCCTGGCAGATAATCTCTCCTTCGAATGAGTTCTTTATTCTACGGGTCAATCACTGACTTGTAACATTCAATACCTCCAAAAACACCCAAATAATAACGTCAATGAACAGAGACTGAAATTTCGACTATCATGATGAACAGTGTTTTCTCAAAATCCAGATCGGTCCAAAAATAGAGTATTGCTGCCATATCTGCTCAGGAGCTGCTTAATCCTCACTTTCCAGCTTGTATCACATTAAAAAGTACCGGACTTCTTATGCCCTGATATGGCAGCAATATTCAATTTTTTGTCTGATCTGAATCTTGTAAAAAAGATTTTATTAAGAAACAACAAACCTTGTTGGGTTGTTTAAATAATGGTCCAGCGTACCCACTTAGGATGAAGATGGCATCAATCGTCCGCATAAATGAAGAACTGGATTCTACATAAACAAAAACTACTAATTATTTTGCAATACTTTCACCTTTATCCTGCTGTCATACTACTGGTAAAATTCTTCCATCAAGTGTTCTTATGGAAAATACACTAAAACAGATAAACTATATTATCAGTAGCTTGCTTGTGCATTAACGACACAGAAGAAATGGCAGAACAGAGTTCGAGTTTCACTCGAGATAATTATATTTACTTATGCTCATATACTGTTAGGAAAGATATGAATCCTCTTTTTTTCCCTCCAAGTAGCGGTTAAAAAGTTAGACTTGTATATAAGAATATCATTTGTAGCTCCAAATCATTGCTAATGCAGTCATACAGTAAAAATATTCTTATAGTCTGATGCTTCCAACCTAATTGAGAATGATTAAAATAAACAATTGTGGCACAAGGCCAAAGGGAAAGTGGGTGGGAGGGGAGACTGTTGCACACTAAATATCCTAAATCTTGGCTTATCAGATCCATGGATCCACTCATCCATTAAAATTTACTCATTCACAACAAGGACTCAGGCATCACCATTCAATCCGACCTAAACTACACTACCAAATATTCACAGGGATTCTAAAAAAAATATAACATAAAAATTTCATAATATAGAATATAATTTTTTTTATTATTTTTTTCCAATTTTTAAAAATAAAAAAACCTGAAGTGTCGTGGGTATGATAAACAAGGCGTCTGATCAAGAGGTTTTGAGGAGCATAGAACCACCTGTTAATTGCTGGTGTTCCTAGGTCCACTCTGACTCTGGGTGGTAGCACCTGTTAGGGTCTCAGCTATGGGCAAATAGTTAACAACAAAACTGGGTTTAAACCCCTTCAATACATTTTTTTGACGAAAAATTATTGCCAGCAATATATTTTTGTAAGTAATTATTATCAGCCATACATTTTTATTATTAGCAATATATTTTTGAAGAAAAATCATATTACCAGTTTATGGCATTTTCTAACATAGAATATATATATATATATATATATATATATATATATATATATATATATATATATATATATATATATATTAAGTGGATCTACTTGAGACGTCCATTTCATGACGAAATTTCAATTTTTTAATTTAGCAGACTTGAATTAATTTGCCTGAGATTAACACGCCGTACGAAATCACGTGTTTCTATCGAGAAGGCCCAAAATAACGCTTCATTAAAAAAAAGTCCCAAAATGACGAAGTAAATTGGTAAGGGTTACGTTAACTAGAAAGAGAAAGCGAGAAGGGGAGTGAGAGAAGTGACAGTGATGTAGTGAGAATAAGAGTGACAGAGACGGAGTATTGTAATTAAGCAAAAAACGAGAGCGATAGAGGGAAAGATAGAAAGAAAAAGTAGAAAAGAGAGATAGAAAATGCATGTAATTAGGTAAGAACGTAAGAAGAGAGTGTGATAGAGTAGAAAGGTCCCAAAAGAGGGACTTGAGATGTTTGTTGGTTGTTTTGCGGCACATCAACACATCTGTTGGCCATTTAATTTGAATATTTTATTTAAGGTTAGTTTATTTTGTTTTACAGTGTATCAACCTCAATGGTTTATTTAATGCCGACAACATTTTTAGGATAGATTCGTATGAATCCAATATGTATTCATTGGTTTAGATTGGTTTATTTTGTTTTACTGCATATCAATGTAACTGGGTTATTTGATGCCGACAAGATTTTTAGGATAGATTCGTATGAATAGAATATGTATTCTTTAGTTTAGATTGGTTTGGTTTATTTTGTTTTACGGCATATCAACCTCAATGGGTTATTTAATGCCGACAACATTTTTTATTGCTGGTAATATTTTGTTTTGTCGAAAATCTGTTTCTGGTAACATTTTTCCTTCAAAATTTTATTGCTGGTAATAATTTTTTTCAAAAAAGTATTGCTGGTAATAATTAACTATTTGCCCATAGCTTGGACCCTAACAGGTGCTACCACCCTGGGTCAGGATGAACCTAGGAACACAAGCAATTAAGAATTGGTTATACGTTCCTCAAAACCTCCTGATCAGAGGCCTTGCTGCTGAATGTAGTTTATCGTCTTACCCAGGACGCAGATGTAGTTTAACGTCTTACCCAGGACGACTAAATATTTTGTACGTCATTTCATGGCTTCAGCTAGATATTTCGTACATAATTTTATACTTTCAAGGCAAACGTATGTTGCTTTTTTTTTCAATATATAGCTGGTGGATAAAATGTATTGGCGGTAATTTTAATATAAAAATGTATTTTTTATAGTGCTCTTTTGACAGACACTTTTCTATAAAATATATTGCTACTGGTCATTTTCTAATAAATATATGACTGCTATTTTTACCATAATGTATTTTTATGCTTAGTGAACACCAAATCGAAAATATCAGGTCCGAATTTTGAATAAAGAAAACAATGACCAAATGTTACATTTAATTATAGATTCAATCAACAATGTATTTTCCTTGATTATCTATGACTTCCTTCCATCTATAGACAAGCTTACTAATTCCATTACTGTAAAATTCTTTTGGTTTTGATTCGAAGAACTCACAAATGTCAGTTTTAACCTCTTCCTGTGTTACAAAAGCAGTTTCTTCCATATGATTCTGTAAGCTACGAAACAAATGGTAGTCTGAAGGATCAAGATCGAGAGAATAAGGTGGAGGACGTATTTTCTCCTAACCAAGTTCTTCGATCTTTGTGACGTGATTCTTGCTGTGTGGGGTCGCGCATTGTCCTGATGAAACATCACTTCTTTCGATTCACTAGAGCAGGTCTATTTTCCTCAAAGCTTAGTTCAAACGCTTTAATTGCTGACAGTATATTTGAGCATTAATTGTTGCATTAGGTGGTAAGAATTCAAAGTGGATTATTCCTTGGCAATCCCACCAGATTGAAAGAAAACATTTTGCCCATGAAGTTCCCTTCTCGGTTGTGGCTGGGTCCGTCCCATTTATCAAGCCACTGTCTACCACGCTTAACATTTCGATAAAAGATGCATTTTTCGTCGCCAGTCACAAGTCTATCCAAAAAAGGTGAAACAAGTTGGCGAGAATGGAGAGAAGAGCAGATGTCAACTCGGGATTTGAGGTTGTTTTCAGACATTTCATGAAGCACCCATTTTCCAAGTTGAGGAACTTTTCCAAGTTATTGAAGATGGCAATGTACAGTTGTATGGTTTGAACTGAGAACCACTGTCAATTCCTCAACTGATAAAGCAGGATTTTCTTCAATGGTTGCTTCAAGAAGCTTTTCATCAAACTCAACTGGACGTCCTGTTCGATCTTCATCTTCAAGGGTGAAATCTCCACCTCTCAATGTTGCAAACCATCTTCTGCAAGTTCTTTCATTTACACATTCCTCTCCATAAACTGAGTGCATGTTTCTAGCCGCTTCGGCTGCTGAGTTTCCTTTCTTGAACTCATAAAGCATTATATGCCTCAAATGATTCTTGCGTTATGTTAGCAGGGTTTTAATCAAACAAAATTTAATGTTATTTTTCTCTGAAATAAAATGTGTTCCGTTTAAATGCATCTAAACATAAAAATAATGTTCAGCTTCATTAGACTTTATAAAATACTCTTTAAGTTTCGTTCATTTTAACAAAAAGTTAAAATTCGGACAGAACTTATGGGATGACCTGATAACAACGCTATTTGCCCATACCTGTGACCCAAACAATTTCTGTCATCCTGAGTTAGGGTAGTCTTGGAAGCATCAGCAATTAAGAAATGGCGCGAAGTTCCTTAAAATTTCTATTCTCTCGATCAGGAGGCCTTGCTGCCGGATGTAGTTGGATTTGAGATGTAAACAATTAAAACAGAGTGAGAGAGAAGGAGAGATACACACAAAATGAGAAGGAGAGAGAAAGATTGATAATGGGAAAGCTCTACAAAGAAAAACAGAAATAACGATAAATTTATGAGATATAGCGAGAAGAGAGTGACGGGGAGAAGGAGTCAAAACAGGAGAGGGATAAAGTAAATATTCAAGACAGAGAGGGAGAGGGAGAGAGAGAGAGTGAGTGAATGAGATAAAGATAGACTAGGGATCATGCGGAGGAAGAGAAAAAACAAAAAGACAGAAAGAAAGACAGAAACATTCAAATAATAGATTGACTTATTTTATGGCTTATCAACACTTTTGATTGATTGAATAATTATTTTTCGCGAGCGAATTTTCTATGAACAATATTTTGAAAATAAACAATGACTTTTTTCAGATACAAGTCTTATATGACCCATAACTGCGTGTGTGTATGGTGGGGGGATGGATTCATACGTCCCACAAGGGTATTTGCACGTAAGTGAATGTAATGTAGTCGACTAGATTTCGGAAACGGTGTTCCGAGTTCTAATCCCGGCATGGAATGATAAATGATTTGGAATTTTTTTTCAGTCGCGTAAAATGAACACTATTTGTTTTACAATTGTAGATTTTATCCTTGTGAAATAATTTTCCTTTTCCGATGTTGCCGGATAATCATACTAATTATAAAACCCAGGTTGTGTGTGTCTGTACGTTTATATATAGGATCGGATTTCCTAAATTTTTCAACCGATTTCAAGAAAACTTCACAGGACTACGTAAAATTACCTTCTGACAGCGCCAAAAATTGGAAAAACACAATTGCTTATGCACGAAATCAATTTTAAAACACGATTAAGAGGCATCGCGAGAATGAAAGGGGGGACAACTCATATCGAGTTATACTTATTATAAAACCCAGGTTGTTTTTGTGTGAGTGTGTTCGTTTATATATGCGATCGTATTTTCTACATTTTTCAACCGATTTCAACAAAACTACACTTTTATTTTTTGGCAGGTAGTGTTTCTTATTGTCTTGCACACTTTTTTCTTTATTTTCACATCCAGAATGCTTTAAAAATTCCATTTACAAGACAATTGTTTATAATAAAATTCTATTCAATCAGTAGACTCATAACGATTGAAAACAATGTTTTTGTTTGAGTTTGGGTTTGACCAATTCATAAAAAAAAACTAATTAAGACATGCGTGTCCGTCAACCTTAAACAATAATCTTTGTCAATTTTATTTTTCAGTCTTTATGATGGTCGATAATTGATCTATCTCTTAATGTTACATCCCCGGGCAACGCTGGGCTCTACTGCTAGTTAGCGGTAAATGTCACAGGAAAAGAACATATATATATATATATATATATATATATATGTAATACATACATACATACATATATATATATATATATATATATATATATATATATATATATATATATATATATATATATATATATATATATATATGTATGTGTGTGTTTGTGCGTGTTTGTGTCTGTGTACGTGAGTGGTTACAATAACTCAGTTCTTGGAAGCGATATATATATATATATATATATATATATATATATATATATATATATATATATATATATATATGATGTGTGTATGTTTGTATGTGTGTCCGTTTTGAACAATAAAAAATATTGCGAATATAAAAGAATTAAAAAGTTAAAATTTAAAGAGACACTGATTTTTATATTAATATTTTTTTTACTTACTTCAGTTAGATTCCTGGACTAGTTTCGGCCAGCATGGCCATCATCAGGAGAAAAAAAAGTTTCTTAGCAGCATTGAACTGCAGGAATTCTGTTTGTTAGTAACAGTAAACAACAGGAATGAATGATTTTTTGAAGAAAATGATTTTTATCTGTGGTTTTCATTTTTTTTTTTTTTTTTATATCGTTAATTAAGGTCAGTTCTTGTGTTTGTCAAACGGCGTAGTGTGTATATATTTTTATTAGAGTGTGTATAAGTCTGAGACCTCAACACCTACGCAAGCATGTCTGTCTTGTGTTGGCGAGAAATGTGGGTAGGGTTATATATTAATTCCATCTATGTTGTTAAATTTGTGATTAGGCCCGTCTGGATGGTGTGTATTGAGGCGCATCATATATATATATATATATATATATATATATATATATATATATATATATATATATTTGTGTGTATTATAATTATTTTAAAAAAATATAATTCCATCGCTGCACAGGATTTAACAGAAGCTAAAATCTTCCATTTCAATTATAGAAATTAAATTAAAGTACTGCTTGAAAATGAAACAACTAGCGACTTTAATTTAATTTAATTTCTATAATTGAATTGGGAGTGTTTAGCTTCTGATTTTGAAACATGGTAATTCATGTGTAGCGGTAGAAATCATATTTTTAAAAAATACTTATAATCTCAGCTCTACCTGTGTATTGTGCACTATTTTAAAAAATAAAAACAAAAATACTAAAAAACTTCGGATTATTAACCTAACGGTTCTTTCCTATTTTTCTATATATTTGCACGCACACACACACAAACATACACACACACACACACACACACACATATATATATATATAAGATATAATGGATTTTTAACCCGGCAATTATTCAACTTTATTAAGTTTTTACTTGATATTTGAGTAGACGTTCTGTTTATTTCAAACAGTATTCCGTTTCATCTTCCGGCCTGCATATTTGAGAAAACATATTAAATAATATTGCATTCGAACCTGCGTACCTCTCGACTACGATGCGCTTCACAATCAAGCAATGTTCTATTTGCCCTGGAAATAAATTTTACTCTGTTTATGGAAAAGGGACCCAGACGAGAGAGCAAAACACGATGGATTAAAGACCTGAGGGGGAGGCACCGGTTTGAATCCTTTTCCTAACTCACTATACACACACACACACATACATATATATATATATATATATATATATATATATATATATATATATATATATATATATATATATATATATAATTTCAGGTGACTTCCGAGAGGAAAATTCGGAGGCAATTCGGTTGAATTATTTCTTGCGTCAATATACTCAGAGACAAAGCGACGACAGTCTGTTTCAATCTCAATACCCAAGTGCTGACCTGTCTCTCTCATGATCAAACAAAATCGTCAGGCTTGACGATTGTGTTTCAGCATGAAACAGACTGTCGCCGTTTAGGTGTTGACTTTAATGTCCACTTCTAGGTTTAGATACACACTTTCTCTAACATTGAGCACTTTAACTGATAAATATAGCATAACTTAAAACTATATTTTCATCATATCTATATGCATATAAAATTTGAGATATTACGAAACATACCGCAACATGATGTTAATTAAGTATTGATTACAATTAGGATGAGTTTCTGTGAAGCTTACCTTCACTTTATTCAGATGTTCCTATGATTTTTATTCAACCGTGTAAAAGAACATCATCCAATGATGAAACCCATAATCAAGTTTGTATTGGAACCAGATTTATATTTTATTTTAAGTTTTATTTTTGGTTCGAATTATTAATCACCCTCTCTCCTTTGAATATCATATTACAAATTCTTTCTGTCCTTGTTGCTTTAGAGTCTTCCAAAATAAAATAGCTCTGAAGTTCAAATTCATAAAAAGAGGAAATAGATATTTCTCGTCTGCTTTCTCTCTTTTTCTTGTCGTCTGATTATGACATCCTGTTTAGTTTTTTTTCTTACTTCAGTATATCCTTTTAGTTTTTCTTTAATTTGTTTAAATTCTAGTTTTTCAAGTCGTTCAGAACTTTCCTTCCATTATTCATCGTTATTTGTTTTCTTTTTCATTTGTTTATTTTTGACTTATTCCATTGCTCTCTTCTTCTTCTTCTTCTTCTGTCACTGCTGCTCCTCCACTTTCTTTTTTCTTCTTCTTACTTCTCAGTCTTCTTCTTCTCTTCCTCCTTCTTTCTCTCCACCCCATTCTTCTTCTTCTTCTTCTTCTGTCACTGCTGCTCCTCTACTATCTTTTTTCTTCCTCTTCTTTCTCCGTCTTCTTCTTCTTTCTCTCCACCCCATTCTTCTTTTTCTTCTTCTTCTTCTTCTTCTTCTTCTTCTTCTTCTTCTTCTTCTTCTTCTTCTTCTTCTCCTCCTATTTCTTCCTCTTCTTCTTTTTTTTCTTCTGTTTCTTCTTCTTCTTTTATTTCTTATTTTATTTTAATTTCTCGGAATTCTTTTATTTTACATCCTAATTCCTTATTTTAAGTTCATTTTCTTCACATGTTGTTTTTCTTCTGATGTTACTTCTGTCCCTATAGCATTTCTCTTTTTCTTCTTCTCTAACTGCGTTTTTCTACAATTTTTTCTTTCTTCTCTAATTGCTTCTTATTAAAATTGCTTCATTCTTCGTAATTTTTAATTTTATTCATTTGTTGTTTTCTCCTCTATCATCTTCATCTTCATTTTCTTCTACTATTTTTTTTCTTATTTTATTTTCCTTCTTCCGCGTTCTTCTTCTGTTACTTCTTAATTTCATTTTTTTTTTATATTCTTTTTTTGTTGTAGTTTCTTCTTCCGTTGCTGCTTCTGTCCAAGTGACTCTTCTTTCTTTCTTTCTTTCTTTCTTTTGTCTCTAACTGCGTTTTTCTACATTTTTTTCCATTTTTCTTCTTCACTAATTCTCTATCTACAATTGTTTCCTTCTTACTTCTTCGTAGTTCTTAATTTTATTCAGTCGTTGTTTTCTTCTTCATCTTCGTCTTCTCTTCCTCCTTCTTTTCCTCCGCCTCATCCTTCTACTTCTCCTTGATTATTTCTTTTTGTCATGTCATCATTAAGATTGCGTTAAAGGTCTTCGTCATCTTTACTTTAATTTTTTGTATATATTTTTATTATCCATATGGGACTTGTTCTTTTCTTTCTTTCTTATTTATTCTTTCTTATTTAGTGATCTTTTAGATTTTGGCATTCGATTCATTTCTTCTCGAAGTCTGCCGCTTTTCAGATTTCTTTTTCCGTTATCCATTTTCATTATCTTTTCATTTGTTCTTCATTCAACTTCATTCCATTCCTCAAATTTTAATTTCAGTTTTTCTTCTTTTCTTTTTCTTCTTCTCACCATTCCCTCTTTTCGCGTTTCCACTCTCTCGCTTCGTCTTAATCGTCATCATCTTTATATTCCCTATTAGGTTCCATTTATTCATTACTTCCTCCTCTTCCTCCTTATCCTTCTTCTCCTCCTCCTTCTTCTTCTCTTCCTCCTCCTTCTCCTCCTCATTCTTCTTTTCCTCCTCACCCTCTTCCTTCTTCTTCTTCTTTTCCCGCTCCTCGTCCTCCTCATCCTTCTTCTTCTTCTTCTTCTTCTTCTTCTTCTTCTTCTTCTTCTTCTTCTTCTTGTCCTCCTCCTCCTTCTTCTTCTCCCGCTCGTCCTCATCCTTCTTCTTCTTTTTTTCCCGCTCCTCGTCCTCCTCATCCTTCTTCTTCTAGTTCATCCTCTTCTTCTTCTTCTTCTTGTCCTCCTCATCCTTCTTCTTCTCCCGCTCGTCCTCATCCTTCTTCTTCTTTTTTTCCCGCTCCTCGTCCTCCTCATCCTTCTTCTTCTTCTTCTTCTTCTTCTTCTTCTTCTTCTTCTTCTTGTCCTCCTCATCCTTCTTCTTCTCCCGCTCGTCCTCATCCTTCTTCTTCTTTTTTTCCCGCTACTCGTCCTCCTCATCCTTCTTCTTCTAGTTCATCCTCTTCTTCTTCTTCTTCTTCTCGTCCTTCTCATCCTTCTTCTTCTAGTTCTTCTTCTTCTTTTCCCGCTTCTCCTCATCCTTCTTCTTCTTTTCCCGCTCCTCCTCCTCCTTCTTCTTCTTCTTCTTCTTCTTCTTCTTCTTTTCGTCCTCCTCATCCTTCTTCTTCTCCCGCTCGTCCTCATCCTTCTTCTTCGTTTTTTCCCGCTACTCGTCCTCCTCATCCTTCTTCTTCTAGTTCATCTTCTTCTTCTTCTTCTTCTTCTTCTTCTTCTTCTTCTTCTTCTTCTTCTTCTTCTTCTTCTTCTCGTCCTTCTCATCCTTCTTCTTCTAGTTCTTCTTCTTCTTTTCCCGCTTCTCCTCATCCTTCTTCTTCTTTTCCCGCTCCCCCTCCTCCTCCTTCTTCTTCTTCTTCTTCTTCTTCTTCTTCTTCTTTTCGTCCTCCTCATCCTTCTTCTTCTCCCGCTCGTCCTCATCCTTCTTCTTCTTCTTTTCCCGCTCCTCGTCCTCCTCATTCTTCTTCTTCTAGTTCATCTTCTTCTTCTTCTTCTTCTCGTCCTTCTCATCCTTCTTCTTCTAGTTCTTCTTCTTCCGCTCCTCGTCCTCCTCATCCTTCTTCTTCTTTTCCCGCTCCTCCTCATCCTTCTTCTTCCTCTTCTTCTTCTTCTTTTCCCGCTCCTCATCCTCCTCCTCCTCCTTCTTCTTCTTCTTCTTCTTCTTCTTCTTCTCGTCCTCCTCATCCTTCTTCTTCTTCTTCTTCTTCTTCTTCTTTTCGTCCTCCTCATCCTTCTTCTTCTTCTTTTCGTCCTCCTCATCCTTCTTCTTCTTCTTCATCTTCTTCTCGTCCTTTTCATCCTTCTTCTTCTAGTTCTTCTTATTATTATTATTCTGCACCTTCCACTTGTTTTTATTTCAGTCTAAATTTAACACATCAGCGAACTGAATTCACTGATTATTATGGTCTCGAAAGGTAAAATAATCGATACACAACCTGCCACCATGATATTGAGACTTCATTTGACTCTTGTTGCATTAAATTGTCACCCGGGATAACCTACGAATTTGAATCATTAATATGGCACATTCCAAATTGCAGAATCATCGATTTTGAAAAGTCGCTTTGGGAGAATCCACAGTAGTAAATACCTGTTAACGGAAATTATTATCATTATTATTATTATTATTATTATTATTATTATTATTATTATTATTAAGTTTTCCCTTTTTTTGTTTAGTACGAGTTTTGCCCAGATATCGATTAGACACTTCAAGAGACAGCAAGTTTTTCCTATTTTCGTCTGAAATGAAGTGGAAAGACTATATAATCTATTGCTACGTCAGCTTCTAAGAAAGTTGGTTCACTGTGTTATGCGAGACATTAGTTTTCTCCAGAACCTATCGAACATATCTATAAGTGTAGCATGCTTAGAATATTGCTGCCAATTATGGCCCAGTCTTCCAGCTCTGTATTTAGAAATCACTGATAAAATCCAAAGACGAATCAGCAATATTATTGATACTGACTTGGCGTCTTGGCTTCAGTCACTTTCCAACCGTAAAGTTGTCCCACCCCGTGCCTTTTGTATAAATACTTTCATTGTAATTCTTGGGATGAGCTTTACGGTAACGATTGTGTGTGTATGGGGGGGGGGGTAGTACTAAGATCATTTTATTTTATTTCTTGCAAATAGTTTTGTTTTCATATTGTAAATATTCATTGGGCTAGTTTTTAAACAGTGGTTTTATTCCCCTCCCTCCACAGGCAATGAAATGTACATATGGGGACTAGTTATGACTTTCATCGAGACCATGTGGTATTATGGTGAATGTAGTAAGACAGGTAAGTAAGAATGCGTTGTTTTGGTGTTAAGAATATTGTTGTATGTTTGGGTCAGTGTTTGTGGCTTGCTAATTTTAAAGTAAAGACAGATGAAGACCACCCTTTTCCCCTATTTTGCCCATGTGCGACATTTTGTAAATAATAACAAATAAATATCGCTCTTCGCTATGGTACCTAGACTTTATGAATTTAAGTGCAGTACTAGACTGCCGTTGGGGTCTCATCATTTTACATCTAGTTGGCTAGATCTAATCATAAGTTCTATGTTACCATCGTTTCTCACAGTTCTGACTTGTGAAACTCCCTTCCAGCTCCATGCTTTTGAGCCAACGTTAATCTTCAAAAATTCGAATGCAATGTCAATCGCTATCTATTGGTTCCTGATTATTCTTCTATTCTTCTATGTGTTTTAGCAGCTTTACGGTTTTACTCGATTAAGAAAATCTGAAGATGCTAACATGTGAGATGCCATGGTGTCAGAAAAATAATCGCGTTCATTGCACAGAGAGATAGCAAAGCAAGATGTGAGAAGTACCTATAAATAGGATTTTTTTTTTTGTGATTCACATGTTTAAAGTCTTCCAGGAATTTGATCGATATATTTTGTTTGATTCTGTTGATATAATTCCCAAAAGCTTTGATAACAACAGGCAATATTTTGGTCACGAGATGCCGTCTTTTGCTCATTAACTTAGTTTCTCAAACGATTTCAAAGATGTATTTTTGCCGGCTGAAATATTTATCAGAAAACCAGTGTTTTCCACATCATTTTTAGCAAAATAATAATAATAATAATAATAATAATAATAATAATTATTATTATTATTATTATTATTATTATATTTCCTTTGATTTCTGGTGAGTACACATTTCTATCCGGATCCCACCCAGAGACCTAAGGTTAGAAATGACATCATGTCAGTTTTCCACTGACAAAAAAAAAAAAAAATTCATAGATAAAGCCTTTGGTAAGGTGTGAGCTGTATTCGTGAGAACAATTCTTTGTATTTCTTTAAGGCATGGGCTTCCAGGAATCCCTTCAATTAGTCTACTGGAATCTTTTCCAACCAATCTGAGGGCTCCAACTAAAACAGGGATTGTTGATGCTCCCTTGTACCACATTTTTGAGATTTCGATTTCAAAATTATTATTATTATTATTATTATTATTATTATTATTATTATTATTATTATTATTATTTCCTTTGATTTCTGTGGTATACACATTTCCTGACGGGTCCCAACCAGAGACTTAAGCTTGGAAATGGCTTTATGACATTTTTTCACTGATTATTTAAAAAAGAAAGAAGAAAAAACCCTAAGATCATATACTTTGTACATAGGAAATGCTCTTTGTAATATGTGAGCTGTACTTTTGCCTACATCTCTTTTTCATTTCTTTAAGACATGGGCTACCAGAAATCCGTTCACTGAGACTGTGTCTTTTTCCAATCTATTCATTGGCAACAACAACATCTGAAATTACTGATATTCCCATGTGTCACATTTTTGGGATTTCAATTTCAAGGTCCTTGTATTTTGATTACTATTGTTGTTGTTGTTATTGTTATATCTTTTCCCTTAATGTCCTGCATTGGTTACCCATGGGAATGAGCCCACTTATTGGATTTGGGGCTGCCTCGAAGGTGTAACTTGATTGATAGATTCCTCCTTAATCGATTAACACTGTCAAGGATAAAGGTATTCTGGGACTTCTTGCATCTTGATGTCAGAAAGGTGGTTGTTTGTATACTCCATTCAAAATAGGGAGCACAATTTTTTATTTTAATCATTGAACCCTAAGTAAATCGATAAAGACACCAGGACAATGAGAAAGCCATTGTGGTGAGAATGGATAATAAAAGAAACGAGCTGAAAACAACAGAAGATGACGATTGATATTACATTTAAAATTCTGAAGATCGTAGTTGAGAGGAAAACCAAAAACCAGAATTTCCCATAGAATGGAACTTACAGTTACATCTAAATATTTCAGATTTAAAAAGATGATACAAAGATGGGTCAATCGCATACCAAGTTTAAATGAAGTCGGGGTAACAAAGAGGAAAGCTTAGAATATTTGCCATCAAAGTATTTATAGAAAATGCAGATGCACAATCTACATTTCAGCAATGGTAAAGTGATTGAAGCTGAGATATTGCATTAGGGCCTATAGAGGATTTTGAGGATTTATTTGCGGGGGGTTAAGAATCTCTCTCTCTATATAAGCAGGAGCAGCAAACAGATGCGGCAACAATAACCAATCCATGGGCGAATGACAGAATTAAATAAGAGCGATTTGGGCTGGAGAAGCCACCTGGAGCAACACAGTGACCAACTTTCCTCGCAGCAGACCCTAGCAATTGATCGAATATAATCAATCCTCTTCATTTAAGTGGGTAACATTATACAGAGAAGGCGCATTGAATTACTCTTCTGGAAGTTAACATCAGCCATGTTGATAGAAGGCAAAAACGGTTCTCTAAAATGATTAAAAGGCAGCAGTTCCGTTTTGATTAGGACTAGAAATATACCCCTCATGCTCTCCATTCGCTTAATAGGTATTTCAAGATCGTAATATTTAAAGAGTTTTTTTACAGTTATCCGGGAAGGGTTAGGACAGACATGTCGATGAGAAGACAAGTTGTTCCGTTCTTGTTTTTTTCACTCTTGTATGTGATTTATAATCATTAATTTTATGTACCAGCAGCAGGCCAAGAAAGTGACGCTGGGGTAGAAATATACGAAGTTCAATATACGGTGGAGCAATGGATAGAGGCTTGGATTGAGAAATCAGAGAGCCGAGTTCGAATTACAGTCGAATCCATTACATTCATTTACGTGCTAATATCCTTGGGAAAGGTATGAATTTTCTTCTCCCGCCAGCTTTGGGTAAATAGCAGGACAGACCGGGTTCTATAGACTTGGATGACAACTGGTCTACCGCAGAAAGAAATGGCAACCTACAGCGGGAAAAATTCTGCCTCGTCAGACATGTACCGAAAGATATATGATCGCCTAAGCGTGTATCACTCATGGCACATAACTGACCTGTTCTTTATTTACTTCAGACTTGGAGTTACTTTGCTTCGAGAATTAAATCATCCCAGTTACGTAATTCTCATAAAAAATAAATCTCGAATTTTTTACTATCAACAATTTTGTATTTTATTAATAATCTGAATAAAAAAGAAATAATAGGAATAAAGAAAGCCCCAAGATATATTTAAAAATCAAAAGAAATTAAGCAAAGTATCACCCCGTAAACGATTTAACGAATAACGGGAAGAAAGGTATGGATCTTCTTCTCCCCGCCAGCTATGGGCAGGATAGTCATGGTTCTAGCATCCAGGATTGTAACTGGTGTACCGCAGAAAGAAATGACAAACTATTACGGGAAAAAAATCTGCCTCAACAGTCATGGACCGAAAGATACATGATCCGCTACGCGTGTATAACACATGGCACATAACTAAATAGTTATGTAGTGGTTTCACAGTGGTGGCTTGTATTTGTACTAAGTCGGTTCTAAATAGGTTCGATGTACAAAACGTTAGGAACTTGATATAACAGGTAATGACGCAGCAATCTAGTTGTGGTGGCTGATACGTTAATATCCGACTAACGGTCGCCCAACATCGACTGACCAACCCTCTCTCGACTGCTACTACTACTCCTACTTATTATAGGTGGGAGAGTCTATTATCTATAGAATAGGTGTGTTTCACTATAACAATAGTTAAACAGCTTAACAATTTTAATTATATTCTTGTATGAATCCTCTTCTCCCCCCAGCTATGGGTAAATATCATGACAGACCGGGTTCTGTAGCCTTAGATGGCAACTAGTGTACCGCAGAAAGAAATGGCAACCTACTTCGGGAAAAAAAAATCTGCCTCAACAGTCATGGATCGAAAGATACATGATCACCTAAGCGTTGCACATAACTGATTGAATATACCCATTATGACAGCCAGCCTGATAAGGCATTTCAGTCAAATATGCAAGGTGGTAGGTTTTAATACTATCAGCGCATAAACTTGAGGAAATGCACGATAAACGAAAGATTCTCGGAAATGGTAAATTAATCCCACACCATTAAACTATGCTTCTGAAACTATGCTTGGGTCATAATTCGTAGCAATGAAATCCGTACTTTGCAAACACTCTAATCGGAGAAATGATAAAACAAATCTACTTGCAGTTTTCTGCCATTCAGCCATTGTTCTATTATTGTTGACTGACTCATAATGAAATATTTAATTATTTCGCGAATAACGTAATATTATGAACTATCTCATCTGCTTCAGCATAGTATCCAATTTAGTTTGGTTTCTTTTACAGCATATAACCTCAATGAGTTATTTAATATCGACAAGAATTTACTGCTGGTATTTTTTTTCCTAAAAAGGTATTGCTGGTAATAATCTAGTGCTGTTAATAATTTTTTCCTGCAAAATTATATTATTGGTAGATTTTCCCCCAAAACGCCTTGCTGGAAATATTCTTTTTTTCCAAAAATATATTGCTTGTATTAAAATCTTTTTGCACTTTCTGATATGTCCCGAAAAAGGATATATTTGAACGGAGTAGCGAAGTGGTTTTGTCTACTATAACCAAGTAGAATACGGTAGCAGTAATCGACTGGTACGCGTCGTAGTCGCAGATAAGAAGTGTAGATCAATGGCGTAGTCCAATGGGCGTCGTTATAGACTTAGCTCCCAGACTAAGGCTCTTGACTCTCCTACACGTCCGTCGGTATTTATGACGGACACCAGCCAATCACACTCCAGTGAGGGGGAACACAGGTGTACGCATATTCCATTATATCACTTTCATAGTGGGGGTTAACGATTTGCCCATAGCTTGGACCCTAATAGGTGCTACCACCCAGGGTTAAGTTGGAACTGGGAACATCAGCAATTAAAACGTGGTTCCACGCTTCTCAAAACTTCCTGGTCAGAGGCCGCGCTGCCGGGTGTCGTTTATCGTCATACCCAGGACGTATGTCCAATTTAGATGCTAGCACTATCTGTGCAGTTGTTTTTCTTACGATTTTCAATGTTTCTCTTTCGAGTGCTTTTTTTAAAACTTTTAATTCTTCTCCTGGTCAATTTTACGGAAAATTCTGTGAAACGTAATCAATTCATCTTTGCCCTGCCTTGAGTTGCTCTCGTATTCGTAATCAATGCAATCCTCACTGCTGACTTACCATACTTCTTTTATTTCCGTTTATCGACTACATTCGTCGCGTGTATATTTTGGTCGTTTTTTTTTTATCTAAATCTCACTATCTGTTTCTGTTTATATGTTATTGCTAGGAAAATATGTGGTATACCTCGAGAAATAAATAAAAATTCTCTTAATTTTATTGTACTAATTATAACACCACTCTTTCGAGGAAGTCACTTAGACTGTGTAAACAAATCTCCTTAAACTTTTAGCTTTCTTAAAGATAAAAGATTCTGTAAACATTCTTCACATGTCCTCCACACAATCATGCCAACGTTATCTCATTTAGAATAATTACGGTATGTTTTTTTCTCATCGTTTCCGACTTTATTTTTCTATAACCAAAAACATCTCCAAACTTTTTCACTCCGATTAAATTCCATCTTTTCTGTAAGAAATTTACAAAATATTAAGTGGCAACAAGTTTCCTCAACATTCCAGTACTCGACTCGGTATGTTTACTTGTTAATATAACACTGGCCCCTGAATGATGCCATCGGATTTTCCTACTGATAATTTTGTTATGACTTTCACAACCTGCACAAATTCTTCAATAATGACGGCTATCATGATATTCTAGGATTTGTTCAATTTTCTACAGAATTATTTTTCCAGATTTTCGCGCTTTTTCAGTTTCATTCTATGAATGAGTTAATAAGCAATATACAGAATGAAAGAGATTTAATTCATTTCCTCTTTTTCTCATTAATTCACAAGGTTTTTCTTTCCTTCCTTCCTTCCTTTCTTTCTTTCTTTCTTTCTTTATTTATTTATTTATTTCTCCCATCCTATTTTACGACCTCTTTTCGAATCCTTGTCTGTCCTTTTTCTTTCTTACTTTCATTCGTTCTGTGACGTCACCCCGGCCGCCTCTCTCTGCTCCCCCGCCGTGCTATGCTGTGGCTACCAATGTGACTTGGTATTGGTCGCGGCACCAAAATGTGACGTTCTACCCCTTTGCTGATTCGGATGGGAATCTGGTTAGATTCGGTATCAGCTTTGTCGTTCCCATCTCGCCTCCAACGTCTGGTTAGCGAAGTAACTGCTTTGATTTCTAGTCTAACCTACCCAAGTTGTGATTTGATCTTAGGTAGACGAAATCAATCAGTCGCCGGGCCGCAATGCAAGCCGAGTCCGAGCAAAGGTAACACCACACAAGTATATGTAAAAGAAAATAAAGTAACAACTCGAAAAGTTCAACTTTGTTAAAAAAAGAATAACAAATACTTTTATATCTGGTTGTTGAATACAGGACTGCGTCTTTCTCCCAAACCGCTAATATGGATTCGTTACACCTTGTGTTTGTTAGGCGAGTCTTAACATCTTAAGTTGTTTTTTTTAAGAAACTGTTTTTTTTTTGTATCTTCAGGCGATATCCGTAGTACTCGATAATTCTAAATCCACAACAAGGATTTTCTTTGTTTTCGGACAGGAACATTTATCACCTTCCATTTTTGGAAGTCCATTACATTAAAGGGGTTTTTAAGGGTATCGTCCTCCCAAATTCTTCCTTTCTCATATTGGTATCTCACACCAATCCCCTCAGAGGGCGCCAACAGGTTCCCCTTCTCTCTCACAGTGGTATCTCACACCATTCCCCTCTGAGGCGTCAACAGACCTCCCTCTCTCTTACATGTTTACCATCGCCTACCGCTCACGCCACCATTCAGCCAATGAACGCCCAGCAGCGTGGGTGTGGCTAGACTGGCCTCAGTTTAAAAAATTCGCTCAAAGGAAAAAAATTATCTTCTTTTTTTCTTTAATTTCTCTTCCCGACGTAGTGTGGTCCTTAACCTCAATCTTAACCGAATGTCACCTGGATTTTATCAATCGAGATTCCGCCAGCGTCAAGTGGGTGGTTAACTGGACGTATTCGGATTCTGTCGTTAATTATTTATCCTGGTATCAAACTTTATCATGTTCGGGTCTGGACAACAAAACAGAGGTTTTTCCCAAAACCAAATGATATCTCCGAAGGATAGTTAATGGTTTATTCTTTTCCTTTCTCTTTTCCCTTCCTTTCTTTTTTTCTTTGGCGGTGGTCTTCAGCTGATGTCTTTCTCGGTCAGTGCGTGACCTGATTACCATTATCTCTTAGCATCCTGTTTTGTAGGCTACTTGACCAATTTGAAATTTTCATTATTGCCATGGGCAGATGGTTATCTTTTATTCGTCGCCTCGTAACATAAATTAATTCGACAGATCCGAGATCTTACGAACCTCCTATCTTCTGCGAGAGAAAAAATATATTCTTTTTCTTTTCGCAAGCGTAAACAAAATCTACACCACTTTTCTTTGTCAAAAAAAAAAAATAACATCGCTCAGTATGTCTTTTCGTGATAGCTTCTTATCGCCTTAATTATTTCAGCTTCTTCTCGCCTTAATTATTTCTCGCTTTTCATTTTTACGCGACCGCTAAATAGTGTGACAGTTCATTCATTCTTCCTTCTATATCCTTTTAAATTTATTTTTAATTCCTTTCTTGATAGATTCTGTTTTCTGCTTTTATTTGTTATTTTTCAAGCTATTCTTTCTTTCCTTCTTTTTCAGTATATTCTTTTTCTACAACGTCGTCTTTCTTTTTCAATCCGTTTATTGTCCCTTCTTTTTTTCTAACTTTATTATTTTTCATTTATTTTGCCTGTTTTATCTTATTCTTTCTTTCTTTCTTTCTTTTTTTCTTTCTTTCTTTGTCTTTACTGCTTACAATGGCTAGCTCTATTCTCCTGCACTGTATATGGTGTTTAATCAAATTTCAGACTCCTTTGATATATTAATTTTTCTTTTGAAAACAGCTTCTTAAATTGTATGTACACACACACACACACACACACACACACACACACACACACACACACATATATATATATACATATATATATATATATATATATGTGTGTATTTAAATAAAAACAGACCACTTTAAAGTTCCATGTAATAAATTATTTCAACACAGCCCTTTTAAAGGACTGTGGATCATCAGACTTTACTTCTAAGAAGTACTTGGAAGTAAAGTCTGATGATCCGCAGTCCTTTAAAAGGGCTGTGGTGAAATAATTTATTACATGGAACCTTAAAGTGGTCTGTTTTTATTTAAATTATTTGCTGGATTTACATTGAGCTCTCCGGATTTTATCCTCCTCAGGTTTACCCATACGGATTACCTAGTTTTTCTTAAATTATCTATCTATATCTATATATATATATATATATATATATATATATATATATATATATATATATATAGAGAGAGAGAGAGAGAGAGAGAGAGAGAGATGAGAGATTTTTCGAAAGCTGATTTTCAATCTAAATGCGCAGACTGGATAACATTTAGCAGCCAATCAAGTGAAGTCGTGCTGCGCACCCGTGAACAGCTATTCTCTCTTGGAGTTGCTCAGTCGGCAGTAAAGTACTATTGACTAAGCTTGTCTGATATGTGATCGTTGTATTTAACATCACCTCACGTGAATCATTTTTGGCAAAACCTCATCATCCATGTTTGCCAGCACCTACTACAAAAATAATGACGGTTTCTGACGTTAAAAAATACGTCTAAAACCGTCATTACTTTTGCAGCAACCTAATACTTAACAATATATTGGTGGTCGCCATCAAGACATTTCTAAAAACTTCACACATTTACAAGCTTCATAAAATTTAACAATTTCGCAATTGGAAAATTTAAATGGATCCAGGGAACATAAAGGATCCAACGATAGCTAAACATATGAATAAAATCCAGTAGTGTTTCCGTTTTTATAGCCCCAATACTTTTTGTATTGTTGCGAAGGGATAATTATGAATATCACTTGAAATTTGAGAATCAGTGTATATGAAGTTCTACCAGCCATCTCTTTGTAAATAGAATGATTAGTTGGTGGTCTTAAACGTAATCGTCCTTTAAATGCTGTATTTTACTGCATATTAATTTTGACTTGGATTTGATATTTCTACACGGTGTGCACACTTTTATCCTTCATCTTTGCCCTGATAGGTGAGGACCAAATAAAACAGTTTATCAGTTGTATCTTTGTATTTTTTGTATTACTATTTTTACCGTAATATATCTTTTATCATCCACTCTATTTTATTATGAGTTGCTTCTTTTCGGTTATGAATTGTCTTTCGATATACCCATTTTTATCGCCCTAATAAAATTTAAACATGTTCTTTAGAAGTTTAAAAGAGGAGAAATGAAGTAGAAAAAAAAATAATGCGTTAATTTTCAAATGCTCATTGTCTGCCAACCTTGAAAATCAACATTCGAGTTGTGGAATTTGAAATAGGATTAGAAAATGACATCGAGCACGAATAAGATTTCTATGAGTTTTTCTTTGTTTCAGTTTTTAATTCCACTTTTTTTCATATTTTAATTATTTTTTCAGTTATTTTTCTGCATTAACGGACACATTTTAGTTCATTTTTATACTTCAAAATATTTTTAATTTGTTTCGTTCTTTTTCTGCTTTTCCTTTCTTTTTAATATTCTTTTTTCATATTCATCCTTTTTTATCGGTCTATATTTCTGAGATGAGGCATTATGTAAATTATTTACATTATTCGGAATATTGTCCTCATCTTTGACGCCATATTTAACCGCCAAGGCCACATGGCACAATGGATAAAGGCGTTGGTTAGATCCAGTGACAGGACCGAAAGAGTGTGAGTTCAATATCCGATTAAGGCAGTGGAGAACTTTCAGAGGGAAATTAACAGGAGATAACTGATAACTGACATCCATTAAAAACATGACACGTGGTACTAGAACAGTCTATCCCAGTGAGCGAAATAAAGAGTTCAGTTCGACATTCCAACCACCTAAAGAAGACCGGAGCGTACAACGGCCGAAACGTTGTAATAAATATGGCGACAAAGATGACGACAATAGTCCGAATAATCATCCTTTTTTTTCTCTATCTTGATGATTTTATTTCATTTTTCTTACTATATATCCTTTCCTATTTAAGGCACTTTTCGTAATCTGTGTCATTCTCATTTTGTTTCTACTTAGTTTCTGTCTTTCTTTATTACTGTCATTCATTCTTTCTTTTTCTTTTCCTTCTTTCTTTCTTTCTTTCTTTCTTTTATTTTGCCATATTCCCTTTCCTTGTTTTTTTGCAATTTTCATCTCTTTCCGAATACTTGTACTTTTTCTTTCTTTCTTTTTTTTCTTTCTTTCCTTCTTTCTTTCTTTAATTCATTCATTGTTTCTTTCTCTTATTTTGCCGTATTCACTTTACTTGTTTTTTTGCAATTTTCATCTCTTTCAGAATCCTTGTACTTTTTCTTTCTTTCTTTCTTTCTTTCTTTTTTCTTTTTTTCTTTCTTTTTTTCTTTCTTTCCTTATTTCTTTCTTTCTTTCTTTAAATCATTCATTGTTTCTTTCTTTTATTTTGCCGTATTCACTTTCCTTGCTTTTTTGCAATGTTCATCTCTTTCCGAATCCTTGTACTTTTTCTTTCTTTCTTTCTTTCTTTCTTTCTTTCTTTCTTTCTTTCTTTCTTCTTTCTTTCTTTCTTTAATTCATTCATTGTTTCTTTCTTTTATTTTGCCGTATTCACTTTCCTTGTTTTTTTTGCAATTTTCATCTCTTTCCGAATCCTTGTACTTTTTCTTTCTTTCTTTCTTTCTTTCTTTCTTTCTTTCTTTCTTTAATTCATTCATTGTTTCTTTCTTTTATTTTGCTGTATTCACTTTCCTTGTTTTTTTTTGCAATTTTCATCTCTTTCCGAATACTTGTACTTTTTCTTTCTTTCTTTCTTTCTTTCTTTCTTTCTTTCTTTCTTTAATTCATTCATTGTTTCTTTCTTTTATTTTGCCGTATTCACTTTCCTTGTTTTTTTTTTTTTGCAATTTTCATCTCTATTCAAATCGTGGTTCTTTTATCTTTCTTTCTTGCTTTCATTCATTCATTCATTCATTCATTATTTCTCTATTCTCTTCTTTTAGCACCGTCTTTAGTTTTCTTTCATTTTATTTAATTCTATAATTTTTCATTGACCTAATTATTATTCTTTCATTGTTCCATTTTTATTCTGTTTTTTTCTTTATATTTTTGTTTATATAATTGTGTTTTTCTTTTAATTTTTCTTCAATTTTTCTGTTTTTTAATTCAATACTTTTTCAATCTTTCTTTCTTTTTTTCTTTCTTTCTTTCTTTCTTTCTTTCTTATCTATGTTCCAAAATTCCTTTTACATTAATTTTTCGTTTTATGCTCATTTTCATCTTTTTCGACTTCTTTTTTTAATTCGTTGTTTTTCTTTTCATTTTTTCCTCGTTAAATTCATTTTCTCTTTTCTTTTCCCTTTGCTTTAGTTTCTCTTTATATCTCTACATCCACCTTTACTAACAGTTGATTCTCTTTATCATTTCTCCGCCCCTGTCTCCTTAACATTGTCGCCGCTGTTCATGATTTCCTTTTTCTTTTGGACATTGTTAGGTTAGCAATAATCAACGACAAGGAATTAATAAACCTTTAAAGTCCGTCAGCCACATTCCTTAAAAATGATTTCCGTCCCAGACGTGCCGCAAAGGAAGTGTACCAATCATCTTTCCTTGCCACCCAGCTAACCGGCATCTTCAAGTCATGACACGGCACTAACCCATCAGCCGTTAATCGTCTACAAAATTGTTGCCTGTATAATATTAAGGGAAGGACAAAATTCGGGCGAAATTAGGATGAAAAAAAGAAGGAGAATTGCTCCGGGGGAAAAATGTAGGTGCGTTTTTGTAGGCGCTATATATAGACCGAATATAAAAGGAATGAAAATGAAAGTGAAAGTGAAAGTAGCTTATAAAGATCTCTTTATCATAAGGTTACTTCTTCAGCAAAAGATTTTCTAGCAATAATAGCGTATTAAAGTACTGGATTTCACCAAATTTTCTTTGCGAAATTGGTTTAAACGTACCTTTCCTCTTTACTCTCAGCCCAGTAAAAAAAAATTAAATGATTTCAATCAGAAATCATATTTAATAGTTTTTCTGTATGTAGACCTCGTAATATCACTCTGGAAAGATCTTTTGCGAGAAATATATTGAGGTTGCTAAGCAGATTTTTTTTTCATTTTTGTTCAATCAATATACAAGGTCCAAGAGCCACCCAAGGTAGATGGATTGTGAATTAGATTTTATTATGTAGATAACTATTGATCGTAGACAAAGCGGTTAATATTTTAATGATCAAGGAAGTATTCTCTTGGGAGTCTGTTCTACGAAGTAGCTGATTTCGGGAAGAAGCTTTCCAAAATGAATGACCTTCGAACCAAAGGAAAGAGGATATTCCAGCCCTGTACATGTAACATAGCGAGTATTCGATGTAAGGGTCTGAACTGGTGAATCTAATGAATGTAGCTGGTCAGAACATTCCAGCCATGTATATGCAGCATAGTGGGTCTGAGATGTAAAGGTCTGAATTGGTGAATCTAATGAATGTTATTCATTTAATTACTGCTGCTGTTGGTTGTCTTCAATTGACGTGGTTTCGGTTTCAGTGGTTAATTGATGATATGGCTCGTGTATTATTGATTACACTAAACGCAAGATTAAAGCACCTGGTTTTCCTAAGCCGTCACCCACCTAGGTACTAACCAGGCTCGACGTTTCTTTTCAGCAATTTTATTAAGAAACAAAGAAAATAGCACAGAAATTATATGTAATCTCAATGTGCATATATGACAGTGAATACTGACCAATTTTCTCGCAGATGAAGGTTTTGGTTTGGTTTATTTTGTTTTATGGAATATCAACCTCATAGGGTTATATAATGCCGACAAGATTTTTAGAATAGATTCGTATGAATAGAATATGTATTCTTTGGTTTCGTTTATTTTGTTTTACGGTCAATCAACCTCATTGAGTTATTTAATGCCGACAGAATTTTAGGATAGATTCGTAAGAATAGAATATGTATTCTTTGGTTTGGTGTATTTTGTTTTACGTCCTATCAACGTCATTGGGTCATTTAATGCCGACAAGATTTTTAGGATTGATTCGTATGAATAGAATATGTATTCTTTGGTTTGGTTTATTTTGTTTTACGGCATATCAATCTCAATGAGTTATTTAATGCCGATAACATTTTTTTTTATTGTTGGCAATATTTTGTTTTGTCAAAAATCTGTTTCTGGTAATATTTTTCCTCAAAAATTTTATTGCTGACAATAACTTCCTTCAAAAAAGGATTGCTGGTAATAGTTAATAATTGGCCAATAGCTGGGACCCTAACAGTTACTACCACCCCGTGTCAGAATGTACCAGGGAACACTAACAATTAAGAGGTGGTTCCACGCTCCTCAAAACCTACTGACCAGAGGCCTTGCTGCTGAACTTTGTTAATCTTCTTACCCAGGACGCGGATGTAGTTTAACGTCTTACTCAGGACGGCGCAAATGAACGGAAGACATCTACTTTCTTTTCAAATCACTTAATTCACAATGAGTTTGCTGTACGGATGTCGGGGAGGGAAGTAACTGCAGCGCTCTCTCACAGACGTGCCGTCTCCTCCCTCTGTCTTATTTACAAATACTTTCATGGTAACTGCTCCGATGAGCTGCTTTCGCTGGTTCCCAGACTTCATGAATTTAAGCGTTCTACTAGGCTGGCATCTCGGTCTCACCCTTTCCGTGTGGAAACTGTTAAATGTAGCCGTCTCTTCTACTCCAATAGCTTCATGTCTCGCACTTCTTGCCTGTGGAACTCTCTTCCTTTTTCTTGTTTCCCTGATAGTTATAATCTCCATCTATTCAAATGTAATGTCAATCGACGTCTTCAGATGCCCTGATCTATCCCCTATCCTTCTCTTCATCCTTTCCTCTATCACTCCTATTTGCTCTAGCTCCAACTCTCTGTAATTCCTTTGCGTGCTAGTGGCTAGTCGCTTCCCGCCTTGCTTGGGGTGGAATAATTAAAAAAAATATGTAGAATAGGTAACGGATGACTCTCGAATTGAAGAGGTTAAGATTGTAGTGTACAGGGAAGCACCCTCTTGGGAAGCAGTTAAGTAGAAGCTATTTTCGGAATAGAACATCCTTTTGACGAATAGAATGAAGATGGTTCGCCGCTGTGTCTATGACCCTACAGGTTTCATCTGCACTAATTGGTCAATCCTCTTTGGAGTCAAGCCGATGTTAAAATACATGTAAAAGAATATAAGAATGTATGAACTATTTAATGGTTATCGGCGCAGAGTGAGAAAAATTCCACTCGATACAGTTTCGTTCACTTCGTACTAGGGCCTTGGAAAAGGAATGATTCTATCTTCTTCCAATTATGCGTTAAACGGCAGTGCAGTCTGCATTCTTCATTCCTGGAATGGTAACCAGTCCAGGAGAATGAAAACCAGCCTGAGGAGGTGAAGGGCCCCGCCTTACCAAGATACGCCTACCGCTGTGACGACTGCATTACAAATGTTGCCTCTACGACCCAAAATGAGTTAAGAAACACATAATCGGATTTGTAATGTCGAGGTTGTAGTAGATGGAGCAGTTATTTAGTTTCAATGTCAATTTAGTTTCGATAAAGCTTACGCTTCATCGCATCTTAGCTTAAATAGAATAATTGGCGAGTATGTTTATGTTTGAAGTTAAAAGTTTTTATTTAGCTTACTGTTGACCTTATACAAAGAAATTCTCAACTTTCACCTTAAAATTAGTGTTAAAAAATCGATTATCAGTACTATTTAAGTGAATTGATTCAGTCATAAAATTGGAAAAAATTGGGAGGGGAATGATTTTTGGGGATTGGCATTCATTTGATTTTTGCCAAAGCCCAACATTTGTCAGGAATTAAGTACATTGATCATTTATAATTTTAGAAGCAGCTCATATTCATAATCTATCTATCTATCTATCTATCTATCTATCTATCTATCTATCTAATTTTCTTCAACATCTATCTATCTCAATCGTTCCATCTCTCTCTCTCTCTCTCTTTATATATATATATATATATATATATATATATATATATATATATATATATATATATATATTTGGTTGGATTGAAGTGAGTTTGTGACCCTTGATTTCACGCTTTTGCGATCGTCAGATAACTATGTTAGCTTTATTTCTGATATTGGGCGCTTTCTAATAAGTACCGCGCATATAATATATATATATATATATATATATATATATTAAAGAACAAAGCTAAATAAATTGAAAAGAACATATATCCGTTCATTGTTTTTTGAAGATAAATAATTATTATCCCGCAATATTTGCATATGTACTTCTACAAAAAGAATCCCAGTCCCCGAATTTTTTTTTTAAATTTGAAAAAATACAAAAATAAAAAATAAATTTAGTTGTCATTGATGTAGGCCTAGTTTCAAAGTTAAGACTTGTAAATAACAGCTAAGTCCAATAAATTGCAAAAATCAAAGATCAATTTACACGGTATTTATATCATGAACATGATCAATAAAATCAATGTTTTGAAATTCTAACAAATTCATGGACTGAAGAAGGTTTAATGAACGGTTATCTAGAAAAATCATTACTCCAAAAAAGTGTTCCCTTTTTTTTTTATTAGTGGACGAGACTATTCAAGTAGTATGTCTCGACTTCTATACAAGTACACGCACGACTTTTGCCCAAAAACATATTCGATCGTCCTGATAAGCTGCTAAAACCTTTATCGTTTTACTTGGGGTAGTGCCAGCAACTTGGCGATGCCTAAATATTTTACGATACAGTAGGTTCCCTGGAGAGACAGAAACACGAACAGGGACTAATCCGTGAAATGTTCTGTGAGCAAAGATGGATTCATTAGTTGGATGAGTCCACAAACATTTTCATCAGTAATGTAAACTTAATTTACTGATTGCATTTTCTGTCCAGTGGAAGCGAGGATTGCGGACTTAGAGAGGATTAGCAGGCTACACAAAAGGTTTTAAGGATGCGGTATTAAATTGTAAAATTTATCCTAGTTCTACTGTGGGAACAGCCACCTTCCGGTTATATGCAAACTCAGAACAAAATTATGGAAATTAACGAAAACCATAGTAATGCTCAAAATAGAAATCAACAAATTCCTGAATATTCCAAAACGCAAATCGCTCTCACCCTTTCACTGTTGAAACTTAAATGTAGACGTCTGTTTAATTCCAATAGTTTCATGCCTCGCACTTCTCGCCTGTGGAACTCCCTCCCCATTTCTTTCTTTGCTGATAGCTATAATCTCCAACTATTCAAATGCAATGCCAATTGACGTATCCATATGCCCTGATCTATCCCGTAACCTTCTCTTCATCCTTTCCTCTATCATTCCTCTTTGCTCTCGTTCCAATTCTCTGCTTGCGTGCTCGTGGCTTCCCGCCTTGCTTGGAGTGGAATTGCAGATTTGAAGCAAATATAATAACTTGTATGAAACTGGTAATTCAAATTGGAACATATTAAGATAAGCACTAGTGGCATAAACGAACAGAACTCCGAAATCAAATTTAGACGAGAACAAAAAAATAAAAATAAAAAAATAAAATAAATCACGAGGGTGAGATTAAATTCCCAAGACGACAAAAAAAGAGACAGCAAACAGGACAAAGGAACGGTATTGAATATAGGGCGTTAAACAGAAACATTTGTATCAAATCCAGGCAAGCAAAAGAGGAAAGGCTCAATGAAAACGGGTAAAGAATATGCAACATAAATACAGGTGTTATGCATAAAAAAAATAAAAGTTATAACACAATAACATTGTAAAATATCAGCAGGATGTATGGAATCAAAAGAAGCAATTGAAAAAAAAAATCTTTCATGACGACAAAGGGAAAGTTAAAATGCAGAAGAATATAGGAGAAAGTAAAATACTGAAATTTGAGGTCATCCCAGTAGTGGCCTAATGACCAGGAACAATGCACGTGACCAGATATCAGCATAGACAATTTTAAAGAAATAATAAATGAAACATACGATAGTCGTGACATACCGGAAGACCTTTGTTTTGGAGAGCTGTTTAAACATTCAACTGCAAAATAACTGTCTATATTTCTGAGATGAGGTATTATTTACATTATTCGGACTATTGTCCTCATCTTTGCCGCCATTCGGTCTTCTGCAGTTGATGGGAATGTCGAACTGAACCCTTTATTTCACGAGACTGTTCTAGTTCCTGGATGTCAGTTATCTGCTGTTAACTTTCCATTTGAAAGTTCTCCACTGCCTTAACCGGGTATTGAACTCAGAGTCCTGTTACTGGATCTAACCCACGACTTTATCCATTGTGCCACGTGTCCTTGAGGACATCTGTATACGAATTTTTGGGTATTATAAACCTAATGTCTTCAGCAACCATTTTTACCAGTGCTCATATAGCAATTTTGCTGTTATCATTGCATTTTTTTTTTACCAGAGCTCATATTCCAACTTTGTTGTTATTATCGCTTTTCTCTGGTACTCCTTATTACTGTTTCCCATATTGTATCTATTTCTATGCTTGGTGAAAATAATTGTAGCTCGGTCAGAAAATCACAAAAGCTTATCAACTGAATGCATAGGCAAACTATACTTTAAATAGAATAAGAACAGTGTGATTTAGCTGAAGACAAAAACAACATAAATATGATTCTGCCAAAGAAGACTAATATAGTAAATTGACCGATTTATTTGTTTTTTTAAAGATTATCAACCTTTTACGTTTTATTTAAAACCAGAAAATATTTTTAGATTGTAAGAAATGTTGAAGGTAAGAATGATGTTCTAATACAAGCCATAATATTTAACCTATAGCTTGGGGGAGAAGTAAATATAACGAACCCGACTGGAATTGGAACTCAGCTCTCCGATTTCCAGTCCCGAGCCGGTATCCGATACACCAATTGTAAAATTAAAATTACAGCACCTGCTATTACCATGCGGTGGTCAATGTAGATATTGAGCAAGCTAGATGTTGCTTAACTTCGGTGATCCTCCGATTTCCAATTCCAAGCCGTTACCCGATACACCAACTGTACATTCAAAATTACAACACCTGCTTGTCCCATCCGGTTGCCCATGTAGATATTGACCATGCTCGATGTTGCTTAACCCAGGGGATCGGAGGAGAAACAGTTATAAAAAAAAAAAGTTATGCTTGTAAGGAACCGGTATATTTTCTTTAGTTTAGTATTTCGTTTTATAGAAGAATTTTTTTTTCGTGTCAAAATAAAAAGAAAATATTACAAAGAAATGTAACCAATTCTCTTTTATTGTCTTCATGTATTTCAATCATTTCATCTTTTTCTTAGTTCTTTTTACGACGTTACTCATTCTTTCTTTTTTTGTTCCTGCAATTACTTCCTTCCAGTTTAGCTGTCTTTCTCTTCTTAACTCCAGCCATACATGTACTTGCCTCTGTTTTATACAGCTCCCTTCTAAAATAATGTCCATTTATTTTGTTCTCTCTCTATATTTTTTCTTGTTGTTTCTGTAGCTAAGTGTAGATGCGTGTTGATCGGTCGCTCTTTATTATAACCAATTTTCGGCCTGTCTCCTTCGTTCTTTTTTTTTTTTTTACTTGGCGTTCATTAAAAAGACAAAACAAGAAAAAGCTTTTCTTTTGTCCATTTTGCCTTATCGCGCGCGAAAAAATCGATAGTGAAATAAAGAAATGATGTCTTTGTAGAAGATGACGATGTGACGACAGAGAATTATTGGTCGTTCTGCTGAAGAGAAAAATGGCCAAAAGATGTCTGAGAAACAAGTGCGGCAAAGAGAAATAAATGAGCACTCAAATATATATATATATATATATATATATGAAATTATTTATTTAAAAATTCTAACATAAATATGTTATAAAATTACTACAGAAATAGACATTTTGTTTCAACACCTAAGACAACAGCTATTTATGTAGTGATTTTATAACATTTATGTTATAATTTTTAAATAAATAATTATATTCGTTTTATTGAGGACTCTTTTAAGAATAGTAATTTTTGGTTATTGGAATTTATTCCATATACACCAATCATATAATTGTATATATATATATATATATATATATATATATATATAACCCGGATATAAGAGACCCGAATATAAGAGAAACCCGAATATAAGAGAGATTTTCTCTGGTCCCAAATTAGAGCGCGTGTTAATGTATATAAAGTAGACCAAACCCGGATATAAGAGAAACCCTGATATAAGAGACTTCTCCCCCGCTCCCGACACCTCTCTTATATCCGGGTTACAATGTATTCCATATTATAAACATATATTTATTTATATCTATCTAACTATCTATCTATCGATATATATATATATATATATATATATATATATATCATTTTAATGTCGAATAGCCATTATTCACTTCTACACCAAGCAACCACTTTTTGTAGTTCTCAATTAATGATTTGCAAATTTTTGTTGGTACTTTGTTCCATTCTTCTTCGCTTATAAGGTCTTCAGACCCGTGATAATTGCTGGAGCTCTCAATTTGGTTTCAATTTTCAAATAACACGAAAGATTCTAGATTGATTGGTTTTAAAGCTGGGAACTGACTTGGCCATTTCAGGGTATCTGCATTATTTTCAGCAAGCCATTTCTTCGTACATTTTGCAGTGTGCTTAGGATCATTATCTAGGGGAAGTTCAACATTTTCATCCGAAATCATTACATTTGCTTCCAAAATATTTTCATATGATGCGGTATTCATTCTACCATCTATTGATGATATGTTGTCAGTTGGTTTTGCAGAAAAAAAGATCCCCAAACCATGATGCTGTGACCACCAAATTTCATTGTTGGAACTTTTCTTTTATTTGAAGAGATCCATACATGATTTCTAGTATTAAGTCCAGACAACTCAGTTTTGGTTCCGTCTTTCCATAATACTGTTTCCCATTACGATTTTTCTTTATTCTTGTCTGCCGGAACGAATTTCTACCTGGCATCTCTGTGTCTTTTTGATAGCAGTGGAGTTTTCCAAGATGGGCGTGACTTTAGAGTGTTCCTATGAATTTTATTACTTATTGTCCGTTTAGTGATGCAGGTTCCTGGTGAAACCAAATCATCTTGCAACACTTGACGTGTAACCATTTGATTTGGTTTAATTTGACGCATTAATTTCCTCGAAGATCTTGAAGAAATCTTCCGTGTAGCACCTGCTTTTCTTTTTTTTATATCTTGCAACTAATGGTTGTAAATGGAATATTCATGTTGTCTGAGATTTCCCTGTAACTTCACATTCTTTCCAGTGCTTAACAATCAGTTCTTTTTACGAATTTTTCAATTCTTTACCTCTTGCAATGATGGCAACCTTCTTGCACAAATATCAATTACAGAATGTTTTGTTTGTATTTTAAGGCTAAAAGTAACCACTGATAACATTATTGAAACATTCGAGAATAATCTACTTAAATAATCTAGAAGATTGAAGCAATTTAAAAGCTTTAAATCTGAAATTTCCATTGTACGATTACTTTTGTGTGTATGTGTATGTGTTATGAAATGGATTGTGTCCGACAATTTATTAATACATTCTCCGGTTAATTTTATTTTATTTCTGTTTAATATTCTGTTTATATTTTCTATAAAAATAACATATAAACAGAATATATATATATATATATATATATATAGTGTAACCAGGAATATAAGAGAGTTGTCGGGACCGGAGAACTCTTATATCCGGGTTTCTCTTATATCCAGGTTTCTCTTATATCCGGGTCTAATTTATATACATTAACACAGGCTCTAATTCGGGACCAGAGAAAATCTCTCTTATATCCGGGTTTCTCTTATATCCGGTTACACTGTGTGTGTGTGTATATATATATATATATATATATATAGAGAGAGAGAGAGAGAGAGAGAGAATATTAGTGGTCAATATATCCAATACACTTCTCGCACATCCAACCTTATAGCACCTGGTGTTCCCAAGAGGTCATCCATCTAGATACTGACCTGACCCAAATTCGCTGCTCGTAAGTGAAAAAGATAAGTGTTTCAACGCGATATGGCCTTAAGCCATCTGGCTGGGAGATAAGTCGATTGAAATTAAAAATATAATAGGTTGCGCAAGAGGTAGTTTTGCTGGACATTACAAATTGGTACAAAACGAAAACATTAAGAGTTTAACGCTAGTCATGTTCTTAAATTGTCTTATTAGATAGAGATTTTCTAGTGGATGTCATTCATAGCACTAAACTAGGTACGAAATATCAAAACTGTCATCTGGCTACAAGTGCATTGTCAGATGAACGGTTAGTAAAGGCTTGGAGCGAATGAAGCATGTAGGTCTTAGTGAGAACCATCTTTTTTTCGAACCTTGGGGATTGGCTCCTACAGAATCACAGACAACTATAGCAAAATAATACCATATCAGTTGAGGACGTTCAACAGCAGCAACGTCTAAAATGGATAGCACATATTAGTCGAATAGAACATATTGACATAATCATGGTTTTCTAGGTTGAACATTTATATGTTACTAATCAAATTACATGTTTCCCTGACACAATTTTATTATTTCTATTAAGAAAGAGGCGGATCTCCCAGCTAAAATATACGCACACACACACAAGCACACGAAGTGTCTCACATTTGCACACTTATGCACGCATAATCACGTACACAGAAATACAACCTCAACCTCGCATTCTTCCTATACTGATGTATCTTTCCCTCTTCTCATTTCTGCCTATCTATCTATCTATCTATCTATCTATCTATCTATCTATCTATCTATCTATCTCAGTGTGTTCCTATCTATCTATCTATCTCAGTGTGTTCCTATCTATCTATCTATCTATCTATCTATCTATCTATCTATCTCTCTATCTCAGTGTGTTCATATCTATCTATCTATCTATCTATCTATCTATCTATCTATCTATCTTCCAGGTGTAATACCAAACGTGTCCAAAACGTTTAATAGCATAATTGTACAGCCTGAAAAAATGTCTAAAATACACTAAACTACTCGAGTTTCTTTTTGTCAGGTTTTCAGATAAGACATTTACCCACCTTGAAACCATTTGTAGTAAGAATCACCGAAAAAAAAACTTTGAGTTATTCAGCTAGGAAAAGAACAGGTTAAAATCGTTTTGTGTCAGCCATACTATGTCTTCTCAAGTGAGCATTAGTTAGGGGAAAAAGATCATTCAGGCTTTCAGTAATAGCACCAATATTCCTACTCTGGATTCCAACTTCAATGACCATTCGAGAACCATCAAGAGAATGATGAATAAGTTTAAAAAGTGGGAACAGTAGATAGGAAAACCGGATCAGGACGTCACAACAGGAAGAAGAATCATCATTTCAATTTAGAGATAATAAAATCAATTAGAAAAGATCCAACTCAATCGATAAGACGTTTAGCTCACGAGAAAAGAATTGCAGCCATGACAGTCTAAAAGAGCAGTGGAAAAAACATGAAAATGAAATCGTACGTGAAAACTGTGAAGCACCTTATTACTCAAGGACAGAAATTTGGAAGGTTAGAGAGGGCGAAATTATCTTGAATAAGCTGGAAAAAGATCCTGGAATAATATATATATATATATATATATATATATATATATATATATATATATATATATATATATATAATCTTTATTTCAATCCTTCATGAGCTTTCGATCCTTAGATATGAATAATTACTGAGGAACATGCAATTTTCGTTTATGATATATTTCATTACGATACTTCTGTTAATCTCAGAGAGTAATGATACATTCTCAGTGCTCAAAGAAGAACACACTAGTGTTATGAAAACCTCGGAGATCTCCAGTAAGATATATTTAATCATTTCTAAGATACAACGGTTCAAAGCTTAATTTAACAAATGGACAATTTTGCTTTTACATGATTTGGACAATTTTGCCGTTAATCCAAGTATATATATATATATATATATATATTTCTGATTGATTCTATGTGTGATTATTTCTTTGTATGTAAATTATATGCTGCCTAATGTTTTATGATTATAAAAAACTATTGATCCGCAGTACAGAAAAATTCCTATAAAAAATACACTTGTAAAATAGAATTCGTGGATTTAACACATCACAAGAAATATTTAAATAAAATTCTCACTTAAAATTTTGAAAAAATTGGCGTCGCGTTTTTGCACGTTCCGAAAATTGTTCCTAACCGTCATTAATAGCAGACATTCAAAAAACATCTTTCGGTCGACAAACAAGTATTTCGTCTTCAAGTTTTTGATTTTATAAGGAAAAAAACACATGCCTGATGATGAATAGAGGACTATTCGTAAGTACTAGCATTTTAACATCAAATAAACTGAAAACTAATGACATCTATGGTTTCGACGAGGATCACTTCACTCTATGGATTAACAGTATTTTAATGCATATATTATGTCTCTAGTGACGGATGTCACCATTAATGGCATTAATATTTCTGATTGATTCTATGTGTAATTATTTCTTTATATATATATATATATATATATATATATATATAAAATAGAAGATGCTCACTAAAATTCAAGGCACGCTCAAAATGCGGAGGCTAGGAATGAACGTTTCTACTAGTATTTAAAACGACACAAAAAAATTTAAACATCTTAAACAGTTAAACGCGGAGAGAAATTAACGATATGTAAAATAAAACCTCTTTCAAAATGGCTGAAGAAGTGACCGAAAGCGCTTGTAACAATGGACAATATGGATAATATTTGCACTCCCTTACACCCTCTAAATATGCATATATATATATATATATATATATATATATATATATATATATATATATATATGTGTGTGTGTGTGTGTGTGTGTGTGTGTGTATGTATATGTGTTTGTGTATGTGTGTTTGTGTGAAAATTTGAAATTAGAATCACGTATGCATACATCTCCACTTATACTCACAGACTAAACGGACAAAAGAAGTTTTATATTGACTAATGAAAATGGCCCTGTAATATAGGCTTTCCCAGACCAGACAAAGTCTTCGATGATTGTCACTTCCGGCTGATGGCTTATTTTCATGACGTCAGCAATTTTATCGACTCACCAAACACCATTGATTGGCTGAAGGTAATTGTCACGCCACTTCGTCTCAGGTGATTACCGAAGCAGACGACGCCATTTTGAAATTTTAGGTCTATTGTTTGTTGATATTTTTTTTTTTTTGACTAATTTTGTTTTTACTTTTTCTTGGATTAAACTGATCATTTCTTGTAGTTTTTCAGCCTTTCTTTTAATCTTTTCTATAAAATTTATTTTTATTTATAAAGCTTGTTTTATTTATTCCCGACGTCGATCATTTATCAGTTTTCATAAATTAAATAACGTTATTTTTAAGAGAATATGTATTTATTGAATTTGTAAAAGATTACTGGCTTGAAAATTTGTTTTTCTTTTCCTTCGGCGTTTTTTTTTTAATTTTTTTTATTTCGTTTCTTTCAATAAAAGAATTCTGTCTTTCTTTTCACAATTTCTTTGATTGTTGTCTCTCTTTTTATTTTCTAATTCATATATTATTTCTTCGTTTTTTTTTTCATTCGTTTATACACGTTTCTTCACTCAATCGAATCAATCTTTATTTCTCTTTCGTTTTCATTCATTCATTCTTTCATTCATTCTGTACTTTCTGTTTTCATCCATCCATCTTCCTTTTCATTTCCCCTGTTGTATAGCCCTTTGCTGGGGGGGTTGGTCTCGAGGCGACGATCTTGATTGCCTTCTTCTTTCTCACCCACTGGGGAGAAAATTCTCCGAGACACAAAATAACCACATCTACTGAGTATAACGTGTAAAACCTAAATCTCTGAAATCCCTTTCTATATAACATTCCCACGTTAGTCTTAGCCAATCAAAAACGACTTCCTTTGTTTTCCTGTATCTGGCCTCAAAGATCTTATGAGGGGAAAATACAATGCTCTAAAAGATAATAGTCTGCTAGACTATTACTTAGCACGTTTTCATTCACTATAACGTGAATGGCGATTGGGACAACTCAGGGTGGTGTAATTGTTAGCAAACTTGTCTCGTTAAAACGGTTAAGACCGAATAGCGAGTTCGATCCTCACCGTGTGCCCCATGCTTCTGGCCTTGGGCCCCATATAAGCTCCTTTTGGAAACATACCACCTTAAAAAAGATCCTTGCGTCACAACTTGTCTTAGTGGGGAGACAGAGTAAATACTTAACGTGAATAGCGAGGAAGTTTTAAGAATAATGTGTACAAAGAGAGTACTTATACTTACAATCAGAAGGAGACAATTCAAATTTATTAGACGCATGAGGAAAGAGAACAGGGAGAAAATAACACTTATATGAAATAATGAAGGCAACATGTTCAGCGGGAAATGTCGATTGACCTATATAGCGAGTCTGTGTAAATGGACAGAGAACAATGAATTTTTTTTTAGAATTGAAAGACACAAGAATAACTAGGGAGACATAATCGCCTGCGACTTTGAGGGACACGGCTTGCAGATAAACAAAAATGGTTTACTTTCGAATTTGACTTCTTTTATTATGCTAATAACACCACTTGCTGAACATGTCAACAATAATAATTTTTTTTTAATGAATATTGAAGCAAAAAGGAAACTTTTTCGCAATCTTTTCACCACAAGCAAGACAACAGAGCCAGTAAGACGTGACAAATTACTGAGTGTGAAGGAATCCGAGAAGGTTATTATTAAAGACAGGAGACAAGAAAAATGGGTTTCAACGAGAAAAGAATATGGTGAATTACGTTGCATTTAAGTTTTGAAAATCGAAATTGACGGGATATCAGGAAAACAGAAAAGATGAGACCTATCTGCCAACCTAGTGCTGCGCTTAAATAAGTGAAATCGTGCTTTCAATGAATAAAGCTCCTCAGAAGAATTACCATGACAATATAACTGATCATTGTTAAGTGTATTTAACGGAATTCAAGACAATCGAAGTTTTAAATAAATAATACGAAGAGGAAGAAAAAGAACATGTCAAAATAATGCCAAACTCACAATATAAATGTGTATACAGGCGGTGTCAATTTAAGTATACACTAATGAAAAAAATGTGCGCATGTATTGTATTGATTATAGAAACGTATCAATAAGAGCAAGTATAAATAACAAGGTAACTTGTTATTGGCAGATATTGTAGTTTTTAAATTTCAAGGCAACGATTTGGAATCTATTAGTGTGTGCTATTCTAATCCTTATTAATTTTCCCAGTTAGGAATACTTTTTGAGAGGCCAGGTGTGACCCCTTACTGGACAAGTCAGAGCATATGTTTTTAATTTCGTTTCTGAGGGATATGTAAGCCGAATATGTTTGGGATTTTGGACCAATGGCTCTGAATGAAATAGTGTAAAATCAAAATATAGGATTTGGTCTTTTAACTCTGATTTTAAACAATGGGATATTGAGTTATTTTTGCTTGCGAACAGTTTGATATGTGGGTGCAGAATTATGTATAAATTCAACTCGATTTTGAGGATGCAGACAGAGAGGGGCTGGGATGCCAGACAGACGGCTCGTCAGACACACACGCAGTTACACACCTGAACGAGGAATGGGCCTCTTATTCTTTTCAATTTCTGATTAAACCTTGCTGAAAATCGAGATTCCAAGTCACCGACTTTTAATCTTTTTGTGCTAATAGATGTTAAATATCTTCGATTGTGAATTATTTTAATAACCTTCATTAAATAGTCTATGTTTAAACAAGACTTGTATTATTATTTCTTCCGTGAGAACTTGACTTTATTTCCAATCAGCCCAGTCGTCAACAAGAAATTTACCACGGCGTATTGACTAAAAGAAGTAAGAAAAAAATTCCTCGTCAGTAAGAATTAAAATACTTCAAGAAACAAGACTGGACGATCGATGACTTATCTTGGCACCAATCCCTAAGCCAGTTTGGAACTTGTATATCTCTTCTTATCCAATAGCCGTCCGAATATTAAGATATCAGAACAAGTGGGGTCCCAACTGAGCGTTGCACGTTAACAGAAAGCGAGACTACAGCTATGTGGCCTAAGAGACGTGTAAAGCAAGATGAGGATCGAGCAATGTAAATTATTATTTCTTCGGTGAGAGCTTGACCTTATTTCCAGTCAACCCTATCGTCAACAAGTTTACCACGGCTTATTGACTAAACGAAGAATGACTCTTCGTCAATAAGGATCACAACGCTTGAAGAACCAAGATTGGACGATCGACGTCTTATACTGGTACGAATCCCTAAACCAGTTTGAAAGCTGTGTAACTCTTCTTATCCAATAGCCGTCCGAGGATTGAGATATCAGTATAAGCGAGGTTCGGACTGAGCCGCTGCGCGTCGACAGGAAACAAGACTAGGACAACAGGGTCTAGGAGACGTGTATAGGAAGAGCGGGTGTTATATACGCAGGTAACACTGTGTTTATGGCAAATACAGAAGGAAATCTACAGAATATCCTAGACTAGGCAGCAAAGGAAAGCGGGAGGAAAGGACTAACCATCATTTGTAAGAAGGCAGAATGTATAATTGTCAACAAGTTAAGCCGAAAGTTCAAATTACGAATAAGATATGTTAAAATCAACACGTGCAGAGATTTAAATAGATGTCAGGTGTTTTAAATTTGAAATTCAAAACGACATGGAAGAAGAACTTCTAAGGCTACATGTAAGCATAGATCAAAACTGCAAGTCGCCGACTTCTGATCTTTTTGTGCTAATAGATGGCAAATATATTCGATTGTGAATTATTTTAATCACCTTCGTTATATCAATAGCCATAAGAAGACTGAGATATCGGAACAAGCGGGGTCCGAACTGAGCGGCTGCACCTCGACAGGAAACGAGACTAAACCAACGGGGTCTAGGACACGTGTATAGGAAGAGAAGGTGTTATATCTATATGAAACATATCCGTAATAAGCGTATCTTTGCCCCGTCATTCACGGATGCCTCTTTGCCAGCAAAATATTTAGTATTACTATTTATGAAGAAATAAAAAGTATAGTAAATATAATATAATAAAAAAATATAGAAATAAAAATATTAAAATAATTTTAATGAATAAAATGAATTTTAGTATTAAATGAATCATAGAACCTCTATTATACTATTAGTAATACTGGTATAATAATTCCCGCTTAGCGACTTTTGTACAGCCTGTATATGAAATGAAAGTAAAATCTGTATAAAACAACATTAATATGGCAAAAGAATCATAATGTAAGAGAAAATCACCTGTGCACTTCGACGTGGTGTAATGGTTAACAAGCGTGTCTTGCTAGATTAATTACGAATGAGTAGTGAGTTCGATCCTCAGTGAATCCTCCATACTTTTGGTCTTGTGTCCCATCTAAGCACTGCTTGGAAAAATCATTTTTGCCATCTCGACGTGGTGTAATGGTTAACAAGCGTGTCTTGCTAGATTAATTACGAATGAGTAGTGAGTTCGATCCTCAGTGAATCCTCCATACTTTTGGTCTTGTGTCCCATCTAAGCACTGCTTGGAAAAATCATTTTTGCCATCTCGACGTGGTGTAATGTTTAACAAGCGTGTCTTGCTAGATTAATTACGAATGAGTAGTGAGTTCGATCCTCAGTGAATCCTCCATACTTTTGGTCTTGTGTCCCATCTAAGCACTGCTTGGAAAAATCATTTTTGCCATCTCGACGTGGTGTAATGTTTAACAAGCGTGTCTTGCTAGATTAATTACGAATGAGTAGTGAGTTCGATCCTCAGTGAATCCTCCATACTTGTGGTCTTGTGTCCCATCTAAGCACTGCTTGGAAAAATCATTTTTGCCATCTCGACGTGGTGTAATGGTTAACAAGCGTGTCTTGCTAGATTAATTACGAATGAGTAGTGAGTTCGATCCTCAGTGAATCCTCCATACTTTTGGTCTTGTGTCCCATCTAAGCACTGCTTGGAAAAATCATTTTTGCCATCTCGACGTGGTGTAATGGTTAACAAGCGTGTCTTGCTAGATTAATTACGAATGAGTAGTGAGTTCGATCCTCAGTGAATCCTCCATACTTTTGGTCTTGTGTCCCATCTAAGCACTGCTTGGAAAAATCATTTTTGCCATCTCGACGTGGTGTAATGGTTAACAAGCGTGTCTTGCTAGATTAATTACGAATGAGTAGTGAGTTCGATCCTCAGTGAATCCTCCATACTTTTGGTCTTGTGTCCCATCTAAGCACTGCTTGGAAAAATCATTTTTGCCATCTCGACGTGGTGTAATGGTTAACAAGCGTGTCTTGCTAGATTAATTACGAATGAGTAGTGAGTTCGATCCTCAGTGAATCCTCCATACTTTTGGTCTTGTGTCCCATCTAAGCACTGCTTGGAAAAATCATTTTTGCCATCTCGACGTGGTGTAATGGTTAACAAGCGTGTCTTGCTAGATTAATTACGAATGAGTAGTGAGTTCGATCCTCAGTGAATCCTCCATACTTTTGGTCTTGTGTCCCATCTAAGCACTGCTTGGAAAAATCATTTTTGCCATCTCGACGTGGTGTAATGGTTAACAAGCGTGTCTTGCTAGATTAATTACGAATGAGTAGTGAGTTCGATCCTCAGTGAATCCTCCATACTTTTGGTCTTGTGTCCCATCTAAGCACTGCTTGGAAAAATCATTTTTGCCATCTCGACGTGGTGTAATGGTTAACAAGCGTGTCTTGCTAGATTAATTACGAATGAGTAGTGAGTTCGATCCTCAGTGAATCCTCCATACTTTTGGTCTTGTGTCCCATCTAAGCACTGCTTGGAAAAATCATTTTTGCCATCTCGACGTGGTGTAATAGTTAACAAGCGTGTCTTGCTAGATTAATTACGAATGAGTAGTGAGTTCGATCCTCAGTGAATCCTCCATACTTTTGGTCTTGTGTCCCATCTAAGCACTGCTTGGAAAAATCATTTTTGCCATCTCGACGTGATGTAATGGTTAACAAGCGTGTCTTGCTAGATTAATTACGAATGAGTAGTGAGTTCGATCCTCAGTGAATCCTCCATACTATTGGTCTTGTGTCCCATCTAAGCACTGCTTGGAAAAATCATTTTTGCCATCTCGACGTGGTGTAATGGTTAACAAGCGTGTCTTGCTAGATTAATTACGAATGAGTAGTGAGTTCGATCCTCAGTGAATCCTCCATACTTTTAGTCTTGTGTCCCATCTAAGCACTGCTTGGAAAAATTATATTTGCCATCTCGACGTGGTGTAATGGTTAACAAGCGTGTCTTGCTAGATTAATTACGAATGAGTAGTGAGTTCGATCCTCAGTGAATCCTCCATACTTTTGGTCTTGTGTCCCATCTAAGCACTGCTTGGAAAAATCATTTTTGCCATCTCGACGTGGTGTAATAGTTAACAAGCGTGTCTTGCTAGATTAATTACGAATGAGTATTGAGTTCGATCCTCAGTGAATCCTCCATACTTTTGGTCTTGTGTCCCATCTAAGCACTGCTTGGAAAAATCATTTTTGCCATCTCGACGTGGTGTAATGGTTAACAAGCGTGTCTTGCTAGATTTATTACGAATGAGTAGTGAGTTCGATCCTCAGTGAATCCTCCATACTTTTGGTCTTGTGTCCCATCTAAGCACTGCTTGGAAAAATCATTTTTGCCATCTCGACGTGATGTAATGGTTAACAAGCGTGTCTTGCTAGATTAATTACGAATGAGTAGTGAGTTCGATCCTCAGTGAATCCTCCATACTTTTGGTCTTGTGTCCCATCTAAGCACTGCTTGGAAAAATCATTTTTGCCATCTCGACATGGTGTAATGGTTAACAAGCGTGTCTTGCTAGATTAATTACGAATGAGTAGTGAGTTCGATCCTCAGCGAATCCTCCATACTTTTGGTCTTGTGTCCCATCTAAGCACTGCTTGGAAAAATCATTTTTGCCATCTCGATGTGGTGTAATGGTTAACAAGCGTGTCTTGCTAGATTAATTACGAATGAGTATTGAGTTCGATCCTCAGTGAATCCTCCATACTTTTGGTCTTGTGTCCCATCTAAGCACTGCTTGGAAAAATCATTTTTGCCATCTCGACGTGGTGTAATGGTTAACAAGCGTGTCTTGCTAGATTAATTACGAATGAGTAGTGAGTTCGATCCTCAGTGAATCCTCCATACTTTTGGTCTTGTGTCCCATCTAAGCACTGCTTGGAAAAATCATTTTTGCCATCTAGACGTGGTGTAATGTTTAACAAGCGTGTCTTGCTAGATTAATTACGAATGAGTAGTGAGTTCGATCCTCAGTGAATCCTCCATACTTTTGGTCTTGTGTCCCATCTAAGCACTGCTTGGAAAAATCATTTTTGCCATCTCGACGTGGTGTAATGGTTAACAAGCGTGTCTTGCTAGATTAATTACGAATGAGTAGTGAGTTCGATCCTCAGTGAATCCTCCATACTTTTGGTCTTGTGTCCCATCTAAGCACTGCTTGGAAAAATCATTTTTGCCATCTCGACGTGGTGTAATGGTTAACAAGCGTGTCTTGCTAGATTAATTACGAATGAGTAGTGAGTTCGATCCTCAGTGAATCCTCCATACTTTTGGTCTTGTGTCCCATCTAAGCACTGCTTGGAAAAATCATTTTTGCCATCTCGACGTGGTGTAATGGTTAACAAGCGTGTCTTGCTAGATTAATTACGAATGAGTAGTGAGTTCGATCCTCAGTGAATCCTCCATACTTTTGGTCTTGTGTCCCATCTAAGCACTGCTTGGAAAAATCATTTTTGCCATCTCGACGTGGTGTAATGGTTAACAAGCGTGTCTTGCTAGATTAATTACGAATGAGTAGTGAGTTCGATCCTCAGTGAATCCTCCATACTTTTGGTCTTGTGTCCCATCTAAGCACTGCTTGGAAAAATCATTTTTGCCATCTCGACGTGGTGTAATGGTTAACAAGCGTGTCTTGCTAGATTAATTACGAATGAGTAGTGAGTTCGATCCTCAGTGAATCCTCCATACTTTTGGTCTTGTGTCCCATCTAAGCACTGCTTGGAAAAATCATTTTTGCCATCTCGACGTGGTGTAATGGTTAACAAGCGTGTCTTGCTAGATTAATTACGAATGAGTAGTGAGTTCGATCCTCAGTGAATCCTCCATACTTTTGGTCTTGTGTCCCATCTAAGCACTGCTTGGAAAAATCATTTTTGCCATCTCGACGTGGTGTAATGGTTAACAAGCGTGTCTTGCTAGATTAATTACGAATGAGTAGTGAGTTCGATCCTCAGTGAATCCTCCATACTTTTGGTCTTGTGTCCCATCTAAGCACTGCTTGGAAAAATCATTTTTGCCATCTCGACGTGGTGTAATGTTTAACAAGCGTGTCTTGCTAGATTAATTACGAATGAGTAGTGAGTTCGATCCTCAGTGAATCCTCCATACTTTTGGTCTTGTGTCCCATCTAAGCACTGCTTGGAAAAATCATTTTTGCCATCTCGACGTGGTGTAATAGTTAACAAGCGTGTCTTGCTAGATTAATTACGAATGAGTAGTGAGTTCGATCCTCAGTGAATCCTCCATACTTTTGGTCTTGTGTCCCATCTAAGCACTGCTTGGAAAAATCATTTTTGCCATCTCGACGTGGTGTAATGGTTAACAAGCGTGTCTTGCTAGATTAATTACGAATGAGTAGTGAGTTCGATCCTCAGTGAATCCTCCATACTTTTGGTCTTGTGTCCCATCTAAGCACTGCTTGGAAAAATCATTTTTGCCATCTCGACGTGGTGTAATGGTTAACAAGCGTGTCTTGCTAGATTAATTACGAATGAGTAGTGAGTTCGATCCTCAGTGAATCCTCCATACTTTTGGTCTTGTGTCCCATCTAAGCACTGCTTGGAAAAATCATTTTTGCCATCTCGACGTGGTGTAATGGTTAACAAGCGTGTCTTGCTAGATTAATTACGAATGAGTAGTGAGTTCGATCCTCAGTGAATCCTCCATACTTTTGGTCTTGTGTCCCATCTAAGCACTGCTTGGAAAAATCATTTTTGCCATCTCGACGTGGTGTAATGGTTAACAAGCGTGTCTTGCTAGATTAATTACGAATGAGTAGTGAGTTCGATCCTCAGTGAATCCTCCATACTTTTGGTCTTGTGTCCCATCTAAGCACTGCTTGGAAAAATCATTTTTGCCATCTCGACGTGGTGTAATGGTTAACAAGCGTGTCTTGCTAGATTAATTACGAATGAGTAGTGAGTTCGATCCTCAGTGAATCCTCCATACTTTTGGTCTTGTGTCCCATCTAAGCACTGCTTGGAAAAATCATTTTTGCCATCTCGACGTGGTGTAATAGTTAACAAGCGTGTCTTGCTAGATTAATTACGAATGAGTAGTGAGTTCGATCCTCAGTGAATCCTCCATACTTTTGGTCTTGTGTCCCATCTAAGCACTGCTTGGAAAAATCATTTTGCCATCTCGACGTGGTGTAATGGTTAACAAGCGTGTCTTGCTAGATTAATTACGAATGAGTAGTGAGTTCGATCCTCAGTGAATCCTCCATACTTTTGGTCTTGTGTCCCATCTAAGCACTGCTTGGAAAAATCATTTTTGCCATCTCGACGTGGTGTAATAGTTAACAAGCGTGTCTTGCTAGATTAATTACGAATGAGTAGTGAGTTCGATCCTCAGTGAATCCTCCATACTTTTGGTCTTGTGTCCCATCTAAGCACTGCTTGGAAAAATCATTTTTGCCATCTCGACGTGATGTAATGGTTAACAAGCGTGTCTTGCTAGATTAATTACGAATGAGTAGTGAGTTCGATCCTCAGTGAATCCTCCATACTTTTGGTCTTGTGTCCCATCTAAGCACTGCTTGGAAAAATCATTTTTGCCATCTCGACGTGGTGTAATGGTTAACAAGCGTGTCTTGCTAGATTAATTACGAATGAGTAGTGAGTTCGATCCTCAGTGAATCCTCCATACTTTTGGTCTTGTGTCCCATCTAAGCACTGCTTGGAAAAATCATTTTTGCCATCTCGACGTGGTGTAATGTTTAACAAGCGTGTCTTGCTAGATTAATTACGAATGAGTAGTGAGTTCGATCCTCAGTGAATCCTCCATACTTTTGGTCTTGTGTCCCATCTAAGCACTGCTTGGAAAAATCATTTTTGCCATCTCGACGTGGTGTAATGTTTAACAAGCGTGTCTTGCTAGATTAATTACGAATGAGTAGTGAGTTCGATCCTCAGTGAATCCTCCATACTTGTGGTCTTGTGTCCCATCTAAGCACTGCTTGGAAAAATCATTTTTGCCATCTCGACGTGGTGTAATGGTTAACAAGCGTGTCTTGCTAGATTAATTACGAATGAGTAGTGAGTTCGATCCTCAGTGAATCCTCCATACTTTTGGTCTTGTGTCCCATCTAAGCACTGCTTGGAAAAATCATTTTTGCCATCTCGACGTGGTGTAATGGTTAACAAGCGTGTCTTGCTAGATTAATTACGAATGAGTAGTGAGTTCGATCCTCAGTGAATCCTCCATACTTTTGGTCTTGTGTCCCATCTAAGCACTGCTTGGAAAAATCATTTTTGCCATCTCGACGTGGTGTAATGGTTAACAAGCGTGTCTTGCTAGATTAATTACGAATGAGTAGTGAGTTCGATCCTCAGTGAATCCTCCATACTTTTGGTCTTGTGTCCCATCTAAGCACTGCTTGGAAAAATCATTTTTGCCATCTCGACGTGGTGTAATGGTTAACAAGCGTGTCTTGCTAGATTAATTACGAATGAGTAGTGAGTTCGATCCTCAGTGAATCCTCCATACTTTTGGTCTTGTGTCCCATCTAAGCACTGCTTGGAAAAATCATTTTTGCCATCTCGACGTGGTGTAATGGTTAACAAGCGTGTCTTGCTAGATTAATTACGAATGAGTAGTGAGTTCGATCCTCAGTGAATCCTCCATACTTTTGGTCTTGTGTCCCATCTAAGCACTGCTTGGAAAAATCATTTTTGCCATCTCGACGTGGTGTAATGGTTAACAAGCGTGTCTTGCTAGATTAATTACGAATGAGTAGTGAGTTCGATCCTCAGTGAATCCTCCATACTTTTGGTCTTGTGTCCCATCTAAGCACTGCTTGGAAAAATCATTTTTGCCATCTCGACGTGGTGTAATGGTTAACAAGCGTGTCTTGCTAGATTAATTACGAATGAGTAGTGAGTTCGATCCTCAGTGAATCCTCCATACTTTTGGTCTTGTGTCCCATCTAAGCACTGCTTGGAAAAATCATTTTTGCCATCTCGACGTGGTGTAATAGTTAACAAGCGTGTCTTGCTAGATTAATTACGAATGAGTAGTGAGTTCGATCCTCAGTGAATCCTCCATACTTTTGGTCTTGTGTCCCATCTAAGCACTGCTTGGAAAAATCATTTTTGCCATCTCGACGTGATGTAATGGTTAACAAGCGTGTCTTGCTAGATTAATTACGAATGAGTAGTGAGTTCGATCCTCAGTGAATCCTCCATACTATTGGTCTTGTGTCCCATCTAAGCACTGCTTGGAAAAATCATTTTTGCCATCTCGACGTGGTGTAATGGTTAACAAGCGTGTCTTGCTAGATTAATTACGAATGAGTAGTGAGTTCGATCCTCAGTGAATCCTCCATACTTTTAGTCTTGTGTCCCATCTAAGCACTGCTTGGAAAAATTATATTTGCCATCTCGACGTGGTGTAATGGTTAACAAGCGTGTCTTGCTAGATTAATTACGAATGAGTAGTGAGTTCGATCCTCAGTGAATCCTCCATACTTTTGGTCTTGTGTCCCATCTAAGCACTGCTTGGAAAAATCATTTTTGCCATCTCGACGTGGTGTAATAGTTAACAAGCGTGTCTTGCTAGATTAATTACGAATGAGTATTGAGTTCGATCCTCAGTGAATCCTCCATACTTTTGGTCTTGTGTCCCATCTAAGCACTGCTTGGAAAAATCATTTTTGCCATCTCGACGTGGTGTAATGGTTAACAAGCGTGTCTTGCTAGATTTATTACGAATGAGTAGTGAGTTCGATCCTCAGTGAATCCTCCATACTTTTGGTCTTGTGTCCCATCTAAGCACTGCTTGGAAAAATCATTTTTGCCATCTCGACGTGATGTAATGGTTAACAAGCGTGTCTTGCTAGATTAATTACGAATGAGTAGTGAGTTCGATCCTCAGTGAATCCTCCATACTTTTGGTCTTGTGTCCCATCTAAGCACTGCTTGGAAAAATCATTTTTGCCATCTCGACATGGTGTAATGGTTAACAAGCGTGTCTTGCTAGATTAATTACGAATGAGTAGTGAGTTCGATCCTCAGCGAATCCTCCATACTTTTGGTCTTGTGTCCCATCTAAGCACTGCTTGGAAAAATCATTTTTGCCATCTCGATGTGGTGTAATGGTTAACAAGCGTGTCTTGCTAGATTAATTACGAATGAGTATTGAGTTCGATCCTCAGTGAATCCTCCATACTTTTGGTCTTGTGTCCCATCTAAGCACTGCTTGGAAAAATCATTTTTGCCATCTCGACGTGGTGTAATGGTTAACAAGCGTGTCTTGCTAGATTAATTACGAATGAGTAGTGAGTTCGATCCTCAGTGAATCCTCCATACTTTTGGTCTTGTGTCCCATCTAAGCACTGCTTGGAAAAATCATTTTTGCCATCTAGACGTGGTGTAATGTTTAACAAGCGTGTCTTGCTAGATTAATTACGAATGAGTAGTGAGTTCGATCCTCAGTGAATCCTCCATACTTTTGGTCTTGTGTCCCATCTAAGCACTGCTTGGAAAAATCATTTTTGCCATCTCGACGTGGTGTAATGGTTAACAAGCGTGTCTTGCTAGATTAATTACGAATGAGTAGTGAGTTCGATCCTCAGTGAATCCTCCATACTTTTGGTCTTGTGTCCCATCTAAGCACTGCTTGGAAAAATCATTTTTGCCATCTCGACGTGGTGTAATGGTTAACAAGCGTGTCTTGCTAGATTAATTACGAATGAGTAGTGAGTTCGATCCTCAGTGAATCCTCCATACTTTTGGTCTTGTGTCCCATCTAAGCACTGCTTGGAAAAATCATTTTTGCCATCTCGACGTGGTGTAATGGTTAACAAGCGTGTCTTGCTAGATTAATTACGAATGAGTAGTGAGTTCGATCCTCAGTGAATCCTCCATACTTTTGGTCTTGTGTCCCATCTAAGCACTGCTTGGAAAAATCATTTTTGCCATCTCGACGTGGTGTAATGGTTAACAAGCGTGTCTTGCTAGATTAATTACGAATGAGTAGTGAGTTCGATCCTCAGTGAATCCTCCATACTTTTGGTCTTGTGTCCCATCTAAGCACTGCTTGGAAAAATCATTTTTGCCATCTCGACGTGGTGTAATGGTTAACAAGCGTGTCTTGCTAGATTAATTACGAATGAGTAGTGAGTTCGATCCTCAGTGAATCCTCCATACTTTTGGTCTTGTGTCCCATCTAAGCACTGCTTGGAAAAATCATTTTTGCCATCTCGACGTGGTGTAATGGTTAACAAGCGTGTCTTGCTAGATTAATTACGAATGAGTAGTGAGTTCGATCCTCAGTGAATCCTCCATACTTTTGGTCTTGTGTCCCATCTAAGCACTGCTTGGAAAAATCATTTTTGCCATCTCGACGTGGTGTAATGGTTAACAAGCGTGTCTTGCTAGATTAATTACGAATGAGTAGTGAGTTCGATCCTCAGTGAATCCTCCATACTTTTGGTCTTGTGTCCCATCTAAGCACTGCTTGGAAAAATCATTTTTGCCATCTCGACGTGGTGTAATGTTTAACAAGCGTGTCTTGCTAGATTAATTACGAATGAGTAGTGAGTTCGATCCTCAGTGAATCCTCCATACTTTTGGTCTTGTGTCCCATCTAAGCACTGCTTGGAAAAATCATTTTTGCCATCTCGACGTGGTGTAATAGTTAACAAGCGTGTCTTGCTAGATTAATTACGAATGAGTAGTGAGTTCGATCCTCAGTGAATCCTCCATACTTTTGGTCTTGTGTCCCATCTAAGCACTGCTTGGAAAAATCATTTTTGCCATCTCGACGTGGTGTAATGGTTAACAAGCGTGTCTTGCTAGATTAATTACGAATGAGTAGTGAGTTCGATCCTCAGTGAATCCTCCATACTTTTGGTCTTGTGTCCCATCTAAGCACTGCTTGGAAAAATCATTTTTGCCATCTCGACGTGGTGTAATGGTTAACAAGCGTGTCTTGCTAGATTAATTACGAATGAGTAGTGAGTTCGATCCTCAGTGAATCCTCCATACTTTTGGTCTTGTGTCCCATCTAAGCACTGCTTGGAAAAATCATTTTTGCCATCTCGACGTGGTGTAATGGTTAACAAGCGTGTCTTGCTAGATTAATTACGAATGAGTAGTGAGTTCGATCCTCAGTGAATCCTCCATACTTTTGGTCTTGTGTCCCATCTAAGCACTGCTTGGAAAAATCATTTTTGCCATCTCGACGTGGTGTAATGGTTAACAAGCGTGTCTTGCTAGATTAATTACGAATGAGTAGTGAGTTCGATCCTCAGTGAATCCTCCATACTTTTGGTCTTGTGTCCCATCTAAGCACTGCTTGGAAAAATCATTTTTGCCATCTCGACGTGGTGTAATGGTTAACAAGCGTGTCTTGCTAGATTAATTACGAATGAGTAGTGAGTTCGATCCTCAGTGAATCCTCCATACTTTTGGTCTTGTGTCCCATCTAAGCACTGCTTGGAAAAATCATTTTTGCCATCTCGACGTGGTGTAATAGTTAACAAGCGTGTCTTGCTAGATTAATTACGAATGAGTAGTGAGTTCGATCCTCAGTGAATCCTCCATACTTTTGGTCTTGTGTCCCATCTAAGCACTGCTTGGAAAAATCATTTTGCCATCTCGACGTGGTGTAATGGTTAACAAGCGTGTCTTGCTAGATTAATTACGAATGAGTAGTGAGTTCGATCCTCAGTGAATCCTCCATACTTTTGGTCTTGTGTCCCATCTAAGCACTGCTTGGAAAAATCATTTTTGCCATCTCGACGTGGTGTAATAGTTAACAAGCGTGTCTTGCTAGATTAATTACGAATGAGTAGTGAGTTCGATCCTCAGTGAATCCTCCATACTTTTGGTCTTGTGTCCCATCTAAGCACTGCTTGGAAAAATCATTTTTGCCATCTCGACGTGATGTAATGGTTAACAAGCGTGTCTTGCTAGATTAATTACGAATGAGTAGTGAGTTCGATCCTCAGTGAATCCTCCATACTTTTGGTCTTGTGTCCCATCTAAGCACTGCTTGGAAAAATCATTTTTGCCATCTCGACGTGGTGTAATGGTTAACAAGCGTGTCTTGCTAGATTAATTACGAATGAGTAGTGAGTTCGATCCTCAGTGAATCCTCCATACTTTTAGTCTTGTGTCCCATCTAAGCACTGCTTGGAAAAATCATATTTGCCATCTCGACGTGGTGTAATGGTTAACAAGCGTGTCTTGCTAGATTAATTACGAATGAGTAGTGAGTTCGATCCTCAGTCATTCCTCCAGACTTTTGGTCTTGTGTCCCATCTAAGCACTGCTTGGAAAAATCATTTTTGCCATCTCGACGTGGTGTAATAGTTAACAAGCGTGTCTTGCTAGATTAATTACGAATGAGTATTGAGTTCGATCCTCAGTGAATCCTCCATACTTTTGGTCTTGTGTCCCATCTAAGCACTGCTTGGAAAAATCATTTTTGCCATCTCGACGTGGTGTGATGGTTAACAAGCGTGTCTTGCTAGATTAATTACGAATGAGTAGTGAGTTCGATCCTCAGTGAATCCTCCATACTTTTGGTCTTGTGTCCCATCTAAGCACTGCTTGGAAAAATCATTTTTGCCATCTCGACGTGGTGTAATGGTTAACAAGCGTGTCTTGCTAGATTAATTACGAATGAGTAGTGAGTTCGATCCTCAGTGAATCCTCCATACTTTTGGTCTTGTGTCCCATCTAAGCACTGCTTGGAAAAATCATTTTTGCCATCTCGACGTGGTGTAATGGTTAACAAGCGTGTCTTGCTAGATTAATTACGAATGAGTAGTGAGTTCGATCCTCAGTGAATCCTCCATACTTTTGGTCTTGTGTCCCATCTAAGCACTGCTTGGAAAAATCATTTTTGCCATCTCGACGTGGTTTAATGGTTAACAAGCGTGTCTTGCTAGATTAATTACGAATGAGTAGTGAGTTCGATCCTCAGTGAATCCTCCATACTTTTGGTCTTGTGTCCCATCTAAGCACTGCTTGGAAAAATCATTTTTGCCATCTCGACGTGGTGTAATGGTTAACAAGCGTGTCTTGCTAGATTAATTACGAATGAGTAGTGAGTTCGATCCTCAGTGAATCCTCCATACTTTTGGTCTTGTGTCCCATCTAAGCACTGCTTGGAAAAATCATTTTTGCCATCTCGACGTCGTGTAATGGTTAACAAGCGTGTCTTGCTAGATTAATTACGAATGAGTAGTGAGTTCGATCCTCAGTGAATCCTCCATACTTTTGGTCTTGTGTCCCATCTAAGCACTGCTTGGAAAAATCATTTTTGCCATCTCGACGTGGTGTAATGGTTAACAAGCGTGTCTTGCTAGATTAATTACGAATGAGTAGTGAGTTCGATCCTCAGTGAATCCTCCATACTTTTGGTCTTGTGTCCCATCTAAGCACTGCTTGGAAAAATCATTTTTGCCATCTCGACGTGGTGTAATGGTTAACAAGCGTGTCTTGCTAGATTAATTAAGAATGAGTAGTGAGTTCGATCCTCAGTGAATCCTCCATACTTTTGGTCTTGTGTCCCATCTAAGCACTGCTTGGAAAAATCATTTTTGCCATCTCGACGTGGTGTAATGGTTAACAAGCGTGTCTTGCTAGATTAATTACGAATGAGTAGTGAGTTCGATCCTCAGTGAATCCTCCATACTTTTGGTCTTGTGTCCCATCTAAGCACTGCTTGGAAAAATCATTTTTGCCATCTCGACGTGGTGTAATAGTTAACAAGCGTGTCTTGCTAGATTAATTACGAATGAGTAGTGAGTTCGATCCTCAGTGAATCCTCCATACTTTTGGTCTTGTGTCCCATCTAAGCACTGCTTGGAAAAATCATTTTTGCCATCTCGACGTGGTGTAATGGTTAACAAGCGTGTCTTGCTAGATTAATTACGAATGAGTAGTGAGTTCGATCCTCAGTGAATCCTCCATACTTTTGGTCTTGTGTCCCATCTAAGCACTGCTTGGAAAAATCATTTTTGCCATCTCGACGTGGTGTAATGGTTAACAAGCGTGTCTTGCTAGATTAATTACGAATGAGTAGTGAGTTCGATCCTCAGTGAATCCTCCATACTTTTGGTCTTGTGTCCCATCTAAGCACTGCTTGGAAAAATCATTTTTGCCATCTCGACGTGGTGTAATGGTTAACAAGCGTGTCTTGCTAGATTAATTACGAATGAGTAGTGAGTTCGATCCTCAGTGAATCCTCCATACTTTTGGTCTTGTGTCCCATCTAAGCACTGCTTGGAAAAATCATTTTTGCCATCTCGACGTCGTGTAATGGTTAACAAGCGTGTCTTGCTAGATTAATTACGAATGAGTAGTGAGTTCGATCCTCAGTGAATCCTCCATACTTTTGGTCTTGTGTCCCATCTAAGCACTGCTTGGAAAAATCATTTTTGCCATCTCGACGTGGTGTAATGGTTAACAAGCGTGTCTTGCTAGATTAATTACGAATGAGTAGTGAGTTCGATCCTCAGTGAATCCTCCATACTTTTGGTCTTGTGTCCCATCTAAGCACTGCTTGGAAAAATCATTTTTGCCATCTCGACGTGGTGTAATGGTTAACAAGCGTGTCTTGCTAGATTAATTAAGAATGAGTAGTGAGTTCGATCCTCAGTGAATCCTCCATACTTTTGGTCTTGTGTCCCATCTAAGCACTGCTTGGAAAAATCATTTTTGCCATCTCGACGTGGTGTAATGGTTAACAAGCGTGTCTTGCTAGATTAATTACGAATGAGTAGTGAGTTCGATCCTCAGTGAATCCTCCATACTTTTGGTCTTGTGTCCCATCTAAGCACTGCTTGGAAAAATCATTTTTGCCATCTCGACGTGGTGTAATAGTTAACAAGCGTGTCTTGCTAGATTAATTACGAATGAGTAGTGAGTTCGATCCTCAGTGAATCCTCCATACTTTTGGTCTTGTGTCCCATCTAAGCACTGCTTGGAAAAATCATTTTTGCCATCTCGACGTGGTGTAATGGTTAACAAGCGTGTCTTGCTAGATTAATTACGAATGAGTAGTGAGTTCGATCCTCAGTGAATCCTCCATACTTTTGGTCTTGTGTCCCATCTAAGCACTGCTTGGAAAAATCATTTTTGCCATCTCGACGTGGTGTAATGTTTAACAAGCGTGTCTTGCTAGATTAATTACGAATGAGTAGTGAGTTCGATCCTCAGTGAATCCTCCATACTTTTGGTCTTGTGTCCCATCTAAGCACTGCTTGGAAAAATCATTTTTGCCATCTCGACGTGGTGTAATGGTTAACAAGCGTGTCTTGCTAGATTAATTACGAATGAGTAGTGAGTTCGATCCTCAGTGAATCCTCCATACTTTTGGTCTTGTGTCCCATCTAAGCACTGCTTGGAAAAATCATTTTTGCCATCTCGACGTGGTGTAATGGTTAACAAGCGTGTCTTGCTAGATTAATTACGAATGAGTAGTGAGTTCGATCCTCAGTGAATCCTCCATACTTTTGGTCTTGTGTCCCATCTAAGCACTGCTTGGAAAAATCATTTTTGCCATCTCGACGTGGTGTAATGGTTAACAAGCGTGTCTTGCTAGATTAATTACGAATGAGTAGTGAGTTCGATCCTCAGCGAATCCTCCATACTTTTGGTCTTGTGTCCCATCTAAGCACTGCTTGGAAAAATCATTTTTGCCATCTCGATGTGGTGTAATGGTTAACAAGTGTGTCTTGCTAGATTAATTACGAATGAGTATTGAGTTCGATCCTCAGTGAATCCTCCATACTTTTGGTCTTGTGTCCCATCTAAGCACTGCTTGGAAAAATCATTTTTGCCATCTCGACGTGGTGTAATGGTTAACAAGCGTGTCTTGCTAGATTAATTACGAATGAGTAGTGAGTTCGATCCTCAGTGAATCCTCCATACTTTTGGTCTTGTGTCCCATCTAAGCACTGCTTGGAAAAATCATTTTTGCCATCTCGACGTGATGTAATGGTTAACAAGCGTGTCTTGCTAGATTAATTACGAATGAGTAGTGAGTTCGATCCTCAGTGAATCCTCCATACTTTTGGTCTTGTGTCCCATCAAAGCACTGCTTGGAAAATACATTTTCGCCATATCGACGTGGTGTAATGGTTAACAACCTTGTCTTGCTAGATTAATTACGAATGAGTAGTGAGTTCGATCCTCAGCGAATCCTCCATACTTTTGGTCTCGCGTCCCATCTAAGCACCGCTTGGAAAAATCATTTTTGGCATCTCGACGTGGTGTAATTGTTAACAAGCTTGTCTTGCTAGATTTAATTACGAATGAGTAGTGAGTTCGATCCTCAGTGAATCCTCCATACTTTTGGTCTTGTGTCCCATCTAAGCACTGCTTGGAAAAATCATTTTTGCCATCTCGACGTGGTGTAATAGTTAACAAGCGTGTCTTGCTAGATTAATTACGAATGAGTAGTGAGTTCGATTCTCAGTGAATCCTCCATACTTTTGGTCTTGTGTCCCATCTAAGCACTGCTTGGAAAAATCATTTTTGCCATCTCGACGTGGTGTAATAGTTAACAAGCGTGTCTTGCTAGATTAATTACGAATGAGTAGTGAGTTCGATCCTCAGTGAATCCTCCATACTTTTGGTCTTGTGTCCCATCTAAGCACTGCTTGGAAAAATCATTTTTGCCATCTCGACGTGGTGTAATGGTTAACAAGCTTGTCTTGCTAGATTTAATTACGAATCAGTAGTGAGTTCGATCCTCAGTGAATCCTCCATACTTTTGGTCTTGTGTCCCATCAAAGCACTGCTTGGAAAATACATTTTCGCCATATCGACGTGGTGTAATGGTTAACAACCTTGTCTTGCTAGATTAATTACGAATGAGTAGTGAGTTCGATCCTCAGCGAATCCTCCATACTTTTGGTCTCGCGTCCCATCTAAGCACCGCTTGGAAAAATCATTTTTGGCATCTCGACGTGGTGTAATTGTTAACAAGCTTGTCTTGCTAGATTTAATTACGAATGAGTAGTGAGTTCGATCCTCAGTGAATCCTCCATACTTTTGGTCTTGTGTCCCATCTAAGCACTGCTTGGAAAAATCATTTTTGCCATCTCGACGTGGTGTAATAGTTAACAAGCGTGTCTTGCTAGATTAATTACGAATGAGTAGTGAGTTCGATTCTCAGTGAATCCTCCATACTTTTGGTCTTGTGTCCCATCTAAGCACTGCTTGGAAAAATCATTTTTGCCATCTCGACGTGGTGTAATAGTTAACAAGCGTGTCTTGCTAGATTAATTACGAATGAGTAGTGAGTTCGATCCTCAGTGAATCCTCCATACTTTTGGTCTTGTGTCCCATCTAAGCACTGCTTGGAAAAATCATTTTTGCCATCTCGACGTGGTGTAATGGTTAACAAGCTTGTCTTGCTAGATTTAATTACGAATCAGTAGTGAGTTCGATCCTCAGTGAATCCTCCATACTTTTGGTCTTGTGTCCCATCTAAGCACTGCTTGGAAAAATCATTTTTGCCATCTCGACGTGGTGTAATGGTTAACAAGCGTGTCTTGCTAGATTAATTACGAATGAGTTGTGAGTTCGATCCTCAGTGAATCCTCCATACTTTTGGTCTTGTGTCCCATCTAAGCACCGCTTGGAAAAATAATTTTTGGCATCTCGATGTGGTGTAATGGTTAACAAGCAATTATAGCGTCCTGACTTCTAGGTAATAGAGTACAAAAACATGGTGACAAGGCTGCGAATTGTCCATTTTTATTAGTTAGAAATCGTGGTAAGCATTTGTATGATTTGTTTATAAATTGGGAGACGGAATATTCTTAATATTCAGACAGGAACCAATAAAATATTTAATGAAAAGGTCCAGCGAATCCCTATGAAAGTGGTGTCAATGTAACTGATATCAAGATGCAAACGCAAGACCGATATTGCAGATTCATGTTTCGGTTTTTCAAGACTCTCTAAACATAGCAGAGGCGCCAGACCAAATTTGGTAGCAATATTTAATGGACGGACGAATGGTAGACTTGAGGAATTGTCAGACAGGTTCTGCCAAGAAAAACTGGCTAACAAAAAATAAACAAATTAGCTAGCAGCACAGCTATCAAAATTGATTCAATATAATCGTTCAACTTCATCCCGCTGGATAATGTTAGACCGAGAACGGGACAGTCAGTCAAGCTCATGGTACTTAGCATCAGAAAGAGAAAGTTTAACTTTCTTTCTCGTATAATTGGAGGGCTTGGAGAATTTTAGGCAAAGGACATGTGTCAGCATCAGAAACCGAGGGAAACACGTATTAACGTACCTAACTAGTCTGTCTCGTTTCGTCTCGTCATCCGTCCGTCTCGGGAGACGACGGAGTATCGCTGAAAGTGTTAGGCTCTGTTGACTGTGTAGTCCCACTCTGGAGCATCCATCTCTCAGGCACTTGGCGCGGATGGAACTGGATTACACGGAAACGGAGACTGTCCTTACTTTTCTCCTGGCTCTTTTTACTGCCTGCTGATCTTCCCTCGCGGCTTCTGCAATCGTGTTCTCCGTCAGCTGGCTGTTGTTCCAGGCGCGATTGTTTAGCCTGGCCATAACTGCGGCGGGTTTCTCTATCCTGGAGCTGATCTCGGTGCCCAAGAAAAAATGAGATCGTAAAAGCTCAAAGAATGCTGGGAACTACAAATAACAAAAAGCTGTGGACACCTATGATTGTCAAAGTTCTAAAGGGACTCAGCACATAAAAGAACCTATATTATATGATCATCTATTTATGTTGGATATCAGTTGAGGAATACTTTTGGCCTCACTTCCGCTGCATTAGATAGTGAGCGAAAATCGGAACTGGTCATACCATAAACTGTAAATGCATCATGTGGCTAAAACAAACAGGAGGCACAGGTGTCCTGAGCCTTGAATAAACAGGGCGTATAGGTGTACTGAGCTAAAGAAAATGCGTGCTTGCAGCGGCGCATGCCGGAAGAGGCATGCCGGAAGAGCCGTTGCCACAAGAAGCTGCGTAGACAACATACCGTCAGAAAGCTTAGCCACGTGACGTTGCGTGGGTGTCTAAATGTTATAAAATTGCTCCAATTCTTGGTCTGACAAAAGATTCTGGCTTGAGGTCCTCTGAAGATTTGTCTTCGTCAATTCCTGTGTGCGCGATCCTAACCTCTGTTGTTGCCCTTCTCTCTATCAATTCACCGCAACTCGAACAATAAAGATATTTATATATATATGTATATATATGGGGTCGTCGACTGGCCCGGGAGGTAACCTGCAACTCTATTGCAACACTGGAAGTCTTGAAATTTTCAGTTTCCAGTACTGGGACAGATGTCCATGCATCTACAATTTCCAGAGTATTGCACCGGTCTGGCCTGCAAGGGAGTGTAGCTAGAAAATAAAGCCCCTTCTGAAGCCTGTGCACAAACAAGCTAGGCTAAACTTTGCCAAAAGTCACATCAATGATTCCATGACCATGTGACGAAAGATTTTGTGGTCAGATGAGACCAAAGTCGAGTTATTTGGAAAAAATACGAAACTCTATGTTTGCCGAAAAAAAAGGCACTACTCACTGTTGTTCATGTTGACGGTCGTCTTCGAGTACATAATTCAGAGGTTAGCAGTAAATATTTCGAAGACAGTAGGGAAGCGTTGTTCAGGTTAGTAGTGGATATTTTGGTAAAAGGTAGCAGAGAATGGTTCATCCTTCTGTTTCTCTTCGGCTGACAAGCTGGACTGGACATTCGGGTAGAGTGAACAAAATGGCCGCCTTTATACACGACGGATTGAATGTTCTACGTCTTCTGACTGGTTAACCTTCTATTGGTGGAATATAAAGTGAGTTAAGTCATTTTGACTGGCTCACTAGTTATATATATATATATATATATATATATATATATATATATATATATATACATACACAAAAAACTGCAACATTCACCAACCACATTAAAACCGTCACCACTGTAAAGCATGGCGGTGGATCGATCATGCTCTGGGGCTGTTTTTCAGCTGCAGGGGCTGGAGAGCTGGTAACCATCCGAGGTGTCATGGACAGTGTCAAGTACCAAGAAATATTGGAGGCAAACCTGGTGAACTCTGCTAGAGCTCTGCGCTTGGGTCGCAGTTTCAAGTTTCAACAAGATAACGATCCAAGCATGTGTCAAAAAGGTCTAAAACTTGGTTTGCTAGCAAGAAAATCACAGCTTTCGAGTGACCCAGCCTGCCTTCAGACCTCAGTCCTATAGAAAATCTATGGCGAGATCTAAAGCTGGCTGTGCACCGACGCCCCATCCAATCTGACACAGCTCGAGTAGTTCTGCAATGAAGAATGGCGAAAACTCTCAGCAGACACCTGAAGCAAGCTTGAGGAAGGCTACACGAGGCATCTGTAGGCTGCAACTGACGCAGCAGGATTGTTCACAAAGTATTTTGTCACAATCATTAATGCTTTTAACTATTTGGTCTAGCCGTTTTTGGAAGTGGTTTTTCTTATTTTGAAAGGAGATGTTGTTGATAAGGTTGAGTAGGTCTTTTTCAAATTATTTTTAGTGAATTTAAAAAACTTAACTTAAAGATAACAGTCTCTTCTAAATTGAAAAAGGTAAACTTCCTCGACGTAACCCTAGACTTACCGAGCAACACGTACCAACCCTATAGAAAACCAAATGCTAACCCCTTATATATACACCCGAAGTCTAACCACCCTCCATCCACAATTAAACATATACCCTCATCAATAGAAAATAGAATTAGCAGTAACTCCGCTAACAAAGTAATATTCCACCAACATAATGACTTCTACAACACTGCCCTAAAAAGTAGTGGTTATAAAAATGCTAACATTAAATATAAGGACAATTGCAATAACCAAAGGAAAAAAACAGGAAAAGAAACATCATTTGGTATACACCTCCGTTCAATCAAATGGTTAGTATTAAACTAGGACAGAAGTTCTTAGCTCTAATCGATAAACACTTTCCCACCAAAAGTGGGCTTAGTAATATATTCAATAAGAACACACTAAAATTGAGTTATTGCTGCACTGAAAATCTAGAAGGTATAATAAGAAGACACAATAATAATATCCTGAACAAACCCCCTTACCTGAATAGTTTTAATAACTCTACACTTAAATCAGATAATGATAGGGAAAAATTATGCGATTGTAGAAACCCGGTAGACTGCCCATTAGAAAATAAGTGCTGCATCAAATCTGTGGTATACAAAATGCACTATATCATCCACGTAGAACCCTAACAACAATATGATATACATTGGGTCCACGAAAAATGTCTTTAAAACCAGATGGAGGCAGCATAAATGGTCCTTCAACAACATAAACTTTAGACATCAGACCTCTCTATCTAAATATTTTTGGCACCTGAAAGAAAAAAATAGGACACCTAAAGTAAAATGGAAAATCATTAACAGGACTAGAACTTGCAAAACTTGGGATGACCCATGCCCTTTGTGCCTCCATAAGAAACTACACATTATTAAGCTCCTAAACAAGAAAAACCTATTAAACAACCGGCAAGAATTAACGGTTTTCTGCCGACACAACCGAACTTACGCTCTGAATAACTAGCCTAAAACACGCATACAAAAAAATAAATTTTAAAATCCATAGGCCATATACATATATATATACATAGTTTTAATTACCTACAAAAATTGATAACCCTTTATGAAGTCGTCAAATAACAAACGTTACGGCCTTTTCATATACACAAATCCCTTCCATAAAGAGATATAATAAAAATAAAAATAAATAAATAAATCTCCATAGACGCTCAAGCCAGACTATGCAAAAACTTCCTCCGTCGTAAATTTAGCCACCCCCACCTTACCGTGACCCGGCATCTATGAAAGTAACTCTATACTGATACAAATTATTAACACCCCACCCCTGCCGATTCTAAACAATCCGCCCTTGATGTTACCATGGAAATTTTTAATTTCAATTCTGACCATGCTATTAAAACTCGTAAATTTCAGAAATAAGTCATTCCCAAAAAATTTCGCTTGAAGATGGAACAGAGCCTACTTTAACTCAAGTTAATTCAAATATTATTCTGAAGTTTTCGGCTCTTGTTTTGAAACATGAGACCTCTTATGTAGCGTGTTGGAATCATATTTTTAAATAAATAATAATATATATATATATATTGTTCATATATATATATTGTTCATATATATATATATATATATATATATATTGTTCATATATATATATTGTTCATATATATATATATATATATATATATATATATATATATATATTGTTCATATATATATATATGTATATATATTGTTCATATATATATATATATATATATATATATATATATATATTGTTCATATATATATATATATATATATATATATATATATATATATATATATTTCAAAGATTATTTCAGTGGACACCCATATATATATATTCCCTAGTTCTGCCAGTCACTATTTGCGAATTTTTTCTGTCAATTGTCAAACATTTTTAAAAACGATAATGGAATATTTTATTCTGTTCGTTTTCGACTTTTAATTTTGGAATTCACAGTGTTCCTTCTTTTAGACTGGTTGCCAATCAAGGCTAGAGAGCCCAGCCTATCCTGCTATTTAACCCATAGACCAAGAAGTTTTATAAAATTTTCATTAATACCCGGCTATCATAGTGAGTAGCATAATCTAAGCATCTCCGTAAAATCCCCGTAAAATCTCTTTTCATAAGAAATGTCATTTAAATGAAGAGTGTATTATATTTTATCTTTTGACCAGTTGATTTATTCTTCACGGGTAGACCATTGTCAAATAACTAATCGGAAATCCTTAGTTTTCACGTGGCTGGTTTTATTTTCCAGTGTTTGCAATCCGTATCTTTTATTTATGAATAGTCCACCCAATGAAAGACCTAAGAAACACTCAAGTAAATGGTTACTCAATGACATATGCTGCATGAGCTTAAGACTACGATTAACTGATTAGTTTGTTTCACTGCATATCATTTCCTTGCGGGGCATTTAATCCCGACAATTTTCTGGGGGCTTTAAAGTAATAAAAATATGATATACGTTATTCTGCTTTCGCAAGTGAATACATGGTACATTATACTCAGCTTTTGTACATATATATGTTTGTGTTGACAGGATTACTAGAGACATTTTAAAGTGTTGCTTTCTGTTGTAGTTTTGAAGTTATATTTTCTAATAACGTTTGGCTGAAGGAACTGTAGGATATATATATATATATATATATATATATATATATATATATATATATATATATATATATATATATATAATGTACTCTCCCGTCGGTTTCGACGTATGAGGACCTGACAGCTTATTGATTCAGTTATGAAATTTTGTGCGATAATCTTAAGTGGCACTTAAGACCTGCTATTGATTTACAAAGGAGGCCACATATGGAGCAAGTGTTAGGATAGTGAGATGAGATCACTGTTAGATTGGCTGACCTTTTAGATCTTGCTTTCCCTTCTTGATGATTCAGACAAGCAGATTGAAAATTGCTGAGTCCACTAAAGCACATTGATCTCCATTCTACCCGCTCCAAAGCTAAGCCCTCAAGGGTGTTATGTGGTATATTGACTGCTTGCAAGTTGCTTTTCAGCTTGTCTTTGTATCTTAGCCATGGCCGTCCTACATTCCTGGAGCCCTGATCTAACTGGCTGTACATTAGGATCTTGGATATCCTGTCATCAGACATTCTCAATACATGACCAGTCCACCGTAACTGAGACTGTATAATAAAAGTCTCGATTCCTCCAATATTACACCTGTTAAACAGGTCTACGTTAGATGTCCTATGGTGAAGGTTAACTCCACAGATTGCACGCAGACAGCTTTTATGGAAAACATTTAGCTGACGTATATGGTACCATATATATATATATATATATATATATATATATATTACCATACACACACACACACACACACACACATATATATATATATATATGTGTGTGTGTGTGTGTGTATATTTATTGTCATTCTTCCGAATGTAAACAGTATAAATAAGTAACGGAGTATATTTATTTTTTCAAAATCTTAAAATGTTCTTTGATGAATTCATTCTTATTTACAATATGCATCGTAGTAACGACAATTATGGCTGTACAGTATGACTGCAAAATTTGACAACAACAATTTGATGAGAAGGGGAAAAAAGACAGTCATTGGCCAGACGCCATTTATATTAGGCAAACATCTTGATTGAAGTTTCCATTTTTAAAAGAGATGCCATTTTTATTCACCGTTTGATCTCTATCGTTTTGGATAAACAGTTTTACAAACAAAGTTAAATTTGTTCTCCGCTTGAAATACTGAAAATTTTATCCCGAATATGTCTTTTTATCTGACCAGATATTTATAATGGTAGTTGGGAGATTTAATTTTCTGTTCATGTGTATCTATTTCATTCTTTTCATATCTCTCTCAATATATATCTAGCTAGCGAGCTAGCTAAGTCTGTTATTATCTTTCTATTCCCGGTTTGTTCATATCCACTTCTCTCTTTTTCTCTCGCTCTCTCTCTCTCTCTAAATATATATACATAGATCTCAGTCTGTCCATATATATTTATCTCATTGTGTTAATACATATATATCTCAGTCTGTTCATATCTATCTATCTATCTATCTATCTATCTATCTATCTATCTATCTATCTATCTATCTATCTCAGTCTGTTAATCTATCTCTTTATCTATCACAGTATCTTCACATCTATCTATCTATCTCTACATCTCTTATTATCCATCTATTCCCAGTTTTATCATATAACTCTCTCTCTCTCTCTATATATATATATATATATATATATATATATATATATACATATATATATATATATGTATATATACACACACATCTCAGTCTGTTCATATATATTTATCTGTCTGTTAATATCCATCTATCTCTCTGAGTATGTTCACATCTATCTATCTATCTATCTATCTATCTATCTATCTACCTATCTATCTATCTATCTATTAGGTTGGTGCAAAAATAATGACGTATTAATGTCGTTTTTTGACGTATTTTTAACGTCAAAAAACGACATTATTTCGTCATTATTTTTGCACCACCCTAATATCTATCTATCTAATTCGCTAGCATTCTCAGCCTGCTCAAATGACGAATGATCTCTTCAAATTCCTGGAACATTTAATATTTGTTTTTGGTAAATGAAACAAATATATATATATATATATTTCAAGAAACATTTAATCACAAGCTCTTCTTGCGCCGTCTCCTTTCAGGGTTTAGCCGATTATGGCACTCGACAACTTCCTGTCTTTTGTTGCCCTAACTCTTCTCAATTACTAACCCTCTTTACCAATACTGATACTCGGTAAGTGGCTTAACCACTCCGCTTCTATAGTCTTCAATATGGCTAGCGAGTCTTTATCTCTCCAAGTATTATTTCATCAGGATTCACCCCAAATATATTTGAAGCTCTTTTATCTCATTGTTAGCAGCAGTCTCCTTGCATATCTTCTCATTAAAACTTACTCTTTCTTCTCTCTGTTCTATTTTTAGTATTCTTTTCTTTTGTTTTACTATTTTAACACCTAATAAAAGGCGCGAGATCCACTCGTGGTAGAAGCTTACTACAGGACGTTGCTTTAAGTGCATACAAGGAGGAAGCAAACAGTGCATATTATAAAGACTTGTAAAATAGATAACGATGTCCATTGACTTAAAGAGGCTAAGATTGTAGCAGTCAGGGAAGTATCTGTTCCACAGAGCTGCAGTTCTGCCGAAGAAGGTCTTTGAGCGATACTTTCGCCTTACCAATGAGGGAATGAATATGAAAGGAATGATGATAAATTGTTTTACTGCATGTCGCCTGGCGGGTCCCATTTGTCAAAACCTTAAATTGTTGAACCAAGGAATATGCTTCGTTCGGTTATCTGACAATATTTTAGTATTACTGCCAGATGACTGAGAATCGGTCCGGACGACAATCAGGTCGACATGTTCAAGAACGTCATAGACTAACAAATTGTTTACATAATTCGCGCCTTCAGCTCTGTAATATCGGACTCACCATTCATTGTCCTGTTATAATTGTTACAAGCAGCCGCTGCGTTAATGAAACATTTAATTCCCCGATGCTCGGAACGTTAGTTCACTGTGCCACAAAAACCTTATCGCCTGAATCTATGTGGTACATTTATAAATTTGCCTTTAGGCTATCTACCGAATGTTGCTGCTACATCTACTCTGCTCTTTCTGATCTGTATCTAGAGATTCTTTACAAAATCCAAAGAAGAAGCTTCAACCTGGCAGCCTGTTTTCAATCCATTTTGAACTTCTGTAATAAATATTTTCATGGTCATTGTTCTGATGATCTTTCCATCCAGCTACATCGACTTTATAAATTAAAGAGTTCTGCACATTTTTTGTTTAGCCATTCTTCTTTAGCTTGTCTGCATTTGGTCTTTATTTCATTGTGTAATTTTCTGTACTCTGTTCCATATCGTGTCAGGGTTTTCTGTCTCCTTTCCATCATATCGAGAATCTCATCAGTCATCCATTCGTTTTTTCTTCTTCGTCCTGTTTCCTTTGGGATGATATCGTTTGCTGATGTCACTAAAGCGTCTCCATTGTTTGCCTCGTATCTTCTTTTCACATTGCCGTTATATTTGTCTTTTAGGCTTGGATCGCTCAGGAGATTATTGTATTGCAGTTTGGCTGCTGCATTAGGCTTCTTCAATTTCCGCAGCTTCAATCTTAGTTTACATATAAGATGTCGATGGTCGCTTCCGCATTCGGCACTTGGGTAGGTTTTGCAATGAGTTATTGGATTAACGAATCTTTTGTTGATGGTTATATAACCAATTTAGATTTTCGTTTCTCCTCTTGAACTCCTTCATGTCCATAATTGTCTAGGATAAACTTGAAACCATGTGTTGGCTATTACCTAGTCATTTGCTGTGCACCATTGGATCCCTTTTTCCACGCGTTCGTTACGGGTTCCTAGTCTGAATCTTTCTGCTATATCCGCTGCCCTTTCCCTCCCTACTTTAGTGTTTAAGTCTCCCATGATAATGATGACTTCCTGTGATTTTCACAGACTTTGGTTCATCATTCTATGAGAGTGGGCTGAAAAGTTGATAGGCTTACTCTGAATGAGTGATACTAGAGCTGTGAAATATTGCATGCATTAATTTCAACCCTTCTTGTTAATAACTGCATTCCTTCCTTCCAGGTAAACTAATATCGAACTGTTCAGAGAAGGTTTCAGATGTAACTAGTACCCACTTCTCTTGAAAATGGACAAAGTGCTACTATCAAGTACCTACAGAGAAGGGGTTTTGCCCTCAAGGACATACATGTTGACGTTGTTACTACAATAGGGAATGATTCTCCTGCTTTGCCAACAATTTTTTTACAGTTATTTGAAAGAAAAGCAAAGGATAGAAATTTAGTAGCTTAAAACAACAAAAACACAATTGTTAGATGTAGTGGTTCAAACTAAAGAACGCCATGTTGGCTGTTATTCATTCTTAAAGACAACAACACACGGCGTATTGAAAATTTAATAACTGCTGTATCGTGGAATAACAACACGTTAAAAAATTTATGTCAGTTATTTTTTAGTTCATTCATATAGTAAAATGTCATAGCTTAAAACGGAATAAAAACACAAATGTTAGATGTGGTGTTCAGCCTAAAGAACTCCGGAAACATTTCTTGGGAATTTTTCAGTCCCCATGTTGGGTGTTCTTTCTTAAAGGGGACAATCACATCGCGTTGAAAATTTGTTAGCTGCAGCATCCTGGAACAACAAATGATGGCAATTTTTTTTAATTCATTCATATAGTAAAATATAGTTATTTTTATATGTTAGTCAATTTTTTTTCATCATATAATAAATTGGGTAACTGAATTTAGGAGTGCAAGGGAGGGTTCTGAAGATGACCAAAGGTCTGGGAATTCTGCGAATGCCACTACCATGAAAAATATTGGTTGCCTTCACCACATGGTGATGAACGACAGTCAAATGGCTATACCCAAACTAGTCAATGCTATTAGCATATCCCATGAGAGAGTTGAGAAAATTTGGCGCAGAATAACTTGGCAGGACGAAGGTTTCTTCTCGGTGGGTTCCACATCAACAGACACCTTATCAAAAGCGCACAGTCTAATTCTACAACGACTAAATCTGTTCAATAAAAAACGACCCACTTTCTGTTGTTAACCAAGGTAACGAATGGCTTTATAATTTTAACGCCTTCAAAACGAAACTTTTTTTTCTATTTATTGTCTGAGAGAACGCTTACATCAGCATGGCTGATGCTAGCCTTCAGGAGAGTTGACTCATTGCGCCTCCTCGAGCTAAAGTTTTCCGTTAAAATAAAGGGGTAATGTTATATTGAATCAATTGCTAGGTCTGATGCTAGGAATCTTGGGCCACTTTGTCATGCTAAGACGTTTCTTTCGCCCAAATCTACGTTATATAATGTGTTGAATATGGTCAGGTGTTCCTGGTATATATTTATAGATCCTTGATAAAAGCCAACTAATTATCTTTCACAACGACGTAATGTAGCTTCCCTCTGCCTTTTCTAAATTTTCTTTCATGGTAATTGTTCTGGTGTTGAATATGGTCAGGTGTTCCTGGTATATATTAGGGTGGCGCAAAAATAATATGGTTTTTTGACGTACTTTTTAACGTCAACAAACGATATTATTTTTGCACCAACCTATGTTTGTTTGCTTGGGTTTTATGGCATATCAACCACTGTGGGTTTTTTAATGCCAAATCCAGTTTATATGAATTTTAAATGCCTATTTTGTATGGAATAAAAAATGTATAGCTGTCAACATTATTGTTTCAAAAAAAAAAAAAACAACATATAGCTGGCAACATTATTCCTTTACAAAAAAAAAATGTATAGCTGGCAACACTACTCTTTTACAAAAAAAACTTAGAGCTGGTAACATTATTGTTTCAAAAACTTAGAGCTGGCAACATTATTGTTTTAAAAACTTAGAGCTGGCAACATTATTGTTTCAAAAACTTAGAGCTGGCAACATTATTTTTCTGAAAACATTATCTGAGACCTTGCTGTTGGATGCAGTTTATCGCCATACCCATGACGCGGATGTAGTTTACCGTCATACCCAGGACGCTGCACCAATCTAATATCTTTAGATCCTTGATAAAAGCCAGTTAATTATCTTTCACAACGACGTAATTTTGCTTCCGTCTGCCTTTTCTAAATTTTCTTTCATGGTAATTGTTCCGGCGATCACTCCACTATGGTATTTAGTTTACAAATGAAAGCGCAATGCAAGATTGTCGGCAAGGTCTCGTCATTTTACTGAATGAAATGGCAACCGGAAGATCTATGATAAGATTTTATTTACTTGATTATGAAACTCTCTTCTTGCTTACCAGTCAAGTGTGATATTCAAAGATTTGAATCCAATTCTTAGTTCATGTTTCTCTCGCTCTTTTAATCATGGGTGAAATGGTTAAAAAAAGGCGGTTTTTATGATCTGAAAATTACAAAAAATATACAAAATAGATTTCCTCTAAATTTCCCTCTAAATAAATAGATTTCCCCTAAATATAAAATAAATAAAAATGTTAAAAAATAAATAAATAGATTAATCTAATAAAAATAAATATAAATAATAAAATATAAATAAAATAAAACAAATAAAATAAAAAAATAATAAAAAAATAAATAAATAAATTTCTCCTAAAATAATTAGTATATCCTGAAAAAATTTGCCGACATGATTTCACTAAAACTTTTTTTTTTATTTGTGAAAGCATGGATTTGCCTAATAATATCGTGTTCATATGATAGGGATTTTCCAAGCGTAGCTCAGATGTGGGACAATGCCGAAAGTATGGGGCACCCAGTGAGGATCGAAATCACTACCCAGTCGTAATTATTCTAGCGAGACAAGCTGACTAATCGTGTTCATCTCTATCTATAAAAGGCAGAATGTGTGTGTGTGTGTGTAACGAATGCACGACAAAAGTTTTCGACAGTTTTGCACCAAAACTTACATGCCCAAGCTCCATGTTAGCGGGAAGGCCAACACCGACTTTGCATTTCCCAACTCACATCGATAGGGGAAATAATCGATTTTTCATGCTTCTACGGCAGTTTTAATGTAGTTTGCGGCCATTTTGTATTGGCCAGGGTGAGAGCCTATAGCTGGCTGCCACGAATAGGCAGGAAGATTCTATTGGCCAGCGTGAGAGCCAACAGCTGACTGACACTGTTGAAACTTGACTAATGCATGGAATAATAATGCAACACAAAATGTACTTAGAAGTGTACACAATATTTACATATAGTCTTTTGTATATTCCTGGGAAGACCGTTCCTGGAGAATGTGTTGACTGAGTCGCAGTCGGGCAGAGTCTCTGGTTGAATCTCTTTCTTCCTTCCCGGTACCAACCATATTTATATGGTCGGTACTCCACTATGCAAATTAGGTGGATCCTACCACAACAGACACGAATGTTAACTAGCATGCTAGCATGCAAAAAAATCGATAGCTGCATTCGTCACGAGTGGGAAAAATTTAAATCTGCATGCCACTTTACTCCAATTGGCTCATTCGCTTGCTTAAACTCAACGTTGATTCTGATTCCGCAGAACTGGGTTGGGTGTGAAAATGTATTTGTTGTTAACATTCTTTTTTCATTTGGTTTATCCAGTTATGAGTCCTTTTTTAAAGCTGATCGTTTTGTGTTCATTTTGTTTAGGTCTTTTTTCGTAACAGATTTAATGTTTAGTATAGAGCTTAGAAAAAATTCGCAATGTGAGATAGGCAAGAAGTAAGGCATATAGCAACATCAGCACGGCAAGGGGCACTCCTTTAAAGGCAAGGAAGGGCAAAAATATTTTAAGTCAAGTGATAGTGATTTGTTTATGAGTCGTACAATTTTTGAATGAAGCCCGGGCAACGCCGGGCCATGCTGCTAGTATGATATATTAATATCATATACAAAGAAAATTCTCGTATGGAGAAACATTCGATAGCCATATTATTTTCCCTATCTTTCCAACATTTATGGTCTCCGATACAGAACTGACATAATAGTTGGTCCCCTTTCGTTAACAACCGTTCATTCTGTCTAATTATAATTAATTGGTAGTATTTCTTTTCATTTTTTGCTTGCTTTAACTTAGTTGTTTATTACAGAATTGTTTTTTTTCTGTTGAATTTGCAATTAACACAGTTTTAGTCTGCTGAATATACGTTGTCATGGGTACGGCCGTCAATAACAAAACACCTCTTATTTCTCCTCTCTTTCAATGTATTTATCCATACATGTTCGCCCGCGTGTGCAGAACTCAGGTTAAATACTGTCGTCTAAGTTAATTTCACAGAAATGATACTTAGCATAGAACTTAATTCTAGCAATTTAAACTGTAAAAAGAAGAGGCCTTGTCGCCAATCTAGCTACCAATCTAGATACTTATAGAGAAAAGTAATATTTATTGTGAAAATAAAAGAAATGAGGCCCAAAACCAAAAGGCAATGATAGGGGATGGCGGGTCTTCAATCTGTCTTAACTTAAATTTAGCTAGCCACAATAACAAAACCAAACATTCATCAGAATTCCTTACACCCAAACAACACATTCTTACTTGCCATTCTTAATCCATTAATGTATAATACGGGAAACCCTTCATGAATTCTTAACTAGTTCCTATATGCACAATTTCTCTGTGGCGGAAGTGGAGAAAATAACAATATTTTAAAATGAAACACCAATGAATATTTACAATGATTACAATTTTATATGCAGTGTGTTGGGATTTTTGTTACAGTTATTTGAAATAAAAGCAGACGATAGATATTTAGGAGCTAAAAACAGAACAAAAACGCAAATGTTAGATGTAGTGTTCAAACTAGAAAACGCCATGTTGGCTGTTCATTCTTAAAGAGAACAGCACACCGCGCATTGAAAATTTCATAAGTACGCTATTTTGGAACAACAATACGTTAAAAAAATTATATGTCAGTTATTTTTTTAGTTCATTCATATAGTAAAGTTTAGTAGCTTAAAACAGAACAAAAACAGAAATATTTGATGTAGTATTCAGCTTAAGGAATTCTGGTAAAATGTCTTGGCATTTTTTTCACTCCCCATGTTGGGTGTTCTTTCCTAAAGAGAACAATCACCTCGCGTTGAAAATGTGCTAACTGCAGCATCCTGGAACAACAATTTTACCATTTCTTTTTAGTTCATTCATATAGTAAAAAAATATTTTTTTTTTTTTTTATATATGTTAGTCAATTTTTTTCATCATATAGTAAATCTGATATTTACATTCTTTTTTTTTTTTTCTTTTTGGGAGAGGGGCATCCTGTAAAATAGACAAACAAAACATTGATAGTAATGAAAAAATAAAACAATCCATAGAGAAAAATTCCTCAGAATAATTGAAAGGATTTGTAGAAGAGGGAGACGGAAGTTAAGTTAAGAAAAGAAACGGACTGAAGCCGAGATGCAAGGTCAGGACCAATAACATTGCAGATTCTTCTTTGGATGTTATCAAGACTCTCTAAGTATATATTCAATTCATATTGCTTCAGTACGTAGGGAATAGTGGCTCTGTACAATTTTTGTATATATATATATATATGTAAAGAAATATAGTCTTAAGGTGTGCTATATTTATGGAATAAAGTGCTCAATATCAGAGATAGAGCGTGTGTAAATATAAAAGTGAACATAGAAGTCAACACTTAGAGGCGACAGTCTGTTTCACGCTATATGAAATCGTCAGGCCACACGTCAGGAAACACATGTGGCCTGACAATTGCATATAGCATGAAACAGACTGTCGCCTCTAAGTGTTTATTTCTATGTTCACTTTTATATATATATATATATATATATATATATATATATATACATATATATATATAAGGCAGGATGTGTGTGTGTGTGTAATGAATGCAAGGCCGCAATTTTCGACGGATTTGCACCAAAATTTACATGCACATGCTCCAAGTTAGCGGGAAGGCCAAGACCGACTTTGAATTTCCCAACTCACATCAATAGTGGAAATAATCGATTTTTTCATGCTTCTACGGCAGTTTTCACCTAGTTTGCGTCCATTTTCTACTGGCCTGAGTGAGAGCTTATAGCTGGATGCCATGAATAGGCAGGAAGATTCTATTGGCCAGCGTGAGAGCCAGCAGCTGACTGATACGAATTTTAACTAGCATGCTACCATGCAAAAAAAAAAAATCAATAGCCGCATTCGTCACGAGTGGGAAAAATTTAAATCTGCATGGCACTTTACTCCAATTGGCTCATTCGCTTGCTTAAACTGAACGTTGATTCTGATTCCGCAGAACTGGGTTGGATGTCAAAAAGTATTTGTTGTTTACATACTTTTTTCATTTGTTTTTTCCAGTTACGAGTCCTTTTTTTAAAGCTGATCGTTTTGTGTTCATTTTGTTTAGTTCTTTTTTCGTAACAGATTTAATGTTTAGTATAGAGCTTAGAAAAAATTCGCAATGTGAGATAGGCAAGAAGTAAGGCATGTAGCAACATCAGCACGGCAAAGGGCACTCCTTTAAAGGCAAAGAAGGGCAAAAATATTTTAAGTCAAGTGATAGCGATTACTGTATGAGTCGTACGATTTTTGAATTCAAGCACGGGCAACGCCGGTCCATGCTGCTAGTATATATATATATATATATATATATATATATATATATATATATATATATATATATATATATTTGCAATGCTAGGTTTTTGACTCGCCTTCAGCTGCCTCCGCTCTCTTAGGTAGGTTGTTCAATGTTTCAATTTTTCCCATTTGATTTCAGTCTGTTTTCTTGAGTGTTACATTTTCCATCACATCTTTCCGAGGCAAAGTAATTTTAACTGTTTCTTTCTTATACATTATATACGTCTCCTTTCTGTTTCGATTATTCTTGAAACTTACTCGTTGCTCTCTTGCTACGACCACTGTATTCTCATCCATCTGCACAACGACACCTCCAGTCCGATAACATCAGGAAAACGAGGATCAAGCGGGAGTCTGTACGCGTCGTTGCGGGCAAGTTTATGACTGATAAGTCCAATGCCAGACTGGCATACACGTTCGCAACAGTTGCAGCTGAAAGTCCAGATAAAACGCTAACAAAAGCTTATGATAACTTTTATATATATATATATATATATATATATATATATATATATATATATATATATATATATTCACTGCAAAGTACGGAATTAGTCTGAGATATCGAAAAAAATTCCTTAACAAAACACTTTTTGTTTTTGGCCAAACTTTGATCTATCTATCTATATATATATATATATATATATATATATATATGTGTGTGTGTGTGTGTGTGTGTGTGTGTGTTTGTGCTTGTGTGTGTGCGCGCGTGTGTGTGCAAGTCTGTGTCTGCGCGTGTGTGTGTGGGCGCGCACGTTCGTGTCGGTGTGTGTGTGTGTGTGTGTTTGTGCGTGTGTGTGGGCGCGCGTGTGTGTGTGTGTATTTGTCCCTGACTAAAAATTTTTCGATGAAGTTACGATATATGGATTTTTCAAATTTCCGATTCTGTTTATTCATAAAAATTGCAATTTCCTTTTCTATTCAACCAATAAATATCGCAAGTTTCAGTAAATTCTTTTAATTGAATTTTATTACTCCATTTAAATGCCTTTGTATTTTGATGGATAGTTTCCCATTGATTTTTAAGGTTTTCTTGTATTAATTTCAGCCCAATTTTCCATGGAAAAGAAATATTTTAGTGCACACTGGGATTTTTTCTGTTTTTATATTAAACATTTTGCCGTTATTTTTTGTTTCAAATAATAGAAAATTTCCGAAAAATTGATTATATATATATATATATATATATATCATAGAATCGGAATTAAGACACCATATTTTCACCTTGTAGAGTTAAATTTACAGGATTTTTCAAACAGTCAGTGGATACATTTTTGAAGTAAAAAAACCCCAAAAACCTAGGCATTATTATAAAAAACATTGAATTTCATATTTAATATTTAACATTTTATATTGTGTTAATAGGATTCACTTGGATTACTTACCAACGGATTACTTCCCATATATGTCTTCCGCTTTGAATTTAGACGCCCCCAACCTTAACCTGACTTGACCTCTTTGAATGTAACTGAGATATTGATCCAAATTATTAACCCTTACGCCCCTTTTTTTTAAAAATAATTACTCTAACCGTTACTATAGTAATTTTAATTTTAATAATGAATATGCTTATAAAACGCGTAAATTATGGAATTAGTTATTCCCTAAAAAAATTCGCTTCAAGATGGAACAGAGCTTAGTACTTTAATTCAATTTAATTCAAATAATTATATTGAAGTTTTCGGCTCTTGTTAAATGAGAACTCTTATGTAGCGTTGGAATCATATTTTTAAATAAATAATTATATTTATGCTCTACTTTTGTATGGAGAACTATTTTTTTTTAAATAATAACAAAAATACTAAAGAACTTTGGATTATTTACCTAACGAGTTCTTTCCTATTTTCTATATATTATTATATATATATATATATATATATATATATATATATATATATATATATATATATATATATATATATATATATATATATATATGTATATATATATATATGTGTGTGTGTGTGTGTGTGTGTGTGTGTGTGTGTGTGTGTACATCTATAGCGGCTGTAACAGTAAAATCTTCCCAATTGTGTAACAGCATAATCATGCATCCCTCAAAATGTTTAATATCGAAAAACCGCTTAAACTGAGTTTCTTTTTTCAAGTTTTCATATGAGAATTTTAGACACCTTGACACCATTTGTCTTAAGAAACTCCGAAAAGCTCTTTGAGTTATTCAGTTAAAAATAAACCATGTTAAAATTGTTTTGTGTCAGACCTACTGCCTTCTGAGAAATGGTAAGAGGAAAAGGTCATTCAGGACTTCAGTAATGATACCAACATTCATTCTCAGGCTTCCATCTACAATGTCCATTAAGGAACTATCAAGAGTAAGGTGAATAAAAAAAGAGGGAACAGTAGAGAGGAAAACTAGATTAGGCACTTAGAGCAGCAAGAGGGAGGGGGTGTCATTATTTCATCTTAGAGCTTAGAGATCAATTACTATAGATCCAGCTCAGTTCAATAGAGATTTGGCACTTGAGAGAGGAGCAAAGAGCAGTGATGAAAACACTTGAGCAGAGGGCGAAGATCATCTTGAATAATTTGGAAAATGATCCTGGAATAAAATATATTTGAACTTATTTTAATCTTTCATAAGGTTCTGATCCTTAGCTCTGATTAATTAATGGTGGACATCTCATTTTCTTTCATAATACTTCTGTTAAGCTTTGTGGGTAATTATACATTCTCAAGGCTCAAAAGCAGAGTACAATAGTGTTATGAAAACCTCTGAGAATTCCAGTAAGATATCTTTAATCATTTCTAAGATACAACGGTTCAGATCTTAAATCTAGCAATTGGACAATTTTCTTTTTACAAGATTTGGACAATTTTGCTGTTACGGGCGTGGCTTATATTAAAACGGTTAATGTCTTTTTGCTAGTTTGGCGTCGCCCGGTCGGGATAAAAATAAAAAAAATAAAAAATCTTATATTTATTTTATTCTTTCCAACCTGAAGACGCCAACAGATCATGATACTCCACAACTGCGTATACCTTGTGTCTCTTGGCAATGTTTTTTTTTTCTCATTGTCAAGACTCTCGTTCACCTCTATTCCCAGAATCTCATCAGATAGGCCTCTCGTTGTTTCACCCGAAGTCTCTTGTCCTTAACATGGTATAAGAAGGCTTCCAAGAAATTTCAAATTTATTTTGTTACCATTTTCTTTAAGATTTTCTCGTTGTTTATTTACT